>BSQW01000008.1:48655969-49855969 GCA_030161315.1 Eutrema japonicum | reverse complement strand
GATCCATCAGCTGCAAGAAGAGATGCCTTACAGAGCACAGTGATCCGCTTGAGAGAAGGTTTCCGAAGAAAAGAGCAGAATAGTTCATCAAGTTCTTCAGATGGTTGTGGCTCAAGTATTAAAAGAAGTAGTAGCATCGATGCAGGCCATGCTGGTTGTACTAACGAAGCTAACCGTACCACAGAATCGTGCACGACTGACAATCTAACTCGAACAGGCAGCTCTCAAGAGGGCATCAATAGTGACAAAAGCGTAGAAAGTGGAAGACCAAGCTTAGGTTTACGTAGTAGCTCATGTCGTTCTGTTGTCCAAGAGCCTGAAGCAGGAACGTCTTATTTTCTGGATAAAGTTTCTGATCAGAATAACACTCTGGTCGTTTGTTCAAGCAGTGGTCTTGACAGCCAAGGTTATGAGTCTAGCACATCGAATTCTGCAAACCAGCAGATTTTGGATTTGAATTTGGCTCTTGCTTTTCAGGAACAGTTAAACGATCCTAGGATAGCATCAATGCTTAAAAAGAAAGCAAAAGAAGGTGATCTTGAACTGACGAATTTGTTGCAAGACAAGGGGCTGGACCCTAACTTTGCTGTGATGTTGAAGGAGAAAAACTTGGATCCAACCATATTGGCATTACTTCAGAGGAGTAGTTTGGATGCAGACAGAGATCACCGCGACAACACTGATATTACAATCATTGACTCAAACAGTGTTGACAATACTCTGCCAAATCAGATTTCTCTATCCGAAGAATTGAGGCTCCGGGGGCTCGAGAAGTGGCTTAAGCTGTCCAGACTTGTTCTGCACCATGTAGCGGGCACACCAGAGAGAGCATGGGGCCTCTTCAGTCTTGTCTTTATTCTTGAAACAATCATTGTGGCCATATTTCGTCCGAAGACCATAACAATTATAAACTCTAGTCATCAACAGGTGAGTTTCACCCTCTGATTCAAGTCACTGGGATTGTTTTGGGTGCAAATTGCTACCCATTTTCTCAAGTTGATACTTGTAACATTAATGAAGGGTATTTGTATCTTTGCTAACTCACTTGTTACCTAATCTAATTGTAGTTCGAATTTGGTTTCTCTGTGCTCCTGTTGTCACCTGTTGTCTGTTCAATAATGGCTTTTCTTCGGTCGCTTCAAGTTGAGGAAATGGCATTGACATCAAAATCCCGCAAGGTATTTCTTGTCTCTTTAGTTTGGTATGTTCATTAGTACTTATTGTGGACAATGCAGATACCATGTGATGTTTTAAGTGTTCTAAAAAGCATCCGTCTATATTTCCAGTATGGCTTTGTTGCCTGGCTGCTGAGCACATCAGTTGGATTATCACTCTCTTTCTTGAGGTACTTGGGATTATGTCCTTTACTGAACTGCTATCAACTTTTCTCACATGGTCACATTTTGATGTTCTCATTACAAAAAATCGTGTCTGCTTCAATTTTGCAGTAAATCGTCAGTACTTTTGGGAATATCCTTGACTCTGCCCCTCATGGCAGCATGCCTTTCTATTGCTGTTCCCATATGGATGCATAATGGATATCAGTTTTTGGTTCCACAGTTATCATCATGTGGGGATCAAGCAAGAGAATCACGATCTCCTAGGATGAAGGTCTGTCTATTTTCTCTTACCTAGTGGCTAGTGTCTCTCTTTGTGAAATAAATATTTCTAAATAAATTCTCTTTTCATTTTAGGGGTTTATTCTTTGGATTTGTGTTGTGGTGTTTGCGGGATCTGTTATTGCTCTTGGTGCAATTATATCTGCTAAACCTTTGGATGATTTGAAGTACACGTTGTTTAGTGCCAGAGAAAATAACTTCACGTCACCATATACATCTTCTGTATACCTTGGTTGGGCGATGGCATCTGGAATTGCTTTATTAGTTACCGCCATTCTGCCAATGGTCTCATGGTTTGCAACATATAGGTTCTCCCATTCTTCTGCTGTCTGTCTCGTGATATTCTCAGGTAATTTGTGTTTCTGTTAGTTTGCTCTATGTTTGGGTGGGCTTTCTTTCTTCTCTAACTGATCTTTATATGCCTTTTCATCAACTTTCTAGTTGTTCTCGTGGCATTTTGTGGAACATCGTATTTGGAGGTTGTGAAATCTAGAGAGGATCAGTTGCCCACAAAGGGCAATTTTCTTGCGGCCTTGCTTCCACTTGCATGCATTCCGGCGCTACTTTCACTATGCTGTGGGATG
Source organism: Eutrema japonicum (assembly GCA_030161315.1). Lineage (NCBI taxonomy): Eukaryota > Viridiplantae > Streptophyta > Magnoliopsida > Brassicales > Brassicaceae > Eutrema > Eutrema japonicum. Next base: position 49,853,766 of record BSQW01000008.1, on the reverse strand, counting down.
GTTAAATGGTGCATGACTATTTCTTCTCATTGCCTAACCTTTCTTTCAGTTTCAATGAAATAGCATTTTTAATTGTTTTTGTGTTTGTTCTTTGCAGGAAGGACGATTGTTGGATACTATCTCAAGGTGTATATGTTTTTGTTTCTATAGGTCTTCTTCTACTTTTTGGTGCAATAGCAGCTGTGATTATTGTAGTCAAACCATGGACGGTAAGTGCAAAGTTGCTGTCACAATTCCAAAGTTTTTGGCTGAACTTGATCCATCTGATACATCTTTTGTGTTTCAAATATAACAGATAGGCGTGTCTTTTCTCTTAGTTCTTCTCCTTATAGTGGTAGCTATTGGTGTCATCCATCTTTGGGCGTCAAACAATTTCTATTTGACCCGGAAACAGACATCCTTTGTCTGCTTTCTTGCCTTTCTTTTGGGTTTGGCCGCATTCCTTGTTGGATGGTTTCAAGGTGAGGTTTGCCCCTCTCTTATTTTAGACTCTTTGCAGAGGTGAGACCTACCCTACTGATAGAGCAATTTCATACATGTTGACTTTGCAGAGAAACCATTTGCTGGAGCATCTGTTGGTTATTTTACATTCCTGTTTTTGTTGGCTGGAAGAGCATTAGCTGTGAGTTCATTAACCTTATTTTAAGAGTTCAACAGAGCTGTGGCTTCTTCTGTTCATGTATTCAGACGATGTGTTAACTATTTTTTGTTTCTTTTAGGTTCTTCTATCCCCACCAATTGTGGTATATTCTCCAAGGGTACTACCAGTGTATGTCTATGATGCTCATGCGGATTGTGGAAAGAATGTCAGGTATGTTCAGCCACTTGAGTACTCTAAATAGTTACTCTTAATCTTTTTCTTTGCTGTTCTTCGGATATGTTCTCTGCTGTTCTGAAATAATGACCATTAAAGATAAAGCTAATGAACTTTCATATTGCTTTGTATTGATTGCATTGGGATTTATTCAGTGCTGCATTTCTCGTCCTGTATGGAATTGCATTGGCAACAGAAGGGTGGGGTGTTGTTGCTAGTCTTATAATATACCCTCCGTTTGCTGGTGCTGCTGTATCAGCTATCACCCTTGTAGTAGCCTTTGGGTTTGCTGTTTCTCGTCCGTGTTTGACCCTTGAGGTTAGTGTTCTTGTTGTTTGATCTATCTGTTCCTTAGAATAAAGATTATTGGTTGGTGATTCATTTTCCTCTATTATATATATATATATATATCTCTGTTGTGTACGCTCTTTGCTAATTCCGTCTGATGGTCTCCAGATGATGGAGGTTGCTGTACGTTTTCTTAGCAAGGATACTGTAGTGCAGGCTATCTCTCGATCTGCCACTAAAGTACGCTACATTCTGATGTCTTTCTTCAAAATTTATTTTGACATTCCGTTTTAATTTAACACATTCACATACAATAGAGCTCTATGGGATGCATAATTTCTTTTGCCTTTCGGAACTTCTTAATGACAGACAAGAAATGCTTTATCCGGCACGTATTCAGCTCCCCAAAGGTCCGCCAGCTCTGCAGCTCTTCTGGTTGGGGACCCCTCTGCAATGCGTGATAAAGCAGGGAACTTTGTGCTTCCTAGAGATGATGTCATGAAATTAAGGGGTCGTCTCAGGAATGAAGAAAGAGTTGCTGGATCGTTCTTCTACAGAATGCAATGCAGGAAAAGATTCCGTCATGAACCAGCTACAAATGTGGATTACAGAAGAGACATGTGTGCCCATGCAAGGGTTTTGGCACTGGAAGAGGCAATTGATACAGAATGGGTGTACATGTGGGACAAGTTTGGTGGTTATCTATTGTTATTGTTAGGTTTGACAGCTAAGGCGGAGAGAGTTCAGGTGAGTCCTGACTCTAAATTTTCATATATTCTTCTCCATTTTTTTTTTCTAAGACAAGATTACCACGATGATGTAGGATGAGGTACGCTTGCGACTCTTCTTAGATAGCATTGGGTTCTCTGACTTAAGTGCCAGAAAAATCAGTAAATGGAAACCAGAGGATAGAAGACAATTTGAAATTATCCAAGAGAGGTACAGCCGTACAAGTTTCTTTTAATTAAGCAATGTGGTTTAATGAAGCTTAACACTCAGACTTGTTGCTTATCTTTTTTCTGTGTTGTTAACATAAGTTATCTGAGAGAGAAAGAGATGGAAGAGGAAATCCTTATGCAGAGACGTGAGGAAGAAGGGAGAGGTAAAGAAAGAAGGAAAGCTCTTTTGGAAAAGGAAGAGCGCAAATGGAAGGAAATTGAGGCCTCCCTTATTCCATCTATTCCTAATGCTGGTAGCAGAGAGGCAGCAGCCATGGCAGCCGCCATACGTGCTGTTGGGGGTGATTCTGTCCTTGAGGATTCCTTTGCAAGAGAGAGAGTCTCGGGTATTGCACGTAGGATACGCACTGCCCAACTAGACCGACGTGCACAACTGGTAATTTTTTATTATATTCTATAAGTGTACCTTTTATTGAAGCTGATTACTGGAGAATTAACTAGTAAAAGGTATTGCCAGACTGGAATTGCTGGGGCAGTTTGTGTTCTTGACGATGAACCCATGATAAGTGGTAAACATTGCGGCCAAATGGACTTAAGTGTCTGTCAAAGTCAGAAGATTAGCTTTTCCATTACAGCAATGATCCAACCCGATTCTGGACCCGTATGTCTTTTTGGCACTGAATATCAAAAGAAAGTATGTTGGGAGGTTCTGGTTGCTGGTTCTGAGCAAGGAATTGAGGCTGGCCAAGTTGGACTTAGGTTGATCACTAAAGGTGAGAGGCAGACAACCGTTGCCAGAGAGTGGTATATTGGTGCAACTAGCATAACTGATGGAAGGTCTGCCTTTTTTTCCCCTCAGTATCCATATTGTCAGATTTTTATTATACGACTTTTGTGATACATATTTCTCATGATCTTCAGTCATATTTATATTTGCGGTTTCCATCTCAGGTGGCATACAGTGACAATCACTATTGACGCTGATGCGGGGGAGGCTACTTGTTATTTAGATGGTGGGTTTGATGGCTACCAGACTGGGTTACCTCTAAGTATTGGTAGTGCCGTTTGGGAACAAGGCGCTGAAGTTTGGTTAGGTATTAGGCCACCTATAGATGTCGATGCCTTCGGCAGATCAGATAGTGATGGAGCCGAGTCAAAGATGCATATAATGGATGTTTTTCTGTGGGGAAAATGTTTAACTGAAGATGAGGCCGCTTCTTTGCATGCAGCCATTGGCATGGCTGACTTAGACATGATTGATTTGTCTGATGACAATTGGCAATGGACGGATTCACCCCCCAGAGTATGTTTCCTCCTGTTGAATGTTGGCATATTTTTTTCTGATTTGTGGGGGCTATTATTTAAGCTCATGCTGATTCTCGTTGGTCTTCTTTTCTCTTTTACCAGGTTGATGGTTGGGATAGTGATCCTGCCGATGTTGATCTCTATGATAGGGATGATGTAGATTGGGATGGACAATATTCCAGTGGGAGGAAAAGAAGATCAGGTCGGGATTTTCTCTTAAGTGTCGATTCGTTTGCTAGAAGATACAGGAAACCCAGGATGGAGACACAAGAAGAAATAAATCAGAGAATGCGTTCAGTTGAGTTAGCTGTCAAAGAAGCTCTCTCTGCACGAGGCGATAAGCAATTTACTGACCAGGAGTTTCCTCCAAATGATCGCTCTTTATTTGTGGATACACAAAACCCCCCTTCAAAATTGCAGGTCGGGATTGTGAATTTTTTCTCCTTCCTTCTGTTATTGGTTGAACATTTTCACTCGTCATGTGATTATTTTTGAACTCATAATCCCCCTTCAAGTGGACTAAAAATTAACAACTTGATGGATATTCTAACCTCTTGCGCTTGTCACAAATCAGGTTGTTTCTGAATGGATGAGACCTGATTCCATTGTGAAAGAGAACGGTAGTGGAGCCCGTCCCTGCCTGTTCTCTGGGGCTGCAAATCCATCAGATGTTTGCCAGGTTTGATCACTTATTTTTATATATATATGAGATACCTCCCTCTGATGCACAAAATATTATTCTTGACCAAGTTCTTCTTCTTGTACGCATTTGATTCAGAATGATCCCAGAGATTTATTCGTATGATTGGTTTAACTTGTTCTATAGGGGCGTTTGGGCGATTGTTGGTTTTTAAGCGCTGTTGCAGTTCTGACAGAGGTTTCACGAATATCTGAAGTGATTATTACACCTGAATACAACGAGGAAGGAATCTACACTGTTCGCTTTTGTATTCAGGTTATCTCCAAAAAAAATTCAGTGTGCTGCCTTGCTCTCAGATGATAGATTCTTGTAGTTTCCTTTATGATTTCCGTACAGTCTTGAGGTTTCATGTTTAGTTGCTTTCTACTTGCAGGGTGAGTGGGTTCCCGTTGTTATCGATGACTGGATTCCATGTGAATCACCTGGTAAACCAGCCTTTGCTACTAGCAAAAAACTCAGTGAACTCTGGGTCTCCATGGTGGAGAAAGCATACGCCAAGCTCCATGGTTCTTATGAGGCACTGGAGGGGGGACTGGTTCAAGACGCTCTTGTTGACCTAACTGGAGGTGCTGGTGAGGAGATTGACTTGAGGAGTGCTCAAGCACAAATTGATCTTGCAAGTGGCAGATTATGGTCTCAATTGTTACGCTTTAAACAAGAGGGTTTTTTACTTGGTGCTGGAAGTCCATCAGGATCTGATGTTCATGTATCTTCCAGTGGCATTGTGCAAGGGCATGCTTACTCCGTCTTACAGGTATGCCCTGTTGCTTTGATTGCATTTGTGATATGCTGAGCAGAGAAACGCGTTTTAGGAAATTGACTTACTCTCTCTTCAGGTGAGAGAGGTCGATGGGCACAGGCTTGTTCAGATCCGTAATCCATGGGCTAATGAAGTTGAGTGGAATGGTCCCTGGTCAGACTCATCCCCAGACTGGAGTGATAGGATGAAGCACAAGCTGAAGTATGTTCCACAGGTAATTTCTATTTTGCTTCACCTAAACGCATACAAACACATACTTGCACATAAATATATGTAAATAAGTTCCTTCCATTAAAGTATGTTGCGTACTGATCCTGTGCCTTCTGTTCAACAGTCAAACGAAGGTATATTCTGGATGTCTTGGCAAGACTTCCAGATTCATTTCAGATCGATATATGTTTGTCGGGTATACCCTCGCGAGATGCGCTATTCAGTTCATGGCCAATGGCGAAATTATAGTGCGGGTGGCTGCCAAGATTATAGCTCATGGCATCAAAATCCACAATTCCGGCTAAGGGCTACTGGTTCTGATACATCTTTGCCGATTCATGTTTTCATCACCTTAACTCAGGCACATGCTATATCTTGATGGAAACCTTTTTTGTTTTCACTCTTATGTGTTTCATATCCTCTGATAAAGTGAATCTCATTCTCCCAATGTTTACTTACAGGGCGTAGGTTTCTCAAGAACAACTCCTGGATTTCGTAACTACCAATCAAGCCATGATTCGCAGTTGTTCTATATTGGATTGAGGATTCTTAAGACTCGTGGACGTCGTGCTGCTTACAACATATTTCTTCATGAATCTGTTGGTGGAACAGACTATGTGAACTCCCGTGAGATATCATGCGAAATAGTTCTTGATCCTGATCCTAAGGGTTATACTATTGTCCCGACCACTATACACCCAGGGGAAGAAGCCCCTTTTGTTCTTTCAGTCTTCACAAAAGCCTCCATTGTCCTTGAAGCTTTGTAGTTCCCTTATAGCCAGATGGCTCTCTCCTTCCTTTTCACCAACTGGCATGCCATGAAAATTGTCCAAGTGCTTGTGTTGTTCAAGGAACCAGACTGCTCATGTCTCAATGTTAAAAGACTTGTTTGCCCGCAATCAGTGCAACATTAGAAGAGGTAAAGTTCTTAACCTTCCTGCAAGGATTGCTCCATCCTGGTCATATCACTCACGATTCCACATTCAGACTTAACTCTCTCGTGAACAGCATCTGATCTGATAGCTGGCTATTATCTGGTGAATCTTGGAGGTCTTGTTGGAATAAAATGTTTTAGCTGTTTTCCTGATCTGTGTTACAAAGCTAGCGGCTCAGAGGATAAATTGCACTGGAGAAAGCACTTTGCAGGCATGGCTCACCAGCATTCCATCTGGATCATGGGACACGCATCAAATGTACATTTGTAGGTATTGTGACAAGTACAGGTTTATTAATTGTAGAATAACTACTTCGTGACTGAGAAAATAAGAAGGGAAATAGGAGACTTGTGACTTGTTAGGTAAATGTTTGGTAATTGGTAGTGGTAGCTGCAGTTTTGGTTGGTGTGTGTGCAGATTTCGTTTGTGTGCAGATTTCGTTTTCACTCTAATATATGAACTCTCTTTCTTGATTTGTGTTTGGATTTCTCATACTCGTGCTCATCCATTTCTAAACAGAGATTCAAGAACCTCTTCTCATCATGTAGGACTTTGTATACATGAAATGTTTAAATGCAGAAATCAAGAGAAAAGAGATTTTGATTACCAAGACTTAAAGATTAGCTTCGAAAGCAAAACATCAGCAAAAATACAAATGGCTCATAGTTTGACCGGTAAAGAAGAGTGGCATCTCAAAATGTAATGAAAGAAACAAAACAGATCCTTGTGCGTTGTCTCCTTTCTAGCCTTCACCAAAATCTTGAATATTTCTTTAAGTCTGAAACAATTTGTTCGACCATTCTTCACTCTGAATCGCTTTCCATGCTCCCCATTGCCTTCAATCCTCTTGGTCGCTTCATAAAAACATGAAATTATCACATCATCTTTGCATCCACAAAGAATCTCACTATCTACTGTGGAAAGAGACAAGAAAGTGAAGAGCAATGAGATACCTTCTTTGAAGTCTTCTTCTCTCTTACTTCATACCTCTCTTTGCACAGATCTGATAACCAAGTACCTGGACTCACCAGCTGCGTAAAACATACATAGCCATGAGATTTGCATCGTTACTTCATACCTCTCTTTGCACAGATCTGATAACCAAGTACCTGGACTCACCAGCTGCGTAAAACATACATAGCCATGAAAGAATGATGAAGAACAAAAATGATGAAGGGACTCACAAGCAATGTCTTCTGAACCAACTTGGCTCGTTTCTTTGGTCTTTGAGGAAGCTTGCACCCTTTCATAGCCAAGAAATCTTCTTCCTTCTCTTTATTTGACAAAGTTATAAACAACTTTGGCCACACATGCTTCTTGGTTTCCTTGACAGGTTCCTTAATAATTTTTCCACTCTCATCTGTACCCATCGAACCCCTCGTTGTGTAGTATCTATCTTCCTTATCAGGCGATGCCACAAACGATCTCCGCACATTACCTGGAGAATCTATGATCCTATCACCATAACAGTGCTATTTACATCAAAAAGCTAGAAATAATCACTCCGAGAGAGAACAGCTCTGAATCAGAACTACATTACTTGTTTGGACGGTTAAGATGGCGAGAAGGCGAGCCTCTCTCAGAAGAGACAGCGCGCGAAATGAGTTTGCGCTTAGTCAAACAATCAGTTGACTTGCCATTTGTAAGGCTTTGATCTTTCTTCACTTTCATGCATCTAACTCTTTTTCTCTCGCCCCATTGCAACACAAAATCTGCCTCTGTGGTTCCACTTCCTCTTTGTCCCTTCACTTCTTCCATAACGCAATACTTAACCTTACACAACCAACAAAGAGATTAACTCAGAAATTAAACATTCTTCCAGAAATAGACAGCAAAAGAATCACAACAGCACTAAGAAAGTTCCTGCCTTTTTTATATTAGATTAAATGCACACAAAAGGGGGAAAAATCCATTTACAATCGTACAAGTTTCTGATTTCTAACAATTAATTGAAATAAACCAGAGATAAAGAAGAGCAATCTGAACTAATCAGTAGAAACAAGACTCACTAACCTCAAGATCTGCAATTTAAACTCAGCGGCTTTAGCTTCCAGAATACCAGAATCACACTACAAAAGCAGAAATATCCAAAATAGTATCAGAAAACTAGAAACATAAGAGTAAAATCTACAAATCAAACTAACACAAATCCACCATTGTAGTATTTTCTCGGCAGACAATAACTTACAAAAAAAAAACCACAAAGAAGAAGAGAAAAACGATAAAAGAACACTTACAAGAGTGAAACTTCATGAAACCAAAGACAGAAACTTAATAGAGAGAGAGAGAAAGCAAATTAAAAAAAAAAAGGAGAAGAAATGAAGATGTTTCCTTTTTCTTCTCTCGGAAGATAGATAGTAAGAAAGTGTATAAATTGGTCGATGAGACCAGAAGATCGAACACTGTCTTTTATTTTGGTTCTGTCTAGACTTTGTGCTATCTATATCTTCTTTAAACACACAAGAAAAAGAACTGCTCTCTCACATTTTTTTCTAATTTAATATTATAGCTTTTTGCTATTTTCTCATTTTTAAATTAATAACAACCGTCGGATACGAAATGGATGGTGAGATGGACTTGTAGAAGTTAAAAAGCTTTAGCCTGTTGTGTTTATTACGAGAAATTCGTTAAGGATAAATAACAAATTATATCATGACACGTGTATCATTGTGACGGGAGCACGTTACACCGAGTTTAATAATCTCTCCATTTCTGGCGATAAATAATAATATCTTAAATAAGATTTTGCGTTCAGACAAGTCTCTAAAGATTTAGTACCACGCGCTGATTTGACCATTCCCTTTTTACTTTTAGGGCGATGTAGTTCACGCTCCAAAGATACGCGTGGGATTAGATTTAAACCCTTTCAAAGAAAAATAAAAAGCAATTATGCTAATATTCATCGCACTATTTTTTTCTTCATCACTTACATATAAATATTAGTTTTCCCATCTACATTTAAAAAAAAAAAAATTTAAGAAAGAAAAAATTGTTTACTTGAATAATTCGTTTTATCTCTCTTTATTAATTTAAGCAATTAAATTATGGTTATAAAGTTAATCAAACGTTAAGCTAAATGTATGCATTGGGCTGTTAGCCTGTTATGAGGCCCAATGAGTTTCAAATAACTATTTGCATTCTGGTCGTGTCTAGATTTCAAAAGACTCTTTGGTCGGTCCTACTACTATAGTATTCTTCTTGAACTCGGAAAAAAAAAAAACGTATGGACAAAGAGAACAAAATAAATCTAAATTTTAAAGGAAACCAAAATCTACAGCAAAAGTCATAAATAAATAAAAAACTAAAAATATTTTATTCCTTCTTTAAAATGGTTATATTTGTTTCTCTATAACTTCCTAAGAAACAGCAAAACAAAGTTTTCATAAAGAGATTATTGAACAAAAGGAGAAGTAGATCTGAATCCCACCAACGGTCCACTAATTCCAACTTGGAACTCATTATGCGTTTGGTCAGAAAAAGTTTAAACTTTTATTTAGAAATTAACCTAAGAACATTTGAATCTCACTTTCTCGTTGCGGCCTAATTGTTTAAACTATTTGCTGATTTTAAAACTTCAACCGTTACTGCTAATTCATTATAAAAAAAAATTTGAAATGGGAAGAGAATTGCAAATACTTATAAAAGAAAATGCTTAGAGATAAGCGTTGTGAAAATGGTATGCAAAATTGGTTTGCATTGAAGTGAAGAAAAAGATTTGAAGATCTTGCACTTTAGTTCCGTTTTCTAAAATAGTTTTTTTTTAATTTTAAAAACTCATATCAATGATATAGAAAACGTTATTTTTTATAGATTTGAATATAATTTAACAGACATTAAAAAAATACTTATAGAAAAATCAAAATAAAAAAGAGAGAGAACAAGTCGTTTTAATTTCGAAATCCAAAAACAAAAACAACAACAGAGACTTGGTTTGCAATGGTCCACAAAAACAGTCTAGCCTCAAGCATATGAATCATATGTTTGGTATTTTTAATCTTTTCCAGCTAGTTTATTTGTTATCCTCTTATTTTCTCAGTTGATTTTTGTTTATAATTACAACGAATTTGCTATTGAAATACACAGTATTGCAAATTGCAATGATCAAAGGAAGAAAAATCAAATTAAACAGTCATTAAGAAAATATTAATTCCTTAATCAGTAATGGGGTTGTTGGTCATTTTCATAGTTTGGTGTGAACGTTAACTTCTCTAGTTTCAAGGAAACACTAAAACGGCTAATTGACCCTTTAATGAGATGAAAAAACGTTATAAAGTGAGTATTCTAGAAAGAACAAAAAAAATCGATGAAGATAATTCTGCAGCAAATATGTTAGTATAATCCATTAAAAAAAATTGAATTTGTTGACAATAAAAGTTCCGATGTTTATTTTTCAAATTCTCTTAAATTTTTAAAATTAATCCCTCCGTTTCACAATAAATGTCGTTTAAGGATTTTTTTTCTGTTTCATAATAAGTGTCACTTTAAATTTTCAATATAAATTTGGCACAAAATACTTAATTTAACCTCAGTTTTAATGAAGAATTCCAAAAATTATTATATATTTGAAGGGTATAATTGAATTTTTAATATATTTTATTAATTTGTATGCAAAGTGTCAAAATGACACTTATTATGAAACATAGGGAATAGTAAGTAATAACAGGCAACATCTAATATCTTAATACAAAAGTAATTAGAATGAAAAGAAAAAAGGACACTAATCAAATTTGTTGTAACTTCTTTTCTTTTGAACAACAAAAATATTATATAATTAAACAAAAAAAGTTAGTAAAAAACATTTAAAAATATAAATGTGAGGTTGGAAAGAAAAAAAGGACAGTGGTTGAGAAAGAGAAGAATGTGGTTTGGGCCAAGAGACAGCCAATTTGCCAGCTGTAAAAATCCACTTCAATTGTTGTATAAATAGACAATACCATCCCCACAACTATTATCATCACAACACACACACACAAAAGAATTACAAAATCTTTCTTTCTTCTTTTTCATACATCAAAGATAAGCAATGGAGGCAATGAAGATGATGGTTGTTTTCATGGCCGTTGCGGTGGCTTTCTCAGCCCTAGGACAAGCTGCGGCCGCCACCATCGAAGCTCCGGCTCCAAGCCCAACTTCTGATGCTACTATGTTCGTACCGGCATTGTTTGCATCTGTTGTTGCTTTGGCATCTGGTCTTCTCTTTTGAGCCCCAAAAAAAAATACATTTATCATTCTTTTCTTTTTCCCTCCATTAATTTTATTGTTTTTGTTAATGAGTTTGTGTGATTTGACTCTATTGTTGTTATAGAGTTTTGTATTATTCTTAATGTAACCACCTGTTTCTATATGTGCTTGTTGTATGTATGTACGTATCATCAGTCGTCAGACTGTTTATGGATTCGTTTTTCTTAACAATCTGTCTACAAATCCATTAAAAGCATTGTTAAAAGGAGGTAAGAAAATATCATATTTCATTGATTTGGGTTCACACAAAGATCAATAAGAGAGAGAGGGAATACTTTGGAATTATCTTGAGGGTTGGTGGAATCAGTGATGTGATGAGCTGTATTGGGAAGGTTGTGTGGGTCTGTGGGGGCGCATCATCATCATCATGGTGTTATGGTGCCTTAAGGCAACATGAGTATCCATGTGACTCACCCCAGAGAGAGAGGTAAAGATGACAACCACAATAAATGATATCAAATGAGTGTAGCTCAGAGATAGAAACCAGATTAAGCATTCCCTTTTTCTATCATTAAGAACAAATAAAGATAGATAATCAATAGAGTTAAAACCTAATCTGAATCACAAATATGAGTGAAAAGACCTATCAAGTTTATCCTAAATACAAAGCATTTTATTGTTGGCAACTCCAATAAAAAAGACATGTAAAATATGAAGTCATCTTCTAGGAAATTAAATGTTAAAAACATTCATAGGGACCCAAAACAAACCACCCACTCACCAATCTTTCATTTCTTAATAGAACCTTACACTGTCTTGATACATAATAGAATAAACTAAAGGGTAAGATTGGGTATGTGGGACGTTTCAGCTAGAATCTGTTAAAGCCATGTGATGCATAGAAGAAAGAATGGGACAATACCATAGCATTTAAGTTCTCATGACCTTTGCCTGGAAATATAAACAAACGTCTGCGTAACTAGCCGCCGCTTTTATTGTCCAATTACTAGCTCTCCATCCATTATTTTTTGTGTCCTGAAAATCACAAGTACAATGGTCAAAGACAGACACTAATTAAACTCCTTTTATGAAGCAAAATCTAAAGATAAATAGCTTACCAACATAAGAAACAGGAGCAACTCCAATAATGTAGAGAGGTCTCTTATAAACACCAGAGGAAGTTGCAATCTATAGACTGACAAACAGATAGCCTGACAAACAGATAGCCGCAAGATGGTCCAAGGAAAGATGGAAGAGAGACTCTTGAGTCCTGAGAACCGAGTTTATTGTCAGAATCTTCAGCTGCACAACTCATAGGATCAGTTATGTGACTGATCAATAGAAAATCATTATGTTCAGCCTCAAAAGTATCCAGAGTTCTACAAGAAAATAAGTCTTTGCCCTGAGAAACCAAACTGAATGTCGTGCCAAATTTACAGAGGAGTTATAAATAAAGTAAATTACAAATACAAGGTAAGGGATTATAAGGAAACTAACCTATGCACCTAAAGTGAAACCAGTAGAGCAAGCCGTAAATGCTAATCTTTTTACAGATTTCATAAGCCCCCAAAAGAAAACCTGGACTACATCTAGTAGATGTATTCTTCCTACGTCTTTATAACGTATAGCACTGGTGAACTAGCCCGAGAAACCTAAGTGCCTTAAATATGACAGACTACTCGGGAGATGCAGGATGAAGTTTACAGAAAGGTTGGTCTCATCTTCTGATAGCAACCTTTAGTGGTCTGTATGCTCCTGCTTTGTTTCAAACTCCCGACTTATCTGGTAGTCTGGAGAGTTCTTTATCCGCAAAATGAAGCAGACGTCTCAATCTAAGAACCATATCACAGTGAAACGGCAATGCCGTCCGCCTATCCAGATATGCTGGACTAACAGTCATCCACGATAGAGCATGAAGTTCTGCCGCAATTGACTCAAGGATAAGATGGCTTTCAACCTCAAAATCTCTAGTTTCTTTGGTCCCTCCGCCTTGCTTCATGATTCCTTGAAGAATTTTGTCATGAGCGTGGTCATAACCACCATAATAGTCTATGAGACTTACAGAGAGAACGGATGGCCATTCTTCCTTCATGTTTATTCTCGAGTCCTTTCTCATGGAAGGCACAGCTTTTGAAACAACAAATCCGGTAGACAAGGGGATTGCACAGCCTTTGCTGTGAAGGAGGTGAGCAAGCGGAGGTGATTCTGCGGTTAAGCATGTAGGAAGCTGAAGAGGACTTGGGTGAAGAAAGCGCATGTTGGGTGATGGTATCATCATGTAAGAGAAAGCCGTTGACCCAAGAGACTTGACAGGAGTGAAACCTTCAATGTAATTTACTGAACTCATACCAGTACTGCTCTGGCCACATCCTGCATAATTGCGCAAATAACCAGGCAAGTCAGAATCTTGCTTCTTTCTTATGGAAATTTAAAATTAACCACAAGGGACATATATATGAGTGAACTGAGGAAAACGCTAGAAAACAATCAGAAACTGACCAGAAGATACCAACTCAGCCGGAAGAACAAAATGCAGAGAATGATCAAGTGAAATAGAAGCAAAACTGATGCTGTGAACCCACTGAAACAATCCCCTTGGAGTACCAGAAATAGTTTGCCCACCCATTATCTGCTTTCTTCCAGCAGATTGCCCCATACTGCCTTTCACAAAGGTGGATGGTTTTGCATGAGAGCTGAAGAGTGTGCTAGTTGACGAGGCTCTCTCTTGAATCAAACTCAGATCCTGCTGTTGCAAGGAAGATCCGTTGCTATTGGTGGCTATGCCAGAAGGCGCAGAACGTCGAAGTTGAATCGGCCACTTCTTAATCTCAGGACCTCCAGCTGAGTAAATTGCCTTTTGCCACTCTGTTATATCAATTGCAAGTAGACAAAAATACCAGGGTTATGAAACAAGCAGTACTAGAGAAATCTATTTCCCGGCATTTGGAATAAGAACGGGATGAAATCTCAGATTAAGAACAGGATGTAAGGGTAAACGAGAGGTATAAAAGAAGCTAATTTACCTAGGTATTCAAGCTCAAAGAAATTTCCAATGCGTGTAATGACAAAATCCCTGGGTTTAAAAGATCCATTGTCAGGGGAGGAACATGCCTGTAGTATTTGACATCCCTGCTGCAGAACTTGAACAAAAAGACACTGCAGCCCTTTCGTATCCTGTCTACTGCTAATACCACCAAAGGGAAATATATGGGTGTCGAGCAATTCACCCCTGGCATCCGTCCAGATGCTTACAAGCCATCTCCAGTCCTCTGTCCAACCGTAGCAGCAATGTAAACTCGGAATAGTCTTTCCTTCAAGCTGGGATGCATCCCCCTGGGAGCTTGATCCCGATGGTATACCTTCCATTGAATTCACGCCAGGTCCAGAACCTCTGCCACCATCCTCAGGTATTGGCTTTGAAGACTCGGATCCCACCAAGCCACCGAAAGTAGGTGAAACTCCACACTCCACGGAACCAGGCTCGGAAAGAATGAAAAGCGGTTCAAATAAATAGAAAATTTCATCATTAAGGTAAAAATCTCCATTTCTGTTTGGGTCGCAGCTTAATCCTCCAGATCTTGCTATTGGCCAGGAGCTTTCCCAACCACCTGTTTCACCATCTCTTGGATGTGTAGAACCTGTCATTCGAGAACCAACACAGTCTTTCCAGATTCCTGAAATAGAGCTCATTGATGTCAAGGCTGAAGAGGATCTGCTTAATAAAGATGATGAGAGAAATCCATCATTAGGCATTCCTCGTGAAATTCTCCGAGCTTTATTGTATACAGAAAAAGCAGTATCCTTGAGAATGACAAGCTCATTAAAGCTTGGACTTGTTATCCGGAAAATAGAATCAACAGACACCACTTGTAGAACTAGTTTCGGGACACTAAAACCCGAAAGCACTGGAATGTGAGATATTGATGCTTCGTCTACAGCAGCAGAACTACCAAACGCCCTTGCAACCTGACTGTTAAGCATCGATCTCCTGTCTCTATCTGGCTGAATTCCTGATCCAAGTGCAACAGACGATTCGACGATTGTCCTTAAAACTGCCGAAGGGTCGGGAAATGGACACACTATGTACACTACCTGAAAGAAAAGTAGAAGCCAACAAGTATCAACAGCTACACTTTATAGAAATGGGCAAAGAAATACTTATCTTAGTTAACAAATGTACTTTCTAACTCATATCCTTACCATGCAAGGACTAGCTGATCCTTCTTTCTGGTTTGTGTAAAGGCAAGACCCAAGCTTTAGACCTTTCAGCGCTTTTGATAAGGACTTCAGATAGCTACTAACATTCCACCCATTCGACAAAGACAGAAAATAATCGCTGAGAGATCCCAGAAGCGATGTGTTATTGCTTTCAATCTTCATTGATTGAGGGCAATTAAGCAGAACAAATCCAGATGATGATAATCTTCCAGCGTCAGTTTCCATTTGATTTCCCAGGATCTGTGGCAAATGGGTTCCCAGCCTGCACGTCTCATAAACTATGCAACAAAAGGTTCATCAGAACATAATGATGAGAAGAACTTTTGTTCCTCTAGAACCGGTTTTTAACAGAAACCAGTTCCTGTCATGTTTGAGTATAACCTCTTTCACAATTGATAAATTCGTTGACTCACCAGTTCCAAGTTGCTGAAAGAAATCAGCAGCAGCACAGGTTAAAGGATCTATATCCGGGCATACAACAGTATAGTTAATCTGCGAAAGACAACAAAGAACAACCACAGGTATCTTAGTGGAGAAGAATATCAAATTATCAATTGGCCTACATGGCAGGAAAACAAAAGCATGTCTCTCAGACGAGTTCCTTATAAACTCACATTTTTCAGCTGAGCATATGGCTCAAAAGGGGCCTTTTCCCAATGTGGCAAGGAGTTGGTTGATATCTTAAGCCAGTCATCTTGGTACCTGTCACAGGGGAAGGATGTATATGTAACGAAAGCTCTAAATCACCAACAATATAGTATGTAACAAAAATTCTTCAGATATTCCAACAAAAGGAAATCATGACTACTTCAGGAAATAACCCGATCACATAGGCATCTTGATCAAGACCAAATTCTATTTAAAAAACTTTAACACTCTGACTGCTAATAGAGCAGATATCGGCATACATACCCGACAAGTATAGAAGGTGATGGAAGAACAAAAAGTGTTGGTCGGAGTAATTCTGAACTGTATATGTCTTGGCTCTGCCCAGTCTCCTCTCCTTTCGCACCATCTATTGCATTTGAAACTGCTTGTTTGCCAAGATATATTAATAACAGAATCATCAGAGATATTGACACGTATTCACTCTATCAGATATCACTGAACAACCACAGCAGAAACAAAAACAGTAGAGTTGAACGAGATGATTGCCAGCGTGAGACTGAGAAATAATCAGGATTCGTGATCTACCTTCACTCAGGGCTGACTCAGCAGTAGATCCCTCAGAAATAGATCCTCCATCCATTGATTGATTTCGGCCCTTGCACCAATCTGTGACAGATAATGGACCATCTGACTGACCAAATGCAGATTTCAGAGCTGTTTTGATGTCAGATTGCAGTAGAGTAATGACAGACGAAGGAAAAGCCTGGAAAAGAAAAAAATCTCCAGAATCAGGTTTAAACTGCCAGAACATATCATCCTGTACCTTGTAAATAACCAGGAGTCGCACAGAGAAGACAAAAGGTAGCAGCAGGAGAAATATGAACAAGCTAGAAGCTTTATACGATAAATCTGTGACCAGTTAATTTCCAGCCTATAACTAACAATTAAGAACGTAAAGACATTGACTACCCTTATTTCCTTGCATCTTACATCATTTCAAAAGCTTACCTCAGCAGAGAGTGGATCAACTAGCTTGACACCAGCAATGTCCAGAGAATGGCAGGAAGCCAAAGTTCCCCCACAACCTGCATGGCCAGCAGAAGGTCCACACGACAGCTCCCGTCTCCATAACTCTTCCAGTGCAAGCCAGCCATAAGGTCCATCTCCACAATCTGAATCCAGAGCTAAATCAACGAAAGACGTAGCTTGCTGTACAAGTAGCGCTATTCCATCTAGGAGCTCCTGCAATGGCTGCCTTTGGCCATAAGAAAGCAAGCTGTCTTCGCTAAATGAACTATGGGGCAAGGATGAGCCTGCTTCAATATTTGGCGAACTAGCAGGTTTTGCTGTTTTTGGGACTGAAACAGTCCGCCACACGCCAACTGGTGCACTCATGTGGCTATCTAACATTACTCCATCAAAATCTCCAGCTATTCTAGTAGGTATTTCTTTCTTATATATCTCGTTCCTTGCAGATATGTTGTCTGTCAGAGTACTGGGCTCATTTGGCAGCTGGTTCAGGAAAAAGTTTCCACTAAGCCTAGTCAGACTAACAGGTGAATCGTGCTTCGAAGAAATGACTATGTGCCGCATCCTACACATGAAAGCTTGGAACATAACGCTTCCTACGTCTGTTGCCAGCAAGGTCTTTGAAGATAATAAAGTACTAACAATAGCAGATATGCCGTCAGTCTTTTTCGCCTGTACGGTCTTAACAGCACTAGCAGCACTATAATTTGATTTTAATTGAGAAACACCCTCCTTTGTACTCTTGTTGTCACTAACTACAGTAGGTAGCTTATCATATTGGTCCTTTCTGCTCTCTACTTGAGTGTAATACTTCCTCGACTGAAACAAAGTTCTGCCATCATTGTTACCAATGCATGCTTTTGATCCAAGCAAAATCTTATCAGCTGCTCCATCAGAATCAATGAAAGGTGGTGTGGGTCCATAAACATAGTTACTTGTTCTTGAATTTGAACTCTCCACTTTGTGAGATTTGGGAAGATATGGGTTTTTGAAAAACGTCGAGGAAATCTCGCTCATAGGTGCTTCTACAGCTCCATACTCAGGAGCAAAGGTCATCATAGCTTCTGCTTTCATCAAATGATCAAACTCACCAGTAGAACAGCTTGACATTTGATTTAAAGAAACTGAAGTGACACTGCTGTTGAGGACTTCTTGACTTTTGATAAGGGACTCATCTATGATAGGGGGAACAGGATTAAAGCTCTCAAAAGAGGAAAACCCAACAGGCAAAACAATCTGGTCTGATACATCCATCATATCCAATGGACTAGAACCTACATCAGCAGAATCTGGAGGAAACATGAGCGCATGCGACTCTGCTGTTCCCGGTGGCTACACAAACATAATAGATAAGGTGCGTTATTAGATAAGGACTGAACATTAAAGGCAATAGGACCAAAACACAATAAGAGGCATCAGAAGAAGGGTGAAAGGGAGGCACAACCCTCCTCCCAAACGTATATGAGATACAGTCTAAATATCAGAGCTTATGCAGGAGCGGAATATCATTCACCAGCATAGAGAATGCAAGTAATAGTTGCTAGATTATTATGACGGATAAAAGAAGACCGGGCATTACCTCCCCAAAAGGTAACGCATCATTCTCAAAGAAATCACCAAAGTCTCCAAACTCTGAAAGAAGTGCCTGGATATCCATGCCAACTCCTCTATCATCATCATCATCGTCATCATCCCAATCCCAACCAATTTGATCATTTGCAATGCCTGGAACAACAGCTTATTAGTTTCAGTAGAACCAAATCCTGACTTAGATGCTTCTTGAATAGGTGCATTAGAGACAGTACCTACTTGACCGAATGACTCTGCCATCCCTGTTCGTGGCCGCTTAGAACCCTGCAAAGAATGTTATGTTACTTATTGGTTACCAGTACTATGCAATCTCCACCCTTTACACAGATAAAAGTCATACCATTTTTGGGCGATCATTATTACAAGTTAGACCAGATTGCCTACATGTCAGAGAATCTGCATCTGCGTCAAGGTCACCAGTTCTTGAAGTCATTCTCCAACCACTCCCGCTAGACGCACTACTTGTTGAACTAATGCTGCTATTACGGCTACTGCCGCTGCTATTATAACCATTTTTTTCATAAAACCCATCACTCTTATTTCCAGATGCTCCAAGGAAATCAAAATCACCAGCCCTGCATAGAATAAAGTATAAATGTTCAGGGATCATGAACAGACTGTTATAATGGAAAGAAAAAAAATCGCTAAGCTTTATATTCGAAAACTCAGAAATGCCACAGATCTCACTCCTATGGAGCTGCGAAACATGAGGAGTACACAACATTCAGTTTCTCAGAGAAGTTAGGGATTGCATTTCAAGACCTCTATTTTTGAGTTCCTTTTGATAGAAGAACTCACAAAATAGAAGAAAAAGACTCACCAGTGCATAAATAACGATGAGCCTGCCAGTGATGGTCCTATCCAGTTTTGAAGCCAAAATCTGCAAGTATGATTTCACCTTGCATCAGCTCCAAGCTGAGGAAAGATCACAAGTATTACATATTTTTCAAGGTTATGTTCTGTAACGTGGGTCTGAAACAATTCCTAAAAACCCTCTCACTACGATCCTACAAACTCAATTTTTCTGAATTGTAGACAACTACAAACACATGCACACCCTGACAAAATTGAAGACAAATTCAACAGAAACGATATAAATTGTCCATAATTAGCCAACGTTAATAGCCAATGTCGATCTTACCGTAAACTACTCAACAAATTCTAAACAACCTCCTCACCTTGACAGTTTACCTTTTCAAAGAAAATTTAGCAAATGCCGACTGTAAGATTGGCACAAGCACTGCCTCAGCTGGATTTATGAACTTTTTTTCACACACTGATAAAAAATCTGGTTGTCCTTTCCGGTGATCTTTACTCCCAACTGAAGGTTCAGGACACTGATTATGGGGCAAGGTCGAATTAGTTTGACTTTTGTTGTCATTTATATTTTGGCAGCTACCAAGTGTAACTTCAACGTAACAATGATTGCCATTTATCAGACGGGACCCACGACCAACATGAGAAGAGAGACCAATATATCCACTCGAAGTCCTTAAGTTGCCAGAACTGTGTGAGAAAAAGAATCTAATATTAGTTGAGAAAATTGGTTCCATCAGATTAACAGCTATGCATTTCATAAAAAAATGTCGACTTGGACACTGGAAAGCAAAGGTATGAATTGCACCTGAAGTAGACTTGCTTGACAAGGTCATTGGGACAGAATCCAGTGAGGCTGCCCCGCATTCCATGAGGAGAAACAATCACTGGTGGGAATAACATAAGCCTGTGAGAAGTGTTTCTATCAAAGAAAAAGCTCCTATCTTTCTTGAAGCACATGTAGAAGGCACAATAATCATTTCAGGTCTCAATTCAAAAAACTTGGCTTCAAAGAATTACATGTAGCACAATCTATTATCCCACTCTTGGCCAACCCCGGAAAGAAAAACCTTTAAAGATGCCATGCAACAAATGAGATGCTATAACTCTGCTCGAGGAACTTAGGTAGCACTAAACTACACTAGCTTCTTTTCAGAATCGAATGCCTTGAACATTGAGTTCAAAAAGTCGCATGCTCTCAATTCATTCACTAGTATATCAGTAAAAAGCAGGAATAGGTCAACAAACATCTGGAACAAGTTCCGACAACTTCTTTTGAGTTATCATAGACAAGAGCAGAATTTAACGTTGCAAGTGAAGATGGAAGAAATGACTAACCTGGAAGCCTATAACTGGAGTTTTTCAAAGAACTCCGTAACAGTCTTTCGGCATCGCCACTTGAAAGTGTCCGGACATTCCTTCGCACATTAAAATCAGTGTTAGTTTCACAATAACTATAAGAAGCACTAAACCATAATTTCGAACATATATGACAAAAATCTTTACGGACTTGGCAGATACAATGACATGGACAAAAACTGCCTCTTCGGTAGCAGCAAAGATGAATTCAACGGTAGGCTGTCCCCTCCTGCATAAATATCAAAGGAGCATTAGCCACACACCTAATCATAGACTTCTTCGGATTTTAATAATTACACTCAGGAAACCAAAGTCTTGCAGACTCATATTTAATGAATAGATAGGAGGAGATATGGTGGAAAAGCCAGAGGAAAAAATGAATATTTGCTTAAGGGAAATATTTCAAGAAACGAACTCAGTGATTATCGCTTAAATGGTAAGAGGTTGCAGATACCTCAAATATTCTTCACTTTGAGGGCTGAATTTTGAAAAAACGTCTCCAAATCTCATGTAGGAAAGTCCAGTTAATGCTCTGGCACCATATCAAACAACTTAATATGAGATTTTTCAATCCATTATGTCCCAAATCCAACCATTATGTGTGGAGATCATAAGAAAATAACCTTTCAATGCAATTACGTAAAGACTGTGAAAAGGCAACTGATATCTCTTCAGAGTCCCCAGGTGCTACCCAGATTCCTGACGCAACGACTTTTAACAGGAGAAAC
Source organism: Eutrema japonicum (assembly GCA_030161315.1). NCBI lineage: Eukaryota > Viridiplantae > Streptophyta > Magnoliopsida > Brassicales > Brassicaceae > Eutrema > Eutrema japonicum. Next base: position 49,832,325 of record BSQW01000008.1, on the reverse strand, counting down.
AAAAAGTAAGGAGTCGTAAAAAAAAAAGTTTGAATATATTGAGGAGAAAAACGAGCAATGAATGATTAGGAAAATAAACCTCTAAGTTTTGACACTGCAGCCTGAGCTTTATCAGTGATTGATGAATGACGCCCAGGAAGAAAAAGCCAAAGCTTGATCTTTTCATCTGAGCGAGGAATGATAATCAGATACAAATAAATAGTTACAAGATTGACTGAGTAGGAGAGTGTGGTTTAGGTTTACCAGGGTTGTATAAACCTTGAGAAGGATCCCAAGGTCCAACAAAAGAATTGGTCCATGTGCTAAGAAATCCTTCCTTCTGCAAGCGCAGATGAGATGAAAGCACAAGATATGTTGCAACATCATTCTGCTCAGCTCTTGAACTGAAATCTCCAGAGTGACAGGACTAATTAGTACAGTTAAACACCAATTGAAAAGAAAAAAAGCTGAAAGCTTTAACCTTCTATCAGAGCCAGGATTCAGCTCAGTTTCACTTGGAAGAAACTGAAACCAAGAGACATTATGTAGACCCCCCTGTGGAAAAATTAATCAGAAAAATCAAAATCTTTTACAGCCAAAAACAACAACTTTCTCTCTCACACAATACTAATAGCAGTGAAGAAGAAAGTGAAAGACAAGAGTAGTAAGAAGAGTTACAATTCTGAAAACATTAGTCCACATCACTTGAATCTCGCTTTCTCCACTTATAGGGTAAGAAGAATCATTACTTCAAGAACGCTCGGGAGGAACGATTCCCTTAAAAATCGAAGCTTGGAAATTGTCAAGGAAGAATCTTGCTCGATCTTCTCTGTTTATCTCTCCCTCCCAGATCAAAAAAAAGGAAGAAGAAGAAGAAAATCTGCAATACGTATAAATAAAAGAAGACGAAATCTCTCAAAGACTCGTTTCCCGTGGTTTCATAAAACCAGATCCAAACGCTCTTTAGGGTTTAATTTTTCTTCTTCTCTGTTTAATTGTTTTTTCTTTTGAAAAGTTAAAACCGAAGTCAATTGTACATTACACATATTTAAAATAAATATATATAATGTAAGTAGAATTAAGAAACAATTATATAGAAAGTCACTTTTTTATTTTCTAATTACACAAAAGACACTCCTTACTATTACTATGATTGCATCTCCAACCCAACTCCAATTAAACTTTATTTTAGAGTCAATTCTTATCTAATCCAATTCTATTTTAGAGCTAAAAATAATTTTTTTAATATTTGACTCTATATTTGGAGCTAACTTTATTTTTTTTTGTTCATGACTCCATTTTTAACTCCAAAATAGAGTAACATTTTGGATATTAATTTACCGATAGTCATGTATGGATGATCATGTGTGGATGTAGTTCTTGATGTTTGCAAGTAAATTACTATCCACACATGACCATCCACATTAATAATACGAGATTCACATATGTCCACTCACAATTGTCCACGTTTTCATATTCACGTCGATCTTGATTTCATATGTTTAGATTTCTTGTTTTTTTTTTCAGATTTCCTGTTTCACATCAAAACTATAGTAAAATGGATTTTAAAATGGTGGAAAAATAGAATTATCATTTATTGTTACCAAAAAATTGTATAATGTTTTTCACATTATAAAAAAAATAGAAAACAAATCGGTTGGGTATTAATTATTTTACTCAAATTTTTTATTTTCTGACTCATCCACGACTTTACATCCATGACCATGTGGGGACAATTTCGGATTTACAAAAAAAACAGTGAAATAAGTACATCAATAGTTGATTGTAGCTTTTCTTGTAAATCACCCTAGAATTAATTATAGTGATAATCACTTTCTTAAACTCAGAGTATTACACTAAAAGTATTGCCTATTAGTCTGGCTGCTACTATTCCAAGAGCAAAACTTGTGTTCTGTCTCTCAGAAAGGTCAATCTCACTGACTTTAGGGTTAGTGGATTCGATCTCAAATTGACTAATCTTTGCACTTACGGTTTATAATTTCGGGTTTTTACTTTCGACTAATACTTCTTCCTCCTTTCTTGCAATCTCCTACAATCATGTCGAATGGTCAACGAACATAACATGGATATTTTGACTTGCAAGAATTAATGGGGAATAATATGAATAGTTTCGTCCTTCTATTAGCACTAATATATGTCACTAGAGTGTGAGACGTGGTAAACAATTTTATAATTTAATGATATTTTATTTTATTTGGTCTCGTATAGTTAATTTAATTATTTCTGTCAGTTTAAGATCTGTGTATTTGTTTATTTGGTTTTTTTTTATTTAATTTATGATCATCTATGTCTTTATTTATTGGATGGTACGTATTTTTACCTCTTTTTTTATTGGTGATCAGTTTTATGCAATTAGTTGGGGGTTTTTAAAAGGAATCTATTTACATTTTAAAATTGCATAATATTTATTATTATTTTGTTTCATGTGAGGTTATTATTTTTGGAGTATTTCATGTATGATTCTAATCCTATTTTTGTGTGCAATATGTTTGTGATTCTTAAGTCTATTTTTCTTTTATTTTTTTTGAAAACGATTTCCATATATAACTGGAGCGAAAGATGAAAATTTAGCAAACACATAAAGCTATTGATAAGGAGTAATCCCATTACAACAATAATAGAATTAATGATTGATCAAATTTGAATCAGCTATCCCTAAGTCTCTACATGAGTAACTTAGAAGTAGGCGATGTCCCAAAACCCAAATAAAGAAAAGTATTTGAAAAGTTGGTGATTATGCCCGCAAACAGCGGATGATCATCTTGCCGGCTGATAGTGAACTTTTTACGGTTCGCACAATTAACCCATTGTGCACAATACCACAATCTAATGGTATGTCATTGTAGCACTTAGGGATCGAATCCACAAGGAGGCACGAGAACAACACACAGAGAATACGAGACACTTCTTAATCTAAGCTAATCAAATAAAGGTTTTCTAATGATCCTAATCAATTTAAAGACAAGATAATAAATAACCAAGCATATAACAAAGGTAATTAAAAGACTAACAAGTTTTGAACTAAAACGTAACGAAAACGATTTAAACAAGAATAAGCAAACGAACTTCGGGTAATGGTAATCGATTTGGACATTCTCTAGCTAAACCATGATACTCAAACAATGCTAATCCTTAGGCCTTAGATCACTAATTTAGACTAATCCACTTCCATGAAAATACACTTCACTAATCACTTAACTGAGAACAAACTTCCATTTGCAATTAAATGATCAACAAGCATTAATCTCAAGTCTAAATAGCCATTAAACACCCTAGACATCTATTTCCATAGGCTAGGAATGTAAAACACATGCTAAGTTTGGTTGAGGAATTTCATCGAACACCTTCCGGGCATGAAATTCCTTAAGTTCTAAATCAACTTTGTCAAGGCTAATCTAGCATTAATCACACCTAACAAGTAAGGATTCTTCATAAACTAAGTCGTAAGCATCATGATTTAGCAAGAAAACATCTTAATCTACCATACCCAAAGTTCTAAAGAAACTACTCACAAACCATGATAATCTCAACAAATCTTATGTAGGAGGTGTTTAGATTCATGGTTAGATGATTAGAAATAGATAGATAGATGAAAACAAACAAGAACTTTCATAAAAACACCAAGAATCTCTTAAAAACTCCAAACTCTCTCTAAGAAGAGTGTTTTTGAGAAGTTAAAATGAGATCTCCCCCCAAACAACAAGGTTTTTGGCCTAAATATCAAAGCAGGTCGTAGGTTGCAGCGGTCTACAGTTGCCCGATGCAGCTGGCCGCTGTGGATTTCCGGTTTTGCTCCGTTTGCAGGTCAGGCGGACATGCGCTTACTAAAGTTGTCTTATCTCTCTAACCCCAGATCTGAATGACTTGACACTGGTTCCATTAGAACGCTAACTCACATATCTACAACTTTCATGAAGTACTCTGAAGCTAAATCCGAATGGAAACTGTCTTTCCGAGTCGATCTTTGAAGCACTTCGGACGGACTCTGCATTTTGCTCAGGAGGGAACCACAGCGGTCTGGCTCTCCCCGCTGCATGACCGCTGTGAATCTCTGTGTTTTTGACGGGAGGATCCGCAGCGGTCACTGTAGACCGCTGCCACACACCGCTGTGAGCTCCATGTAGCTCATTCGCGCGCCAGACGGACGTATGCTCAGTGAAATGGTGATAACTTCCGCAATACAGCTCAGAACTTGATGAAACAACGTCCGTTGGAAAGATGACTCAATTACCTACAAACTTTATCAAGTGTTCCAAAGCTTAATCTGAGCGCAAGAGCTTCTTCTGACCCAATCTTTAGAGCACATCGGATGGCTTCTGCATTTTTCTTGATTGTTTGGGTTTATTTTGCCCCATGATCTTGGTCCAAGCTCCAAAATGATTCCATAAGCTCCAAATGGTACCTAAAAGACTCCATAGCACACAAACATATGCAAAAACTAACCTAAGACTCATTAACTCTAAAATGGATGCAAACTAGACCAAAAACAATGAAATGAATGCACAAAGTCACAAAATGCTAACTAAAATGTATACTAAAATGGACTAAATTATGCAACTATCACCGGCAGTTTCAGAAATTTTCGCTATCGATTGTGAAACTAATCACATATCAATTGACAGAATTTGTTGATTGTCGGATCCACCAGATAAGTCAGAAGCCAAAGTTAAAGTCACCGCCAATAATTCTTAATTCTCATGGTTGGGTTATTGTTTTCTTCCAAAGTGATAAATTATTGTTGTAACGTGATTGTCGAAATGGTGGGAAGAACCAATGGTGTATTTTTATTTTCTTAATACATGTTTGTTGATTTTTATTTTATAATATGTTTGTTTATTATGTCGCTCTATATCGGTTATATTTTGTGTAATATATTAGATGAAAAATCTTTGTTGTTTGTTACTTTGCTTGTTATAGTTCAATAGTTTTTTTTTTGGGTCGAATAGTTCAATAGTTTAATATTAAAGTTTAGTTTTGTGTTTTATATCGATTGATAGATGGACATGTGTTAATTTCAGTTTTTGTCATAGTTTCAAATTAGGTTGGTTTTTATTTAAAAACTCATATAGAATATGTTTCTAATTTATTTGATATTAACAATTTTAGAAATTGGGGTTACTTTTAAGATAATTCCTAAATGTATTTTTTTTTTTTTGCTTAGGTGAACGCTGAGGTGGCGGAATGAAGATAGAACAAACCTAACTTTATATATATATATATATATATATATATATATTCCACCAATTTCAAAAAGTAACAATGTGTTATTCAACCAATAACTAATATTTGTTTTTGATAAAATTGTAACTTACGTTAGTTATTACATGTAGTTACTTGATTTCGAAATTAAAAAGCCATTAAACACACAATTATTTCATTATCTTCTTGGCCATCAACATTGTGGATAGAAGTTCTCTTTAATTTTGGAAGGAGAAATTAGTTGTTGTCTTGTGTGTGAATTCCAAAGCTAGATGCCCAGATCGATCCAAAACTAGACCAAAACAATAATACTAAATCAAGATTCTAGACCTTCTTACTATAACATGCACCAATGGGTTTGAACGAGTAAAACTCATGAAGCTAAATTAACTAGTCTTTACATGATCTGACCGTGATAGTGCGATATGAAGATCGGAATATCATGCAATTTGATGCAAACATGTCTATATCAAAGCATCATAAACATGCCTATAACAAAGCATCATAAATCATAATTAATGAGGGGGAGAGAGAGAGAGAGAGAGCTTACCAACATGTTTGATCCATGGCTGTCTGTTTGAAGAAGTTTTTCCAATTAGGTTTGGCGAAGTGGGTCATGACCCTTGTCACAGAGACAATGTCCACGCCATTCTTGAAATGGTTTAGAGACGACTGCGGAACCATGTGTGCAACCATATGTTGTACACCGTGAAGCATTTTCCCTTTCAAGTTCAAAAATCGATCTTACCAACAAATAATGCAAATATCTATGTGTACCAGTTTGCTTTCTTGTTCTGTTCTTTCCTTTTATTTTTATAGATACGCACCATTGCATGCTTTTGAATGGTCTTTAACATTGGAATCATTGGAGAATGGATGAGATTATATGTCCTGAGATGAATCATTTGCAACGCCCATCACTATTCAACGACCGAGTAAATTAGAGATTATATATATGTAAACTCTTGCAACATTGTCTATCTTATCAATAACTTCTTCTTGAATAAACACTAACTAATATCAGTTTTCGAATAATTTACTTTCTTCTTCTTGAAACATCTGTTTCCATAGGCTTATATTCGACTCCTTACGGATCCTACTTCTTGATTTATCTGATCTCTCAGGACTCTTCTCAGTAACTTGTTCGAAGCTGTTCTTGGAAACTCAGTCACAATCTTCACAAAACTCACCTGCAAAATTCGTTATTAAGCGGAACAAACTATTTGTAACTTTTATTTCACGGAAACCATCAAAGATTTTAATTACCTTGAAAAGAGGATTAAGATCTTTTTGAATGATTCTTGAAAACTTAATCTTTAGCTCTTCTTCACTCTGTTTCTTGAACCCTTCTTTCAAGACGGCAAATATAACCAACAACTCTGGACCACCGTTAGGCGGGGTTATGCTGACTGCAGCCGTGTTAGAGATGCATTCATCGGCTTGATCACACACTCGTTCGATCTCAATAGAACTCGTCTTTGTTATAAAATGAGCCAAAAAAAAAAGATTAAAACTTTGAGGAAAGTCCCAACAAGAAACAAGTTGTGTATAACACAATGAAGTACCTTAATGCCTCCGAGGTTCATGGTATCATCAGCTCTTCCTTGAACATTGAAATATCCTCCTAAGGTTCTCTTCACTATGTCCCCGTGTCTTCTAAGTCGCTGCAAAACAGAACAGAACAGTTTAAGTGATGTGCGTTTTCAATTTTGTTTATCTGTGAATATAAAAGTCTTACTAACTATACTCACTGTTTCTCTATACATTGGCATTCCCTTGAAGTAAACCTCGTCGTGGTCTGCGTTTAGAAGCCTATCTGTGGCCCCGAGGTGCTGCGGGAACAAACCGACTTCTCCAGTACACGGTTGATCATCTGGCTGCAAAAACCAGTCCCAATCAATCTCAGTGTAGCCTTATAAAAGTATCCCCAAAAATGTCAAGAGTTTCAGTTTGTTACATATAGGACGCCGTTTTCGTCAAAGATGATGATTCTAGTTGTCATGGATGGTGTGCTAAATGCTCCAAAAGCCTGCGGTTGGAGCGGGCTTCCTATGATGTATGAAGAAGCGAGTTCTGTGCCTCCACAGCATTCGATCACAGGCTTGTAATAAGCTTTAGAAGAAAGCCAGAGAACATCATCAACATTGGAAGCTTCTCCGGTAGTGGCGAAATACCTAACAAAGCACAAAACAGCTGATAAGCCTTGGAAAGTGTACGTAAAGAAGAAGAAGGAGTTTAAGAAGCAAGAGTCAACTTATAATGAGTTGGAATGAAGTCAACAGAAGCAGCTGACGTGGATAGACAGCAAAAATACAGTTACAACTTTATAGATATAGGTTGGTATTGTTTTGGTGATTGGGTTAGACAGAAAAGCAGATCTGAGTTTGTTGAGAGTTTGTTCTCAGCAGATTGGCGATTTCTCTTGAGCTTGTTCTTGAGAATCGATTGGCATTTCCTTGGATTCGTCCTTGGATTTGTAGGATCAAGTCTCGTTGAGAGTCTCGACGAGGTGTTGATTCTGTATCCTTTGATAAGTGAAATAAAACCTCTGCATTTCTCTTATCAATTGGTGCGGTGAGCAGCGGTATTCGCGATCTCCTAAGACGACGGAGCTGAATTGATTCGAAGAGCAAGCGACGATGCCGGAGTTAGATAAAGCGACGAAGGAGTTGCAAGCTTCATGTTCGGAGCTGAATCAACAAGTCGACATAATCCACGGCGGCTTTGAGCTATTAACGAAGACAAATTCAGAATTGACGACTCGCGTTACGACGATCGAGAAATCCTTGGCCTCGATTACGCAAATCTTATCCAGGATGGAGTCGCATCAGTCTTCTGACAGAGTTCAAGGAAAACAACACGCATCGTCATCTAACGATACCGATCAGGTACGTTTGATAGATGATAATGATTCTCGGGAAAATCAACCATTAGGTTATCGGAGAATCCATAACGTGTTAGAGAACCGTAATGGTATGTTGAAGAAAGTAGAATTACCTGCGTTTGATGGTAATAGACCTTATAGCTGGATTGTGCAAGCCGAAAGATTTTTTCGGTTGGGAAACTATAATGACGCAGATAGATTGGACTTGATGTCAATCAGTCTACAAGGACCTGTGTTGAATTGGTACAATCGAGAAATGGAGAGTGAAGAATTTCAGAGCTGGGAACAGTTTAAGGATCGATTAATTGCAAGATTCAGTTTGAGGTTGGAAGATAATCCTGCTAAGAGATTGTTCAGCATGAAGCAGACAGGATCAGTTGTGGATTACGTCAATGAATTTGAAGAACTATCAACAATTGTCAAAGGCGTAGACGAAGCAAATAAGACTCATGTCTTTTATTTGGGGTTAAAACCAGAGTTTCAAGAGGTCATCAAACTTAAGGAACCAAAGAGTCTCACGGAACACTTTCATGCTGTAATAAGAATGGAGGACAGTGCTTTTTGCACCACTATTGCAGGCTCTACTCAACAAATCCAAAGGAAGACATCTTATATACCTTTCAGATCGTCTTCACAGTTTAATTCCCAGAGGTTTGGGAGCAGTCCCACAATCCAAGAGATCAGCAGAGATGGAAGTAAAGGGGTTCAACATCAAGCAGAGAGAAGTTTTGGATCCAAGCTGAATATTACTGAGAAACAACCCTGGAAATCTCAGAATGCATCAACAGGAATTCAGAAATTAAGTCAAGCTGAATATGAAGAACTCAGGCGTCAAGGTTTATGCTACAAGTGTAAAGAAAGATGGTCCAAAACACATAAGTGTAAGAATATGGAACTAAAGGTTTTGACAGTAATTGATGGCATTGAAGTGGAACTAGTAGAAGAAGAGTGGGTCGATACCTTTGAAGATAACTCAGGCAGAGTTACAGAGCTGATGGAGTTATCATTGTTCTCATTTTTGGGATTGTCGTCGCATACTACAACAAAGCTATGGGGAACGATTGGGAAAACCAGAGTAGTAGTAATGTTGGACAGTGGAGCTACTCACAACTTTATTGACCCATCTGTGATTACCAAGGCCAAATTACAGCCAACAAGCGACAACAACTTGAACATATTACTGGGAACAGGCATCACAGCTAAAGGTTCAGGAGTTTGCAAAAAGATCCCATTTGTATTGCAATCAAATGAGTTTGAAGCAGATTTTATTGTTCTAGAATTGGGGAACAATGACATTATATTGGGAGTACAGTGGTTGAGGACGTTAGGGAAGTGTGCAATGGATTGGGAAAACCATGAGATGTCTTTTAATCATAGAGGAGCGATTGTGACTCTCATTGGTGACCCTACTCTCCACGGCAATCAGACTTCTCTGAAAATCAGGCAACAATCAATTGGTTTTAATATGGAACTGTTTCAGGCTGAAAAGAAAGAAGAGATTCAAGTAGTTCCAGAACCAATTGAGCACTTATTGGGAAGGTATTTGAGTGTTTTTGTAGAACCTACACAGCTCCCACCCTTACGAGGACATGAACATGCGATTAACTTAGTCGCAGGAGCTGTACCAAAAAGTGTGAGGCCGTATAGGTATCCACATGCCTATAAAGAAGAAATGGAAAAGTTGATCAAAAAGATGCTATCGGACGGGATCATAAGAACAAGCAGAAGTCCCTATTCGAGTCCTGTCTTACTGGTAAAAAAGAAAGATGATAGCTGGCGTTTCTGTATATTGATTATAGGGCATTGAATAAGATTACAATCCCGGATAAGTTCCCAATACCTATGATCGATCAACTGCTAGATGAACTTCATGGAGCTAAAGTGTTCTCTAAACTGGACTTAAGGTCTGGCTACCATCAAATCAGAATGGAGGAAAGAGACATCGAGAAGACAGCTTTCAGGTCATCTACAGGACATTACGAATTTTTAGTCATGCCTTTTGGTCTGAGTAATGCACCAGCAACATTTCAGGCTCTGATGAATGAACTATTCAGACCATTTTTGGGTCAGTTTGTTCTCGTGTTTTTTGATGACATACTGATTTTCAGTCATACAGTGGAGGAACATGTCGGTCATTTGAAGACAGTGTTGGACATTTTTATGGAACAACAATTACTTGCCAACAAGAAGAAGTGTTTATTTGGACAAGGACAGGTTGAGTATTTGGGTCATGTGATTTCTTCTCAAGGGGTTGCTACAGATCCAGCAAAGACAGAAGCCATGAAGAAGTGGCCAGCACCTATGAATGTGAAAGAATTGAGAGGGTTTCTTGGTTTAACAGGGTATTACAGAAGATTTGTGAAAGGTTATGGCACATTGGCAAGACCATTGACAGACTTACTCAAGAAGGATCAGTTTGAGTGGTGTAAAAGAGCTCAGATTGCGTTTGAGCAGTTAAAGGAGGCTATGATGACTGCTCCAGTTTTGGCTTTACCAAATTTCAATGAGTTATTCATTGTCGAATCAGATGCTTCAGGTTATGGAGTTGGAGCTGTTCTGCTACAAGGTCAGAATCCAATAGCTTATTTCAGCTATGGACTTTCGGATAGAGAGCAAATAAAACCAATATATGAGAGAGAATTGATGGCAATTGTATTGGCAATACAAAAGTGGCGCCACTATCTGATTGGAAGGAAGTTCTTAGTATATACGGATCAAAAGAGCCTCAAATTTCTACTAGATCAACGGGATGTGTCTCTGGACTATCAGAAGTGGTTAACCAAGTTACTCGGGTATGATTTCGAAATCATTTACAAACCGGGGGTGGAGAATAAGGCAGCAGATGGATTGTCCAGAATTCAATCAGAAACAAAAATTGCAAACTCTGCTTTGTTGTTATCTCTCACGGTTCCAACAAGTCTGCAGTTACAGGACATTTTGACTGAGTTAGAATCTGATGAAGAGTTGCAATCACTCAAACAACAAATTATCTCTGGACAAAGTGAGAAACCAGAATATGCAGTAGTGGATGGGAAGCTCTTATTGTACAAAGGACGATTGCTACTGGCTCGTAAATCAGTTCACATTCCAGCTATTTTACAAGCTTTTCATGATGGAGTAATTGGTGGTCATTCAGGGGTGTTAAAAACATTGAGAAGAATTCAGCAAGTGTTCTATTGGAAGAAAATGAATGCTGATATTCAGAGATATGTGGCTGAGTGTAGCATATGTCAGAAGCATAAATACTCTACTCTTTCACCAGCTGGGTTACTCCAACCTCTTCCTATTCCAAACCAAATTTGGGAAGATGTCTCTATGGACTTTATTGAAGGATTGCCACTGTCTCAAGGGTTCAATGTTATAATGGTTGTGGTGGATAGGTTGAGCAAATTTGCTCACTTCATTGGACTACGACACCCATTCACAGCTATTGATGTGGCCTTGAAATTTATAAAGGAAGTGGTAAAATTGCATGGCTTTCCTGCGTCCATTGTATCCGACAGAGACAAGGTTTTTTTGAGTTCATTCTGGAAGGAGATGTTCAAGCAGGCTGGTACGAAGTTGAAGTATAGTACCGCGTATCATCCTCAATCGGATGGTCAGACTGAAGTATTGAACATATGCTTAGAGACATATTTACGATGTTTCGCATCATCTCATCCTAAATCTTGGGCAAAATTTCTTGCTTGGGCTGAACTGTGGCACAACACAAATCACCACACTGCTTTGGGAACAACGCCTTTTCAAGTGGTATTTGGCAGACCACCACCGAGTCTGCTCAAATTTGAACCAGGATCTACTTCTAACTTTGAATTGGAAACAATGCTCAAGGAAAGAGATTCAATGCTGGCTCAGATTAAAGTTCATTTACAACTAGCCCAATCCAGAATGAAGAACAACGCTGACAAGCGTAGACGAGAATTGGAGTTTAACGTGGGTGATAAAGTCTTTTTGAAGCTAAGACCATATCGACAACAATCGGTCTCTCGCCGTGTATGCCAGAAGCTTGCTGCACGTTATTACGGCCCGTTTGAAGTAGTGGCTCGTGTGGGAGCTGTTGCGTATCGTCTTAAGCTTCCTCTTGACTCAAAAATCCATGATGTTTTCCATGTATCACAGTTAAAGCCAGTACTGGGAGAGAATCATCTGATCTCAGAACTACCAGTGGGATTTTCTGAAAATGGTGAACTTGTGATTGAACCTGATTTGGTCTTAGACACTCGTTACAACGATGAAGGAAATTTGGAAGCTCTGGTTAGCTGGAAAGGTCTTCCAGAACATGATAGATCGTGGGAAAGAGCTTCTATCTTGATACAGCAATTTCCTCATTTGAAGCTTGAGGACAAGCTTCGTCTAAGCGAAGGGGGTATTGATAAGCCTTGGAAAGTGTACGTAAAGAAGAAGAAGGAGTTTAAGAAGCAAGAGTCAACTTATAATGAGTTGGAATGAAGTCAACAGAAGCAGCTGACGTGGATAGACAGCAAAAATACAGTTACAACTTTATAGATATAGGTTGGTATTGTTTTGGTGATTGGGTTAGACAGAAAAGCAGATCTGAGTTTGTTGAGAGTTTGTTCTCAGCAGATTGGCGATTTCTCTTGAGCTTGTTCTTGAGAATCGATTGGCATTTCCTTGGATTCGTCCTTGGATTTGTAGGATCAAGTCTCGTTGAGAGTCTCGACGAGGTGTTGATTCTGTATCCTTTGATAAGTGAAATAAAACCTCTGCATTTCTCTTATCAACAGCTTCTGAGTCAAATCTTCTCAACAACCACAAAACATACAAACCCGGAAAAAAGCAGAGGTTTGCTGCTCGTTACTTAATCTTCGTCCAATTAAGCCCTTCCATACAGTTAATCCTCTTCCAAGTTTTCACCAAGCTCGGAACAGTACCAAGAATTGTAACTCCAGCATCCTGAAGTAATATCAAGCACACAATAAGTGTGCAATTATCGAACGTTACCAAGATTCAAAAGGAGACAACAATGGAGGTGTCTTGCCTGAACAAACTTTCCAAAACCGCGGCCAAGGGGAGACCCTTGATAGAGTGCGAGCGTTGCACCAGTTAGAAAGCAAGAAAATATAAGAGTTGGTCCCATTACCCATCCAAGATTCGTAGGCCAACAATATGAATTACCCACTTGGACATCAAGATGAGCCCATCCATCACAAGCACTACGAATTGGCGAGAGCTGTGTCCATGGTATAGCTTTTGGTTCACCTAACATAGAAAAATAACTTATCAATAGATGCACTTAAACATATGTATACAATTTGATCATATTTCTTTTACCTGTAGTTCCAGATGAGAAGAGAATGTTAATCACAGAGTTTAGAGGTTGATAAATCGGACGATAGTAGTTCCCTCCACTGCGAACCAAAATTGGAGACATGTTTCAGCTGCACCATTTGAGTGATTGCAAATGTAGAGACGTAAAACTACCTAAGATGGGTTTTCGCATTGGACAGAAGATCGTTCCACGGTATGTCCTGTTCTCTTAACTGAACGCGCAATTTATTCCCTGAAGCGGGGAGGACAATGACCTTAGATGGAGCAGCTTCAACCACACGACTAAAGAAAAAAAAACAATTTCCGTTATACTTATGTGGTTGGTTCATCAAGTTACAAAAATCAGCCATGGAAGGAGCGGTTTTGTCACCTGTATAAAGGAAAACGCCGACCTCCTCTGAGTCATCTATATCTGTACCTCCTCTGAGTCATCTATATCTGATATGGTAAGGGATAGATAGAAGGCGAAAAGATGCGAGTCAGGCTGTGTCACAAACCTGAGTGAATATGCCTTTCGCCTTAGAAATTTTCAACCGTGTTGCTATTTCTTTAGCTGCAAAGCTGTCTGCGATGGAGACAACAATACAACCGGCAAAAATGATTGCAAGATATATAATCACTGCATCGACTGTCATTGGCATATCGATTGCAATCGTGTCACCCTTTGCAAAAACTCCACTTATCCCATTTGCCACCAACCTTTTATAAGTATATGTATCAAAACAAAGGAAAGGGAACAGAGAGATCAATCAACCAATGGAAGCTTATTGAGATAACAAACAGTCAAGAGAGCAAACGAAATGTTTACATACATTACTCGTTCGCGGAGTTCTTTAAATGTCATTTGATTTACTGGAGAATCATCAAAACCTTCATTACGCCATACAACAGCCAAACTATCATCCTCCTTTTTGGGATGGCTTGAAGGCATCAGACAACATTCAGCGATATTAAGAACAGCATCAGGAAGCCATGTCCCTCCAGGTATTGATTTGTCAAGCATGCACCTTGGAGGAGTGTGAAACACAAGTGAAAGCTCATCAAGAATGATTGACCAATAAACCTGAAAAAAATCTATATAATTAGACCAAAGCAGAGCCTCCACAAAGAGCCCTATTTTTTCTTCCAAATATTCAGCGTCAATGCTTACTTCAGGGTGTTCAACTGAGAATCTCCGAAAAAGTTCAAAACTTTCTATAGGGTTTTTATATGAAGCACCAAGAAGCCTTGACCCGTGAGTTTCCATTAGCCTTCCTAAATTTGTGGATTTTGACTGAGATCTAAGACAGACAAAGAAGAAATAGACAGACAGTCGGCATTTCAAACAATCAGGTGTATCTTATAGATAAATTTCAGAAATTTGAATAAGTTCATGTGAGAGAGAGAGAGAGACTCACATAGAAGGAAACCAATAGAGAGGAGGGCCATGAACAGAGAAATCCCAGTTTGAATAGACAGAGTAATAGAGAAGCTGATGCAGAGGATGAGGATGCCATGGCTTAAGCACACTCTCATCCACCAAAGCCTTCCATTGATCTCTTGGGTCAGTCACTTTCACCCTTGAAATCACATCTCTCACCACTTTATCAAACCCCTTAGCGTCTTCCAAATTCAATCCAGCTTTCACATAATCGTCGCTACTCAATTCTCCTATGCTCTTCCACATCTCTTTCCCACTATTTCTCTCTATCTCCACACAAATTATCGCTTTTTGATGCTTTAGAGCTGGTGGTAGGTAGATTTCATGGACAGGAAAGCTCCAAATGGCAAATTGTGCCACTGTTCATGAGAGAGTCTCCTTTCTTGTTATTGTTTTGTTTTAAAACAAAAAGGTCTAATCTTTATAAACAGAACCCAACTCCTCAGTTAGATTCGGGCCATAGTCTTTGGCTCTGCAGAGTTCTTGAGTCCTCAAAGAAACCAAATCTACCCATCTTGGCCGTTTCCACTGAACACGACCGCAAGATTTGTTTGACGTGGCGGATAAGGATACAGCAAATAAAACAGAGGTTTTCTATGTTGTCAGAAATCTAAATTACAAGCTTACTCTTTTTGTATGGACCAGTGTTGCAACTTTCATATATAAGTTCAGTTTAATCTTAAATAGGTAACAGTAACACTAACATGTTCCCAACATACTCCATGGATCATCAAAACATAAAAAAGGCAACATAACTCTCATCTTTTCAAATCATCTTAACTTTGTCTTCTGATAAGAAAGAAGAGAGACAACCATAACCTAGAGAAGACTATTAAAAGAGTGAAGAATCAATCACTGGCTTGGTGACCGGTCTTCGTACTGCTCCCCACGCGGGCTGCGGCTTCTGGCTGGTTCAGGTGTGTAGCTCCTGCTTCTCCTAGGGCTCGGGAAGCTGTTTCTCCTCGGGCTCGGGCTCCTGCTGCTTCTTGGGCTACGGCTTATGCTTCTCCTCGGGCTCGGGCTCGGGCTTCTGCTTCTTCTTGGGCTACGGCTTATGCTTCTTCTTGGGCTCGGGCTAATGCTTCCTCTTGGGCTACGGCTTATGCTGCGGCTTTTACCTCTGGCTGGACTTACACTGTGACCCTTTGAGCCATTGTAGGCGGGTGAGCGCGAGAATGACCTCCCCCTATCATATCGATCTTCCCTGGGAGAGACAGACCTGCAACAATAGAGAGTTTAAGCATAGAAAAGTTCATCGAGTGGAGAATGGTTATGTTCCACACAAAGCTCTGTAATGGAGTTCAGACAGAACATGTAGAAACCTTGGATGATGTCTTCTAGGGGGAGGAGAATAATAATCACCGCTGCGTGACCGAGATCTACCACGTCGAGGGGGAGGAGAACGAGAATACCTAGGCGAGCGAGAGTAGTAACGAGGGGGACTACGCCTTCTATCCCGAAATCTGTTGCAGCTCCTACAAACACAAAAGAATGTTAAAGTTTGGGGTTTTGGCATCTCTCTACATTGAGGACTTATTGATATTTGATGATAGAAAAGTTCAAAAAGAGAAAGCTCCATGCACCTTCCTCCACCACGCTCCCTTAATCTCATTTCAGTCGGTTTCTTTCTGTTCTCTTCTGCAAATACGACAGTCAACTCACGGCCAAGAAGAAGATAACCATCCATGTGATATTTTGCCTCGGCAGCATCAGCAGGATCCACAAATTGAACGAAACCAAACCCTCGCGGATCTCTGCATTTGATATAGAACAAAACAGGATCTCAGAGTAGGAACCAA
Source organism: Eutrema japonicum (assembly GCA_030161315.1). Taxonomy (NCBI): domain Eukaryota; kingdom Viridiplantae; phylum Streptophyta; class Magnoliopsida; order Brassicales; family Brassicaceae; genus Eutrema; species Eutrema japonicum. Next base: position 49,815,734 of record BSQW01000008.1, on the reverse strand, counting down.
ACATACAAAATGACAAGGAAGATATACCACTTTACAACAAGCCTGTTGAAGGACAATTGGCAATATGATCCCCTGCAACAGAAGATATCAGGATAAACATGAAAAAAGCAAGCACTTGCCGGCTAACCTCGCAAGTTTCAGTATAAAGATGACTTCTTGAAGACTTGATTCATCTTCAAATTGAAAACAAATCCAACTTCACTTCAACTCTTCACTACCATATAGAACATCTTCATAAGAACTCTAATTACTTCTTTGACGTCTTCAATTCTTTAGATTCACTGTTAAACCTCAACAACTTCAATTAACACACTCATAGTGTGTTCACACATGGAACATATCAACATTGTATCCTTCTCCTTAAGCGACTAAAAAGTATGAGGTCTCAACAGGTACTAGATTAAAACTGACTAATCCAAGCTCTTTCTTTACCGACACCAAAAACTATTTCTTTTAAGACTTCAAATGAAGATCTCATGTCATAGGGACACTAGGAAAAAAACTGGTGGCTAAATTTGATTTATGAAATAAGCGCATATTAGAAGATTCTCGTAAGGCCCTAGTATCCATGAGGAGACACACAAAAATGAAAGGATGGAGCAAGTAAGAGAAATGAACGTAGTAAACAAAGATTCAAGAAAGGTGGTAAAGAAGAAGAAAAAAATAGAGATATAATCTTATCAGAACATAAGTAAAAATCTTACACATGCTCACCGTGTATAGTAATCCCTTGGCAAGTAAATGTCTTTGAGAGGACCGAACTGCTCAAATGACCTCCTGAGATCTTCTTGCCTGAAGAAAAGGATGAGATATAAAAAGAGATGTAGAATTTGCTAAAAGCCAGAAAATGAATACAGATTGGAGTCATAGCCAACTATGTATACACAAAATCATGGTCTTCATAATAACTAAGAAAAAACTTGTCTTATATCTTCTTTCTAGATTTCTGTAGCAAAACCATAGTTATCAAGATCGCTCTGAGGACATACATCAGCTATTTGAAAGCCTTCACGTACATATAAGTGAACATCATGCCAAAATATGCTTAAGAGGTGTCATGTCTTGAGGTTCAGAGGTGTCATGTCTTGAGGTTCAGAGGTGTCTGAACAGATATATAGTCCTAAGCGGGAACACAATGGCCGAAGGGAATTATAGAGAAGTCAAGTATATACCTGCAATCATGGCGTAAATTGCGAACCAAAAGGCTGGTCGGGAGGTCCCTGCTACGACTTCCATATCGGCCTCTAGGGCTTGGGCTTCGACCCCTCCTCCCATAACCCCTTGGTGGTGACGGAGTGTAGCTCCTCCCCTCATTGAGACAAGCTTCAACCACTCTGTCAGTCAATCAACACAAACTGGGTAAAAAAAACATAGAGAAACGGTCGGATGTTTAAGAAAGAAGAGACCACAAACGAAAGAGCTATAACGCTAGGGCAAAAGAGAGCTTCAAAGAAACATTCAATCTAGTTTGAAATCACCAAATCCAATCCCTTAAATACAGAGATAACTATGATGATACAACTCACTGATGAAGAAAGATCATATTTGTTCCAATTGATAACTAAAATTATGTCAAAGAGATCGACACTAAGTGAGATCGTAAGCAGTTCAGATAAACGTTAATGTGCATACCCACAAAAAAAGAAGACAAATTTCGTCTACGGTGCGATTCAATCAAAATCGATAAAAATACGGACTTTACTTCAATGTATTGAGGAACAGAGAGACTGATTTACGGAGCCGTGTACAGGATAAGGGAATCATGGCCGTCCGGATTATTCGACCGACAAAGAAGAGAGAATTATCAGGGAAAATACTTACCGGCGAACGAACGAAGGTCGGTGGTGACGAACGGCGGCGATAGAACAACAGGCGAAGATGGATTAATCGTTAAAATAGAAAAAAACCGTTTTGATCTAAATGAGCGAGTTATTAGGTTATTTTTATAGATTGTTTAGTTTTACATTTTAATCCCCAGATCCTTTGTAAACACTGATTTTTGCCTCAAACTCTATATAATAGAAAAGGACGCCTTCGAAGATTTAGATTTTGCGGTAATTATCTTCCTTCTAAAGATTGTTTTTAGAAAAGGAGTCTAATTTTGGTTGTTTTTAATGGTATTATCAAATATATAGAGGAAGAAAAACCAATGAAATAAAATAACATATTGAGTGGGAAATTATTTTGGTCACAAAATAATATCTCGAAACTTAAGGGGGGAAGTAATAAATAATAAAAGACTACTGATTTTTTCTAGAAGGCTTATCATGTCTCTCTCTCTCTCGTCTCTTCTCGTCTTCGCTACAATCTGCACAAATCCAATTTCGCGAAAGCCGTTTGTGATACCTTCAATGGAGGAACAGTTCATACTTAGGGTTCCACCGTCTGTTTCCGAGCGAATTGATCGACTTTTGAGCGAAGAGGCTTCTACTGCCGATGAAATCCCTTTAGATTTGTGTTTTTCAGGTTGGGTTCCTCTCCAATTCAAGGCTTTGTCTCTTTTACCACATCAAATTGGGTTTAATCTCCACAAAGTTTCATCCTTTTTTTCATGGTTTTTTGTCCTTTAATCGGAAACTATCTCTTGATCGTTTCGCGGATTGAGATTTGATGATACTCGTTACTGAAAGTTCGCTGATACGTTCTTGAATGTTCGATAGAGAAATTCAAAAGACATTCTTGAATCTGATCTAAGGATTGAAGTTTGTCTGTAAATCCATTTAACTTTGTCTCTGGAGCAACTTGATATTGGTGTCTGTGTAAAATTCACCTGAAAGGCATTCTTGTTGCATCATTCTTGAATCTGATTTAAGGATTAAAGTTTGTCTTCGAAAATCTGTGTGCATTGTCCATGAAGCAAACTTGATGTTTAGGGTTTGTGTGAATTTGAATTCCGCTTTGTTTTGAGTTTGCAGAGGACGGAAGAAGCGGGACGTTTGTAATTGGAAACGAAGAGTTCCCGGCTTCTCTGCTTGATCTTCCTGCTGTTGTTGAGTCCTTTAAAACTTATGATGATTGTGCATTAGTCAAAACTGCTGATATTGGGCAGGTAAAATCAGTTTACTTGACCCATCTTTTGCTTTACATGCGTTCTACCCTTTAAATGTTTTTGACTAAAGAGCAATATGAATGCTTTGACTTGGCACAAAGATGATCATGGTCAGGGAGCCGGGTGATCCTGCGCCTAATACAGCTGAATACAGACATGGTCTAACTCCTCCAATGAAGGATACTCGAAAGAGAAGATTTCGTCGAGAGCCTGACCTTAATGTAATTTGCATTTGTTATTATCAATCATCACACGTTTTCGCCATTGCTTGCTACATTAAGCAGAAAAGCTCTGTTGAGCCTTAGGAAACCCAATGGGTTGAGCCAGGAAAGAAAAAAAGAATGAAAACTTCGGGTTTGAAAGTTGTGATTGAATCTTGATGCATGTATAGCTGTTTTGTAAATAGTGGACGGTTTCTACTTTTAACATAACATATTGATTGTCATGAAAATGCTACAGCCGGAGCTTGTACAGCGGGTTGAGAGAGACTTGCTGAATATCTTGAGTGGCGGAACAGTTGAAAACGTAAGCTTTTTTACTCTGATTTGATTTCAATACAGATGGAGGTAGTTCCGTTTTTACCTGGACTTTTGTTTTGTGTGTGTGTGTGTAGGTAAATGAGCAAGAGGAAACAGTTGCGAACGAGAATACTAGTAACAATGGAAATAAGAAAGTCTCTTCTTCTTCACCTACTACACCTATTGAAAAGCCTGAAGCTCCTGAGACAGGGACTAATAATAATAATCCAACAGAAGTTGAGCCGGAGAGAAGTGAAACAGAAGATTCTGATGATTCAATGTGAGTTTATTTGGATATGATATGGACGAAAAAAAGAAGAAGATATAATAATTGCGTAAGGGTAACAGTTGAAGAAACGAACCCAGCGACGATAATGTATGTCTAGAATTGTTGTAATGGAAAAAGCTAATTTTCTGACTTTGACAGACACTTGAGTCCATTTGGCCGCTCTTGTGATTGGTTCATCATCGTCAGGAACACAAACTAACTTTTATTAGTTGAGTTGGTTCTCAAGCAATCAGCATCATCAGAATGTACACTCACAGAATATAAGTAAATTCTCTCTCTCTCTATCTCTTGCAAAAGAATACTCAAGGACAGAAAAAGAAAGAAACCAGATTGTCCTATGTATATAATACACCAATCCTGTATCACTTGCCTCTTCCAGTGCTAAAACCCTTGCACGCATGTCTCCACCTTCGTTCCCTGCTTTACATTTTTTTGTATCATCTCACAGACGGACATGAGACACTTACCAAGAAAGATAATCCTTATTAGGCTTGATTATTATTATATCAAAGAGAGAGAGAGAGAGAATATCTAATTTCCAATCAATTTGAACATTTATAGTTGCGATTTCCAATTTCTTATAAATATTTGTACCAACATCAAATTTACGTTTGGTATGAAAACTACAAATCAAATTTCTAATTACTAACGAAATGATGAACCGCAAATATTATTGTATAAGACATATCTGTAAGTTCATCATCAGTAGACTAAAATCAAATAATGTGGCTTAAAGTATTAAACAAGCTGGAATTGTTGTAAATTTCATGTTGACTTTTGAGGAATGTTAGTCTAGAAGCATTGACTTGTGAGTCGTGGGTTGTCGTAAGTAATTTCGGAAAGTCACAAACATTTCACATTAGAGATAAACATTTGAGTATGTATTTTTTTGGACCGGTTAGTCAAATCATATATTTTTATATAATTTTATTGATAACAAATTGTACACTTGAAATTTATACTCTGGTATCTTTAGTAACCCAAAAAAAAAAAAATCATAAGGATACATTTGCAAATATCTCAGTATAGTTTTATCATATTTTGTGTCAATTGAATTACACCAAATTATAATATTCATATATAAGATTACTTATATAATACAAGATCTCAACTGAACTTTAATTTCTTTGAATGAATTGATATAAGATTACGATAGTCTTTACTCTTTTGAAACCCAATCCAAATAACTATTCAATAAACTTCCAAACTAGATAATTAATATGTCATTTTTTTGAATAAATGTAAAATTTATTCACACAAAAATTGTTTTTATAATGATTGTGTCCTTTTTAATTAAGAAGAATAAGAACATTATAACATGAATTTCTTCAAGACTTCAATTGGTGAGATTTTGGTGATGATGTTCGCTTCAGTACGTGGATTTTGAGGCAAACCACATAGTGAGGTCTTCGTCGTATGTGGAGTCACCTAGCTTTCGAATTGAGCTGAGACGGTTTCTGAAGTCACCTTGAAATTGTGAGACTTTAGATTCTCTTTTGCGTATGGTTGTTGGATAATGGTTACTTGCCATAAGACTTATGTTCTTACACTGTTTTGCTCATTTAAATATTGAAATGTTCTTCAAGCTGTTTTCTTTCTCTATCTCTAATTTCATAAACTATATGAGTATCCGCGCTATGCGCATATTTTGTATCTAAAATTTGTCATTTAATCATTTTTCGAATAAAAATCATGTAAAACATACAATTCGAAAGTTCATAGTTATTCTTAAATATTCATACACGTTTTTAGTATTACTTTACATTCAATATTCATTCGTGCAAGGTTTGAGCATGACATTTTTAGATTTAGATTTATGCAATTTCTTATCCAATCTAGAAACTCCTCAAAAAATTGAAAAATATACAAATGAGAAATTGATGAAAAATATACAAATGAGAAATTAAAAATATGAAGTAAATATGGATGAATGATAATGGTACATGTATCACAAAATGTATAGAAAATATGTCAAATTATTATTTTTAGAAAGATACATGTTTAAATAAAATCTCTAACTAATTAAAATCTAAAGTTCCGGGTTTTTTGGGCTAGTCCGAGTCCAATCGGGCTAAACCCGAAAAACATACTAGCCCGAAAAACACACTAACCCGAAAGACCCAATTTTTGTTAGGGCTTATATTTCTAGGTCCGAGCCCGCTGTTTTTCAGGGCCGGTCCAGACCGGCCCTCAGGTTTTGGCCCTAATTGACACCAATATATAGAGTGTATTGAACATCAATAAAGTAACTTAAGGTTGCCGATTGTGTAACTTCCCTTTCCCTTTTTCATATCAATCAATTTGATTATAGTGTTCTTCATTTAGTTTTTTTTTCTTTGAACTGAATCTAAAATTTATTCAAAACCAAAAAAATAATTTTTTTACAACAATTGTTTCTTTTATTTGAAACTTAAAATGCATAATTTGAAAGAGAAATTAGAAGATTTGGCTGGAAGAAATTAAGTTCTTCTAGCAATCCAATGTTACATTCCGTCCTCGTATTTGCTATCCCCCAAAGCTCGTATGAAAGTAAGTCGATTTCGAATTTGCTTGTCGATGCCACCCACCACACCATGTCACCATAAGCCAAAAATTCCCCCCCCTCCCCCCCCCCCTCCCCCAAAACATAATAATATATCAAAGGGAATCTGTTTTATTTAATACATCGTCAAAAATACGACAAAAACATTATTAACATCAATAATGCAAAACATAACAACTATACTCAACAGTAGCATCACCGTTCTTGAGATTAATCCATTTTGTTCGAGCCTCTACATAGCCTCTAGCAAATCGGAAAAGCCCACTTCCTCCGACGATCGGCATTTCTCTGACCTCCGACAACGCCGTGTTCCGACCAAGAATCGTGATCGTGCTTCCGTTGTATTTCCCTGTCTTAAAAGCAAAATTCATAGCCATTAGAAAACCCAACTCCTTTTGGGCCGCTCCGGCGTAAAAGCCTTGGGCCTGGCCCAACACAGTTGAGTTCATCGGAACTTTCGCCGTCAAAGCGTTGTCGATCATGGAGATTGCTCCGAAGTAGGAAGTGTTTGTAACCGGTGGCTGGATCATGATGGAGGTTGGGTTTGGACCGCTTAAGATGTCGTGCCAATAGACTTTGAAATGGGTTAGTTTCTCTTTCTTGTGTAGACCGAGGAGTTTCCGATCTATGGTTCTGGCGAAGTTTTCTCCGTCGTCTCCGGTGGAGGAAACGGCGGCGAGGAGGAGGATTTGTACGGCGAGGAAGAAAATTAGCTTAGCCATGTGTTTGTTTGTTGTGGTTTTGGTTATTATGGGTAGGTTTTTTATATAAATGGTGTGTACAACCAGAAGGCGTCTGATGTTATTTATATATAGGTCGAGTTTTATATTATTTAATTTATGTATTCGTTTGATTTTGTGGATTAGTTAAAGAACATTGACTAGCGAATAGGGGAAATGTATAGTTTATTAATGAAAATAAAATTTTAAAATAAGTGGGGAAGGTTGATGTGAAGTAGTATAGCTATCATAATCATTGCGTCATCGAGTCGTATGATTTACGGTGAAGTCATACTCAAAAACTTTTGTCTTTTTTTCCAAAACAGAATCTGAAAAATAAATTAAATCATTTTGGATCATTTATGATTCTCAGTATCATGGATTAGCACATTCGTAAATTAAAAAAAAAAGAGATTTCCCTTCATCCTTTAGCTTGTTTTTCTTGGAAAACTACCAATAACATATCAACTTAGGGGTCATGGAATAACGGTGCCTCTCATAACCATTTTTTTTTTGTTTAAATATGATTTCCCCATGCTATTTGGGTATCCCTAGCACCATAAATATGGCCGCTATCGCTTTTGGATCTTTTCTCAATCACGACTTGGATTTCAAATCCAGACAGACCAGACTTCTTCAAAAGTTTTACATTCAACTATTGTTAAGTTGCCTTTTTTCAAATGGTCTCCTATATACAGTTTGAAGGGAACGTAACATAATGATTCAACTCTATATCTTCTACAGCTGCCTCAATCAAAGTTACCATCGATCACACCAAACAAAATCGTCTTATTTGAAGGATCTGATTGTTTCTCCATTTCTCCTTAAATTATATAAAGTATATATCAGTTGTTTCATGCCTCATTTGTAACTTTTATTTCGTTTCAGTTTGGTAACCTTCTTTGGAGAGCTAATGGTTAGTTGTATATAAAGTATGTTTTTTGGTATAAATTTAACATGAAAACAAAACAAAAACAAAAACAAAATTTAATGAATTTGTCGTAGTTCACCTACCAGTATCAGCAACATGGCAGTATGTAACTGATGTGTCGGTAGAAGTGTTTTTTTTTCTTTCTTAATTCAAACAGTCTACAATATATGATACGTATAACTAAAATTTTCTTTAGTGTAATAAAAAAATAAAGAGATTCTGTTTTTTATTATGTTTTTTTTTCTGGTTTAGTTCTTTAATTCGTTCATTAGGAAATACACATAATACACGTATCATTTATAAGAAAAAAAAAAACAGATATACAGTGTAAGAATACGCATAATTTATTTGTGAATAACGTTCTTGACTTACAAAAAAAAATATGTTCTTGACTTTAGGGGCGTGCCTGACTTCATCAGAAAGCCCATTAGTCGTGGGCCTGTCGTTTACTCCACTTTCCGTTGTCGTGGGCCCGTCGTTTACTCCATTCCGTACGTTTATATATTTTTTGTCACGTTTGTGGATTGATTGGTATATATAAAAGCATGAAGCTAAAGGTATTAAATATTGAATTTGTTATATAGACGCAAATTCCTCTTTGATGTCTCTTTCGTGAGATCGACGTAAGAAAAATAAACACTTAATGGACACAATAATTACTGTAAGTGGTCACATTCGCATAGAATATCTAATTTCCAATCAATTTGAACATTTATAGTTGCGATTTCCAATTTCTTATAAATATTTGTACCAACATCAAATTTACGTTTGGTATGAAAACTACAAATCAAATTTCTAATTACTAACGAAATGATGAACCGCAAATATTATTGTATAAGACATATCTGTACACTTGAAATTTATACTCTGGTATCTTTAGTAACCCAAAAAAAAAAACATTCATAAGGATACATTTGCAAATATCTCAGTATAGTTTTATCATATTTTGTGTCAATTGAATTACACCAAATTATAATATTCATATATAAGATTAGTTATATAATACAAGATCTCAACTGAACTTTAATTTGTTTGAGTGAATTGATATAAGATTACGATAGTCTTTACTCTTTTGAAACCCCGTCCAAATAACTATTCAATAAACTTCCAAACTAGGTAATTAATATGTCATTCACACAAAAATTATTTTTATAATGATTGTGTCCTTTTTTAATTAAGAACAAGAAGAACATTATAACATGAATTTCTTCAAGACTTCAATTGGTGATATTTTGGTGATGATGTTCGCTTCAGTACGTGGATCTTGAGGCAAACTACATAGTGAGGTATTCGTCGTATGTGGAGTCACCTAGCTTTCAAATTGAGCTGAGACGGTTTCTTACGTTTTTGTCGATAAGTTTGGTGAGATGCGTGCAAGGTGATGTTGCTTCTCCATGCATTCTTCCATTCCTTTCACGCTAAAGATGGTAAAAGGTAGATTGTAAAACATACCTTATGATAAAGATCTTGATCTTCTGATTTGCCGAGCCGTGGAGGATTAGAACGTGGCGCTGTCCCAATCTGTGTCATAGGCTGTCCCGAGAAGTCGATGTGTAAGGGCCTTCCAATCGCTGTAGAATACCCACAAGTGAAGAACAAGTGGTTTCTTGTTTCCTCCGGGTAACCACATAGAACACAATCATATCGTTGTCATGTATTCCAAATCCTGATTCGATCTTCCGTAGACAGTCTATTATGCATTGTTAGCCATGTACAAAAAGAATACTTCGGTGGTGCGTGAGGTGAGAGAACCAAACACTTTTGTACCAATCTTTTCATGGCTGGGATTGTCTGATTAGATTTTAAATTCCCATTGGTGACAAGACTTTTCTTGAAAGTATCACTGGAATAGCGCCAAAGAGCTACATTGGAGCCCTCATCACGATCTCCTTCAACTCGCAGAGTTAGCTCATCTTCGATGCGGTTGAGAACGTCTATTAGATGCTTTATTCTCTTGTGAGTTAATGCTGATTGAACTTGTAAGGAATTATTTGATCGATTGATTGCTTTAATTACTTGAACTTGACACAGAGAATTTAATCACCGAGTTCCCGGCCTCTAACCGGTACGTCTCGGGTGGGAACCGTCTCCCACAGGAGTGAGAGGAAGAAGTGAGAAGAAGAAGCTTGAGGAAGAGCTGATGGAGTTGAACAAAGAGCTTGAAGAGTTGGGTTCTGAGACTGTAGAAGCTGCAATACTGAGACTCCAGGAAGAGGTTAAGAATTGCAAAAACATCCTCAAGTGTGGCGTTTGTTTTGATCGGCCTAAAGAGGTAATAACTCTCATAATAATCCTATATCTCACCATCAAGGCAGACGTAATAATAATTTGATAATCATCTCTCATCACTATCACAATCGTCATCAATGTTTTAAATATCATGCATCCATCAAGAATCATTTTCAGCGCATATCAACAACCGTTTTTGTTTCAAACAATATTTGCAGGTGGTAATTGTGAAATGTTATCATCTCTTCTGCAAGCAATGCATCCAACGAAGCTTAGAGATCCGACACCGGAAATGTCCAGGCTGTGGTACCGCCTTTGGCCAGAGCGATGTCCGGGTTGTCAAAATGTAAAACGCACACACACATACACACGCAGACACATGGTGTTAGTACATAACTCAATTAAGGTCCACAATATCATCTTCCTTCCCACTCTTCAATAACAATGTAAGATTGTATGGGAAATGGTGGCCCGTCCTCTGCATTGTTAGTTATAGAATCTCGATGTTTAAGAACACAAGAAGTCAATAAGAATAACTCTCTTATTTGCTTTAAGGAATATAACTCAAAACCTTAAGTTCTCAAACTCATAAGTTGTGCAACATCTTAGCACATCCTTATATAAGAATTGATGATTCCTAATCCTAATAGAAAACACATAGATTTAGATAACTCATAAATCTAAGGGATGTATATCTAGATAACTCCTAAATATACTTTGACTTAGTCTTTGATTTATTTCAAGCTAACAACATTCTCCCCCTTAAGCTTGAAATCAATCTCTTTCACGTCTTCAACTCCAATAAGATTTCTCATTTCTTTAAACTTGACTCTTCCAAGTGCTTTGGTTAATATATCGGCCTTTTGCTCGCTTCCTGGAACGTGGTCAACTTCTACTTGCTCGTTCTCGACACATTCACGTATAAAGTGATATCGTGTATGTATATGCTTGCTGCGACCATGAAAGACCGGATTTTTGGTGAGTGCAATCGCCGATTTGTTGTCCACTCGAATGGTCACTCGTTTACATTCTCTGTTTGCTATCTCTGCAAAGAGTTCTTGTAACCAGATTGCTTGTTTTGCGGCTTCAGTAGCAGCCATAAACTCGGCTTCACATGATGAAAAGGCCACTGTTTCTTGCTTTTGTGAACACCAAGTGATAGGACATTCATCAAAATAGAAAACATGACCAGTCGTACTCTTTCCATCATCCATATCGACATTATGGCTGCTGTCACTGTAGCCTACCAAACCTGTGCCACTTGATCGCTTAAAAACAAGGCCATAAGAAAGAGTTCCACACAAGTACCTCAATATTTGTTTCAGTGCAGCACCATGAGATTCTTGTGGTTCTTGCATGTAACGACTAAGTACTCCTACACTAAAAGAAAGATCTGGTCTGGTGTGAAGAAGATATCGGAGGCAACCAATGTTTCTTCTATACTCTGTTTCATTAACGCGACCTTCTTTCATGTCCCTTGACAGCTTTATGTTTTGGTCCATTGGTGCATGAGATGCATTGCATTCTCTCATTCCAGTTTCTTCTAGTATTTTAGACGCATATCTTTCTTGTTTCAGTGTTATACCACCCTTGTACTGAAGTACTTCAATGCCAAGATAGTATGTTAGTCTACCAAGATCACTCATTTCAAACGTCATTGCCATGTCTTCTTTAAACTCCACCATCATTTTCAGGTTTGATCCTGTCACCAAGAGATCATCCACATAACTAGGTATATAGCTTACTCTTGCTGTTCGTCGCAGAGGCGGTTGATCCTGATTTTATTCCTCCTCATTGCCTTCGTCTATATCATAGTCACGATTCTCCTCTGTTTCTTCTCCGAGACTGTTTTGATCATTCTCAATGGCATCGTTGGCGTCAAAACCTCCTAAGCTTGCTGAAAATGTTCCTGAATCCTTTGTGGTGTCAATTCCTTGGCCATTCCACTTCCAGCTCTTAGATTCATCAAAAACTGCATCTCTGCTGATGACAATTCTTTGATGTGTTGGGTCAAATAACCGATAAGCTTTGGAACCTGGTTCTGTCCCTAGATGAACCAACGTTCTTGATCTGTCGTCCAGTTTCTTCCTTCCAGCTGCTTCTATTCTGACATAACTAACACATCCAAATACTCTAAGATGCTCGAGATTTGGTTTCCTTCCTTTGAATACTTCATATGGTGTTTGGACAGTAAGTGACCTTGTTGCCACTCTATTGATCAGGTAAGTGGAATGTCTCACAGCTTCGCCCCACAAATAGTTTGGTATGTTCATGTGTTTCAGGATGCTTCTCGTCATCTCAAGTAGTGTTCTGTTTCTTCGTTCAACTACCCCATTCTGTTGGGGAGAGTACGGCGCCGTTAGGTGTCTCTTGATACCGTGTTTTTCGCAAAAATCCTGAAACTCTTGAGATATGAACTCCCCTCCTCTATCGGTACGAAATGTTTCAATCTTGGCTCTTGTCTCTTGCTCTACTATTCTCTTGAAACCTTTGAACTTATCAAATGCTTCGCTCTTTTCCTTTAGCAAGATTGTCCACATGTAACAGGAGTAGTCATCTACAATGACAAATATATATCTCTTATGTGCTGGTGTGGAGGGTGTGATAGGTCCACATAGGTCTCCATGGATAAGCTCTAGGACTTGAGATGCTCTGTATGACGTCGCTTGTGGGAATGGTGATCGAGTCTGTTTTCCACGTAGACATGATACACACTTCTGTTTTTCGATTGTTATTCTTGGTATGCCTTTCACAAGTCCCTTGTTCACCATCACTCTCATAGTCTCGAGATTCACATGCCCCAATCTTGCGTGCCACTTACTTGACTCGGTTAATTCCATTAGCTGTAGACACTTTATGTTGTCTACTTCCAAAATTACCTTATACAACCGGTTCTTGGACCTAGAAATTTCAACAAGAGGCTTAGAGTTTCGATCAAATAGCTTGAGAAGTTCTCCTTTCATTCGTACTTCACAACCTGCTTCCGTGGCTTGACCGAGACTTATAATGTTGCTTCTTAGGTCTGGAATGAAGTAGACATCTTTTAAAACCTTCTTCACACCATTATTAAACTTAAATTTTATGGATCATTTTCCTCTTATGTCTATGCGGGAATCGTCTCCGAATTTTACCTTTCCTGTAATATTCTCATCAAGGTCGAAGAAGAACGATCGGTTTCCACTCATATGATTACTGGCTCCATTGTCTAGGTACCACACATTACTCGTGTCTAGACTGCTTTCGAAGGTACTCGGCTTTACCTTCTGCTCATTCAGATATACCACCTCATGCATCATCAATTCATCAGCCGTTTGTGTCTCTTCTTCGTTCCCTTTTTCAGTAGTCTCTTGCAGTTTGAGTAGTCTATCGGGACAATCAGAGGCATAGTGACCGTATGCATCACACCGTTAGCACTGGATGTGAGACGCATCTCGTCCTTGATTGCCATAGGAGTTTTGGTAAAAGCTTCTACCATGGCCTCTTCCTCTACCTATTCCTCGGCTTCTCCCTCTTCCTCGTCCTCTACTACTGTAATTTTCTTGTGAGTCAGAGTTAGCATACATTAATTTCCCTTGATCATCTTGTTGCTCTTCGTCTTCCTCACTGATCCGCTCTTCATAGGCCTTTAATCGTCCAACTATGTCCTCAAAGCTAGTAGTTTTTAGATCAAGAACTTGTTCGAGTGATGCTACTATGTGTATGTATCGTTTCCTCGGTAAACTCTTTAAGAATTTCTTTACAAGTCTCGGTTCTTCAATGATTTCCCCGAGAGATGCTGATTTAGAAGAAATTTCAGAGAGTTTACCCACGAATGCATCAATCGAGTCTTCTTCCTTCATCTTGATCTTATCAAACTCGGCCATCAGAGTTTGTAGTCTAGCCTCTCTCACCCTATCAGCTCCGATATGTCTCGTTTTTATTGCATCCCATACGGCTTTTGAGGTGTCAAGATCTCCTACTTGTAGGATCAAAGCTTCAGGTATAGATTGAAACAACAAAGCAATTGCTATGTTATTCTTCTCTTCGTTTTTAACGCCGGGTTCTATGGTTTCCCATACTTTGTTCACTTTGAGAGCAATCTTCATACGCATGGACCATACCGTATAGTTTGAATTGTTCAACATAGGACACTGAATGGAAGAGGGTCCGAATTCCTTGGATTTGATTTCACTCGTATCACCTTTCGTAGTATCGCCCATGATGTTATAGCTCTGATACCAAATATAGAATCTCGATGTTTAAGAACACAAGAAGTCAATAAGAATAACTCTCTTATTTGCTTTAAGGAATATAACTCAAAACCTTAAGTTCTCAAACTCATAAGTTGTGCAACATCTTAGCACATCCTTATATAAGAATTGATGATTCCTAATCCTAATAGAAAACACATAGATTTAGATAACTCCTAAATCTAAGGGATGTATATCTAGATAACTCCTAAATATACTTTGACTTAGTCTTTGATTTATTTCAAACTAACAACATTAGTTAGATATAACCACCAAATCTTTGTTTTTCAAGCTAAGTCGGTGATGAGAAATTAGGTGGCATCTTTATGGAGAAAGTGTAGGTTTTTTAAGTACTTGACAGTAGTGTTTTGTTTTCCCTCCATTTATGCCTTCATTTTATGACATGGGGACCGACAAAGATATCACAAATAGGACAAGAAGAGAGAGAGAGAAGAGATTTATTGCATCTTTGCAATTTGCAGTGAAACTGATGCTTAGTTGTGGAGTTGCTTGATTCCAACTTAGGCTGTGAGAGTGTGTGGTCTTTCATAAAATTATACCCGAATCCGAAGAACCGAACCAAACCGAATCCGAACAGAAAAAGAAAGAGAAACCGAACTCGAACCGAAACCGATAAAATACTCGAACGGATTTTAGATTTTTATATCCGAAGAACCGAACCAGAACTGAACGAGAACCGAATGGGTACCCGAAATACCTGAAATACAATTATATACCCAAAATATTAATTATATTTAGATTTGATAACCAAAAATTACAATTATATATCTGAAGATATGAGTTATTTTTATACCAAAATGATTGAGAGATCCAAAATATACGATGTTTTTAGTTATATTTGTTAAGCTTTGACCAAATTTTATTTAAATTTAATTAATTTTTATTTTATTTTTATGATTTTTCGGGTACCTGAAACCGAACCGAACCTGAACCGAAATTCTAAAATACCCGCATGGATTCTAAATCATAAACCCGAATAACCCGAACCGAACCCGATCGGATACCTGAACGCCCAGGGCTAGTATGTGGTATATTTATTTTTGTTTATGTATTTTAATAAAACAAAAAAACCAAAAATATTGAGAATTATGTGAAAATTTGCTCAATAATTGGTGAATTTTTAATGAAAGTTTTCTGCAAAATGAATATAATGGATTTAGGTAAATGGTGCTTGTGAGCTATCTATTGTTAGGTAGGATAATGTCTTATAGAAAGATAGATAGATACCTAAATGAACTGATGACATTTTAGGCTTTAATTGTACGTGAAGATAATCTAGAAAAAACAAAAAGAATTAGAAAAAAAAACTTGGAAAATATCATACAAATTAGAGAGTGAACTTTTTAGTATTTTAATATGTAAATAAACACATATTGAACTACTGTTTTGTTTTGTATAGTGTCATCGTTGTTTGATCACATGGATTCAAAACTGGTAGAACACAAATATTATATGAATAAAGTGTTGTATTATTTTATCCCCCAATTGAATAAATTTATTAGCTAAAACAAAAAACATTTAAGGTTTTTCTAATATAGTCATATAGGTACATATATTTTTCCTCGATTTCATGTTGTCCAAAAACATTTAAGGTTTTTCTCATATAGTCATATAGGTACATATATTTTTCCTCGATTTTATGTGGACAACATGAAAGTTACATGTATTGGCCGGGAAACAAAAAAAAACCAAGCTAGAAATGTTTTTTGTTTTGTTTTTTTTTTTGTGTGTGCGCAAAACTGAGCTAGAGTTTAAGATGATAAGATCCATTAAAAAAATGAAGTTATAGTTCACTCGGTACAATTTTGTCACGTATATGGGGCTGATCCGAAAAATACAAAAATTATAGACTGAATATCTGCAACTTGCATACATACAAATAAAAAACACTAGAGCCACAAAAGGACAATAATTCGAGTGGCTTAAAAATCACAATCATCCTCAAATTGAAAATTGAAAATTGAAAATTGCAGAGTTCCTACTTCCTAGGGCTCGACCACCATTAATGGCTCTCATAAATTTTAGGCTTATCATTTCGCCATCTACCTTTAAAAATTATGATTAGATTACGTATTTTAAATTTGGTATGATTCAAATAGAATAATCTGATTTTATTATGTTAGTGCGTGTAACATGTATCTAAGGGTTGAATGAATAAGACATTTGATGTAGTTGTTGGTCCAAATTTTTTAAAATCTACATTTATCCTCAAATAAACGGTTGACATATATGAAGAGATTATATGCCATCATATAATTAATCTTTTCATATGTATATTGACAACTTTAGAAATTCACATTATTTCATAAATGAAAGCTATAACAATTTATTCCATTGAAGCAAATAACAGATAACAATAATTTTGAAGGAACAATCAAACTATAAACCCAAAACCCTCTACAACCGCTAATTAAATCAATTAAGTTCAGTTGATGTGCTAACGTTTTCTCTTTAATTTTCTCCCCAAAAATTGCTTGATTCTTTCGAAAAATTGCAAGCCAGAATTAATTAACACTCAACACACACACACACACACACATATACATATATATAAATAGTCTATATATTATACTACATGCGTTTAAAAAGTACTTATCTTTCTTTTTTTCTGACCAAGGGTTAAAAGTACTTATCTTGATTCTTGACACAACTATAAATGCTAAAACGTATCCAATTAATACATACACTTACTAGTTATATATATACCTTTCTATCCAGAGAGAGAGAGGCTAAAACGTATCCAATTAATACATACACTTACTAGTTATATATATATATACCTTTCTATCCAGAGAGAGAGAGAGAGAGAGAGAGAGATCACAACATCGAACCATGGAGCAGTACTTAACGAAAGCCCTAATCATAACCATCGTGATAACCTCCATGTTGGTAGGGTTCGGAGGCTCAGATCTGGCTCAAGACAGAGAAGAGTGTACGAGCCAGCTGATAGCACTCTCACCGTGTCTTTCGTACGTGGGAGGAAACGCAAAGGCTCCAACAAAAGATTGTTGTGGCAGTTTTGGTCAAGTTATAACAAAGAGTGAGAAGTGTGTTTGCATATTGGTCAAAGACAAAGATGATCCTAATATTGGTGTCAAGTTTAACGCAACCCTAGCCGCTTATCTCCCCACCGCTTGTCATATAACGACTCCTAACATCACTAAGTGTATTTGTAAGTCTGATCTCTCTCTCTCTCTCTCTCTCTCTCTCTCTCTCTCTCTTTTGGAGTTTATTTGATAAATTTAAAGTTCTTATGGAACTTGTTTTGGTTAGTGTGTGTTTTTCTCTCTTTCTTATTTTAGTTATTTTTATCTAGTTTTGGAGATCAAAATTCATAGTACAATGTACAGTTTTATAGAAATGATTGAAATTATGAAAAATTCTTCATTTAGTCGTTATACCATATGGGAATGAAAGTATAGTTTAAGTACTATATGAAGTTCTAGCTATTATGTACTATTTCTATTCTTCTGTTTTAATTTTAAGTTTTTTGGTTTTTAATCTGATTATGGAAATCACATACTTGGTATACCATAGTAAAATGTACGGTTTTAAAAGAAAGATTATGAAGTAGTTTTCGTTTTAGTTGTAATTATACTTATATATACCATATGGAAATGATAAGAGTTGATATAGTTAACGATATTTTATTTCTTTTACTGAATTGCGATTTTTTGTAATTTTAAGTTAGATTACTTAATCTTTAATTTTGCTAACTTTTTTTTTGCACTTGATTTTATGGGAAAGCGCTTCTACATTTATCTCCAAACTCGACATTGGCTAGAGAGTTTGAGAGCTTAGGAAGGATTGAAGGAAACGCCAACTCCACATCTCCTTCACAAAATGTTAAAGGTAATTAAAATTAATTTAATTTGCTCAATAATTAGTGCACCTCTTTTAATTAACTTTCTCAAAATTCACTATCTAGTCGCACCGTTAATCTAATCTAATGATCATATTATTAGAATGGGTTACTGATTCTATAATATTTGTTGTGTTTGGTATATTATAAATTAAGATGGGACAGGAGGAGGAAAAGCTGAATCAGTGAAGAGTAATGGAGAGAAGAAGAAGAAGAAAAGTTGGTTGGCTGTTGAGCTTTTAATATTTGCTCTTTTCTCTCTTTTATTTAATGTTCATTTGATTTGAAAAAATCTTATATAATGTTCTCCATTACATCTAAATTTATATATATGTACACATGCATGTGTATGGATATGATCTATGCATGTAAATGAGTGAAAAAAATTGTAATATTTAATGGGGTTTTAATTTTTAATAACGAAGCTTAGCTTTTAATTAATCGTTGCTTTATATATAGATTGTTTGTCTTTCTTATCAACAATTCCGTTTATAAGAAATTGATAAAATCTGAAGTACTACCAGCATGGTAAAACCAATGAAATATACAAAAGGAAACTCAGTGTAATGTAACGTATAGACTAGACTTGTTAGTGAGCTAAAATTTTTTTTTATATCTTATAAATAACTTAGGAGAATCTCTTCTCCTATATAATCAATCATTCATTGAAACGAGGAATACTATATTTTGGAAGCGCAAGCGGCGTTATTTCACATCTAGAAACAAAGGAATAATGTCCTCCATAACTCACGGTCAATTTCTCCATCAATCATCTTCAAGACCATTGACCGTGAAATCCGAAACATCATATCATCAAGAAAATATTTGAAACGTTTTCGAAAGTTAATGATTATGTAGATCCGATGAGTATGGCTAGATTTTTATCCAAATCGCATTATAATCTTGTTTTTCCTTCTTTTTTTTTTGCCAAGATTACTTTAAATTGTAAATAGTGCTCTTTTGTAATACTTTTACATTTTATTTTTAATGATATTAACAAAAAACAAAAATTACTATATTTTGATACCGACTCATTAGGTAAGCTTCCTTTATTGAATTTTTTTTCTAAACCGCGATAGGTTGGGCCACTAAGACTGTTGTTCAATATTACTAGGCCCAAGCCCATCCGGTTATGTCCAACGGATTTCATCTAAAAACAAAGTATTTTCAACTAATTAAAATAGAGGTTGAAGTTCTATCCCCCCTCCAACTTCCATATAATAACCCTAATAACAAATTCCTACGAAATTTAATCCTAGTTATATTTTCTTACTATTTGAAAGTTCGAATCCTATTTTCCCACGAAATCAAAGTTTCAAATTTATTTACCCACAAAATCAAAGTTTTAAACGTACTTCCACACAAACAACGATTTGTTCGGGTTAATGTTTAAAAACCAAACAAAAACCGACCAAACTCGATTTTAACAAAATTAAAATCAATTTTAACCAGACCCGACCCGACCCGTGTTTGTTCTTCTTCTTCACCCGTAATCTTTTTTTTTTTAACATCAACCGTCTTCACCCGTAATCTCCATGTCGTCTTCTCCACCCACATGTATTTCATTCTTCTTTTACTTGGGTCGATCTAAAGGAGACAAATTCCGATTTTAGTTTTGGATCTCATGGATTCTGTTTGGTCGGGTTTCTGTTTGGTTTTCAAACATTAACCCGAACAAATCGTTGTTTGTGTGGAATTGAGTTTAGAATTTTGATTTCGTGGGTAAATAGGTTTGGAACTTTGATTTCGTGGGGAAATAGGATTCGAACTTTCAAATTGTGAGGAAATAGAAATAGGGTTAAACTTCGTGGGGATGTGTTATTATATGGAAGTTCTATGGGGAAATAAAACGTTAACCCTTAAAATAGATTAAAACTTGTTTAAAAAAAAAAAAAATCCGAAAACAGAATTTTTTTTTTTTTTCACATGAACTATGATGTTTTCTTCACATACATCATAATTCATGGTTTCTAAATAAAAATCCAAAAATTATGTGAAACAACAACACAAAATCGAAAATAATCAAGGAATTAGTGCCTTCGTGAGTCAAGATTAGATGCAGCAAAAAATCTTCTGATTTGCTTAACTTTTTGACTTATGCCTCTACCTACTGACGGTCATGATTTTTATCTATGGAGATCTCCCTCGGGTAATTTCCTGAAATCTTTCTCTGCTAAAGAAATTTGGGAAGAACTCAGAAATCCATCTCCACCCGTTCCTTGGAAAAAAATGGTGTGGTTTAAAGAGGCTTTCCCGCAATACTCCTTCACTCTTTGGATTTCACTCTTTGGCCGGATTCCAACAAGAGACCGGTTAAGAACCTGGGGAATGTTGGTCCTTCAGAATATGTCTTATGCACTAACGGATCAGAATCACACAACCACCTCTTTTTCAGTGTGAGTATACTTACTCCTTGTGGACCTCTCTCGCAGCAAGGATTTGGCAAAATCATCCTCTTGACCTGCATCTTATCTCAGAATGGATCCATAACCGTCCCCCTTCTACGATTACTTCTCCAACTTTGGTTAAGCTCCTCCTCCAAGTCCTTGTTGGAACTAATTTTTATCAAAACTTGCGGGCGTGATAAAATTGTGTTAGTGTAAAAAGAAATGAGTTAAGCCCATTCAAATGAAATGTTTTCATTGGCTATAACTATTTGTGAGAAGAGCAAAAGTCCCACATTGCTAGTTGAGAAATGTTTTCTCTTGTGTATATTTGGTGTAGTTGTGTCATTGGTTTAAATGACTAAACAACAAGAGAGAAGAAAAGACCACACGAGTCTGATACCACAGCCGCTCGTGTCTTGGGCCTTTTGGGCCATTGGGCTTTTATAGCTATCGATCGATACCCTTTGGTATCGATCGATGCTCGACGGGATTTGGGCCGACTTTAAGTCGCAGCCTTCTAGAATATTCTGCGGAATACCCTAGAAAAACCCTAGCCTCTCTCCTATATATGGTGGTCGATTTTCATCAGAAAAATCATCCTTTGAATCCGATCAAACACTAAAAACACATCCTAAAAGTTCTAGCAAAAGTTCCTTCACTTTCCTACAGCTTAGAGTAAGTCTGTATTCGAGAGTATCGTAGTATAGTGTTCGACAGATCTGTTATCGAGTCTTTGCGATAACAGTTTCCCTTGGTTGTATCCTGGGACTCATGGATCTATTATAAACCGTCGCACTACGGAAGATTCTTTGAGTTAAGGAAAGAGATTCATCTTGCCTCCTTAGATTTATTTATGTTTTATCGTTTTATGAATCTCCGGTTTCCTTAACGTTTGTTTATGTATTCGTGATTAAATCAAATCCTCTTATTGTGCGAATTTTTGGTCCTACAATCTTAACTCAAAGAAGATCCGATTTTGTTTTATTACTTCCATCGGATCTTTAATCGCGAGTAAATAAATGTTTTCAAACGATTTATAAAACGATTCTTCTACTGCTGATGATACTCAAACGTTATCAAAAAACTTTTTAGCAACTTGAAACGTGTAGTAGAAGCAATCTCTATATATTTTATAAAGATGTTCAACTGCTATTGATACTAAAACGTTATCAAAAAGCTTTTTAGCAATTTGAAATGTGTAGTAGAATCAGTATTACTTTAAACATTTTCTACAACCGTCATTAATTGCGATTAATGAACGGTGTAATCAACGAACGCACCATGTGGTTCTTGATAGGTTCGATTGCGATCGAAACCCTGTGAGTATCGATCGACACCCTGTGGCATCGATCGATACTATGCAAAAATTCATTGACATCGATTGACACCGAGCGTGGATAGATCGATTTAAGTCTCTGAAAAGTTTGTATCGGTCGACACTGAGGTGCATCGATCGATACTGTGCATCGACCAAGTTGGGTCTATGTCGATTGACACTGTGAAAAATTCACTTGCATCGATCGACACCTAGGGTGTATCGATCGACACTGAGTGTATCGATCGACACCAGTGGTGCATCGATCGACACTGTATGTGCATCGAACGACACCAGTTGAGCATCGATCGACACCGAGTGTACATCGATCGACACTTGTCTTATCGACACTGTGTATGTATCGATCGACACTATATGTGAGTATCGATCGACACTGTGGGTGCATCGATCGATACCAAGAGGTATCTATCGACAACAATGCTGTTTGGTTCGATATTAGTATTAGAATTGCGATTCTTAACTATATATATCGGTACTAATTAGAAGTTGTGTTTCTTTTGTCTACACAGTATGACAATCGACCTCGATAACAACTCTGAGAAGGATAGAGGAAATCCAAAACGAACTCTATTTCGAGGTTCAAATGTAAGGTGCATCGATCGATTTAAGTCTCTCTGGAACTGTGTATCGATCGACACTTGTTGTGTATCGATCGACACTTGTTGTGTATCGATCGACACTTGTTGTGTATCGATCGACACCGTATGTATATCGATCGACACTGTGTGTGCATCGATCGATTTCAAATTCTCTGTAATTTTGTATCGACCGGGTTAGGGTTTGCGAACGCCTAACATCAAACACGGTAGAGATCGGTTTGAAGAACGCTCTGCGGAGGTTACTGTTAAACGCTTCATCGCGTCTCTCATAAACGCCTTCAAAAGGTTTAAAATTGATGTTCTAAAACGCTTGACGAACGTTCTGAGGAAGTTCGAACTTGAACGCGCAATTGCAGTTCAAACATTAGAACGCACACATGCGGTTCTAGTCGGTTTGATTAGCGGATTTTAAATTGGAATCTAATTCCGAATATATATCATCTATAAAAGGGTGATTGATTATTACTCAAAGTCACAGATTATAATCGTCTCATCATTATTATGAGTTTGCGGACGTTTATAAACGGTTCAACAAGTGACAACTTTGCGGTACTAATCCCTCGTCGTTTAGCGTTTGCGAACGTCTCATAGCGTTTCTCGTAGAAACGGCTAAAATATTTATCAAATGTGATTCAAGAAACGATTCGAACGCTCTCCGGAGGTTCGGATTAGAATGCGCGATAGCGATTCGAAAACGGTTTCATAATCCGCTATAATCGGTTTTAAAACTGCGGTTTCAAAATCAAAAAAAGAAAGAGTTTCGGATTATCATCGAATACTCTTAATGTTTAATTGTTTAATAATTAAATTGTTCGACTTTGAAATTGTTAAAACCGTCTTTGGTTTAAAGACGTGCTATGTTGCATTATTTTGCACAAAGCTCAATATTATGATTCCAAAAATTTGCTATTTTGGAATAATTAATTGATGTTCAATTAATGATTAGAGGCTGATTTAATCGGATAATTAAATCATTGGGCTAAGTGAGCAGGCCTCTTGCGATTCTTTATATGTATTCAAGAATACTAATACAATTCGATATTGTATTAAGTTTGTCTTTATTAAATTGCGAAATTTCTGAATTAATTCTAGAAATTGAATTTAATTTTACCTTTTAACTTGAGAGTTGGGTATTGGTTAGTATATTAATTTGGTTTGTTTCTCTTGAACAAAAATTAAATTTCAATATGACTAATAACACCGATGTGATCATTGTTAGATTCGGTGGTATAAAAGACAATGGAATGGCTCAAGCCAATGTAGTCGAGATAGACATGTGTAATGTCATACTCGGAGTCAATATGGTTGAGCATAACCCACATGAGTGGTGGTATTATACCAATGTAACAAGTCATATATGCGTTGATATGAGAATGTTTCCCTTCTACCATAAATTATGACAAGAATTTAATCATGGTGATGAAGTTGACTTCTCAAAGAAGTTCACTCTCACTAATGTAAAGCATGTGCTAGAGATGCATAAAAATCTTATTTTGGGCACAATGCTAATTAGGCACGAATTCATCGTCAATGACAAGGCTGATTAGCGTGTATTGAAAAAGAATGGTGTCTATATTAAGGACGGACTGGTCTAAATTAACGTTGAGACAGTCGGACTTAAAATTAATGTAACCAATGTTGTTGACATTAATGAGAAAGAACCATTTGCTTATGGTACATAATCTCTTAGTATTTGATCTGAATGTTTCGGTCACATTATATTCGAATCTATGCGTAGATGGAATGAGATCCCGAAATATAAAATAAGCAAAGATAAGTGTGAGATTTGCGTTCAAACCAAACTCACTAAAACACCATCATCGAGCGAACCTCTTGGTTTGATTCATACAAAAGGTGGTGAGAAATATTTCGTGACTTTCATTGAGGATTGTACGAAATATAGTTTTGTCTAGTTGCTAAGAAGCAAATACGAGACCTTGGAAAACTCAAGGAGTATAAACTCGAGGTTGAAAAACCAACTCGAAAGAACTATCAACAAAGTTTGAAGTGATAGAGGACATGAACATGGTATTATCCATCAAATAATTTATCCCTATTCACCTGAATATATTGGAGTTTCAGTAATCTGGGTTAGTCCAGAAATGTGGGGGGAAGCATTGCTTACCGCAAGTTATACCCTGAACTAAATACCGCACAAAGTCACTGGAAATGTTTCATGTGAACTTTGGAAAAGTAATGTGCTTTTATACAAATACATGAAAATGTGGGGGTGCCCAGCAACCGCCTAAGAAGGTGACAATCAGACCAAAAAAGTGAATTGTATCTTCATTGAATATGCACACAATGTAGTGCTGATAGTTTTTTGGTATATAAATTAGATATACCAGACATCCAAGTAATCACGGTAACCAAGGAATGTGTCTTCTTTTGAACATGGGTTTCCGTGTAAAAGATAAGCTCTAGTACCTCACGAATTGAGAGGAGCAAATTTTGGTACTTCTGTAAAGAAGCAGAAGAGGCTAAAGTTGAAATTAGTCGTAGCCAAAGAGATTATACAGAGAAATCCTATGTTTTTGATTTCATGACAGTTTTCTTTTAGAGAATAACTTCGATTCATATGCTGATTGGAATCACAGTGATACGAGATCTTGTAATCCATCAAATGGATGTGAAATCTGCCTTTCAAAACGACCACTTAGAAGAGGAGATTTACATGAAAAAACCCGAGGGTTATGTCACTCCTGAAAAAGGAAAGAAAATAAGTATACTTGCAAAGTCTTTATACGAGCTTAAGCTAGCTCCTAAGCAATAGTTTGAAAAGTTTAACAATATAGTGATGTCAAATAGCTTCCAAATCACTTAAGGTGATATACATCAAAAGTACTCCACATGGATACGTTTTTTTGTGTTTATATGATGACATGTTCATCATGGAAGCAAGAAGGACATAATCCAACGTACTAAGAATGTGCTTAGTGGGAAGTTTGATAGACATAAGATTAGCGGATAATCTTGTCTCAAGATCCTAGAATGATTTGAGAACTACTCAAACAAGATTGCAAAAACTCCAATTGTGGTAAAGCTGTATCACAAGTAGGGTGTGCAAGAATTATCGGATGTCTAACGTACTTGATAAATCGTACTAGATCCGATTTAGCGCATTCAGTAAACATACTAAGTCGCTACACGAGTAATCCAGGTCATACTCTTTGGAAAGCCATAACTAGAATTTTGACTTATCCAGCGTTATATGTTGTCTCGGTTTACATCAAAGTCCAGGTGGTTCAAGACATTATGTTCACCTCTTGGACAAGTAAGCCTAACAGACATTATAAGTGGATAGTAATTTTTCTTGGTGGTACAGCAGTATCCTGAAAATCTTCCAAACAAACACTCTTGATGGAATATCAACCATGGAGTCAGAGTTTATAGCTTTAGATAAAGTTGCAAAGGAAGCAGAATGGCTTCGAAACCTTATGGAAGATATCCCGACGTGGATAAAAAACCAGTGCTAAAAATGTGCACAATGTGATAGTTAGTGAGCTATCTCTCGGGCACTGAGAAATTATAAAATGGCAAATCTCTGACATAAGACCATTAGACAACTGATCTCAAAACGGCTGATAACTTAGCAGATCTGTTTCCCAAAAGTTAGCCTCGAGATCAAGTTTGTTAAATCATCAAAAGGAATGGGTTTAGAGCCTATGGTTAAAGATGACGCATGGATGGATACCCAACCTATATGACTGGAGATCCCAAGAAATAGGTTCAACGGGAAAACTAAATCAGGTTGATTCTGTGATGAACACTGTGTAAATACCCAGTTCCTAGGATGATAAAACAGTGTTATATGTGAATAATGAGGTTACGCATTGGCTTTTAATGATTCCTTAGCTTCTGAAGTACAGAGGATACTTCTTACAGAAGGCTAATGGCAGATCACCTAGTGAAGTGTGAAATGAGGGCCGTTTCTAGGAGAATGAAAGAGAAGGCTATATTCTCCAAGTTCACTCACGAAAAACCAGGAATGTTCAAGGCCAAAATGAACCCAATAGAGAACAAAGTTCTACGAGAAAATGTCGTTGTGCGATATATGTTGTCTCAGTTTACATCAAAATCCGGGTGGTTCAAGACATCATGTTCACCTCCTGGCCGAGTAAACCCGACAGATATTAAAATTGTTTGGTTCAAAGCTGAAAAACGCCACCTCTCAGTTACAGTTACATTTTCGTATACTCTCGAAAGTCTGTCTACGTCTAGTCGAGTCTAGTCAAGTATGTCTAGTGAAGACTAGTATGTTCAATTTTCATATGTTTAGAATCATTTCTATTCATGTGGGGGATTGTTGGAACTAATTTTTATCAAAGCTTGCGGGCGTGATAAAATTGTGTTAGTGTGAAAATAAATGAGTTAAGTCCATTCAAATGAAATGTTTTCATTGGCTATAACTATTTGTGGGAAGAGCACAAGTCTCACATTGCTAGTTGAGAAATGTTTTCTCTTGTGTATATTTGGTGTAGTTGTGTCATTGGTTTAAATGACTAAACAACAAGAGAGAAGAAAAGACCACACGAGTCTGATACCACAGCCGCTCGTGTCTTGGGCCTTTTGGGCCCTTGGGCTTTTATAGCTATCGATCGATACCCCTTGGTATCGATCGATGCTCGACGGAATTTGGGCCGACTTTAAGTCGCAGCCTTCTAGAATATTCTGCGGAATACCCTAGAAAAACCCTAGCCTCTCTCCTATATATGGTGACCGATTTTCATCAGAAAAAATCATCCTTTGAATCTGATCAAACACTAAAAACATATCCTAAAAGTTCTAGCAAAAGTTCATTCAATTCCCTACAGTTTAGAGTAAGTCTGTATTCGAGAGTATCGTAGTATAATGTTCGACAGATCTGTTATCAAGTGTTTGCGATAACAGTTTTCTTTGGTTGTATCCTGGGACTCATGGATCTATTATAAACCGTCGCACTACAGAAGATTATTTGAGTTAAGGAAAGAGATTCATCTCGCTTCTTTAGATTTATTTATGTTTTATCGTTTTATGAATCTCCGGTTTCCTTAACGTTTGTTTATGTATTCGTGATTAAATCAAATCCTCTTATTGTGCGAATTTTTGGTTCTACAATCCTCACCTACTGAATTTGGAGAGAACGCAACGCTCGAATCTTCCGCACAACCACCTCATCAACAATATCTCTCAAAGCAACAATCGATCGTACAATGAGGAATCGATTAATCTATTTCTCGTCGAAAGACTCGATTGCCTCTCCGTTTCTCATTGAATTTTATTTTGGTTGTTTTTCGCATCCATTGTAATAGTCATAATGAATTCCACTTTTGTCTATCCCTTTAAGGGAGCTAATAGGTTAGTTTAGATTGTAAACATTTTTGCACCCAAAAAAAAAAAAAAAAAAAAGATTGTAAACATTTACTTTTTTTGGTATAAATTTAACATTAAAACCCCCAAAAAACCCAAATTAAAGTCCATTAATCTCAAACTTCATGACTATGAGCTATCCCTCTTCAAAAGGAATGCATCGCTCCATTATTTACAAAAAAAACAAAACAAAAAACATTATCATCCTCTACATATATCACATAGAGCAACATAAACTTGGTACTTTTATTGTAAAACTTACAAGAAAAATAAAAGTAAATATATTTACCATTTTTGTAGGCTTCAAAATCTCAGAACTAATTGCAACTGCATGTTGATGCTTAAACATTTTTTTTTGAAAAAACGATGACGTCTATATTTGTCAAAACTTGAGCATCTGTTGCTGACATATGATTCAGAATCTTATTAGCAAAAAAAATAAATACAATTTTGAATCTACCATCGTGATTAGTCATATGTGCAAAGACAATCACAAGATATATATACTCCAATTTTCCATAGTGTTGAGAGTTACTTTTTAAATATCTCAAGGTATCCAAACTCTCACAAAATTTATTGTCTAATGGGCTAATGACGACAATTCTTCTAGCTACGGCTTCTAAAACCCATTCTTTCACTAGCAATAGCATTTTTTTTGTACGAAATGTCAAGAAAGCCTATACCATTAACAAAACCTTATAAGAAAAAGAAAAGATGCATGAAACAAAATTCACATAAAACTTAACTATTATTAGTGGTTAAATTATGTCAAAGTAAACCAGTCACATCGTTCCACGAATTCCTGAAAATATAAAAAAATTAATATTAACTATAATTTTGTAATATGATTATGGTTTTATCTTAAAATAATCTATTATATAATGGGAGAGTTTTCTCTCCTATTAGGGTGTCCACATCAGCATAAATAATTTTTTTTTTTTAAAATGTCGATTTATTTCATACATAACTACATTTATAAATATATTTTGAATTTAAACAAAAAATATTTAATACTAATCCTATTACAATTTTAGAATGTGATATGAACTAAAGAATAGAAATACAATTTAATTGATAAATTAATTTGAATAACTATATTTTTAAATTAACATTTAAAGAGAGAAAAAATTAAGATTTTTTGAATTTTTAGTTTTTAAAAGCAACAACATACTGAAAAATATGAGCAGAAACTACATGAATAAATATTTTGTATCTACATTGTATATTATTTAAGGGTTAAAAAGAAATACTATAGAATTATGATAAAGATAAGTTTTAACAATTCATTTTCACAAAGTCGAAAATATGTAAAATGAGAACAAAGATAAGAGAAAAAAGCTATATAAGCCACAATAGCAACAACAACAAAACAAAAGGTGGTCAAAAGATTCTAAATAGCCATCATTAAGTGAAAATGAGTTTCATGAGATTGAAGATTAGAACGAGATCAAGGACAACTAAATGTCGTTGAATTTAGTTATATATACAATAGATAGAAGTCGCGGCCACACTTAAACCATAAAAGAGTTATATAATTTCATAGTAGTATAATATGTATTTTTCAATTTTAAAATATTTTTTTTTAAATTTCAACACTAAAAATCATCAATGGTCATAATGCTTAAGAGTTACCACAATAAAATACACAAATAAAATGTTATATATCTTTACAAACCACTATAATGTCATCATCAATTTTATTTATTGTTAAACTGTCATCACTTATCGTACCGCCATCTATTACCATTATTATAGATTAAATTCAGTTTTGATTGTTATAGTTTAAAACCAAATAGTATATATTTCATTTTTAGTATATTCAAATATAAAAGAATTACATACATCGAATTCACATATTTAATATTTTAGTAAACAAAGAATGCTAAACTTTATTTATTTGACATTATCGATGGAAACGATTAGTCAACCGTTTAGTTAATTTAAAATTGTTGATTTAAAAATTATTTAATCGAGTAAAAAATAAAACTAACTAAACACACAAATTAAATATTTAAAATGAAATTAAAATAATAGCAATAAATTGTAATGTGATATAGCTATGTGTAACGCGCGGGTAGATTTCTAGTTTCCTTAATTATATAATTTTTAGTATGAGGAGTGCTAAATTTGTGTACAAAAACAGAATTGGGTAACTTATGGGTCGTTCTGATTGGACCAACAAATTAGAGGTTCTAACTAAAATTAAATAGAAATTACGAATGTTGTTTGTACACGTGGTAAGTTACAATTTTTCGCAATTCCTAAATTACCCTCAATGTTTCTATTATATTACGCTCTCCAGTGTCAGTGAGTCACCCATTAAACTAATGACCTCGCTTACTCTCGTCCTCTGTTTCTTCCTCTGTCTCTCCTCCTCCCCATCTTTATCCCTGAATCTCCGCCGTCCAATCTCGTCTCAATCCAACGGCCTCAATGTCCTCTCCTTCTCATACACCACTTTGTCTTCTCTAGATCTCGACCGTCCATCTCTCGCCGCCGATGACATCCACGATCTTCTCCCACTCTACGGGTTTCCGAAAGGTCTTCTTCCGAATAACGTCAAATCGTACACTCTCTCCGATGACGGAGGTTTCACCGTCGACCTAATTTCTCCCTGCTACGTCAGTTTCCCCGGTCAAATCGTTTTCTACGATAAGAGAATCGCCGGGAAACTCAGTTACGGATCTGTCAAAGACGTCCAAGGAATCTCAGCTAAAGAATTTTTCATTTGGGTGCCAATCACCGCCATGAAATCGGATCCAAGCTCCGGCACTCTTGTCTTCTCCGTCGGGTTCGTGTCCAAGACTTTACCGGCTTCGATGTTCGAGAATGTCCCGTCTTGCTCCAGAAAAAGTCTTTGAATAATCCTCCTTTTATTTTGTGTGTCTTTCAAGAACATTCATGCTTTGAGAATTTTATTTGGGATTTTTCAAATCGGATCGAAACAGATACTATCAGATTGAAATATATATACTATCTGGATTCTTGAAGAACTTTGAAGCCAAAGACTTGAGATTTACAAATCACAGAAAACAAAATGTCAACAAAAAAGCTATAACAAAAAAAGCTCGCCTGAGACTGGAAAAAGTTATGCGCATATGACATAAGTCTAATAAACAATTTTGTTTTTTTTTTAATAAGAAAAACCGTGAAAATTCCTTTGCTCTCCTCACTTGGCTCATTAATTACAATAAAACCAGGGTCATATCCATCCAATTTAAAGCCCACCCAATAACTTGGGCCCAATCATGTTTTAATCAATATATCGATTTATTTAGAAATTCTTTTTTTTCAAAATCGATTTATCGATAAAAAGAAAAAAAAAGAAACATCTCCTCTTCCCTCTCCTTTCTTCGTAAACCTAAATTCCCGATTCGAAAATTCCGGCGACCCACCATCGTTGTTGATATGGCGAAGGTGAGAAATTCCGGCGTCGAGTATGAGTCAACTGTAGCCAGAGGCAGAGAAGAAACCTCCAATCGAAGAGCGGAAGACGAAGCGACGGGACCCGAACCTCGTGAAGAAGCCGACAAAGAAGCCGAAAAAGAACCAGAGGAAGATGTTGAAATGAGAGAAGATTCAACAGGCCCGGCAAATGATGGTGACGGAGAAGAAACCTCCAATCGAAGAGCGGAAGACGAAGCGACGGGACCCGAACCTCGTGAAGAAGCCGACAAAGAACCAGAGGAAGATGTTAAAATGAGAGAAGATTCAAATGACGGGGAAGAAGCGCAAGAAGTGGAGGTATGTATAATTGAGATCCCAATAGCTTTATTACGGGTTATGGAGCATTCCAGGTTAGATAACATAGAAGATATTATTGTGTTTTCAGGATTCCGTTGATGACAGCCAACCAATGCGACCTGTGAAACTTTACTTCGGTCCAACCGAATACGGGAAGACTTGTAAGATAGGATCAAGGTGTTCTGTTTTGCATGTTGTCGAAGTGATAGAGACACTTTCAGAAGAGGTTAATTGGTTCAGATCGCATCCTCAGTTTAAGCACATCTTTCACATGGCTAAGAAGCCAAATCACATGAATCAAGGTTTGTGGATGCTTCTCCTTCACACAGCTTCTACTGAAAAGCAAAGCGAGTGTTGGTTTGTGGTTAACGGAGTACCTATTCGGTATTCTGTGAGAGAGCATACGCTTTTAAGTGGACTTGACTGCCATGATTACCCGAATGATTATAAGAATTTGGGGAGTTTGAAGTTTGTGGAAAGGATGTTTGGAAGGACCAAACTCATAAAAGTCTCAGATGTGGAAGCTCAGCTAATCTCAATGAAGGAGAGCTCTATAGACCGGAAGAAGATTGCACTCCTGTTTTTCTTATCCAAAGTATTGAAGGCGAAGTCTAAATCTGATTGCAACATAGATCCCTTCTTGCTTAGATTGGTTGGGGATTTGAAGCTGTGTAAAAAGTTTCCATGGGGACGCTACACATTCGATGACACTATGATGGAGATCCGGCGCGTGATGAAGAAGTTCGAAGGCCGCGTGAAACCAAAAGGAGCAGCCTGTAGTTTTGCTGGTTTCCTTCTTCCTCTACAGGTAAGTGTCAGTTATTAGTTTTAAAGTATTTGAGTGTATTAATTTGTGTCTATATGTGTAGATTCTTGCATTCGAGTGTATTCCAAATATGGGACGCAAATTTCGAGTTGCTGTAACCGCTGAGAAATACTGTCCAAGGATGTGCAAGCATAAGTTCTGTGAAATTTGCATGAAAGGTATTCCATTAGATGACATAAATGAAGCGATTGGCAGTAGTAGTGAGGTTAGTCTTTCTTGCATATTCTTACCAATTTGATATAAAGTTTGGTTAGGTTTGAGGGTAGTAAGTTGTATTGGTTGATATTGACATGACATTTGTAGCATCTTGGAGCCTGACTCAGATGAAGAAGATCTTATGGTGCGCATCTTGGATCCTGGTTTTGATGATGGGATAGGGATGAGGGATGACTTTGTTGAGGGTTGGATGGATCATCTAACCGTGAAGAAGAAGATATTTTGGAAAGACCTCTATGAGTTAGACATTGCTTCTCGGGTTAATGTCCCTACAGAGGAAACTCCCATAGCCTCAGCCTCAGCCTCAGCCTCAGCCTCAGGCTCAGCCTCAACTACATCATTGTTGGACCTACAGGCGTCGATGGAGAATGGTTTTAAGGAGATCCTCGAGAAGCTTGGTCACATGTATGAAAGGGTGAAAGTTCTTGAAGAATTAGTACTTCCACCAGCCTTCTCCTCACCACCACCACCACACTCCTCACCACCACTACAACACTCCTCACCACCACCACCAGAACACTCCTCACCACAACCACCACACTCCTCACCACCACTACAACACTCCTCACCACCACCACTACAACACTCCTCACCACCACTACAACACTCCTCACCACCACCACCAGAACATTTCTCACCACCACTACAACACTCTTCACCACCACTACAACACTCCTCACCACCACCACCAGAACACTCTTACCCACCACCCATAGAACGACCACTGAATTCGGATCGTAGGAGAAATGGTCAGAGTTTCAAATGTACTGCTCGGAAGAATGTTGCTTCTAAAATGACTGCTGCCTTGATTAGGGAGAAGAGTAGGGCTAAGAGGAAGAGAGAGAAGTCAAAGTATTTGTCGAGTCCTTATGGAGCAGAAAACCAAGCCAAGAAGGGGAAAACAATCCAAGAAGGTGAAGAAAAGCAATCAAAGAAGACGGGAAAGAAGTAGATGTTTTAGTTTGTTTGTTTTGGGGATGGTCAAACAAATAGATAATTTAGTTTGTCAGTTTTTGGAAGGTTTAAAATATTTTTTGCTTCGGCTTGTAGTTTGGTTTGAATGTGAACTGCTTTTCAACTGGTATGTTAATTATTTTTATAAGAATGTTTAGAGACAACTTGATTCAACTGGTCCAACTGCGAGAATTCCAGAAATTTTCAATTTTTTATAATGGTACAACTTGATTGAACTGGTACAACTGCAATATTTTAGAAATATTGAAACTACATAAATAATGGGACAACTAGGACAACAAGTTCCGACTGAGATGAAATAAAAACTTTAACAACTGCTATGCCAGGGTTCATCTGAGACAACATGAGTTATAATTTCAAACTTCCTTCTTCACCGCCGGGGCAAGAGCTTCAACCTGAAACTCCATCTGGCTTAACTTTGAGAGAATGTCATCAAACAAAGACTTCATGCATTCTTGAGTTTCATTTAGCATATTAATCTCCTCGACTATGGCCGAATCCCACCACTTCTTGAAGCCACAACTTGGAACCTAAACACACGAAAATAAGATATAAATGTATTTAATGAAAAGACAATGTAATTCGGACCACAACTTACATCTGCCCAGGTAGTTCCACCAGAACTGTACGGACAACCATAGTACTTCCGGCCCATGTCTTGCGGGGAATTGTCGGTCAGAAATGGAAGGGGAGCAACTCCGCAGTAGCAAACCTTCGGAATTCCCATTTGCTTGGGGCATTCCACGGCGGTTCGCACTCCATTCACTTTGGGACCCCATCGAGTGGTCATGCCATAATCCCGCTTACATCGTGAATTGTCCATTCTCGTTATCTTCTGTGGAAAAGGGACGAAAGGAAGAATGAAAAACGAAGAGAAATAGGGGAAAATAGGAAACTGAGAGCAAGGGTGGAAATTAAAATAATTTAGGGTTTCCAGGGAAATTAAAATAAAAGGGTTAATTGGGGCCAAATAGGGGGAAACTAAAAATTGGGGGGAAACGAAATGGGGGGAAACTAAAAAATGGGGGGAAACTAAAAATGGGGGGAAATTAAAAAATAAAAGTGTGTCAGTTACATATATTAAAAAATAAAATGGTGTTTTTAACACATGTGTCCCGTCATTGCGCCGTCTTTGCACCGTCTTTAAGCCGTCATGTTTGGACATAGTTGTGCCGAAGTGTCCGGTTGTACAAATCGCCTAATAGTTGTACATTTGCAGTTTTACTGTTTTTGTAGTTGGACCTCTATATGAAGTACGATTTTGTGGTTGTCCCCATGGTTTTTGTCTAGTTTAGAGAATTTACAAATTAATTCCATAACAAGTTTCCCATAATCATTTATCTCGCAACTTCTCCATAATTAAATGGTATCATTCTTAAAGTCTTCCTAGTTTAACAAGGGTGTTTGATGTGAAACCAATCATAACTATTGAGAACCTTATAGTTTCTTTATAATCTCTATTTCTAGATGTTATATGATACATTTTATATGAGAATCTCATATGATACCTTATAATTTCTTTATAATCTCTATTTCTAATTCATTTAATCGTATGAGATGTCTTCATACGATAAGTATTGATACATATAGTTGTCCCATACGTTGTATCTGGTTGTCCCGAAAAGATTGTAATACAAATAAGAAATAGTTCTTAGTTGCACCTAATTTAACATGGTTGTCCCAAAACATTGTAATACAAATACGAAGAAATGTAAAGACTAAAAGCTAAGCTTCACTCGTGTTAACTGGGAGAAACCATTTTCCGAGATTTACAGCTGGGTTAGATTTGTTACTCGGTTTCCGGGGAGCTTCTCCGATCGACGGATGACGCTTATCTACATATCTTCCTTTATTCTTTTTTGTGTACTCTGGCGGCTTCAGGACCAAACTTTGTACTTCTTCAGGGATCATCCAAGCAGACAGATGCGGCACCATATAAATAGTTTTATAATAAGCCAATGCCCAGTTCTCAATCAAGTAGTATTTCGAGCACAACTCATGGACGTGTATTTCCGTTGTTCTCTCATTCTTCCACATCAGCGCCATGTTCGCGTCTATTTCATGAATACATGGAATCTTATCTACATCAAAACACCTGCAAGCACAACTTTTCATTCTCAAATTGACCAGATACGTTTTTCCATCTGGTCCAATAACGCTGTATTCAAGCTCATTGGCGTTTAGCTCCGTGACAGTTAAGGCCGATGCATCTTTACATCGCATATACAGGTCGTTCTCCACTATGGGCACCAATTTCTTCGTGTCTGATGCCCGAACACTGTCTTTCCTATGCTTGTTGAACCATTCAGACAGTTTCTCCACATACACATCAATAAAAGGTAACAGGGTATATTTCCTTGCCTTCTTGAACACACTGTTCATAGATTCACAGGCATTGCTAGTGTCCAAATTGTACTTGTCTCCTTTAAAATAGCACCTTGCCCATTTTTTAAGAGGCACACCATCCAGATACTCGCCAGCTTTTGGAAACCACTTCGTAAAATCAGAGTATGCTCTGATGAACTCACTTTCGGTGTACATGTGAGCGCATTCAATAAATTTTATTGCACACAAATCTTTCAATCCAACATGGGCTTTAACTCTCACATTTTGTGACAAATTCCAAACACAATGTCCATGCTGAGACGAAGGGTACACTTCTTGGACTGCCTTGATGATGCTCTGATGTCTGTCATTCATAAAAACCAGTTGACGATCATCCGGTATAACAGTTTTGAGCGTTTAAAAAAACCACTTCCAACTCCCATGTTTCTCACTATCAATTACACCAAGTGCAATGGGGTAATGGTGATGATTAGTATCCTGAGCTGTGGCAAATACAAGCATACCACCATAAATATTCTTCATAAAAGTTGCATCCACAACTATGACTTTCCTCATTGCCGTAAACCCTTCAATACTAGCGCCCAAAGCAAGAAATAGATACTTGAACTTTTTTCACCATCCACTTTCACCCTTGTTACTGTACCAGGATTCACCTTCTCTAACATGTATAGATAAGAATACAATTTTTCAAAACTTTCTTCAGGACTGCCCCTCACTTGACAAACATCTAGTTTTTTACCTCTCAAGGCAGTAGAGTATGACACAGTCACGTGAGCTTGATTTTGAACAACATTCACTATACTCGTTGCTGCTGGGGTATCTATTATACCTGGAAAATCAGTACGCAAAACATCTGCTACTACTTGTGGTGTGCCTCTCCTTTTATTCCGAATTGTGCTCGTCTCGACCCTGGAGCATGTATGCATATTCCTATACACTCTCACAGTAAAATAAGTTGATTCCTTCCTTCTAACAACATATAAATACCATGAACACCCTTGTTTAGCATGGAAGCATCTTAATATGAGTCGCCCCTGATCCGACTTCACAGTTGTTACCACAAAACATCCCTTATGTGCAGCTCTATCAACCAAAACTCGCAATGCCTCCTTCGAACAAAACTCTTGCACTTTTTCAAAACCCGCACCATCATCCCATTTAAGAACAAACTGAGTTTCTTCCATAGGCCGAGGCGGCTCAACATGTTCATGTTCATGTTCATGTTCATATGCATCTTCATAGTCATCTTCATGCATACTATCCAACCCATTCTCATCCACTGCCTCCATTTCGCAACGTGAAACATTATCATCATTCTCCATACGGTCCTCAATATTTGGCTCATCAACATATAAATAATCAGCAGCCTCGTGATGTTGTTTTTCTGCTTCGTCCGGTCTGTAAATAGGCATCATACCACCACAGTCCTCGCCTCCCTTGTCTATTTCCACATCTTCGATTGGCTCCACATTCAAAACAGATCTAAGTCCATCTTTATCCAATGTCGTTAGATAAATATAAACATCATCATCATCTACAATACATGAATCCCTCTCAGGCTTAGCTATCAACGGAATGTAGCTCAATTTCAGCTTCCTCGTACAATCGTTTACCCCAATCTTCTTGCATATACCGTCTACAATCGCCGAATAGGTTAACCCCTCTAAAGATACGGTTTTAAATGATATAGCATAGATGGGATTTCTTGAAATCCATTTAAACCCCTCTCCGATCTCTGGATAAGATCCTCCATAATTAAAATGTATGTTTAGCCTGCTCATTCCCTCCTGAAGATTGGAAAACAAATATTTACTCATTTCCAATTACATAAATTGTCAGTTTTCTCTAAGAACTACGATTCAACAACAACAGTGGATAAATTATCAAAGCAATGACTTAATCGTCCCATAAATTATCATACTAATTGCAAATCGACTCCCTAATTGTGGAATCCCTACACCATACCTCAATATTTTTTCCAAGCTTCACTCAGCAATGGCGAAGGAGCGCAGCGTACGAGGTGCTGGTTAGGGTCCGCCGGTGACCTGGGTCGACTGGATTACCGATAAGCTTCGCGACTCGAACGAGATTCGAGCGAAGAGAAGGAGAGATTGAAGAGGAAAGTTTTAATTTCTGAGGTGAAATAGAGCTGGGGAGAGGAGAGATGGGTGATCGGGGAAAAAGAGATTTGTTATTTTTTTAATAAATATTTGTTATTTTTTTATTTAAATCACACTTTTACATAAAATAACTTGATTGGCAAGGGCAGGTCCAGCGGTTTCACATTTACTCTTTGCGGACGATAGTCTTTTCTTCTGCAAAGCTACGGTGCAAGAGTGTCACACTATTTTACATATCCTTAAGCAATACGAGGTGGTCTCGGGGCAACAAATTAATTTCTTAAAATCCTCCATAACTTTCGGATTCACGGTTCCCGAAGCGGTACAGGATGAGATAAAACAAATGATAGGAATCCAAAATATGGGAGGGATGGGCACCTATCTGGGCCTGCCGGAAAGTCTTGGAGGGGCAAAGAGTAAGATCTTCACTTTTGTTGTCGATAGGCACAATGATCGAGTTAACGGGTGGACATCCAGATTGCTGACTAAAGGAGGGAAAGAGGTTCTACTTAAATCGGTAGCCACGGCGATGCCGACTTTCGTTATGTCTTGTTTTCGGTTACCAAAGTCTATCACCGCAAAACTAACCAGTGCGGCAGCACGTTTTTGGTGGAGTTCAGACGGGCAACAGACAGGAATGCATTGGATGAATTGGAAGAAGATGTGCCGGAATAAGCTGGACGGAGGAATAGGGTTTCGATCAATAGAGGTTTTCAACACAGCATTACTAGCAAAACAGCTATGGCGGCTAATGGAACAACCAGACTCGCTTTTCGCTCGGGTCTTTAAGGGGCGGTACTTTCGGAAGACAGACCCTATAGAACCTATTAAGTCGTATTCCCCGTCCTTTGGATGGAGGAGTATCATTTCGGCTAGACCTCTGGTTATGAAAGGGCTTATCAAAAGAGTTGGTTCAGGGGGCACCATATCCGTATGGAACGACCCATGGATACCATCATCTCCCCCGAGGTCAGCAACATGCAAAGGGTACAATTATTACCCAAATCTAAGGGTCAATCATTTGGTTGATCCAGCGACACAAACGTGGAACCTGGAACTGATAAATGCAATCATCGAACCGGCCGATGTGGATTTTATACGCGGAATACACATCAGTAGTATATATCGACCAGATACGCCCGGTTGGCACTATACGACATCAGGGAAATATACGGTAAAGTCGGGATATCAGGTTGGCCAACAAAGCACAGACAACGGCGCCAACTACTTTTTCGGTCCAGATATAAAGAAGTTACATGCACACTCATGGAAATTGACTTGCCCACCGAAACTGCGACATTTTATATGGCAAGCAATCTCGGGGTGCCTGTCGGTCACAGCGAACTTACGCGCTAGAGGAATAAATTGTGACACACAATGTGCTAGGTGCGGTGTGGAGGGGGAAACGATTAACCATGTATTGTTTGAATGCCCACCAGCACTACAAACATGGGCACTCTCTAATATTCCATCAGCCCCGGAATTTTTCCCGGTGACATCTGTGTACGCCAATTTTGATCATCTTTTTTGGAGACTTCCAGATGAGGAAAGGAACATAATGTTTCCGTGGATTGTGTGGAATATTTGGAAAGCAAGGAATGACAAGGTGTTTACAAATGTCGATAGAACCCCACACGAGATACTGAGGATAGCGGAAACAGAAATCGCAACTTGGGAAGCGGCACAAAATAGTGAACCTGACTTATTTCCTCAACAACAGGGTCTCATTCCGGGGATGATTGAATCAGTTAACAATAACGGCCTCATATGCTACATTGATGGGTCATGGAAGGAAGGTGACAAATTTTCTGGGTTAGGATGGTTTTGCTTGCAGGAAGGAATTGAAGGAAAAATTATGGGATCCCGTAATCTACGAAGAAGCCTATCCCCGCTACACGTGGAATTGGAAGCGCTAATCTGGGCGATGCACTGCATGATAGCAAACCACAAGACGGCAATAACCTTTGCAACAGACTGCTCAGAGCTGGTGAAGATGGTGTCTACACCGAAGGAGTGGCCGGCTTTTACGTTACAGTTGGAGGAATTCAAGAAGAGCAAGGAGGTTTTCAACTACTTCTCTATCACACAAATCCCACGCACGAGGAACACAGAGGCAGACAAGTTAGCACGAGGTGCTCGGGTCTATCCATCAGATTTCTATTATGTAAACTCGATTCCCCCGATTTGGTTCGCCGAATAGGACTGGGTATCAAGGCTGTCGACAAAAAAAAAAAAAAAAAAAAAACTTGATTATTTAACCAAAAAAAT
Organism: Eutrema japonicum; assembly: GCA_030161315.1. Classification (NCBI taxonomy): domain Eukaryota; kingdom Viridiplantae; phylum Streptophyta; class Magnoliopsida; order Brassicales; family Brassicaceae; genus Eutrema; species Eutrema japonicum. The sequence continues at coordinate 49,775,179 of BSQW01000008.1, read as the reverse complement.
CCAAATTCATCAATTTCTTCACTAAGGGCAACATGTGGTTTATACATCTAATTATGGCACTAGACTATTTTTTGGCATGCTTTTCCAATTTTGGCATTCCAGCAGCAATTACCCATGTCTGGTCTTGCTCTCTCATATGACCCTTAAGACCAGTTTTGAGTTATTTGCCTCTGTTCGGTTAATGATGATGATAGTGACAACCATTCTCTATCTGTAATCACTATAAGAAAACAACCGATTTGCGATGGACAAATTCATAGCAAATCCGTCGCAAATCACGTTTTGCGACGGAATTGCGAAGATACTGCTTCCGTCGCAAATCAGTCGTCGCAGAACAGTTTTCCTCACAAATCCGTCGCAAATTTGCGACGAGAAATATTCCCTCGCAACTTTGCAACGTCAAATTTCCCTCGCAAATCCGTCGCAAATTTGTGACAAAAAATATTCCCTCGCAAATTTGCAACGTCCAATTTCCCTCGCAAATCCGTCGCAAATTTGCGACGAGAAATATTCCCTCGCAAATTTGCAACGGCAAATTTTCCTCGCAAATCCGTCGCAAATTTGCGACGAAAATATTCCCTCGCAAATTTGCAACGGTAAATTTCCGTTGCAAATTTGCGAGGGAAAAGTTTTCGTCGCAAATTTGCGACGGATTTGCGAGGGCACTCATCGTCGCACATTTGCGAGGGCTTTATATCAATGCGAAAGTCGTCGCAAATTTGCGATGGAATTGCGATGGATCTGCGATGGCACATTGATTCCGGTAATCACAAATCCATCGCAAATTTGAGATGGATTTGCGACTGCAAATTTCGTTTCGTCGCAAAGCCATCGCAAAATTGCAATGGATTTGCGAGAAAATTTGAATTTTGTAATTAAAAAAAATTAAAATTTTAATTTAAAAATTAAATAATAATTAAAATAATTAACATTTAAAAAACATAATTATATTATTTATTTATTTATTACAAAAAAGTGCATAATTGTTTTAAAAAAAAAACAAAAAAATAAATTAAAATGTTTACAAAGGACCGGTTCCGGTTCCGGTTCCGGTTTCGGTTTTGGTACCGGTTCCGGTTTCGGTACCGGTTCCGATTTCGGTACCGGTTCCGGTTTCGGTACCGGTTCCGGTTTCACTTCCGGTTCCGGTTCCGGATCCCGATCCCGAAGGGTTACGTGCTGCACGAAGTTTTGCAAAAGACGGATCCTTCTCAGCAAAGTAGTCCATGAAAGCATCATAGGAATTAATCTTCTCGGCCTGATTCGTTAGCATCAAGGCCTGACTCGATATCATCTCGGCCTGACTCGTTATGATCCGGTGTAAATCGTCATGGGATATACGTGAAGCCGATGTAGAAGAAGCTTCAATTTGCGGTTGAAGCGAACCGACTCCGTAAATTCTTCCTTTTTTGCGGGGAGCAACCTATGAAAGATAAAAAAACAAACATTATAAATATCTCTAAAAATATTTAAATACAATACAACAATTTAATTTTTAAATACGTACCTCGGTAAAAATTTTGTTCTTCACGAAAGGAGTAAGTCCGCCAGATGCTGTGCTCTCGGGATCATCACTATCGACTATCTGAGATAACAGTTCGAACCGCGAAGTGACATCGTGGTATATCTTCTCCGAGCGTCCATCGATAAAAGAGCCATCCGGTTTCCGTTTTGTCTCCTCGAGAACCGCTAACAAATCCGGAACTGATGATCCGGTCTTTGCGGCCTAAAACAAATTTCATAAATTCATAAGATTAAATTAAATTACGAATGTAAGATTTTAAAAAAAAATAAAAACTTACTATGTTTCGGCCCCGTGTTTTAAACGAGGTTTGTCCATAACGATGCTTAGAAGGCCCGTAACCATCAGGATCAGAGTATCGGGCCTTCCGACTATCGGCACTCTTCTTCTCGCTCTTCGGATCCATCCAATATCGAACAAGACCGCTCCAAACAAGCGGATCCATCCACTTACGCTTCGACTCATCGCCTTTAATCTTCCACTACTCTTTCCAACGCCCAACCTGACCGCACATGCGAGCCTTCAACTTCTTTTCAAATTTTTTTCGGACCTCGCCGTTAATTGCAAAATTCCAATGAAACGATTGCTATAACAAAACAAAAAAAGAAGTTAAATGCATAAACAATATTATTAATAATTATAAAAATAAATTTAATAAAATTTAGAAAACTTGTAGCAAACGTTTTATACCAACGTTCAATGATATATTCCGGTGTTTGCGAGTAATTGGCATGCGGTTCTTTGAAATCTGTTTCAAAGATCGAACAGATCTGAACAGCCACATATCCGTCATCATCAAACTTGAAATTAGAAAATATATTAAATTAAAAATGAAATTATTATAATTGTAAACAAAAACATAAAACTTAGAAAATATAAATTATACCATAACGTTCCTGGAGGACGACATGGATCGAGTCGTGGTAGACTATCATGACCAGGTCTCTCGAGAATCTGCTGTATCGCAATATCAATGGGGATGGAGTCAGCCGCGGGGTTCGACGGTGCGGGATCCACCGGTGTTGGGGCAGGCTCCACGGTCTCAGGAACAGCAGAAGTCACGAAATCCATCTGAATAACAGGAAGAGTACTTGTGGAACCCATCGAAAGAAATCGAGTGTAGTCGTTACCTCGAAATCCCGAAATCTAAAAAAAAAAATTTAATAATTAATTCATAAAATTATATTATAATTTAGAAAATACAAAAAAATTACAATCAAACTAATCATTTTATATAATGTATTATATAAAATCATACTAATTATAAAATTATCTAATATAAATTCATCCTAATTGAAATACAAATTTAACAAACTAATAAATAACAAATCTAAATCTAACAATCTAAATTCATCCTAATTTAAATACAAATCTAACAAATATAATTTTTTAACAAATCTAAAAAACTAAATAATCTAACAAAATCTAACAATTCTAAAAATCTAAAAATTTAATTTAAATACAAATCCAAATCTAAAAAATCTATAAATAAATTCACAAATCTAACAAATCTAACAAATTTCACAAATCTAACAAATCCAATTTTTTTTTTTTTAAGATAACAACATATATTTTAGAAAGAAAAAAAAAAAAAAAAAACCAACCTTCACCGAGGAGAGGAAGAGGTCGCCGGAGGGAGAGGGGAGAGGAGGGGGCTCGCCGGAGGGAGAGGAGGTCGCCGGAGGGAGATGAGTGCTCGCCGGCGGAGGAGGAGAAGAAAGATGTCGCGAGGTGAAGGGAGGAGGTCGCGGAGGAGAGGAAAGAGGAAGGGAAGAGGAACTGATCGCCGGAGGAGGAGGAGGAGGAGTGGGGTCGCCGGAAATGCACAGTGGCCGGAGAAGGATCGATTTATCGACTGGATTGAGATCGAAGGGAGAAAGGAAGAAGAAGAGAAACAGTCGATTTATAAACTAATAAGCGATGGATTTGCGATGGATTTGCGATGGACCTAAAATTTGCAACGGATTTGCGACGGATCCATCGTAAATCCATCGCAAATAACGGATCCATCGCAAATCCAACGCAAAATATGTGGTCCACTACCAATTCACGGTTTAATTTGGCCCAAAATGTGATTAAAAAATTCAATGTTTGTACCAAATTTCGAAAAAAATTCATTTTGCAACGGATTTGCGACGGATCCATCGCAAATCCATCGCAAATTTGCAACGGATTTGCGATGGATCCTTTATTTGCGACGGATTTGCGACGGATCCATCGCAAATCCGTTGGAAATTCATGAGTTTTATTTTTTAAGGTTTAGGGTTTAGGGTATACGTTTTATTATCGTAATAAAGTTTACGGTTTATAATCTCATAAGAGTCATGATCATAAGCATAAGCATATTTTCCGAAAATATAATGAATTTGATGGTACGAGCAATCTTAAACTTCTATATTGATTCATAAAAAACATATACGGATATATGACGTTTTATATATCATACGGAGACATTTCCAAATTTTCGCAGTTTATGAATGCACATCATTAAATAACTTTAGAAATATGATTTTTGAGATTCACTTTTAAAACCGTTACACACTTGTCACGATTTTATCCTCGCCGGAAATAAGGAATGAATCCCTAGCAATTCCATTGCAAATTTGCAACGGATTTGCGATGGATCCTTTATTTGCAACGGATTTGCGACGGATCCATCGCAAATCCATCGCAAATTTGCAACGGATTTGCGATGGATCAATTATTTGCGACGGATTTGCGACGGATCCATCGCAAATCCTTTGCAAATTCATGAGTTTTATTTTTTGAGGTTTATGGTTTATGGTATACGTTTTATTATCATAATAAAGTTTTTATTTTTTACGGATTTACAACATATACATATTTTTATTTTAAAAATTACATTATAGTACATATAACACATTATTCAGAATCGTTTTCAGATTCATTTTCAGACATATTGGAGTGTTCACTATGCTCATCATTGTCTTCTCCGCTATCGTTCTCCTCGAACTCGTCAGATGCGGCTGCATCTTCGCTTGAATCATCCACGATGTCTTCGACTTCTCTGTTTTGTGGATCGATATGTATGATATCTTCTGTTGATTCGACTGCGATGGAGACTTCTCCGACTCTTTCATTTTGCATAGCATCATCGATGCCTAACCCAATTATACGGCCTCTTGGGTTCAATTTTATCACCGATAACCATGTCTCACGTCTTTGCTTAATCCGAGGATATGGAATGAAACACACTTGTTCTGCTTGCAATGCTAGGATGAAGGGTTCGAACTTGGAAAAACGTCGGTTTGCATTGACATCGATAGCCCCTAAGTTGTTTGTGCGGACCCCTCGACCGACTGTTGGATCGTACCAATCACATTTGAATAAAATGTATTTCAAACCGATAATTCCAGGATATGTGACTTCTATAATTTCTTGCAAGACGCCGTAGTAATCGTTTTCACCTGGCACATGGATTCCATAATTTGCGGTTGACCTTCGAGAGCCATGCTAATATGTATGAAATGTGTATCCGTGAGTGAAGTACATTGGGGCAGTAGTGATCTTCGCAATTGGTTCTTGAACAACCTCGTGTAACCATAGTGGCAAGGGCTGGTTTGCACATCCATTCATTACCTACATATATATAATTTGAATAACAATTAATTAATTTTAACAAATTATATTAAAAATATTCGTGAAATGATAGATAACTTATATATATATATGTATGTATGTATATATATATATATCTTACGTACATAGTATTTTAACCATCCAGCAAAGTCACGTTCTTTGTACTTCTCATAATCTTTTTCAAGTAAACCGGGATAGGCTTCTCGGATCTGGATGTCGAAAACGCTGCAATAATTTTTTATAAAACTAATTAAACAACGAGTGAGATATATAAATGTAAGTAATCTAAGTGCAGCTAATTAATTAATACCTCTCAAACAGTTGAACAAAATCATAATTTCGCAATATATAACTGTGAGTTGCACGACAATGTTATGGTCTTCCCACCAAACTTCTTTCAACTTTCCAGCAAGTCTCCCTATTTGGGCGAAGATATCCGGGACATCAACGTTATACGTAGGTGCAACCCCACCATCGTCATATCTTCTAGGAGCGGTTTTTTTCGTTCTGACGGTTGGGCTAAAGTAGTATGACGTGAAGTGAGATGTTTCCTCGGTCAAACTGCCTGCAACGATGGAACCCTCCACTCTTGCAAGATTTTTGGCCTTTCCTTTCAAATGTCCCATGAATCGCTCGAACGGGTACATCCATCGGAATTGCACGGGCCCCCAAGAGCTGCTTCATGTGGTAGGTGGATTGGTAGATGTTCCATGACGTCAAAAAATAAAGGTGAAAATATTTTTTCTAAATTACACAGCAAAACATGTATATTATTGAGTAATTGCGATATACCATCCTCAGTCAGTGTTCAAGTGCATAGATCCCTGAAAAATGCTCCAATGCCTACCAATAATATATATCAGTAATTAAATAAGAAAATTATATTATAAATACATATTTAAATACTTGTTTACCCGTAATTGCTTCGTGAACAGCTGTCGGTAAGAGCTCGAGTAATGCAAATGGTAGTAATCGCTGCATGAATACATGGCAATCTTGGATCTTCATACCGGAAAATTTATTGCCTTGCTCTATGCATCTAATTGAGAATTTGGACACATATCCATCAGGGAACTTTACTTCTGAACCAACCCAGTAAAACAACGCTCGTTTCGCATCCGTAGACAATCGAAAAGTTGGAATCGGCATTTTTTCGTTTTGTGTAATATGAAACTCGCTTCCTACACATATTTCGGCCATGTCCAACATATTTCGGCCATGTCTGGGGTTGTCCAGCAGAGGTAAGACTATACAATCCACATGAAAAGAAACTAGACTCTAGGACAGTTAGTGGATTTTTCATTGGCTATCCGGAAAAGTCTAAAGGTTATACATTTTACTGTCCTAACCATAGTACGAGAATAGTCGAAACAGGGAATGCTAAGTTCATTGAAATTGATCAATCTAGTGGGAGTTCAGAATCTCGGGGGGTGATAATTAAAGAAATAAAAATTGGAGATTCTTCACATGGAGATTCTTCAACTAATGTATCACCTGAAGTTATGGTTCCTATTGTTGCTATTCAGCCCAATGTAACAATGGGAGAACATAATGAAGAAATAATCCCACTAGGTCAAGAAACAACCAATGAACCAGTCACGATTCAAGAAATGGATATTGTGCCACAAGAACCATTAAGGCGATCTATTAGGGAAAGAAGATCTGCCATAAATGATGATTATGTGGTTTACAGTATTGAGAATGAATGTGACATGAGCCTGGATAAGGACCCGTTAACATTCAAGAAAGCTATGAAAGGTGACAATTCTGATAAATGGTTAATTGCCTCGGAAGAAGAAATTTCTTCCATGGGTGTGAACAAAGTATGGGACCTAGTAGAGTTACCTGATGGATTCAGACCTGTTGGTTGTAAGTGGATATTTAAAACCAAAAGGGACTCGGAAGGTAACATAGAAAGATACAAGGCTCGCCTTGTTGCTAAGGGATTCACACAGAAAGATGGCATTGACTATACCGAGACCTTCTCTCCCGTTTCTAAGAAGGACTCTTTGAGAATTGTTTTAAGCTTGGTGGCTCATTATGATTTAGAGCTTCACCAAATGGATGTTAAGACTGCCTTTCTTAATGGTGAACTTGAGGAAGAAGTTTATATGGACCAACCCGAGGGATTTGTGACCGCAGGTAAAGAAAATTTGGTGTGTAGGTTGAGAAAGTTAATATATGGTTTGAAACAAGCTTCCAGGCAATGGTACCTAAAGTTTGATAATACCATTTTGTCGTATGGATTTGTAGAAGTCATCGTTGATCGATGCATCTACATGAAATTTAATGGGAGCAAGTTTGTTATATTGGTCTTGTATGTTGATGACATTTTATTGGCTGCTAATGACATGGGCATGATGTGTGACGTAAAAAGTTATCTCTCTAAGAACTTTGAAATGAAGGATATGGGTGAGGCTTCCTATGTGATCGGCATTGAGATCATAAGAAATAGATTACAAGGTTTGTTAGGAATGTCTCAGAAAGGATACATAGAAAAGGTCTTGGAGAGATATGGGATGGATAAATGCACTCCACAAAAGGTTCCAATTCAGAAAGGGGATAAGTTTAGTAAAAAACAGTGTCCTAAGAATGAATTGGAACGTAAGGAAATGGAGTTTCTTCCCTATGCTTCAGTGGTTGGGAGTCTGAACTACGTTCAGACATGTACTCGACCAGATATCAGTTTCGCTGTTGGTATGCTTGGTCGATATCAAAGTAATCCCGGTAAAGACCACTGGAAGGCTGCAAAGAAGGTTCTCAGGTACTTGCAAGGGACCAAAGAGTTCATGCTTACATATAAGAGGTCCGACAGTTTGGAAGTTGTTGGATATTCAGATTCAGACTATGCTGGATGCGTCGATAGCAGAAAATCGACGTTTGGCTATCTGTTCCTTTTAGCAGGGGGAGCGGTGTCATGGAAAAGTGCGAAGCAGTCTGTCATTGCTACTTCCACTATGGAGGCCGAATTCGTGGCATGCTTTGAAGCCACGGTTCATGCTTTGTGGTTGCGGAAATTTATCTCAGGACTTGGAATTGTCGACAGTATTGCCAAGCCGCTGAGAATGTATTGTGATAATTCCGCAGCTGTCTTCTTCTCAAAAAATGACAAGTACACTAAAGGAGCTAAGCACATGGAAGTGAAATTCTTGTCCGTTAAAGAAGAAGTGCAGAAACGTAGAGTAACATTTGAGCATATAAGAACGGATCAAATGGTAGCTGATCCGTTGACTAAAGGGCTACCACCCGGCGTGTTCATTGGCCATGTAGAACGCATGGGTATTTTAGATAAGACCTTGCTGTAATGTGCTTGTTGCTAAAAATGTTGTGACTCGGATTGATATCATTTAAGTTTACGTTTGCTGCTATTATGTATATGTTATCAATTAAGAATGTACATGTTAAGTTTGGATAACATATGAAGTTGAGATTTTCTGCTACTCTCAACATTTAAAATTTTGAGAATTTCCGTTGATCTCAATATTTAAGAAATAGTAAGCTCAAGGTTGGTATGTGGTGATGGAAGGGAACCCATTGACATAAATATAATGGGCAACCGCCATGGCTCGGCCAATTTTGTTCTTACGGTATTTTAAGGTTGAACTTGACATTTTGGCGAGCATGTTAGTATGTTAAACCACTGAGTTAACACAACGGCCAAGTGGGAGAATGTAAGAATACTTCGGTATTAATACACTCGTATTAGTGTGTGGCCGATGTGTATCCGGTTTAACAATATGGTCAAGTCAACATTTAAGTTATAGTTCTAATACATGTATGACGAAACCGTGATGGTTCGGTCTCGACTTATGAGTATTAGAATGGGTGTGTAAGATAACCCTCTTCCCTTACCACATATGTATTTATGTTCTTAATGTGTATGTGTATAAGTAATGATTTAATTATACACATACATATAGTTATGAATGAAAGGTTGTGATTAAATTAAAGGGTACAACTTGGTGTTTTTCCATCCCCATTTTCGTTCATATATATGTAGGGGATGGAGACATTGTTTGCATAGAATTTTTTCTAACATCCTTTAACACAACATAAAAGAAAATCAATTCATAAAGGGAAGAACAAGTTCTGGGATCCTCTCCATCAAGGATCCAATATACGCAAAGGTTAAGGGAAGAAGACATCTACAGATTTCAGAATCCGAATCATGGCTACGGATATTGGTTAGTAGTATTCTTCTCTTTCTCGTTCATATAATTACCAAACATTGAATAATATATGGATCAAACACGAACTAGAACGGTCTTGGAAATGATCTTGTAATAAAGATTAATGTAGATTGAATCTACAACGTCCTCTAGAGTAGAGAGCTTACTAACACCCCTCAGCGCCACGCGCCGCCCCTGGCTCGCAACCCTTCACCACGGCAACAGATAACCTGAGACAAAACCAAGAGGATGGAACCGCCGAGAGCCTCCAGCGTCAACCCATGAGGATGCATCATCACCGGACCCAGTCCTCAGTAGATCCGGCTCTGCTAAGGGCTTCAGCCTTCAGCATCCGACGGATCGAAGCAGCCACGACAGAGAGACCCAACACGCCACCTAATCAGATCTGGGATCTTGTTCAACCGCGGGATGAAGAACTGGGGCCAAGCAGCACCTAGAGAAACCCTCTCGCAACACCGGCGAGGAGCACCGGACGCCGGAGAAGCAGAACAGAACCAAAAAGAAGAAAACCTAGGTCGCGGTGGCTAGACGCGTGCTCTCTCTAGGTGAGAGAGAAAACGCGTCGACTTCGATATCGGTGTGCGTTATATGTCAGTTTTACAATACTAATAACAAGCTAAATTATCATAGTAAATATTTCCTATCCAATCATTCGTATAATTATCATATATTATTATTATTACTTGAAAAACCACTCATAGATTTGAATACGGTAAAACTTCGTTTGGAAAATTATTTGCTCTTTTTTTTTTGCTCTTTTTTGGTCTTATCTAAATGCAAACCAAAATGGTTTCTTACTGTCTGTGGTGGACCCACGGCTTTAGAGGACACAAAACAAAAAAAAACAAAAGAATATTCCGAAATAAAAAAGGAATATTAACGAGAAATATTTCCAAGTTAACGAGAATATTGTATAAGATTAGAAACTGTATTAAGTCTTTGATGTTTAGAAAATAGCTCAAAACTAAACACCTTAAGCTCATCCCTTATGTCACAACTCGACATTGGTATATATAGCAACATCAATTTCCTATTTCTAATAGTACTAGATAGCTCCTAATCTTATAAGAAAATCTCCAAGTCTTTTTTATCCTAATTCAACTTGATAAGGATGTCTTAGACTAAAGATAATGTTGAAGCTTATCCAACATTCTCCCTCTTAAGCTTTAATTTGTCTTTAGCCATGTCTTGAAGACCAATTAAGCTTCTCATTTCCCCAAACTTGATTCGTGCCAATGCCTTAGTCAAGATGTTTGCCTTCTGCTCTGTTCCTGGTACGTGTTCCACTCAAACAAGCTCCCTCTCAATGCATTCTCTCACAAAGTGATATCGCTTGTGGATATGCTTGCTCTTCCCATGGAACACCGGATTCTTGGTAAGCTCTATTGCCGATTTATTGTCAATTTTGATGACAACCTGCTCTGTTTCCCAGCCTGTGATTTCACCGAGTATGTCTTGAAGCCATATGGCTTGTCTTGCTGTTGATATGCTAAAATTAATACCCTAGTATTAAAGCATTAACTGCAGTATAGATAGGGGTCGATCCACAAGAGATTCAAGAAAACACACAATAGATTGTAAAGATGCAAATTACGCTAAGTCAATGAATTAAGTTAAATAGAAAGCAATAAATGTAATCAGAAAAGTTGCAATTAGATGGAGGAAATATAGGTTCAAGGTATTTCTCAGGAAATCAATGAATGTAGATAAACTAACTAACATGATTCAATTTTAGCGCGGTTCTTGAACTCAAACACGATATTATAGATGACCAAATCTCGTTGCGAAAACTATCTAAATCTAGATCCTAGAAAACCAAATCTCTTTGCGAGTCCTAAGGATCTAAACCAGCTTTAATCGATCAAGTTTGATATGTTCACAAATCAACTAAACCAAATCTCTTTGCGAATAGTCAATTTGCTCACCCTAGGTTCAATCAGGTAATTAATCGCACTCTCGTGCCTAATCAATTATCCTAAGATCTAAGTTCTAGGTAACTAATCTAGAACAAGCTTTGAACACAACCTAAGGCGAATAACTAATTCAGATTTTGAACCCTAACTAATCAATCAACCTAACATTCAAAGAAATCCCTTATGAGAACCCTAAACCTAACAAAGATCTACTCAGACATGATTAATGGAACAGAAATCATAGATGAATAGATATGCATAGAAGAAATCAATAAGAAACAGGAGTTCAAAGTTGTCTCTCCCAAAAACTCTGTCACAAATCTCTCTCTCTCAAAAAACAGAATAGAATAATGTGTAGAATGAAGCGTTATGTGTAAAAGTGGCTAAAACCCTAAATATAATGTTAAAACATGTTCTGGGGCTTCTGGTAATTAATAAAGTCTTCTGGGCCAAGTTGTAGAGTCTTTAAACTTGTAAAATTACGTTTTTTCCCGTCTGCAGTTGGTGTCGGTCGATATTGGACTGGTGTCGGTCGACACCAGTACATTGTGCTCGCCAGACTGGACTGTTTTCACGAACACTGGCACAACCTTTGATCGCACCGTTGAAATGGCCTCAAACCACTTCCAACTGAAAGCTAATCCATTGATCTATCGTGTGTCAAAATTTGAGCTCAATCCATCGGGGAGAAGGCCTTCAACGGATGCCAAACTTCTGACGTCTCTGCATGACTCTGCTCCTTTTCTCCCAAAATGCTCTGGAATCCTCCAAAAACTCCAATTAAGCTCCAAACGTGCTAAAACCTATAAAAGACTCTAAAAGACTCCAAAATACTAGAAAGACTGCATAAATAGGACCTATATCATGGCTTAAAAGGGGTAAAAACCATGATATATCAACTCCCCCAGACTTAGCATTTGCTTGCCCTCAAGCAAATAGAAGACTAAACCAGAGAAAGAGGTTTGAAAACACGAAGACTCACCTATTCATGAAACGTTGCAATGACCCTTTTCCCAAACACCCAAATGTCACCTAACCAACTTTTGATCTAATCACCATGTACTTCTCCGTAGACATTCACAGCTTTCCCAGACTCCACACATTATCCCACAACATTGTTCAAATAAAGCTTTCATCGCCAGTTTCATTGCTGCAGCCAATATTCAAGAACCTTCTAGATTCTTTACCATACAATATCATGACAAGGAACCATCCAATTTCACATTTTCTGGTATTATTTTCTCTCCCCCAGACTTATTTCTTATTATGTTCTTTTTTTTGCTAGATCTGCATATACACATCAAGGTTCGAAACGCGAGTATTGATGGTGTTTTCCACCGAATCCCCGGTTCTTCCCTCTCTATGTATCAAAGGCTTATGCGAATAGTGGTATCAAGGGAAATTTTTCTAACCTCGCTTTCAACCTTTGTGTGATCATTCCCTCTTAAATAGAATAATGGGATCGCTGGAAATTTTCCTAACCCTCTACTCAGAAGAAAATCATCTCATCTTTTATGCTCTTATTTATCAACTTATAACAGGGGAGAGAGTTACCATTACTTTAAACACATGGGTTCCTTTTGTCAAATATGAATGATGAATCAAGCTCTATGAACACTAACTACATTGATGAAGTGCAAACAGTTGGCTCAGGTTTCAGAAGAACTCTGCTGGAGACATGGATGTTTTCTAGTCAACTGGTCAGTCTTTGGATTTTCCATTAGTCGATCTAGAACTAATTCTGTAACAATAGTCACTTAGAAGCAAGGTCAGATCAATAGATTCAAGAAAAAGATCACAATCTCCAACAAAATTTTGACTCAATAAAACCGATTTTGGACTCAAAAACGACTGACTCTAAGAAAAACAAAAACAATGTCAGCAGACATCTCCCCCAGACTTAAACAACATTGTCCCCAGTTTATCCAGCCTAGAGTCAGTAAAAGAAATCAGAACATGAATGCGTGAAAATCAAAGAAGTTACCGAATTGGGGTAGGGGTGTCGATCGACACACATCACTGGTATCGAGCGATACCAGGCTTAGGTCGACACAGAAACTTCTTCTCATCGTCATTGATGCATGTGGTGTCGATCGATACCAGGTGGGTGTCGATCGATACCGCTCCTCTGTAACTGATTCACGCCAAACACAAGACACAAAACATAAAACCGAAAAAAAAACAAAAACAAAAGACTTATATACAGACTTACCAGTGGGTTGCCTCCCACCAAGCACTAGTTTTTAGTCATTAGCTTGACTTCGGCTCAGGTGATCAATCAGGAGAAAATTGAGAACTTACTCCCAGGCAAGTTCCACAGCTAGACACTTCCAGCTTCAGAGTTCTGCGCAACATGCTCTCCACAACCACCTTTACCTTCTCTTTTAGCTCCGAAGTAAGGATGACTCTAGCCTTAGAGAATGGTTTCGAGGCTCCTTTTGCCCTTCACCTTGTACTCAATCGAATCTCCATCACACTTCTGAGGGATTAAAGTAATATATGCAGTACTTTTTACTTCCTTGCTCTTCACTTCCTTCTTTGCTTTAGCTGTTGTGATGTCTTTCTTTGTGATGATAGAAGGACCATCCAAAAATTCAATGACAGGTTGCTCGTCAGGAGGCTCTTCCAAAATATCAACTACCAACGTCTCTCATGTGACAACAGTGAAGCAAGAGACATGTGTGGGAGCTCCTCTAGAGGGAATGGCATCATAGTAGACCTCCCCGTCAATGTAAGAGAAGAGATTCTCTTATTAGGCGTGTCTATGATCGCACCAGCAGTAGCCATAAACGGTCGTCCCAGGAGCAAAGGCACCTCAAATCCTTCGCTCATCTCCACAACCTGAAAATTAGTAGGCAACAGACAATCGCCTACTTTAACAAAGAAAGCAGGGATAGTACCGTATGGAGGTGAGATGGAGGAGTTCGTAAACGTGAGAAGCATCGTAGGAGGTCTTATATCAGCCCTCAATCGTTCAGCAATTTCCCTTGATATGACATTGACACTAGACCCAGAGTCAACGAGAGACTCTTTGAAGTCAACTCCAGAGACAGAGCATGGAACCGAGAATTTTCCTGGGTCTTCCCTCTGGGTCAACTGCCTCAGCGGTAGTGACTTGTGTTTTGCCTCGATAAAGAGTACTTCGATCTCTTCCAGAATTTCTCTGCAATCTTTGAAGTGACTTAGCAGAGGCCAGCCCTCTAGAACTTCTTCAAAAGTAAACGAGTGGGGTATCCTTCGTACCATCTTCTCAAAGCCACGCAGCTGCTTTGGAGTGATGGGGGCTCGGAGGTGTTGAGGAATAGGATTCAGCTTCTTGGGCTTGCGAACTCTGTCAACACTCATACGCGGCTCCTTCGCTGTATCTGGGTGGGTATCGATCAATACATGGAGGGTATCGATCGATACTTGCTCCTTCGAGACGTCCTTGACAGATTCTTGGACAAGTATCGATCGATGCTGGGCTGCTTGGTTCGATGCAGAGGTGATTTCTGAAATCTCATCGTAAATTTCAGCAGGATTGACGAAAATCTCTGCAGTTGAGCTCTTCTGTACTCCTGGGTGTACCTCTTCCACACGCCTCGAGGGAGTTGCATCGACGTATTCATGATGTGAATAAACCATCATTCCCTTGACATTTGCTGCAGTTTGGGCTACCTATGTATCCATAATCGTCTGACGAACACTGAGAGCCTCGATTTTGCCATTCAGATCAGTGTACAAGGCATCCAACCTCCCGTTGAAATCCGCTGTCATCTGCTGTTGTCCCTGAAGAATCTGTTCAAGCATGTATTTCATCCTGTTTTCAGAAGTTCTGGGTCGTGTGGGTGGGTATTGATACCTTTGATCTTGAGATCCAACTCCACCAACGTAGTTAACATGTTCCACTGCATCCTCTTCAGCAAAACGAACAGCCTTCTGCTGCCTGCCCATCAACAAATTATGCAACGAATCCTGCTTCGCATGCACCTCAGCAATCTGCGATCCATCCATGCTCCCAGCCTGCTTCCTTCGCTCAAAGTCTGCATTCTTGGCGCTATGGCTAGACGCAAAGTTCTCAATCAACTGATAAGCATCGTCAGGATATCTGGTAAAGAAATTCCCATTGCTAGCAGAGTCCAATGCCATCTGGTACCTACAGTCAATCCCTCTGAAGAAGAAACTCAGCAACTGAACCATATTGAATTCATGATGCGGACAATCCCTCTGATAAGATCTGAATCGCACCCAAGAAACCTTAAGTCCCTCATTTTTTCCCTGAGAAAATTGAGAGATCTTGTTCCTTAGCTCCTCGGATCTCGCATCATCGAAGAAGTTGTTCAAGAAGGCACTCTTAGTCTCATCCCAGGTAGTCAGTGATCCAGGATGTAACTGCTTTAGCCAGTAAGTAGCTTCTCCACCAAGATAGTATGGGAACAGTTTACAGAAGAGGAATTCATTGGGCACTCCATCGTATTTCATGCTAGTGACCAAATCTTCGAATCTCTCAATGTGGTCCATAGGATGTTCATGAGGAAGACCAGTAAAAGTGTGCTGACCCACAAGAGCAAAGTAAGCAGGCTTCAGCTCAAAGTCATTCCTCTGGAACGTAGGAATACGGATCGCTGATCGATTGGCATAGAACGAGTCAGGTATGTTGTACTCACCAATAGTCCTGGCATGATTTACCACAGCATTCCCAGCATTAACGCGCGCAGCAGGCGCAACAGCCTCATCAATAACAACTGCAGGGATAATCGTGTTTCCCTCTCCATCAAGTAGATGTCCTACTTCATTGCGCACGCGACCCTCTCGGTCTCTCAAAACTCCAGCTTCGTCTCAAATTAGAATCATTGGGTTGTTCATCTCTACTGGCTTATTCGCTTCCCTGAAACACAAAAGTCAAGAACAAGTAAGTAACTAAAAAAAAATTTCACAACAGGTATCGACCGACACCAATAGGGTATCGATCGATACTGTTGAGCATAGTCTAAACTCGACACTAAAATCTAATGGTGATTTTTAGAATCCCCGGTAACGGCGCCAAATTTGATATGCTCAAATTAATACCCTAGTATTAAAGCAGTAACTGCAGTATAGATAGGGGTCGATCCACAAGAGATTCAGGAAAACACACAATAGATTGTAAAGATGCAAATTACGCTAAGTCAATGAATTAAGTTAAATAAAAAGCAATAAACGTAATCAGAAAAGTTGTAATTAGATGGAGGAAATATAGGTTCAGGGTATTTCTCAGGAATTCAATGAATGTAGATAAACTAACTAACAGGATTCAGTTTTAGCGCGGTTCTTGAACTCAAACACGATATTATAGATGATTAACTCTCGTTGCGAAAACTATCTAAATCTAGATCCTAGAAAACCAAATCTCTTTGCGAGTCCTAAGGATCTAAACCAGCTTTAATCGATCAAGTTTGATATGTTCACAAATCAACTAAACCAAATCTCTTTGCGAATAGTCAATTTGCTCACCCTAGGTTCTATCAGGTAATTAATCGCACTCTCGTGCCTAATCAATTATCCTAAGATCTAAGTTCTAGGTAGCTAATCTAGAACAAGCTTTGAACACAACCTAAGGCGAAAAACTAATTCAGATTTTGAACCCTAACTAATCAATCAACCTAACATTCAAAAAAATCCCTTATGAGAACCCTAAACATAACAAAGATCTACTCAAACATGATTAATGGAACAGAAATTATAGATGAATAGATATGCATAGAAGAAATCAATAAGAAACAGGAGTTCAAAGTTGTCTCTCCCAAAAACTCTGTCACAAATCTCTCTCTCTCAAAAAACAGAATAGAATAATGTGTAGAATGAAGCGTTATGTGTAAAAGTGGGTAAAAACCCTAAATATAATGTTAAAACACGTTCTGGGGCTTCTGGTAATTAATAAAGTCTTCTGGGCTAAGTTGCAGAGTCTTTAAACTTGTAAAATGACGTTTTTTCCCGTCTGCAGTTGGTGTCGGTCGATACTGGACTATTGTCGGTCGACACCAGTACACTGTGCTCGACAGACTGGACTGTTTTCACGAAAACTGGCACAACTTTTGATCGCACCGTTGGAATGGCCTTAAACCACTTCCAAATGAAAGCTAATCCATTGATCTATCTTGTGTCCAAATTTGAGCTCAATCCATCGGGGAAAAGGCCTTCAACGGATGCCAAACTTCTGACGTCTTTGCATGACTCGGCTCATTTTCTCCCAAAATACTCCGGAATCCTCCAAAAACTCCAATTAAGCTTTTCTCCATTCTAATGAGTTCTTCGCTTCCTCGTAGCAGCTAGGTTCGTTGTCTATTGAGAGAAGAAGTCTCTCACATTCTACAGAGGCTTGAAGGACATAATCTTCGAGGTAGCGGGGTTTGCTAATTTGCCGAGATGATTTTCTGGGTGCTTGTTCTTCTTGTGTTACGTCATCGTCACCATTGGTATGAGATTGATGTTTATCGTCATTGCTTTCGTGCTCATCGTCCTCTGAATTATTCGCATCTTGATTCTCGGTTTCTCCTTGATTTTGTGTACCAGTTAGTATGGGCCCTTCTCCTGTTTCTATGATATTTCCCCACCTCATATGAAACATTCCAGGATTCACACTTGTTCCGTTCATTGTTTCTTTCCAAATCCAGTTTGTCTTTTCATCAAACACCACGTCACGGCTTACGACTATTCTCCGACTTGAGGGGTTGTAAAGCCGATATGCCTTTGATCCCGGCTCGATCCCGAGGTGAACTAGTGATTGTGACCTGTCATCAAGCTTTTTGAGGTATGTTGAATCAATCTTAGAGTAGGCTAAACAACCAAAAATCCTTAGATGTCCTATATTTGGTTTCCTTTTGCGTAAGCACTCGTAAGGTGCCATGTTGTCGAGAGCTCTTGTAGGAATTCTGTTTATGACATAAGTGGCATGTCGTACTGCTTCACCCCATAAGTAGTTTGGTACTTTCATGGCTTTTAGCATACTCCTTGTCATCTCCATTAACGTTCTGTTTCTTCTTTCTACAACACCGTTTTGTTGAGGTGTGTAGGGTGCTGTCAATTATCTCTTGATCCCGTTTGCTTCACAGAAATCGTGAAATTCCTTGGATGTGAATTCACCTCCTCTATCTGTTCTAAGAGTAATGATTTCTTCTCCAAACTCCTTCTTGACCAGTCCTTTGTATGCTTTGAATCTGTCAAACTCCTTCTCGACCAGTCCTTTGTATGCTTACGGATATGTCAAAGACGTCCAAGGAATCTCAGATAAAGAATTTTTCATTTGGGTGCCAATCACCGCCATGAAATCGTATCCAAGGTCCGGCACGCTTGTCTTCTCCGTCGGGTTCGTGTCCAAGACTTTACCGGCTTCGATGTTCGAGAATGTCCCGTCTTGCTCCAGAAAATTAAGTCTTTGAATAATCCTCCTTTTATTTTGTGTGTCTTTCAAGAACATTCATGCTTTGAGAATTTTGATTTGCTCCGTATATTGGGATTTTTCAAATCGGATCGACACAGATACTATCAGATTTTCGAACCGGATTTTTCGAAAAACTTTAAAGCGAAAGACTTGAGATTTACAAATCACAGAAAACAAAATGTCAACAACAAAAAAGCTATAACAATTGCCAAAACCATTAAATTACCTTTCTATAAACTAAAAGAGATTAACACTAGACGAAATGGCCATGTCTGGTCTTGCTCTATCATATGACCCTAAGACCTGTTTTGCGTTCTTTGCCTCTGTTCGATCAATGATGATGATGATAGTGCCGATGATTCTCTATCTGTAATAGTTCTTGAGCCAGTGAACCAGAGCTGCTTTGCTTTGTAACCATTTTTTGGAACCTCAAAAGTGGTTGGTTTCTTCTGAACATTTGGCTCAATTGTTGAGTTTCAGATTTTTTCTGTCAGACTTGAAGCACTTGGAAATGCACAATATGGCTTCTCACAGCTCTCCCTGCGATACTCGACCATATATTGCTGAGAATGCTCTTGGACTGTCCCTTTACGGCAATGTTTTCCCATAGTCGAGGGTTGTTCTTATCAGGATTCGCGACATCAACAAGAATCATGCTCATGTTGTTACGGATTATACAAAGCTTATTGTTCAGCGGAACAAGAGCAGCAACTTCAAGCGACTTTGAGTTTCCCAAGTGAGCTTTACTGTCCATGAATTTGTTCCACGAATCTGCGGATTCATCAAATACCCTCAGTTTGCACCCGTCCCTACAATCCAATCCGTAAAGGCGACCGTTTAGGGAAGTGCATGGGTTTCGCCAACCAGTAACAAACCCGTCACTAACCGGGTTCCATGAATTAGTTTCCGGGTCATAAGCTTCGCTCATGATTTAGGGTTTCTTTTGGTGCATTTTCTAGTACAAATTCGTATGAATTTGTACTAGAAAATGCACCAAAAGAAACCCTAAATCAGCCAACTGAATCACCGAATTCCCAAAATTTGCCACAAATTTCTCTTGAAAGTAAAACTAAAGGCAAAAAAAACAGAGTCAATAGAGTCGATGGAGAAGTATAGTTGTCGAACTGCTATTACATTGATTAGAATTTTGGCGAACCGAAATTAACGAAAACTCATTATCTTTAAAGCTTTTGGCGAACCGAAATTAACGAAAACCGAAATAAAATCTTTTAAGCTTAATTAATTACAATAAATCAATACAGAGATAGAGATACTAAGAGTGTTCCCATGGCTCACAATCGGAGTTACTCTATGGTTTGTTTGTTTATCCCACATGATGCGATCATGGAATCACCCGAGAAGATCCATGTGCCTTGTTCAGCATAAACGACATTTGTGATCAAGTTGTCTATCCCAACGACCACTTGGACTACATTCTCACCTCATCTAGAGCACTCCTGAAGTTTATTCAGTCCAATCCAAGCTCAGGTAAAGAAGCTATCCCATTTTCAAATCAGACGGACCCGAGGTTATGCGATTTGGACCTACGCATATTCAAAGAATTCTTCCAACCAAACCAGATGGAATCAAATCACAAAATAAATTGTTCTGGAATTTTGATTCATCAGAGAAATTATGAAAATTATAACTAGCCCAATTGTAGTTCATACGTACAAGAAATGAATTTTTCAAATCCATGGATCTGCTTCAGCACCCAGTGCACGTCAATGCCAAAGATCGAGTCACACAGCCCGACTCAGGTACGATCTAGCTAAGAATCCACTTGGAGAATTTTCATTAATCTCTTGTGTTTCCAAAAAGACCAAGATCACAAGAAATGGACATCGGATCACAAAGATTCTCCCTCATTTGCCTAAGTGGGTCGAACTGGTGATATGCTTGAAGAATGCTAGGCCCACTTGGTTTAGAAGCTTGCAAACATTTGTTTGGCATCCAAGTACATTATACTAAGCCCAAAATGAAGAGAAGACTCAAAGACCTGCTACAAAGTCGCAAATTAAGATCAAAAGCCATTCAAACCATTCAACAAAGGATTAATGGAGTCAAAGAAGTCAAAGAGATGGTCCAAGGAGTTAATTAGTCTTCGCTTGTTTTCGAGGCTTTGTTTTCCTCACTTTCTTTCTAGTTTTTTTACACATTCTATTCTTATATAAACTCATGTAAGAGATCACAAATAATCATCCAATTTTTTATCAAATCTTTTAGAGAAGTTTTCTCTCCTTTGTTCTTTTAGAACTTTTCGATTACTTGGTGGTTAGCCAAATAGTCACTTTCAGTTTATCAAGTGTTCTTCCGCCACACTTGACGATACCATTCACGACTAAGGTTTGTAGGAGCGTTCTAAGTCGAGTCTAGGGCATAAGGATCTTTGGGAACTTTGTTCTCACGCCTTATCATCTTACCCCGCGAGTTCTACCTTCCGAAGTTCCACCGCCTTATTTCTTTTGGATCGTTTTAAGTCGAGATTGGGGTATAAGGATTTTCGAGACTTGTCTCACGCCTTATCATCCATCTCCGCGAGCCAATTCGGAATCAATGATTATCCAACTACCGCCCTCGAAGTGCCAAAATTAGGAAGATTGTATCACCACAACTTGTAAAATCGGACATCATGTACAAGTTCATCTAAAATATGGATCGGGCATATTTCATGCTGTTGATGTGAAGAACAATTTTGTTCCTTTGAGATGTGATATATGTAAGAAGATGTGAGTTTATTTTTTATTTTTTCACTTACAAATGAATTATGGCATGCTTGATTAGGGAAGGTGGTTTACGAGGAATGAAACCCCGTTCTCCGCTTGTCAGGTAGATCCATGTTCAGGAATTCAATTCTGGTTTGATCATTTATGGAATACCATGATGATTATGACATTTAGTTTACTTCTTAGACACCTCCTTTTAGAGATATGCAATTTTATATGTAATTAACAACAAAATTTATGTCTGAGTTTCTTTTGTTTATCCATCAAGGTAAACACATGAAAAAGTGAAATCTAGTATGTGAATAAAAAGTGAAAATTTAAAAGATAAAGTGAAATGTTTTGGTTTTTTCTTTTAATTCGTTCAAATATGTTTCTTTCATCGGACGAAAAAACAAAAAAAGGGAGAAATGAGGCATGATGACATGGCAAACGGACGGTTATTTGGAATCTTATGCACGCATTTTACCCACAACCGTTGGATCTTGTTTTAGGAGATCGAGTGGCTGAGAAATATATCGGTACCCTTATAACACACCTAAAAAAACCTTTTTATTATTTTGTTTATAAAGTTTTTGCGAGTATTTCTCTATGCTTCGCAGCGCAAGAAAATTCTCACGAGTCACGACTCACACACTCACACTCTCTCCCGGATTATATATATATGTGCGTTCGTCATTTATTTTCCTCATCCTCTCTATATTCTCACTTCAATGGATCCAGTGAAGAACGAGGTCAAGGTCGGCTTGGTCGATGATGCAGGAAAGGAAGCACCGGCGATCGTCGAAAGAAGAAGACCGCGGCGCGAGGAAGAAATGCATCCACGCTCGCGAAATGCATCAGTTCATATGATCGATCATCATATATTCAATAGTCATCATCATTATTAACACAAATTTCTCTATAGTAAGCTATATGAAATTTAGACATTTTATTTATATCATAAAAATATAACAAAATTTTAAACATTAAATGTACTAATGGTTATGCGCATGTCGTATTCGTATACGTTTTTAGTATCAATATTCATTCGTGCATGATTTGAGCATGATATTTTGGACATATTTTTATTCCAATATCAATTTCAAGCATATGATTTATAATTTTACATTTTCTTATACAAGGTAGAAAGTTCAAATCTCTCATATTCAATAGCTCCTTACACAAACAGAAAAATCTCATTGACAAACATTTTCTCGTCATGAATATTAACTACAAGTTCATACTACAAACAAAATATTGATACATGTATTGGACTTTTACATTGGGCGATTGTTTTTTCTCATGTTTGATAGATTCATTATGGAGAAACAACTCATGAGGCATTGAGGCATTGAGAACCATCTAGAGAAAAACTTGTGTCTTTTTTCTGCAAAACTGCAATTAAAGAATCAATCAACATATTTAAGCCTAGAAGAGAAACATTGATTATGCGTTATTTTATTCATAGTCAATTACACATAAGATAATATTTTATTTTGCCGAGAACTCATTATTACAAAATCTTAATCTTTCTCTTAAACAGTAAAAATCTTTTAAAAAATCCGAGAAAATAGTCTCCAACAAAGCTAAATACAAAGTGATCATTTGTTTTAATTTGTTATTTCATAAAAATCCAAACGTTTGATCAAAACCAATGACTACGGTGAAATTAGAGATGAAATGGATATAATAGGTCATGTAAAACACTTTGCATTTGCATTTGTAAAAAATTCAAATGTCAAGTTTTCCAATTTTAGAACGATCTATTTAGGATGAGAAAAAAATATTTGAGCAACAACAAAATGAAGCTACCAGATAAGAGAAGCAAAACGTAACAAAATATATACTAAATTGGAAGCCTCTTCAAAAGTATGTGTTATGTCTCTTTCTAAAATTTACAAGATGAAGTTTATGTAGTCAGAAGCGGTAGTCAAAAATCTAGGAGGCAATATAGTTTTAGAAAAATAAAAATGTAAAGTGTATACATTACTGACGCTAATAGAGTGTAGATAAAAAATTAATACGAATGAAAGACATAAATAATTTTTGTGAACAGGAAAATATTAGCTTATCAAAATATTGTGTAGAAAGTAATGACATTATAAAAAGGAAGTCGAAGTGTATTAATATTTTGTTTTTACCGATTTTTCATATTTAATATTTTTTATGATATGTTATTTTTAAGTGCATAAAAATCTAATAAATCATAAAAATCTAAGGAAAAAGCTCCTTGACTTATATTATAATAATAAGACAAGACAAGACAAGTCTAATAAGGATTATCTTTCTTGGTAAGTGTCTGTCTGTGAGATGATAAATTCCTGAGAAAATCCAAATCTTCAGATTCTATCTAAAAAAAGAAAAAAAAATGTAAAGCAGGGAACTTTGTGCTTCCTAGATAATTGAGGGATCGTCGTCTCTCAGGAATAAGGAGGAGACATGCGTGCACTGGAAGAGGCAAGTGATACAGAATTTGCCTATTATATACATAGGACAAGCTTGGTAGTTATTACTTTGTACTGGTCTCATCGAATGGTAAGCCAACTACCACTGCATTAGATATGTTGGATACTGTGTCAAATGATTTGTGTTCTAGAATCCTCATAAAACCTTGTATAGACTGTTAAATCAAGAAATTTAGTTTCTTACAAATATAAATTCTGGACTAGGCAACTACATTTGAATTATCTGATCTAATTGCTTGATGAACAAGAAACACGATAAACTCTTTAAATTCTCATCTCATATAAAACCAATAATTAAAACTGTCTACGACAGCCCGTTATAGCATATTTTAGTCCTTCTTTAGGCCTTGATGTTATGGGTTTTGTTTTTTCTTTGCCCTTGTTTTTGTATCCTTGCTCTGTTTTAGAGCCAAAACTTCACTCTTATAAATCTCAGATGATTAAAAAAAGAAATGCAATCCCTAACTTCTCTGAGAAACTGAATGTTGTATAGTCCTCATGTTTCGCAACTCCATAGGAGTGAGATCTGTGGCATTTCTGAGTTTTCGAATATAAAGCTTATTCATCATAACAGTATGTTCATGATCCCTGAACATTTGTACTTTATCTTATGCAGGGCTGGTGATACTGACTTCCTTGGAACATCTGGAAATAAGAGTGATGGGTTTTATGGAAGAAAATTATCGGCTGAAAATGCTCGAAACTCCCACAGTTCATTAAAAATAATTAAACCATGCTAAGCAAAATTTATTTGTTTATAGTGAACGTAAGCACTTGGTGTTTACATAAAGAATATGTGTTTGGTGTTTGTGCTTGCAAAAACATTCTATAATCCATAACTTTGGTTTTCCAATATTTATTTATTTTTCCACAGGCTCAAAACGCTAGAAAACATGAACAAATCGGAGCCGCTAGTCAAGAAACTCAACAGTTTCTAAGCCAAAATATAAACGTGAAAGAGCTAGACAAGACAAAAGAGCCACTCTTCATGTGTTCGACACGACACGTTTTCCTCAATTATGACCCGATTTGTCCCAACCCAGACCTCACGGTCGGAGTCGGACGTCACTCTGGCGTCTCCTCACTCACAATCCTCTTACAAGACCAGATTAGTGGTCTCCACAGTAACTAGGTGTAACAGTTAAAAAAATGTTATTAACTAGTTAAGGGTTAAGATTACAATCCTCTTCGCTTATTTCGGTTTGGTTCGATAATTTCGGTTCGGTTAAATGTCTAGCTCCTCTCAAGAAAGTCTTTTAAAGTCTGCATTTTTATTCGATGTGCCGTGCCGTGCGGCGTCTCTCTCCTACCGTGAGAGTTGCAAGAGTAATGGCGACGGAATCAATTTGTCTAAAGCCTGTATCTTTCGCAAGTTTTACGAAAAACCCATTAAATCAGTTTCGTAATCGAATAAATCTTTCCTGTCGAATTCGTTTCGGCGCAATCTGCTCGAAGACATCTGATTATCAAGGTAATAGCAGTTCGCCAATTATAGTTCTCCATCGACTCTTTTTAATTTCTCTGCTGAAGACAAACTGTGCCCTCTTCTTAATTGAGATTGATGGGTTTGGATGATCATCGGAGTTTATGTCAAATTCACTATTTTTTTGTTTGAATTTCGAGAAATCAGTCAGGGGAATGTTCAAGATGTTGCTTGTGGTTCTGTTTCCACTCTTTAATCGTCTGAAACTGTTGAAATTTTGGGCTTTTAGATTTCCAGAGTTATGCAAGTCCTTTGCGTCTCCTACCAGCGGGAGAAGTGAAAGTTTGTAGAGGAAATCCATCTTTCACTGTGAGCGAATCTCGATCTCTTTACAAGGTTAAACTGCAGACAAGTAATTTATTCGGTTCAGGGATTAGCGATATGAATGCTAGGGTTCTTATATGCTTGATAGACGGAAAGGGAGATTCGGTATTACAGACATTACCTGCAAATTTGTCAAGCAATGAATCTTTGGATCCAGAGGTCACGGAGAATGGTGAAAGCTTCAAGTTCCAGAGAGGCTCGGTTGACGAATTCACATTTGAAGGACCGAAACTCGGCAAAATCATAGCTTTTTGGATTAGTCTTGAGTCTGGTTAGCTTCTTTGACATTGAACTTGTTTTAGTACATCATTTTGTGGTTAGCTTTTGGGAATCACAGATGATAAAGAAAAACCTTACTTTATTTCACGCTACCCATTTGATAGATTTCTCTTTCTTGTTATTCTATTTTCGTGTTTAGGTCAATGGAGGGTTGGAGGAGTGAGCTTGTGGGTGGTGAATCCTCGCGGCCAAGGACCTATCCTTGGAGAGACCAACGTAGAAACCTACGGTTACCGATATGATTTTGAAGTCGATGAAATATTGCTTGGAGAGAGCAGTGACCTATCAATGGTGGAACTCAGACCTATCTGTATCACTGAACTCACCGACTCCTATCAAATATCTTCTTCTTCAGCTCTGAGTCTTAACCAAACAATCGTTTCCAACGAGCAAAGCATGGAAGAATACGCAAACCTGAAACTCTCTCTGCTTCTCTATGATGCAATTCTCATCCTTCTTGGAAGTTCTGTCTTTTCCTTCTCGCTAGGCGAAAATTCCGCCATTGCTTTCTTCTTAGGTGGAACAATGGGATTTCTCTACTTGCTGCTCCTACAGAGATCAGTCGATGAACTGCAAGCACCGGGATCTTCTTCATCCGAAAACTCCAGTCAAATCCTCAGCGGAATACTCAAGATTCCGGGTTTGAGTCTCGCATTGGCAATAGGATTGTCGATTTTAGCCGTTAGAGGCTACATTGGAGAAGATCCCACTGCATTTGCAGTCACACCAAAAGAGATTGTGGTGGGGACTTTGGGGTTTCTTGTGTGCAAAGTAGCCGTTGTTTTGGCTGCGTTTAAGCCCTTGAAGGATGGGTCGTAACGGTTTAAGAGAGCCAATGGTTTGTGTTCTCTTCTCTTCCTCACAAACTCTCACTTGAGTTATGAAGCCTGAAAATAGATTTACATAACTTTGTATACAGAAGATATATATGTAAATAAGAATAGATACACGTGTACCTTACATACATGATATAAAATTGATATTTGTACTTTAGTGGTCATCACTTTACTCATTCAAAATCATGTCCGAGTTTTTGCTAAATTTATTACTCCACCTTTTTATTCATTAGTAACTACATATTTTGAAGATTAGTTTGTGTTTCTAGCTTGTTTTTGTTTTCCATAAGCAAAATGTACACGTATTTAAGTTGGTATAAATTCACCAACAACATACTTATATAATTATTGACTTTGACCCAACATACTTATAGTATTATCAAGGATAGAGGAAAGTGTATGGCATACCAAATCAGTTTGTTTTCTTAAGGGTTTAGTGGGATGCAGGCCTGGTGGGATGTCATTGTCAAATAATTAATTGGGCAAGCCATGACTATGATTAAAAGTAATAATTAGGGGGAGAAATTTTATCATGTGTAAGGTTTGTGTTGCTCAATATAAGATTAGAGACACTTTTATATCATAATAACTACTAACTACCATTATGTTTATGAAATATGGTCAAATTCACTTTTATTGAAATTTTATAAAAAAATATAATTAAAGTGGTGTTGAAAATCATCTCATAAGTCGTAACTCTTGCCAGTTGCCATCATTGGTCCATTGTCATGCATAATTGTGCTTGACACTCATCATCATTTTTCTTTCTATTTGTATAAATCTCAAATTTGTTAAGCTCAAAATAACCTCAATAGTTAAAATCATCAAGAAATAACAGAATGTTGTTTCTATTCTACGTAAGGTTAGGTTGGAAAGGATGAGCTAAATGTGAATAAAGATGCCATTTTTGTTAGGTTAACCATACTAACATTTATATAAGTTGTATTCAACTGTGTGACTTTTTTTTTAATATATCATAAATTGTCCTTATGTTTAGTGTGTCTTTTTGCATGCACATTATATATTGTCTCATATCTAAAATACTCAATTTTAAAAATGTTTTCTTGTGCAACTCCCAAAAGAATGTTTAATTCCGATGGATTCTAAAGTGGCTCAAGCTACCACAAATGATGGTTGGATATTTAGGGGTGCAAGAAGTAACAATACATAGCAGCTTATGTACTTCCTAACTACTGTCCGCACCACACTTCAGAAAAAAGACATGTTCCTTTGGGCTAGGAGTAAAGGAGACCCAAAGGAAAATTTCAATTTCGCAGACACTTGGAAATTGATCAGACCTGAAAGCGAGGAAGTTCTATGGCATCGACAAGTCTGGTTCAAAGGTTCGGTTCCTCGTCACGCATTCACCATGTGGCTTTGTTGCTGGAACAGGCTGCCTACACTATCTCGGCTTTGCTCCTGGGAAATTGTTCAAGATGATACGTGTTTTCTCTGCGATATCTACGGAGAAAACAGAGATCATCTTTTCCTAAGGTGCCACTACAGTCATGAACTTTGGGGCTGGTTGGCGAGAAAGCTCGTGTGTCCGTTCATTGGTTTCAGTTCTTGGCCACATTTCTTAGAATGGCTACTCGTTCCCACACAGAACTCTGCTCTGGCCTTCTTAAGGCTCATCTCGGCTCAAGCAGTCATTTATTCAATTTGGCAAGAGAGAAATGCTCGGATTTACAGAGGAATGCACATTCCGGCAGCGGGACTGCTCAAGACGATTGATCGAGGAATACGGAACACTTGTTTGGCGAGAAGACATATTCCGAGGTTTACAGATGCTTTAGCATTATGGTTTCGAGATTCTTCATCTCGATAGTGTTTAATTTTAAGTTCTTGTTCCGGGCTTTGTTCATACCGGTTTAGCCATATCATTGTAAGGTTTTTTTTCCTCTTTTCCACTTATGTAATCTCGTCCATTTAGTCTAATAAATCAACAGAAATTCTAGCAAAAAAAAAGAATGTTTAATTCGAAAATCTCATATCTAAAATCATACTAGTATTTTTTTACCCATTTTCTCACTATCGTTTTTTTTTTTTTTGGATTAAACTCGGAAGTAATTCTAGGACCTTAACGAAGCCAAACTAATATCTAGAGCGGAAGTGACACATCTCATTTATAATACCCTACTTAGAGCATCCTCAATGGTAGAACTTTTAATAGGGTTCTTAATGAATATTTAATTATAAATTTAAAGTTTAGAACCTTTCTTAAGAAACTTTGATTTTGTATGTTCCAATGGTAGAACCCCATTAGAGGTTCTTAAAAAAAAAATTATAATTTTGTTTTATTGAAGTTAAGTTTATTGTAATTTTGTTTTATTGTAAGTACAAACATGAATTGGTAAATTTAAAATAAACCAATTGCTTGCCAAGGGAGAAGTACAAACATGTTTTGTAGTATTTCACGCCTGCTTCTGTTTTCCCTTTGATTCGCTCTTCTCCTGCCTTTCCAAGTGCTTCTACTTCCTTTCTTTCTTTCTTTATAGCACAAGCCCGAGCAGTGAGCTTCCCTTTGGCTGTCTTTTCTTGTTTCAAAGTAGCCTGCAGTGGAATTTTCGTTAGTTATCTTCATCAACTCCGGCAACTCAAATCAATTGCAATCGACTAAAGCTACTTTGAATCAGAAGGATGCAGTAGAATAAAGCATCAAACAATTGATGCAAACATTTTTTTTTCTCCCTTGAATCTCTCTCTCTCGCATTCCTTAGACATAGCAATGTAAGAGGCGATATATATGTAGCCAAAAGAATGATAACGTGACCTGAAATAACTACGTGAAGGAAGGGATATAACTTTTCAGATGATAAATATATTGCAGCACTGTCACCTTGTCTCTTTGACTCTTGAGCTCTTCCAGCAACAGAATCTTTTGCCCTCTCTCTTTTGCTTCTCTACAACTCTCAGCAGACTCAGCAGCTCTTATCTTAGCAGCTTCCATCTCTTTCTTCAGTAAAGATTGTTCTACCTCGAGCCTGCGAGCAGTATTGTTGTCGTATTTTTCACCTTGAACTCCAACTCAGACAGCCTCTTCATAGTGGTTTCTTCCAATAACTGCTTATCTTTTTTATGCTGTTGTGCCTCTTCTCGCTCTTTCCTTAGTGCCTTAAGCTCTGGTTGATCCTTAAGAAGTCTACAAGTTGCTTCTTTTACTTTCTGATTAGCCCAGTCCGTCCATACCGGCAGTTCATTCACTCTAGGAACTAACTTTAAAACCAGTTCATCCTTTTTTCCCGGGGAACATATATACCCAGAGATGCATCATACGGGATCCCAGCGTAGTAATCTGGTGCTAGCTTTTCAGACACAGAAGCCTTTTCTTCAGATTCAGAACCAGACTTCTTTTCTGAGGCTATTGGTACAGAAGAAACAGACTTCTTTTCTGAAGCTGAAGGTACCAGAGTTGCAGAACCAGAGTTTCAGACGCAGAAACAATGATGATTTCAATTCAATCAAAGGATTTGGATAAATCATAAAGAAGGGAGATTGAGAGATTACATACCGCGCACAAAAGCTTTCGTTGTTTTTGCATTCGTCAATTAACTCTTAGTAAATGAAGTAGAGAGGAATATATATGAAACATCCGTGAGTATCCCTGGGTTTATACAGCTATTGCTTCTCTTCCTATTGATCTGTCAAACGATAATTTCAATTTTCGAATCGGGAAGATATGAGATTTAAGAAACGGAATCAGGAGATTACTTGCCGGAAATTACAGTACCAGAGAGAGATCAGAGATGGCTGGATCTGGAGAATTCAAAATTCTGAGGAGATTGAGAACAGAAACTTCGATTCTAGCACGAGCCTGTAAATTCGATCTTCAATTTCAAATCGGAAGCACGAGATTCGACAAAAGAGAGAAACATGAATCAGAATGTGGAGGTTGGCGATGGAGAGAGGGAGGAGAAGCGTAGAGAGAGAGAGAGAGGAAAGAGAGAATTTTTTCCTGCTCAACACGTGGTACTTAAGAACCGTTTCTTAAAGTTCCTGATTAAGAAACGGTTCTTAGTTATTTTATTTGTTTTGATTTAATTTTATTCTAAAATAAGCTAAGATACCCACTTAAGAAACTGCAATGAAGATGCTCTTAGCCAAAAGTTAATTTGATAATTCTGCATCCGATGAGACTCGATCTCTAACCTATACCAACAAAGCCGAATCTTTCTCGAATATGAACCACCCCACTAAAACCAAATTACTATCGTTCAGCTGCATAATACTTCGATTTTGACTTATGAGATTGGTTCTTCTTCTTTTTTGCCATCTTGAAAAAAGGTGACATTTTAATAAATATCCTTATACATCTCGATTATTAATATGGATACACATATCGTTTTGTATTTTTTCGAAAAAATTTAGGTATATGTATGTATTCTAAATATTCCGTGTCCCATCCCATATGACAAAATCGTCCCCTTCTTTAAATATTTTGATGAAGTGGTTGAACAATTGACGTATAATTTAATGTTTTGAATCAAATTTAATACAAAAAAAACTGGTAGATACTATATATATAGTCCAAACATACCATTCGTAAGGCATCAATTAGCGTAATTTATTATCCAAAAAATTATATTTTAAATACCTGACAGATTCCGCCTTATAACTTTTTTTAAATACAACGGTTTTAGTTGCTTGCCCATTTTAAAAATTTAACTAAGAGTTTGATGATTAATATGAATTTTGTCCAATAAAAATTGATTTTCAAAAGTTTATTTATTAAAGTCTAGAATACTCAAAATTGAAATAAAAGGAAATAATTATGTGATAGCGAGAAAGATCGAAGTATGCATTTCAAATACCAAATATTAAAAAAAAAAGCATTGACATGAGATTGTTATTTATTTCCACCGATAAATTTTCATTCACAATCTTTGAGTTGCTTTATTAAAATAAATGATTATCTATTATAATAATAATAGAGTAAATTTTCTATTGATATTTGTTGTTGACTTACTAGCTAAAACACACCTTTTTCTTTTGAAATTCTTAATGGAAAATGTGTTTTTACAAATTTAGATGTATGATTTCATTTATGTCTTACCCTGATAATCTTTTAAACATCGTTGACTAATAAACAAATTTGTACACTTTTTTGACTATTTTATTAGTGGCTCTATTAATTTCAAAGTCGATTATACAATAGTTAATCATTTAATAAACTTTAGATTCTGTAATAAATTACTCTAGATTAATAGTATTAATACCTACGCTTTACTTTTGTTTCCCGAGACTTGAGAGAAGGAGAGAGAGAGACCCACCACCAAGTCCCATTCACCGTGTTTCAGAGAGCGAAGTGGAAGGTAGCTCACGTTTTGCTTCTTCTTCTTCCTCCTTCTAGACTGAGATTTGACCATTAGGTTTCTGGGTTTTTGATCCGATTCAGTTTCTTGATCGGCATACAAGTTTTGGAATCCACGATCTGTGTTCTCTCTCTCTTATGAACTTCGGGTTTTGAAGATGGATCTATCTTCTCAACGACAATCCCCAAATGGTTCGAGGGGTTTTCGCCTTCAAGCTCCATTGGTAAGTTTCTGCTTTCTTCGTTTCGCGATTCCATGGTAGGTTTCGTAAAATAATAAAAAGAATTATCCTTGACGGGTTTTGTGGAAAATTTTGAAGACTTTTGATATGTTGTGCTTTTTAATTACTTCAATTTTGTTTCCTTTTTCAGAAACCCTAGCTAATTCTCCAAATTGGGTAGTATTTTTCCGCAACTGTTTCTGACAGCTTTCTTCTGCCCTAATGTTACCTTTCTCTGAATTTACCAAATGCCTCTTGCTTAATTATTGCTGTTTTATAATGTTTGCTCTTTCTCCTCAGATGATTGTGGTTTGATGTCTGAGATTGGAATCTTGCAGGTGGATTCTGTTTCCTGCTATTGCAGAGTAGATTCAGGTCTTAAGACAGTGGTTGAGGCAAGGAAGTTTGTTCCTGGATCAAAGCTTTGTATTCAACCTGATATCAATCCAAATGCGCATAGGCGCAAGAACTCTAAGAGGGAGAGGACAAGAATCCAACCGCCGCTCCTCCCTGGCCTCCCGGACGATCTAGCTGTCGCTTGCCTTATCCGTGTCCCTCGCGCAGAACATAGAAAACTCAGGCTAGTGTGTAAGAGATGGTACAGGCTTGCTTCTGGAAACTTTTTTTACTCTCAAAGGAAGCTACTTGGGATGTCGGAAGAATGGATTTATGTTTTCAAAAGAGACCGCGATGGCAGGATCTCTTGGAATACTTTTGATCCAATCTCCCATCTTTGGCAGCCCCTTCCACCCGTTCCCAGAGAATATTCAGAGGCTGTTGGGTTTGGCTGCGCTGTTTTAAGCGGTTGCCATCTTTATTTGTTTGGAGGTAAGGATCCACTAAGAGGGTCCATGAGAAGGGTCATTTTCTACAATGCCAGGACGAATAAGTGGCACAGGGCACCGGATATGCTTAGGAAGCGACATTTCTTTGGTTGTTGTGTCATAAACAACTGCTTATATGTAGCGGGTGGAGAGTGCGAAGGGATTCAAAGGACACTCCGCTCAGCTGAGGTTTATGATCCAAACAAGAACAGGTGGAGTTTCATTGCTGATATGAGCACGGCAATGGTGCCTCTTATCGGTGTGGTTTATGACAAAAAGTGGTTTCTCAAGGGTCTTGGGTCTCACCAACAAGTCATGAGCGAAGCTTATGACCCGGAAACTAATTCATGGAACCCCGTTAGTGACGGGATGGTAACTGGTTGGCGAAACCCATGCACTTCTCTAAACGGTTGCCTTTACGGATTGGATTGTAGGGACGGGTGCAAACTGAGGGTATTTGATGAATCCGCAGATTCATGGAACAAATTCATGGACAGTAAAGCTCACTTGGGAAACTCAAAGTCGCTTGAAGCTGCGGCTCTTGTTCCGCTGAACAATAAGCTTTGTATAATCCGGAACAACATGAGCATGAGTCTTGTTGATGTCGGGAATCCTGATAAGAACAACCCTCGACTATGGGAAAACATTGCCGTAAAGGGACAGTCCAAGAGCATTCTCAGCAATATATGGTCGAGTATCGCAGGGAGAGCTGTGAGAAGCCATATTGTGCATTGCCAAGTGCTTCAAGCCTGACAGAAAAAATCTGAAACTCAACAATGGAGCCAAATGAAGAGAAGAAACCAACCGCTTTGAGGTTACAAAGCAAAGCAGCTCTGGTTCACTGGCTAAAGAACTATTACAGATAGAGAATGGTCGTCACTATCATCATCATTGACCGAACAGAGGCAAAGAACTCAAAACTGGTCTTAAGGGTCATATGAGAGAGCAAGACCAGACATGGGCATTTCGTCTTGGCAATTGTTATAGCTTTTTTGTTGACATTTTGTTTTCTGTGATTTGTAAATCTCAAGTCTTTGGCTTCAAAGTTCTTCAAGAATCCAGATAGTATATATATTTCCATTTCAATCTGATAGTATCTGTTTCGATCCGATTTGAAAAATCCCAAATAAAATTCTCAAAGCATGAATGTTCTTGAAAGACACACAAAATAAAAGGAGGATTATTCAAAGACTTAGTTTTCTGGAGCAAGACGGGACATTCTCGAACATCGAAGCCGGTAAAGTCTTGGACACGAACCCGACGGAGAAGACAAGAGTGCCGGAGCTTGGATCCGATTTCATGGCGGTGATTGGCACCCAAATGAAAAATTCTTTAGCTGAGATTCCTTGGACGTCTTTGACAGATCCGTAACTGAGTTTCCCGGCGATTCTCTTATCGTAGAAAACGATTTGACCGGGGAAACTGACGTAGCAGGGAGAAATTAGGTCGACGGTGAAACCTCCGTCATCGGAGATAGTGTACGATTTGACGTTATTCGGAAGAAGACCTTTCGGAAACCCGTAGAGTGGGAGAAGATCGTGGATGTCATCGGCGGCGAGAGATGGACGGTCGAGATCTAGAGAAGACAAAGTGGTGTATGAGAAGGAGAGGACACCGAGGCCGTTGGATTGAGACGAGATTGGACGGCGGAGATTTAGGGATAAAGATGGGGAGGAGGAGAGACAGAGGAAGAAACAGAGGACGAGAGTAAGCGAGGTCATTGGACACTGGAGAGAGAGAGAGAGAGAGAGTGAGTGAGCGTAATATAATAGAAACATTGAGGGTATATTAGGAATGGCGAAATAGTAAGAGAGAAATTACAAATTTTCGCCACTAAAATTAAATTATAATTTTGACATATAGTTAAGTTTTATGGGAATTTGGTTTCATGCATTTTTTCATTTTCTTATAAGGTTTTGTTAATGGTATAGGCTTTCTTGACATTTCGTACAAAAAAATGTTATTGCTAGTGAAAGAATGGGTTTTAGAAGCCGTATCTAGAAGAATTGCCATTAGCCCATTAGACAATAATTTTTGTGAGATATTTAAAAAGAAACTCGCAACAGTATTATGGATGCAGAATCGTACACCTAGTAATTTGTATGATTTAAGGAGAAGAATTTGATGGGCTAGTTTCTATCTATGAATCAAATGTAAGTATGGACCTAAACTCGACGAATTGGATTTAGTATTTGATCGGTAAAACTGTTTTACAAACAAAGAAATCTTAAAGAGATTTTTCAAGTAGTCTGTTTTTAGCCGAAAAGAAGTGTCTTTTAACCTAAGTTGCGACCTCTTTTCATCTTCGCCCTCGAAATGAACCACTTCCTAGATATCACGTTGCGGTCGTGTTCGCTCAGCAGGTTCCGCAGTTATTTCGTTTATTGTGAGAGCCTTGAGGGCGATCTCAATGTTTGGTTTCTCGATTCCTTCAACGGGAATTATTCTTTTAACTAACGGATCCGAGGTTGAGGCTAGGGCTGCGAGTGCGTCTTCCGAGGTGTTTTCTCCTCTTTGGATCCTTGTTAGTTCGAATTTATCGAGCTGTTGAGATAACTTGCGAACAACTTCGAGGTATGCTTCCATACGTTCGTCTTTAGCCTCGTATTCACCGTGAAATTGACTCGTGATGAGCTGGGAGTCACTGAAAGCATCGGCCTCCCGAGCTCCAATCCTGAGCCTGAGGCCAGCGATTAGGGCTTCGTATTTCGCTTCGTTATTGGAGGCGATGAAGCCGAGTTTGAATGATTGTTCGATTACCTCGCCAGTCGAAGATGTTAGTTTGATACCAACTCCGGATCCTTTTTTAGATGAGGACCCGTCGACGTGGAGTGCCCACTTTCTGGAGGGGTTCATTTCGTTGGCTACTTCTGGCGCTAGCTCGATCATAAAGTCTGCTAGGACTTGCGCTTTGGCGCACGTGCGAGTGCGATATTCGATATCGTACTCGCTTAGTTCGATCGCCCCCTTGGCGAGACGTCCCGATTGACTCGGGCAATGGAGAATAGTTATGAGTGGTTGTGATGTCATGACTACGATCGAGTGCGACTGAAAGTACGGTCTGAGTTTTTGGAATGACATCACAATTGCCAGAGCTAATTTGTCCATGGCGGGATATCTAGTTTCGGCATCGATCAACGTTTTACTCACGTAATAGATCGGTTTTTGTTCATTTTGTTCTTCGCGAACTAGGACGCCACTTAAGGCTGCCTGAGATACCGCAATGTATAGATACAAAGGTTCTCCCTCTACTAGTTTGGACAGTATCGGCGGTTCGCGTAGATATGCTTTGAGTTGTCGGAATGCATCTTCGCATTGTTCGTCCCAAAGGAACTTTTTGTTTCCTTTGAGGAGTTGGTAGAAAGGGAGCCACTTGTCTGTTGACCGGGAGATAAACCTATTCAGCGCGGCTATATGTCCGGTCAAGCGTTGAACCTCTCGAGTTGTTTTTTGTGATGGCATTTCTAAAAAAGCCGCCATCTGTTTTGGGTTCGCCTTGATACCTCTCTCGGTTACTAGGTAACCGAGAAATTCTCTCGAAGCGACTTCGATTGAGCACTTCGCTGTGTTGAGTTTCATTCCGTATTTATTGAGGATGATAAAATATTCTCTGAGCTGTGCTACATGGTCAGATTATTTGGAGGATTTAACGAGCATATCGTCGATATAAACCTCCATTGTTTTACCGAGCTGGTCTGCAAACATTTTGTTCACCAGTCGTTGGTAAGTCGCTCCGTCGTACTTAAGGCCAAAGGGTATCACTCTTTATCAGTACGTGCCTCGATCGGTGATGAATGCAGTTTTTTCTTGGTCTTCCGGGTTCATTTTAATCTAGTTATACCCAGAAAATGCGTCCATTAAGGACAATAGTTGGTGACCGACCGTGGCTTCTACGAGCCGGTCGATGTGAGGTAATGGAAAGCTGTCCTTAGGGCATGCTTTGTTTAAGTCGGTAAAGTCGATGCAGACTCTCCATTTTCCATTTTTCTTTTTGACGACCACTGGGTTGGCCAGCCAATCGGGGTATTTCACTTCTCTGATGGAGCCGACTTTGAGTAGTCGGTCCACTTCGTCGTTAACAGATTTGGCTCTTTCGGGGCCGAGCTTGCGACGTTTCTGTTTAATGGGCTTATACGATGGATCGACGTTTAGCTCGTGTGACGTTACGTCGGTATCGACTCCGGGCATGTCCACGGTGGACCAAGCGAACGTGGAAACATTTTCTTTTAAGAAAGCAACTAGTTCACGTCATATATCGTTGGATATGTCGATTCCTTTGCCGACGAGGCGATCTGGGTGATTATCGTCTATGCAAACCCGCGTGACAAGTTCGGTATGCGGTTCGCATATTGAGGGATTGTTCGCTCTTTTTATTTGCTGGGTGGTGAGCTCCAGCTCTTTCTGTAATTGCTATACGGGGTTATTCCTCGATTGTTTGTAATTTCCCATGTAACTGTCTCGGGAGGCTGTTTGGCTCCCGAGGAGCATTTTGGTTCCTACTGGCAAGGGGAATTTCACGCACTGGTGGTACGTCGATGGTACCGCTTTCATGGCATATAGCCAAAGTCTACCAAGTATGGCGTTAAATGGTGCTGCGCGGTCTACTAGGACGAATTCGGTCAGTTTTTGGACTCCTTCCGCGACTACGGGGAGTTCGATCGTTCCTTTTGCGTACGTCACATTTTCGGCGAAGCCGGTTAGCGGCGAGGGTTTTCCTCGCAAGGATGAATCCTCGAAGCCCATTCGTCGGAAAGCATCGTAGAAGAGTACGTCTACCGAGCTACCAGTGTCTATCATTACTCTAGATAGCTCGAAGCCACTGACGTCGAGCTGGACTATGAGAGCGTCGTCGTGCGGTTTATCGAGATGTCGAGTTTCGCTTTCTTTGGAAGTGATCTCGTGGTCGGATCCTCGTGGAATTTTGACTGGTACCACGGTTGTTCCTCAAGGCCAGTAGTGCTACTACCTCATTGGGGTTCGCTATTTTGGCCTTGATTTCTTAGAACTTGGTGATATATGTGTGAATTGAATCCCCTGGACCTTGTACGAGTTTCCAGAGGTCGGCTTCGGATACTCTTGCCTCGATGAATACCGAGTATTGTTTGAGGAAAGCCAAGATGAGCTAGTTGAAGTTGTCTATTGAGTTTTCTTCCAGCGAGGCGAACCATTCTTGAGCCGGTCCGATTAGGTTTTCGGTAAAGAGGCGGTAATAGCCCGCTTCTTTCTCGTGATCGGGGAAATGAACCATGGCAAGGTAGAATGCTCGTATGTGAGCTCGCGGGTCAGTTTGTCTGGCATATTCTGGGAATTTTATTTTCCCAGTTCTCTGATTTGTGCATTCACGATGCGATTAGTGAAGGGAGTTCAGTTGGTCTCTTCGATCACGCGGTCGATGTCCGGCGCCGAACTCGTGGAGAAGTGGACAAGTGAGTTCATCTGATGTAACTCGGCGTTCGTGTGATCGACGTATCGTTGGAACAATTTGCGATCAACAGTGCTCGGGAGGTTTACATAGTGTGGATCATGAGTTCGGGTCTGATTTTTGACTTCATCGCGAGGTAACGGGTTACCTTCACGATTTATGGATATTGGAGGGGGGATCGGGAATGAACTGTGATTAGTTCGTTCATGCTGGGTTCGTGAACTGGATCCGAAGTTGAAAATGCTGAATGGCCTCGGCTCGCGATTTTCCGCGCTCGGAGGGGGCGTTAGTCTAGTCGTTGCTTGCCTATTCATTTCATAGCTTAGATTAGCAGCGAACGATGGCGAGCTGTCGTACGTGAAAATCGAGTTTGGGGTCATGCAGATCGGTGTATTGAACTGTCTGATGGTTGTCGGCGAAGAGTGGATCGACGAAAAATCCAGGCGGGTTCGCGGGGGCGGACTTTCTCGCAGGCGTCTCTCCTGGTTTTCCATCGAGCGACGTTCTTGTTGCTCTAGGCGAGTTTCGAGCGTACGAGTCAAGGTCTCGTAAGTCTGTTGCCTGTCTACTAGGATAGATAACATCCCGCGGATCTCCGCCAGGTCTTCTCTGTGATGTTGTTGCTGCGGCATCAGAGATGGCGAGGTAGACCCCATCCGCCTGGTTTGGGCCTGAGATGGATCAGTGGATCTAGTCCATACCCAATCAGGGTTTTGGTTTGACGGCGCGTTGGCGTTCGCCGGGATGACAAGGTTTGCGCGTCGCGACGTCGCATTCCGTTTTTCGGTGAGTGATTCCACTCCGTCCGCCGCGATGGGATTTGTCCCCGTGGCGTTTGTCGGGATCGAGATCTGGGATGTGGATCCCGCGAGCGTGTGCTCGGCTGCCGCGTCGGCGGCATTGCAGCCTGTTGAGGGATTGGCCCTTGTTGATTCTGAATGGCTTGGATCCATTTCGTTTCTTGTTAGATCGAAGATCTGACTCCTGTGTTTAGAAAGCTATATGCTCTTCCCCACAGGCGGCGCCAAAATGTGGATGCAGAATCGCACACCTAATAATTTGTATGATTTAGGGAGAAGGATTTGATGGGCTAGTTTTTATCTATGAATCAAATGTAAGTATGGACCTAAAATCGACGAATTGGATTTAGTATTTGATCGGTAAAGCTATTTTACAAACAAAGAAATCTTAGAGAGATTTTTCAAATAGTCTGTTTTAAGCCGAAAAGAAGTGTCTTTTAACATAAGTTGCGGCCTCCTTTTATCCTCGCCCTTGAGCTGAACCACTTCCCATATATCATGTTGCCACGTGCACCTCGGATCTACGAACTGTCCTTGACCTCGTCCTTATAAACTGCAGATTATTAAAATTCGGTCTTGCGAGCTCGGAATATCGGCAAGTCGATATATTGAACCATACCCATACATTTAAAGAATATATTATTATAGAGCCTTTAATGGGTCAGATCTCGTAAATCGAGATCTGGTACCAACAAGTATGGAAAATTGGAGTTTATCTTGTGATTGTCTTTGCATTCTAATCACGATGGTAGATTCTGAATCATATATACTTTTTTTTTTGCTAATAAGATTCTGAATCATATTTCAGCAACATATGCTCGAGTTTTGACAAATATAGACGTCATCGTTTTTTAAAAAAAAATGTTTAAGCATCATCATGCAGTTGCAATTAGTTATGAGATTTTGAAGCCTACAAAAATGGTAAATATATTAATTTTTTTTTCTTGTAAGTTTTACAATAAAAGTACCAAGTTTATGCTGCTCTATGTGATATATGTAGTGATATATGTAGAGGAGGATAATGTTTTTTTTTTTTTTTTAAATAATGGAGCAGATGCATTCCTTATTTTAAGGAACTAGAGAAAGTAAATTTGGTTATTTTTTAATGTTAATATTATACCCAAAAAAAAGTAAATGTTTACAATATAAAGGTAACCCATTAGTTCCCTCAAATGGATAAGCAAAAGTGGAACTCATTAAGACTATTACAGTGGATGCGAAAAAACAACCAAAATAAAATTTAAGGAATTAGCGAAGGAGAGGCAATCGGGTTTTTTGTCGGAAAAAAGATTAGTCGATTCCTCATGGTACGATCGATTGTTGCTTTGAGAGATATTGTTGATGAGGTGGTTGTGCGGAAGATCCGAACGTTGCGTTCTTTCCAAATCCAGTAGGTGTGGACTTGGAGAAGGAGCTTAATTAACCAAAGTTAGAGAAGGAGCTTAATTAACCAAAGTTAGAGAAGTAATCGTAGAAAGGAGACGGTTATGGATCCATTCCGAGATAAGATGCATGTTAAGAGGAGGATTTTGGCAAATCTTTGCTGCGAGAAAGGTCCACAGAGAGTAAGTATACTCACAATTTAAAAAGAGGTGGCTATGTGATTCTGATCCGTTAGTTCATAAGACACATTCTAAAGGAATCGACATTCCCAAACTCTTAACCGGTCTCTTGTTGGAAGCCGACCAAGGAGTGCAAGCCAAAAAGTGAAGGAGTATCGCAGAAAAGCCTCTTTAAACCACACCATTTTCGCCCAAGGGATTGGTGGAAATCGATTTCTAAGTTATTCCCAAGTTCCTTAAGATTTCAGTATGGGCCTAGTAATATTGAACAACAGTCTTAGTGGTTTAGAAAAAAATTCAATAAACGAGGCTTACCTAATGACTCGGTATCAAAATACAGTATTCCTCGGTTCCAGTCAAATTATTTTTAAGAGATGAAATTTTTGTTAGCTCAAGTCTATACGTTACATTACACTGAGTTTCTTTTTGTATATACGGAATCTTGATAAGACAGACAAACGTAGACATTAATTGATCTTAACTGGCTATACTTGTTACATCTGATAGTACAATGTATTTTAAAACACATGACAAATACTTAAAAAAAGACATATATAGTAAGTGTAAGTCCTCGTCAATCTATATATAAAAACAACGATTAATTAAAAGCTAAGCCTCGTTATTAAAAATTAAAACTCCATTAAATATTACATTTTTGTTTTCACTCATTTACATGCATAGATCACATCCCTACACATGCATGTGTACATATATAAATTTAGATGTAATGGAGAACATTATATAAGATTTTTTTCAAAGCAAATGAACATTAAATAAAGGAGAGAAAAGAACAAATATTAAAAGCTCAACAGCCAACCAACTCTTCTTCTTCTTCTCTCCATTACTCTTCACTGATTCAGCTTTTCTTCCTCCTGTCCCATCTTAATTTACAAAAAAAACAAAAAAATGTTATAGTAAATTCTAATAATCAGTAATCGTTGAGCTAATTATATATGATCATGGGATTAGATTAATGGTGTGATTATATAGTGAAATTTGAGAAAGTTAATTAATTAAAAGAGGTTCACTAATTATTGAGCAAATTAAATTAATTTTAATTACCTTTAACATTTTGTGAAGGAGATGTGGAGTTGGTGTTTCCTTCAATCCTTCCTAAGCTCTCAAATTCTTTAGCCAATGTCGAGTTTGGAGATAAATGCAGAAGCGCTTTCCCATAAAATCAAATGCAAAAAAAAGTTAGCAAAATTAAAGATTAAGTAATCTAACTTTAAATTACAAAAAAATCGTAATTCAGTAAAAGAAATAAAATATCGTTAACAATATCATCAACTTCTATCATTTCCATATGGTATATATAAGTATAACAACTAAAATGAATACTACTTCATAATCTTTCTTTTTAAACCGTACATTTTACTGTGGATTACCAAGTATGTGATTTACATAATCAGATTAAAAACCAAAAAGCTTAAAATTAAAACAGCAGAATAGAAATAGTACATAATAGCTAGAACTTTATGAAATCTAAGATTACTTCATATAGTACTTACTATAAACTACTTTCATTCCCATATGGTATAACGACTAAATGAAGAATTTTTCATAATTGCTATAAAACTGTACATTGTACTATGAATTACCTAGTATATGTGATCTTCAAAACTAGATAAAAATTACTAAAATGAAAGAGAGAGAAACACACACTAACCAAAACAAGTTCCATAAGAACTTTAAATTTATCAAATAAACTGAGAGAGAGAGAGAGAGAGAGAGAGAGAGAGAGAGAGAGAGAGATCAGACTTACAAATACACTTGGTGATCTTAGGAGCCGTTATATGACAAGCGGTGGGGAGATAAGCAGCTAGGGTTGCGTTAAACTTGAGACCAATATTAGGATCATCTTTGTCTTTGACCAATATGCAAACACACTTCTCACTCTTTGTTATAACTTGACCAAAACCTCCACAACAATCTTTTGTTGGAGCCTTTGCGTTTCCTCCCACGTACGGAAGGCACGGTGAGAGTGCTATCAGCTGGCTCGTACACTCTTCTCTGTCTTGAGCCAGATCTGAGCCTCCAAACCCTACCAACATGGAGGTTATCACGATGGTTATGATTAGGGCTTTCGTTGAGTAGTACTGCTCCATGGTTCGATGTTGTGATCTCGTATCTCTCTCTCTCTCTCTCTCTCTCTCTCTCTCTCTCTAGATAGAAAGGTATATATATATATATATATATATATATATAAATAACTCGTATAGTGTATGCAAAGGGAGTGTATGTATTAATTGGATGATGGGAGTTTATTACGTTTTAGCATTTATAGTTGTGTCAAGAAATCAAGATAAGTACTTTTAACACTTGGTCAGAAAAAAAAAGATAAGTACTTTTTAAACGCATGTATAATATACAGTGTATATATATATATATATATATATATGTGTGTGTGTGTGTGTGTGTGTGTGTTGAGTGCTAATTAATTGTGGCTTGCAATTTTTCGAAAGAATCGAGCAATTTTTGGGGAGAAAATTAAAGAGAAAACGTTAGCACATCAACTGAACTTAATTGATTTAATTAGCGGTTGTAGAGAGTTTGGGTTTATAGTTTAATTGTTCCTTCAAAATTATTGTTATCTGTTAGCGGCTTCAATGGAATAAATTAATTGTTTCTAGCCAAAAAAATAATTTTTACCGGTTATAGCTTTTATTTATATGAAATAATGTGAATTTCTAAAGTTGTCAACCCATAGTACATGTGGGTCAATATACATATGAAAAGATTAATTATATGATGGCATATAATCTCTTCATATATGTCAACCGTTTATTCGAGGATAAATGTAAAATTTTAAAAATGTGGACCAACAACTACTTCAAATGTCTTATTCATACAACCCTTAGATAAATGTTACACGCATCTCTATAATATTATTTAAAAATATATTTTTGAAAATAAACTTTATTTTATAAATTATTACATATAATCTATATATATAAAGTTAACTTTCCTCTTTTCTCATGAAAACACATCATCATCCACATGTATGCCACATCATTTTGATATTTAATTTTCATAATTTAATTAGTTAAAATTTTGATATACATATTAACTATACATTTTATTAAATTATGCAACGAACTTGAAATGTCATTTTCATATTTATATCATAAAAACGTAAAAAAATCAACAAAATTTATTGAAAGAATAATAGATTTAAAAATTTTAGTTTTACTAATATATTACACACTTTATTATAGTTACAAAGTTAAAGTTTTATATCGAAAAGATGTTTAGTGAATGAAAATTATTTGATCTAAACTAATAGTAGACAATATATACAATATTAATGTAACATATATCATCCACATGTATGCCACATTATTTTGATATTTAATTTTCATAATTTAATTAGTTAAAATTTTGATATACATATTAAGTATACATTTTATTAAATTATGCAAAGAATTTGAAAGGTAATTTTCATATTCATATCATAAAAACTTTAAAAAATTAACAAAATTTATTGAAAGAATAATAGATTTAAAATTTTAGTTTTACTAATATATTACACACTTTATTATAGTTACAAGGTTAAAGTTTTATATCAAAAAATGTTTAGTGAATGGATATTATTTGATACAAACTAGTAGTATA
Source organism: Eutrema japonicum (assembly GCA_030161315.1). Taxonomy (NCBI): domain Eukaryota; kingdom Viridiplantae; phylum Streptophyta; class Magnoliopsida; order Brassicales; family Brassicaceae; genus Eutrema; species Eutrema japonicum. The sequence goes on along the minus strand of BSQW01000008.1, from coordinate 49,730,708 downwards.
CAATATATACAATGGGTCTGTTCGTTTTGCAGCCGCTGGCGTCTGCGGTTGCGGCATGCGGCCAGACGCAGCGGCTGCTGTTCGTTTGGCAGCCGCGCGTTTGGTCTCTGCGACTGGTCGCAGGTTTGTTCGTTTGATAGCCGCGCGTCCGGACCCAGCGTCTGGCCGCAGGTCTGTTCGTTTGTCTGACGCTAGCGATAGTTTTTTTTTTTTTTTTTTTTAAATATATTAGCCATAGTTTTTCACTTAATTCAAATTATTTTTTTATGAATTTTATACATTTATATTTTTGATAAACAATTTACTTTAAATTTTGTACATCCATAATATTTTTTAATTAGTTAACAATCATATTAATAATTTTATAATTAAATATAATTAGAACATTATAATTTTTATGATAAAAATCATAAACTAAATTAAAACAATCATATTAAACTAAATCATTTAACTAACATAAAACAAAAGTAATACATCAGATCATAAAGTATAACAAAACAAAAGTAACACACCAAGTCTTAAATAAACTTTAAAAAAAAAGTCATAAACTATAATATCTAATAAGGTAATCGACGTCCTCTACCATATTCATTTGTGATGGTGTCACGCAAAGCTTACATCGCTCTATCACCGGTCGGCTCATATGGAATATGTCCACCATGATCATCATCACTGCTACTATCATCAACTTCTTCTTCTCCTGCTCATTCTTCATCACCATGAACATGATAATCTTCTTTGTTTTGCCAACGTACAAAATCATAATCTTCCCGATCTGTATCACGTATGAAGTTGTGTAGTGCCATCGTCGCTGTTACAAGCTTAATCCACTTAGTCAAACCATACTTTGGATGCTTACGATCCAAAATCCTCCATTTTGTTTTCCATACTCCAAATGTTCGTTCAATAAATGATCGCAAACTCGAATGCTTTCGGTTGAACAACTCTCGTGTGTTTGTAGGTGGTCCTCCTCTAGCAAATTGCTCAAGATGATATCGCATCTTACGATGCGGACCAAGATACCCTGTCCTGGTGGAATATCCGGAGTCGACTAGATAGTACTTTCCATTAGGCGGATGTGGAAAAGAAGATTCATACCTCGCACAATGAGTCAAAACCTTTGAATCATGTGCTCTACCCGGTACACCGACATATGCGTATATGAATTTCATATCGAAGTTGCATATAGCAAGGACATTCATTGTAGGTTCTCGCTTTCTACCTCTATATGCTTCTGCAGTTCGACTAGGAGGACGAACTGGGACATGAGTTCCATCAAGTGCTCCAATACAATCTTTAAATGGTCGATATCGATCCCCATTCGTCAAAACAGAGTGTACTCTTGTAAACTCACATTCTTCTGGTTTTAGTATATCTGTTGCAAACTTGAGGAGAACACTCAAAACGTCATCAAGTTTCCTTTTCACTGTATCCAATGACCGTTGATATCTTTCAGCTATAACCCGCATAGTCATATCTTGACCAACCACCTCAAGAAACATGGCAACAGATTCCTCAACGTAGACATTTTCAGACTCTCTTAACCCATATCGCCTAGCTAGCATCTTACATAAATTTTCAAAAGTTCTTTGCTTCATTCGAAGAATATCATAACATTGCTGATCTGATCCATGCATCAGTTGTTGAACATGACGCCATCTTGCACCTCGATCTGTTCTATGACTCAATCTCTCAGAAGTAAGCAAATCAAATCATCATCATCATCATCATCATCATCATCCAATATCCATCTTCTAACCATCTGCAAAACCATAGTGAAAATTTTAAAAACTTATATATAAGACTAAAAGCATAATTGTAAACCAAAAGACATAAACAAAGTTATAAACCAAAATTATATATATAATAATAAATCTGAAATCATTATCCAAAATACTAAAAAAAAAGTCAACATTAGTAGTTATAAGTACTAAACAAAAAAAAGCATAAACAAAAGTCAATCATAGAGTTTTGTTCCGGTCCTATGCTCCAAATAGCTAATCTTGTCTTCAACACTAGGAAATGCTACAAAACCCTGACGGTTCGCTGCATCAGCTAGAAGATGATCAACCGATGCTCGGTGAAATGGAGACCACTTCCTCACTCCAGGCAATTCACTAAGTACTTCTAGTACACGCTCAACACTAGAAGCATATTCACGCTCCAACATTTGTTCCGCTATTTTATTCTTCTGTGCAAGAATGGTATTACGTGCAACAGAAGTCTCTATAATTACATCTTTCTCTTTACGCCTTCTTTTTGTTCTTGAACTTCCACCTTGGGTTTGTTTCCCTACAGCTTGGGTTTGTGTCTCTGGCACTTCTATGTCTGTATCAACAGAATCAGCTTCATCTTCATTATTTCCATTCACTCTAGAATTTAAACTAGCTTCTCTTTGTTGAGCACTCCATCCTTCTGCTCCCATCACAGTAATACCACCAAATTCTCCTTCAAACAAATCCATATTAGAAGTCGGCTTCTCTCTATATTTTCTAGCACCAGGCCATTCCTATATATAACAAAAATAAACAAGAAGTATTAGCCAAAAAGACTAAACCAATTTCTATTATTATATTGATTTCACATTGGTTATGATCAGATTAATAAGAGAAGTAGTAAGACTCAAGTTATAGCAAAACAATTAATAAGAGAAGTAATCATTATTGATACGATTTCAGAATTAGATCAATCACATCCCCATATGTCATTATTAAAAGTCACAAACCATTTCTATTATTTTCGTCATCTGCTGATATTAGATTAGGGTAACGATAAGTAATCACGGTTAACTACTTGATAATTTTTCATAACAACCAAGCTTTAACATAAATCTAAAAAGGGAAAACGAGAAGAAGAAGGTTAATTACCGCTACTCGTTGATCCCACCAATCATCAGACATGTCAAATCTTCCCATATCATCATATCCAAGTCCAGTTCTATTGTGCGTTAATTTGTTGAATTTGGCCCATGCTTTTCTACTTGAATCATACTTGTTTTTGAATTTTTCCCATTGGAGGAATCCCCTCCCAAATTTCTCTTCAAACTTCTTTATAATAAAGTCTTTCCCAGTTTGATTCATTCCAAGCTTCGTTTTGTTTCCTTTTATTTTCTCATCCTCATAGAGATGAAAAAAATACCGACATTCTTCATCGGACCAATTCTAAAATAACAATTCATAAAATCTGTCACAAGATCAGCAAATAAATAACCCACAAATTACTTACATCAATAGCCATATTTCTTGTTTATCTTTGATCCTTGCTCAAAATCTTGTGGAGCAATCCTAAAAACAACCTGCAAAAGACAAAAAAAAATAACTCAATTGCATTAATAAAGAAAAAATAAAAACAACTCAATTGCATCAATTGCATTCACGTCTGTGTATCTAATCAAACTTATATAACACAGATACAGAAAACACACATGTAATGCTAGATGCTAATACCAAATGGAAGATATTGCATTCTCTATATAGACAAAGACACAAGATTAATGTACCTATCACTTTCATGTACGAAAGGGTCAAAGATAAATGAATCAATCTAAGTATCTGATAGGCATCATTGGGTCAAAGCCATTTACTTTATTTGGGTTGCTATGAGTAAAGCTAATACCGATCCCTAAACCTCATCATAAATCTCAATTCTAACATTTGAGCACAAGACATTACAACGCTAGTTTTAACATAGATCTGATATTGTCCCTTTTATACCAGCGCAAGAGCAATCACGATTAAGAGATCAGGAAACCTCTCTTTTCACCTATCTAATCAAATTTTATATGACATAGATACACATACAGATATGCAGCAGGAGTAAAAGGTATCGAATCAAATACAGAAAAAGCAATTCAAAAATATACACACGGTGATGCAACAAGAGAGATACCTCGAACAGACTCTACTGCTTCACTAGAAACTCATTAAATAAAAAGTAATATCTAATAAATAAAAAGTAAACTCATTATCGTTTAATAATACATATTATAGTAACTTTGTTAAATCAATTATATATAAAAAAATCAATTTTTTAAAAAAAAGAAGTACATAATTTTAAATAATAAAAATAAACCTTTCAGTAATTTAAATATTTGGATAACATGATGTATATGGTCTTTAAATATAGATAAAATATGAAAGTTCCAAACAAACATGATTATTTGTAAATAATATAGAAGTGATTGACCGTAGATATTGAAGTGATTGATTATCACTTACATTTTCATTTTAATGGAGGTGGAAATAAGAGAAACAATTAGTTAAGTTTTAAATAAAACAGTAGACTTACAATCTAAAATCAATGATTTGTTTTACTAAAAATGAATAAAAAAGTTCTCATAAATAAATTAAACTATTATAAAACTTAAAAAAAAAACAAAAACTCGCGGGTCACACACTTTTTCTTATATAAAGTTGAATCTCACTGGGCTTATCCTTATCAATAGCCTTATGTATTGGCTAAATTCTATTATTACTATAATTAAATTCATAATTAAATTCATTATTTTATCAAAATACATAATCTAATACATTGTCTTGAATAATCAAATTCTAAAACGGTTAAATATGAATTTGTGCGACATGCAATCCATGAATAGATTTAAAATCAACAAAAGTTGATCAATTTTTAATTCTATTATTGCTTATCAATAGCCTTATGTGTTGGCTAAATTTCCATATTTCTCTCGAGTTATATATGGAAATCGTTTTCCAAAAAATAAAATAAAAATAGACTTAGGAATCACAAACCTATTTCACACATATAGAGGGTTAAAATCATACATGAAACACTCCAAAAGTAATAACTTCACATGAAACAAAATAAAAAAGCTATTATGTAACTTTAAAATGTAAATATCTTCCTTTTAAAAAACCCAACTAATTGCATAAAATTGATCACCAAAGAAAAAAGAGGTAAAAATGTGTACCATCCAGTAAATAAACACATAGATGATAATAAATTAAATAAAAATGAAAAAACAAATACACAGATCTTAAGCTGATAGAGATAATTAAATTAACTACGAGACCAAATAAAATAAAATACAATTAGATTAAAAAATTGTTTACCACGTCCGCGCGGATCACACCCTTTGTGATTGAAATTGAAAGTGAAATCTCACCGGCGATGAGGGAATATATCGGAGAAAATTTTAGAGGAGTGGATATTGATTTTTTACAGGATAATTCTATTCACAAGAAGTCTCTCTCTCTTAAAATGTTTAGATCGACGCTCGACCTCATATTTCTTATATTTTTCCAAATCGGCCCATATTATCTCAAAATATTCCTATTAACCTATACATCTACGGCGACTTTGATAGTAAATTAGTGATAGAAATTAAATCGTTTTTCAAATAAAATTAGATTCATTTTGTAGTCACTAACACTGGATCGAAGATGAATAATAGTAAATTCTGAACATTTTATTAGTATTCGGTTTTAGGTAAAAATAGATAATAAAAATAAAGACACATATTTTGAAGTATTTTTTTTAATAAGTTCGGAGAATTCTAAATTCACAAAACTAAATTTCCTTTTATTAGTATTCGAATTAACTTTCGGAGTATACAAAACTAACCCAATTTCGAAGTATTTATTTTATTAGTATTTACTTGGGTTAAAAAAAATATACAATTCCCTAAATGTTAAAATGACAAAAACTTAACTTTTAAAAACCAACTAATTGAATAAATAGTCAACCAAAGAAAACAAAATCAAATTGTGGATCACCCACTAAACAAATACATAAATAAACCTAAAATTAAGAAAGGAAAACAAAACTAAAGAATAAGCATTCTACATTTTTAAGTTAATAAAGACAAATCCATTAAAAAGCATAATAATAAAACTAAAATAATAGTATACCAATTTTTTTCACGTCCGCCCGTAGCGCGGATCACACACTAGTGTCATTATAAATAAAAAATAATTGAAAAATATTTATTTCCCATTAAAGAAGTGATTTACTATTTAGTTTCTTAATTATTATGATATTATTAAATAATAATCATCCATACATATTCACAGAAATATATTCAAGATCTTGCAATATTTTTCACTATGATTATTATATTTTATTTGAATATATATCAAAACAAAAATTTGAATTTTTTTTACTAATTTTATAAAAAATAAGACACGAGAAAATTAAATTTTTAAGAGTTTGTGAACTGATCACAAAACCATAGTTATTAAGCAGTGGATATTATAGTTATGTTTTCAAGATTATATATGTTTTTGCGGGTTAGCCCGAATAATATTTTAATTCATTACAAAACGGATTAAATAGATATGTTAGTCCGGGTTGACAGTTCTATATATAATCATTAGTTAGACATATTATAAAATTCAGATAATTTTTTAAAAAAAAAATTCAAACACATTTATTTTAAAAAAAAATATCTCGCGATATATAGTTAGCGCGATTGAATCCTAGTTAACATAACAAAATCAGATTGTTCTATTTGAATCATACCAAATTAAAAATACGTAATCTAATCATAATTTTTAAAGGTAGATGGCAAAATGATAAGCCTAAAATTTATGAGAGCCATTAATGGTGGTCGAGCCCAAGGAAGTAGGAACTCTGCAATTTTAAATTTTGCATGCATGTGATAGTGATTTTTAAGCCACTCGAATTATTGTCCTTTTGTGGCTCTATATTTTTTATTTGTATGTATGCAAGTTGCAGATATTCAGTCTATAATTTTTATTTTTTTTATCTGCCCAATATACGTTATAGATCTCAAAAAACAAAATTTTACCGAGTGAACTATAACTTCATAACCAAGTGGTGGGGATGGGTTGGTTTCTATTTATGGAAGAGTCGCCCGTTGGTATAGGTCAGAGATCGATTATCCGCAAACGCGAAATTATCAAATCATTTCTCATTTGGCCATCCGGAGGTGTCTAAGACAATACTCAAAGCCGTGCTTACCATTATAAAAAAACACATTTGTTTAGGGCCCCAAATATATATAAATTTTAGGGGCCCAATTTTTGCTTAAAAAGATATAATGGTTAAATATAAATCAATTATGGTTAGGTTCGAACGTCAACTTGAATGGCAATCATAGCAAAAAAATTATGGTTTAAGAATTTTTTGTTGGAATTAATTTTGAATTTCTAGATTATTGATATTTTTTTTTTCTATATTGTCAAACAAAAATTTTGCTCAAATATTATGGATCATAATATGACGATAAGCACGGCTCTGACAATACTAGATAGAAAGAAAAAAATGGATGCATGTCCGAGCCTCGGGAAGATTAGTCTGACCTGAGACCCTCCGGTTATAGACAAAAACACAAAAAACATTTCTAGCTTGGTTTTTTTTGTTTCCCGGCCTATACATGTAACTTTCATGTAGTCCTCATAAAATTGATGAAAAATATATGTACATATATGAGAAAAACCTTAAATGGGTTTTTTTTTAGCTAATAAATTTATTTAATTGGGGGGTAAAATAATACAACATAACACTTTATTCGTATAATATTTGTGTTCTACCAGTTTTGAATCCATGTGATCAAACAACGATGACACTGTATAAAACAAAACAGTACTTCAATATGTGTTTATTTACTACATATTAAAAAGTTCACTCTCTAATTTGTATGATATTTTCCATGTTTTTTTCTAATTCTTTTTTTTTTAAGAGTAGCAAGTGTTTCGCACATGCTGTGTAGGCAGGCAATTTAAAACCGTAATGAAGTTGCATCAACATTTCTTAATCAAAATTCAAAAGAACACTACAATAAAGTCCAATGATTATTGTAGATAAAAGAGGTTAGATCATCTTCACGTGCAATTAAAGCCTCAAATGTCACCATCAGTTCATTTAGGTATCTATCTATCTTTCTTTAAGACATTATCTTACCTAATAATAGATAGCTCACAAGCACCATTTACCTAAATCCATTATATTCATTTTGCAGAAAACTTTAATTAAAAATTCACAAATTCTTGAACAATTTTTAACATAATTCTTTATATTTTTGATTTTTATTTTATTTTTTTAATTAAAATACATAAACAAAAATACCACACTCTCTCACAACCTAAGTTGGGAATCAATCAACTCCACAACTAAGCATCAGTTTCACTGCAAATTGCAAAGATGCAATAAATCTCTTCTCTCTCTCTCTTCTTGTCCTATTTGTGATGTCTTTGTCGGTCCCCATGTCATAAAATGAAGGCATAAATGGAGGGAATACAAAACACTACTGTCAAGTACTTAAAAAACCTACACTTTCTCCATAAAGATGCCACCTAATTTCTCATCACCGACTTAGCTTGAAAAACAGAGATTTGGTGGTTATATCTAACTAACAATGCAGAGGACGGGCCACCATTTCCCATACAATCTTACATTGTTATTGAAGAGTGGGAAGGAAGATGAGATTGTGGACCTTAATTGAGTTATGTACTAACACCATGTGTCTGCGTGTGTGTATGTGTATGCGTTTTACATTTTGACAACCCGGACATCGCTCTGGCCAAAGGCGGTACCACAGCCTGGACATTTCCGGTGTCGGATCTCTAAGCTTCGTTGGATGCATTGATTGCAGAAGAGATGATAACATTTCACAATTACCACCTGCAAATATTGTTTGAAACAAAAACGGTTGTTGATATGCGCTGAAAATGATTCTTGATGGATGCATGATATTTAAAACATTGATGACGATTGTGATAGTGATGAGAGATGATTATCAAATTATTATTACGTCTGCCTTGATGGTGAGATATAGGATTATTATGAGAGTTATTACCTCTTTAGGCCGATCAAAACAAACGCCACACTTGAGGATGTTTTTGCAATTCTTAACCTCTTCCTGGAGTCTCAGTATTGCAGCTTCTACACTCTCAGAACCCAACTCTTCAAGCTCCTTCTTCAACTCCATCAGCTCTTCCTCAAGCTTCTTCTTCTCACTCCTATTCAGTAGATAGAAATTATATCAATCTGCCAATAAATAGTTATTGAGTTCAAACAAAAGATCAGTTCCCAGGTCCACCTTTCATCATCCAATTCCAGTTTGATGTCGTTTGTCCTCCTGCTGATCTGTTCATATTCCTTCTCGGATGAAGAAACAGCCGATTTGATCCACCTGAATTCCTTTTCAGCATCAGCTAATTCCCACTTGGTGGTTTCGAGACTGAGAGCGAGGTGACGATCTTCTTGAATCAATTTATAAGCTTCAGAGAAACAGCCTTTCATCTGCGAACATAAGACCATTAGTAAAAGACTCTGATGAGAGCAGTTTTAGAGAGTTAATTCAACTAGACAAGAGAAAGCTTCAAACCTGTTCCTCACTATGTGCAATCCTTGCTTTTAGAGTCTCTACTGATGCATTAACTTGTTGGAGCTGCTTTTCCATTACTTGCTTCTCAGATAAGTGAGTGTTGTAAGCATTCTTTGTCTTGACACTCTCGGAAACAAGCTGCATCATAGATCAAATAAATCATCTAGGCTAGATACTATAGATCAACAAAGGTTGGAATTGAAATTGAGAAAAGAGCACAGAGCAAAAAAAAAAAACTTACCTTGATATTATAATCATCCCGCTCAGCCACCTGCTGCAACAAATGTTGGTTCTGTGTTTGCATGTCTTCATAGGCTTGACCGACAGTCTAGAAAAACAAAGTATCGATGATACGTACGAGCATTTTGGACTTTTCGATTTAATACCCTCCCTAAAAACATCAAAATGATAAAGAACGAGCAGAAGGATGATTGCGGAGTACCTCCATTTCAGCAATCAATGCCTCTGCCTCCTGCTCTTTAACTTTAATACCTTCCTTAAGCTCCAAAACCTCCCTGCAAATGAGGAAAAAATATAATACTGCCCCTAAAACGGTAACAAGGATAAATTGCACGACCTTGGATGTGGTAACATGAGAGAGCATACCTCGCAGAAAGATCTAACTGAGTCCTCAATTCAGTAATTTCAGCCTTTGCGGTAGCAAGCCGTTCTTGGCAAGCAGTTTCAGTCTCATTAGCCGCTTTCACTCTCAATTCAAGAAAGTGTTCATCTAATACGTTTTTCAGCTCTTCAGCCTGAGCATGAGCTTTCCGTTGTGATTCCTTGATTTCTGCCAACCCTCTATAATTGGAAAGCTCAAATCTCACTTTTTCAGCAAAAAAGGAAGAGATCACTGGATAACAATACACTCAAATGGTCTCATACCTTTTTTCATCACACTCACGAGTACAGATGCTCGCTAGATTTTGCAGCTCTAATTTTTCTTTCAGCAGTTTCTCAACCTGCAATGTTACAATAGACCATTGAGACTCTTACAGCTAAATTGTCTGGAGTTTCAGTATCCATGAATTCCTAAAAGATGACTGAAGAAAAACTAAATAAGCATGCTGATGAGTTGAGTGCCTCAGAAACGGTTGGAAAGAGGCTATTATCCTGATCGAGTTATCAGCATGGATTCCATAAGAAGTCATTAGCCATAATAGGCATGTAAATAGAGCAAAAGAAGATCGTAATTACCAATTTCTACTAAGGAATTAAAAAAATAAATGGGAGTATATGGTTTTAGGGACATAAAGAAAACTTACTAGAGCCTTGAGAGATTTAATTTCTGCCATCTGTTCAGCACATTTATCCTCTAAACCCTTCTGTTCGTCTGCCTTTGTTAGCATGAGAAAATGAATATTTCAGGGAGTTCCACTAAATTAGTCCAATACAAAGGAAAAAATATAGTAGACGCAAAACATTTATATATACAAATGAAAGAAATTCCACATTTGTTTTTTAATGTTATACCGGTTAACGTTGCATATAAAGGTTTTAAATTAGTCGAAGCAATGTTGTTCAAAAAAAAAAAAAATTAGTCGAAGCCTTTGCATTGACAAGAAAAGCACAACACGGTCAAAATAGAATAGCTGAAACTCATAGTCAACAAAATCTTATCACTTCTCCTCATCTTACCAGCATTCAAATCATAGAAAAAGAACAGCCTATGTCACATTATTAAATGAGTAACCTGTTCCTTACTAGTAATTCAGGCAGTGACTAAATACTCCATCCACACAGCAGATAAATAAATAAAAAAGTTGATGGCATTTAGGAACAACAGAGAAATATTATACCGAATATAATCTTTAAAGCTGTGGTTGCGTTCAAACCTTGTTACTTAAAGAAACTCTCAGCGACTGAGCTTGTTCACGCAGGTAAAGAGCATCATGTGCAGTGTCCTTCCACCGTTTCAACTGCGCTTCCATCATTTCCATCTCTTTAGATAAGGTTGATGCCATTGCAATAAACTCCCTTTTGATATCTTGCCGGTCTGGAACATGGAAATATTTATAAAGAGCAGGAATTTAAACCGTTACACAGGAAATGGGTACTGAAATGGAGTGAAAATCACCAGAGTCTTGAATAGCTTCTTCTGTTTCAAGCTCTAATCCATTCTTTTCAACTATACAAGACTGCAACTTCTGTTCCAGCTCTTCGATTCTAGAACCCACAGTGGTCATCTTCTGGTTAGCTGCCTCCAGGGATTCTGCCCTTAGATTTAGTTCCTTCTCTCGTCTCATCACAAAGGACCTTTCAGCCTGAAGCAGGGGTTAGACAAGGATCAGCGAAAAATTCACTCACTTACGAGAGAGAGAAACACCGGCGGATTAATTAAGAAGCTGACCTGAACAGCCTCACTCAAAATTTTGTACCGGTCCAGTTCAGCATTCCAATGATGAAGTTGATCATTGATCAAATTATACAGTCTAGACGAGTATATATACTGGTCATCCTTTAGTTCATTCTACATCCATTAGGCAAAACATATCATTGACAACTGCAACTATTGCTAAATATCTTTTCCTCCAAATTCTAAAAATATACCTCAATATCTTGACATTGTCTTGACAGGGAAAGATTATACTCTTGTGCAGCTTGAAGCTCAGACAGACGACCTTCTGCCACTATCTAGAGTAATTATTCAAAACACTACTGAGCTTACATGTGAGGAAGGAAAAAATATATGAAAACATGAACCACTGTATCAAAAGCTAATTACCTTTATTTCATCAATTGAGTCCTTCAGTTCACGCAACTTCGTTTTATCTACAGGCTTCTCAGGAGAAAGGCTCCCATTAGCTATTGCTGGTGATGTTACATGACCTTCACATGCAGCATCCTTCTGCATTTTCAGGTTTATCAATTTTCTTCTATTTTCTTCAAGCTCAGCTTTGATCTCTTCCAGTTCACCTTCAATAATCAAAGATATTCTATACTCAGAGAGGAATTAACAAACAGCTGATTTTCTCATGCTGTCTGGAATTATGAAATATGTAACCTTTGAGGTGTTTAAGCTCGGACTGATCTGTTGAATGGCTGCTTATGTGCGCCTGAATTTTCTCGGTGTGTTCTTTGTGCCTCACATGTAAAGCATCAATCATCTCACGCAAGTTTTTGGCCTCTTCTTTCATTAAATCGTTAATGTTAGACAACTGGATGGAGGCATCTGGGAAAAAAGTCTGTAAATTGTCTATAGCCGTTAAAATAAAATGAACCGATAATTGACACACCAACTAACCTTCTGCCGATTCCACAGCATTTAAATTTTGTGATATGCTTTCCGCTTTCGCCCTCTGTGTAGCAATGGTATTTTCAAAGACTCCCATCAACTCCATTGTAGAGGAATGACGCAGAGCAAGAGCTTCTTGAACCTTTCTTAATACCTCGTCACTATTACTAGTGCCTATAGAATCTACTTGCAGAAGTCTACATAGAAACGTTTCATCAGCAGCGCATGGCGGAACAGAACCTAGAAAACATTAAGACAGATATTTGAGCTTACGCAAAACTTAATCATCTATTATAGTTAAAGAACAAGAGAGAGAGAGAGAGAGAGAGAGAGAGAGCTCTAATTAATACCTCGCTTTTTATCTGCAATGTCCAAGTATCTTAGAGCCTCTTGATTGGCCCCAGCACGAACTCCAAGCAAGACCAGATCATCTACCAACTAAACCATCAAAATGCACAAATTTAATCACATACCCGCTGAAATAAACATTAAACAATGCGATTAGTCGTTCTACAAAGACGGAAAGGAGCATAACAAGATGGAAAAATCGAAACCAAAAATAATGGCTGACCAGGTTCCAAAGCCGGTTGACTGAGATAAGTTCGTCATCATAAGATGTTTGGTTGATTTGCAACTCTTGGATCTTGGTTTCAACATCGTAGAGGTGTTTCTTCTGCAGGTCTAATTGCTGGACCAGTTTCTGATTCTGGAACTGTAGAACGGTGGCATCAACCTGAAAGAAGTCTAAAGTAAACAACATGCAACCAAGAAACGCATTCCCTCTTGCATAGTCCCTCCTTTATTTGCATCAAATGCCAGAGATTTCAGGTAAAAATCTGGAGGCAGCTCATTCACTAATTTCCCAACATCGATTTCATTAAAGAAACATCATATCCAACTAACAATTTCTCCAGTCGAACAGGACTTACACTTTTAGCGATGGGATGAGAAGGTGAAGAATTACGGGCCATGGCAGTCGGAGAAACGGAATCCAAAAGATGAGGCTTCTTCTGCATCGGCTCGTCCGATTCCATGACACTCGAAAGTAACCGAAAAAAAAACCCTAACTCGATATGATCGATCGTCCCTTCAGACAGAAACTCTAAAGTCAAAAACTTTAAAGACAAACTTTGTCACCTTGACAAAGATATCGCTATACTCGATTCCACGGGCGTCAGGAGGCGGAGGAGGTATCGCCGGAGAATCGACTGATTGATTTTTTTGTTTTTGTTTTAATCTTAACAGAGGAAAACCATAAAAACGCCGTCGTTAAGTTAAATACACGCTTAACTTGTAAGCCCAAAACATTATTGGGCCTAAGATACATGAAATCCTTATAGGGAATATAGATAGAATATAAGCCCATCAACGTAATATAAAAGTGGATCGGTACCAAAATAGTTTTTTTTTTTTGCCAGCAATGGAAATATATTTGGAGAATAACACTAGTATTTGACATTTCTTATACGAGTTGTATTTTTGTTTCTCTTTTTAATAGTTAAGATCTAATTAAGGTAGACTTAGAATTTAGGGTCAATAATGAAAGTTCTGATTTAGTAATAGAAATATAGTTTCTTCATCTCTCAAAAGTGTGGTCATTTTTTCTTTCGACCTACCATGCGCGTGTTTAGCTTTATGCGCATATTTTTATTAGTCGTATTATAGGATAAGAAAGTTGTACTTTAGTTCAAAATATATCGATATGATCCAGTTTCATGATTAATTTAATTATATTCATTTTTAGATACTTAACAAAATATGTTTAAACTTTTATATTGACATATTAAATCTCTATATGAAGCAAATAAGGTTTGTTAACCAAGTGTCATTATTTCGACTAGAAAAATACTTTAGGCAAAGCCTATATGTCACTCAATTGAGTGATGCCTGAGACGGAACTAATATTATATGTTGTGGTTTCGGGTCTGGGAAGATTACGGCTTTCGGCCCAGAACTTGGTAATCCAAAAAAAAAAATTATTATTTGAAGTTGATTTGGAGGATTTTATCATCGATAAGAATCATTCTGGATGGTTAAAGAAAACACGAGCTCAAACTCCTAGATGTGGCATAAAATGCTAAAATACAAAGAATTAGCATAGAGCTTTCACAAGGTGGAGTACACAGTGGTTCTAGTTATCATTGTGGTACGATAATTGGAGTTCTTTGGGCATATCAATTGAAATCATTGGTCCTGGAGATTAATTGATATGGGAATTCCTGAACAAGCAACATTTCAATTATCATTAACACACAAGAGAAGAAGACATCGAGTATAAGTTCTCAACCGCATCAAAAATGAACTAGCTATGTGAGTTGAAAGAGATCTTTATGTGGGCTCCGATGTAGCTCTTTTGCGCTATTCCAATGATACTTTCAAGAAAAGCCTTCTCACCAAGGGAACTTAGAATCCAATCAAATAATCACAACCATAAAAAGATTAGTACAAAAGTGTTTGGTTTTCTTACGCGACACCGAAGTACTTTTTCTTTACATGGCTAGCAATACAAAATAGACTGTCTATGGAAAATCGAATCAAGACTTGGAATACGGGACAACGATATGATTGTGTTCTATGTGGTTACCCGGAGGAACCAAAAAACCACTTGTTCTTCACTTGTGGGTATTCTATAGCGATTGGAAGGGCCTTACACATCGACTTCTCGGGACAATCTATACCACATATTGCGACAACCTTGTTCTAATCCTCCACGGCTCGGCAAATTAGAAGATCAAGACCTTTCTCATAAGGTATGTTTTACAATCTACCTTATATCATTTTTGGCGTGAAATGAGTGGAATAATGCATGGAGAAACACCATCACTTTGCACGTATCTCATCAAACTTATCGACAAAACGCCAGAAACTGCCTCAGCTCAATTCGAAAGCTAGGTGACTCCACATACGATGAATGCCTCACAATATGGTTTGCCTCAAGATCCACGTACTGAATCGAACATCATCACTAAAATCTCAAAATTGAAGTCTTGAATAAATTCATGTTATAATGTTCTTCCTCTTAATTAAAAAAGGACACAATGATTGTAAAAATATTTTTTTGTGTGAATAAATTTTACATTCATTAAAAAAAAATATTGACATATTAATTACCTAGTTTGGAATTTTATTGAATAGTTATTTGGACTAGGTTTCAAAAGAGTAAAGACTATGGTAATCTTATATCAATTCACTCAAATAAATTAAAGTTCAGTTGAGATCTTGTATTATATAGGGATACTTACAAAAATTACTCACAATTTGTGGTCAAATGCAAACATAACTCCATTTTTTTCTATTTTTAATAAATACCACTTTCTCTCATTTATATCTTTCACAACAACACACATTCACGAAAATGCTATTATGTTTTAATTTTTTATTATTATTTTAAATAGAAAAAAACACAATAATTCATGACATATCACTTATTTACGAAAATGCCATATTTTTCAATTTTTTCAACCACCATTAACAACTAATTTCAAACTCTAAATGCTTATCCAATAAATTTTCTAACTCTAAATGCTCAATGTGTGAGCTCATAACCTCATAGACTTCAATTTGGTGTAATTCAATTGACACAAAATATGATAAAACTATACAAGATATTTGCAAATCCTTATGAATTTTTTTTTTTTTGGTTACTGAAGATACCAGAGTATAAAATTCAAGTGTACAATTTGTTATCAATAAAATTACATTAAAAATATGATTTGACTAACCGGTCCAAAAAAATACATACTCAACTGTTTATCTCTAATGTGTAATGTTTGTGACTTTCCGAAATTACTTGCGACATCCCACGGCTCACAAGTCAATGCTTCTAGACTAACATTCCTCAAAAGTCAACATGAAATTTACAACAATTCCAGCTTGTTTAATACTTTAAGCCACGTTTTAGTCTACTGGTGATGAACTTACATATGTCTTATACAATATATTTGCGGTTCATCATTTCGTTAGTAATTAGAAATTTGATTTGTAGCTTTCATACCAAACGTAAATTTGATGTTGGTAAAAATATTTATAAGAAATTGGAAATCGCAACTATAAATGTTCAATTGATTGGAAATTAGATATTCTATGGCTGTGAATGGTCCACTTACCGTAATTATTGTGTCCGTTAAGGGGTTATTGAGAGTTAGATTTATAGAGAGTTTTGTTGATTTCAAAAGTCAT
Organism: Eutrema japonicum; assembly: GCA_030161315.1. Classification (NCBI taxonomy): domain Eukaryota; kingdom Viridiplantae; phylum Streptophyta; class Magnoliopsida; order Brassicales; family Brassicaceae; genus Eutrema; species Eutrema japonicum. Next base: position 49,713,987 of record BSQW01000008.1, on the reverse strand, counting down.
GAGATTTGTCAAATTTGCATAGAATTTTGTTGAATTTCAGAAATCTTTTAAAATTGCTAATAACACTAGATTTTAACAGAATCATAGAATCATTAAAATAAAAACTTTTTAAATAACAATGGATTTTGATTAGATTATAAAAATTATCAAACCAATAACAATGGATTTTAAAGAATGTTATAATCCATAAACAAATAACATTGGAATCTATTAAGAATGTAAAAATCCACAAACCAATAACAGTAAAATCTTAAACTCTAAATATTTTCATAAATCAATCTCTCAATTACCCCCTAAGTGTTTATTTTCTCACGAAAGAGACATCAAAGAGGAATTTAACAAATTCAATATTTAATACCTTTAGCTTCATGCCTTTATATATCCACAAACGTGACAAAATATATAAACGTACGGAATGGAGTAAACGACGAGCCCACCACAACGGAAAGTAGAGTAAACGACGGGCCCACGCCTAATGGGCTTTCTGATGAAGTCAGGCACGCCCCTAAAGTCAAGAACACTTTTTTTTTTGGTAAGTCAAGAACGTTATTCACAAATAAATTATGCGTATTCTTACACTGTATATTATGTGTGTGTATTTCCTAATGAACGAATTAAGGAATTAAACCAGAAAAAAAAACATAATAAAAACCAGATTTTTTTTTATTACACTAAAGAAAATTTTAGTTATATGTATCGTATTTGTAGACGGTTTGAATTAAGAAAGAAAAAAAAACACTTCTACCGACACATTAATTACATACTGCCATGTTGCTAACTTAATTTCTACAACATAAGGTAACTGATAATTTGTAAAAAAATTATATTAACAAATTGGTAACAAACGTAATTTGTTAATATAAATTTTGAACTTTTTAAGAGGGATTAAGGTGTTTAACTTTGTTTTCTTGAAGTTTAAAAACTAGGGCATAAGGCATAATTTGGAAGACATTTGATGTTATATGATAGTTCGCGTGGTTAAATAGATCATCGATTCCACTTTAATTATTAAATTCAAATTAGGGATTAAAGGGTTCATAATTGGCAAAAAAAATCTTAAGGATGCCACTAAGATTTCGTTATATATATACTTTTGAAAAAAAAGGAATGGAATAAATACTTTTTCGAATAAACAAGGGAAAGTAAATAGGAGCACTTGCAAAAATGACCTAAAATTTGAGGTCAAACATAAACATAACCTTTTTTTTCCTTCTCTTCAACAAATGCCATTTATGTCCATTACACCATTCTAGCTTGCGATATTCACGAAAATGCCAGAGAAAATGAGTAGACTTTTTTTGAAGTCTTTTGAAGTCTGCTACATTCTGAAAAATACACAAAACACCTTTGGATATCCACTTATTTACGAAAATGTCATATTCTTCAATTTTTTCAACCACCATGAACAACCAATTTTGAGCTCTAAATGCTTCTCCAACCAATTTCTTTGGCTCTAACTCCTCATCTTTATGCTCATAACCTCATAATCTTCCATTTCTTCTCCATTTTCATCCAAAAAACTCTCTCATTTTCGTTTTCAAAATTTACAAATTCTTAGATCTTGCGTGTTTCGGTAGCTATTGCATAAGAAGGACTGGACTTCTTTGATATTGGTTAATCACAGTGTTCTGGGCACTCGACGAAGCTCAAAACAGCCTCAAACCGGATCTAGGTAATTATTCACTTCATTTTCGTTAATTTTCAGATCTGTTTTGCGATAGTAGACTTCATTTGAAGTCTACTCTTCATCGTAAACTTCATTTGAAGTCTCCTAGTCAACCATAGGTTAGTTTTGCAATTGACTATTTTTTTCGTTTTTGTAAGGAGACTTCAGGTGAAGTCTGGAGACTTCAGGTGAAGTCTGTGAGTTATCATTTGAAAACAAAAAATCACCCGTAGACTTCATATGAAGTCTCCGAAAAAGAGAGGCTACTTTTGTAGTTGACCAATCACCCGTAGACTTCATATGAAGTCTCCGAAAAAGAGAGGCTATTTTTGTAGTTGACCAAACTTTGACTTTATATGGCAGACTTCATCTGAAGTCTTTTGGAGAAGTCTTCAATGGAGAAGTCTTCAAGAGAAGTCTTCTTTTAAGTCAGTTTGGTATTTGACCAAAATTTTGACTTTTTATGAAAGTTAGTTTTGCGTTTGACAAAAATTTCAAACTTAAAAAAAAAAACTTTTTTTGAGTAGACTTCATATGAAGTCTACAAATTTAGAGTAGACTTAAAAAAGAAGTCTATTTTTTCAAAAACTGAAGTAGACTTCAAACGAAGTCTGCAATGAATATTTTTGGTCAAACTCAAAACTAACCTTATTTTTCGTAGACTTCAAATGAAGTTTACTTTCAGTATTTGAATTGCAAAAGTGACCCATTTTCAGTAGACTTCAGTCTGAAGTCTTCTCTAACGACGTAGACTTCATTAGAAGTCTTCTTTAACAGCGTAGACTTCAAATGAAGTCTACTTTAAAAGTCAAACACTGATGAGATTCTGGTCAAATGAAAAATTAACCTATTTTTCAGCAGACTTCATGAAGAAGTCAACTTTTATAAAGTCAACAGTTTGGTCAAATGCAAAAATAACCTGTTCCACAGTAGACTTCACACGCAGACTTCTAAGAATTTATGTAGACTTCAAATGAAGTCTTCTTTGTCAACTTCTCATAGAAGTCTACTGTAAAACGTTTTTTAAAAAACTCATTTAGAGCATATTTATAACGAATCTTTGAGTTTTTTTTGTTCTAGTATGTATTTTTACTAGTGTTTTTGCTGTTGTATGAATTTTATGTGTTTTAACTAGACAATTATGGGTGAATCAAATTTATTGATTGGTTAGGCATTTAGCTCGTAATAGAAGACTTCATTTGGAAGTCTTCTTCATTTATCTAGGACAGACTTCAGAGTGAAGTCTACATTTGTATTTTTGTTTCTGAATAAGTTTAATTTGTATATGTTTATAATTATAACAGATTCAATTTTCTTGTTTTATTAGACTTTGAACATGTTTATGCAGACTTCAGACAAAGTCTTCTTCATAATTAATACACATACATGCACATATATGCAGATTTCAAGTGAAATTTGGTACATAAATAATTGTTATGCGATTAAGTAGCTAGCAAAAAAAAAAGAATATATCAAAAATTGCATCAAAAATTAAGATTTATATATTGCATCAAAAATTAACTTTACAAATGAATGTTTTGTGATGAGAACTGAATACAAAACAAAAGATAGTCATTACTACTACTACATTAAGAAAATTAAAATTCAGAAGAGGTTATCATCATAATCTGCTTTGAGTGTAAATTTATCTGAATCAAACCGCCAAGCTTGAGGAGTGGAAGGCATCATCGTAGAGCCATAGCGTAGTGGGGAGCACCATGGAGTTGAGTTCATATATCTGAATATGGAAACAAGAAAATACAATAAATACAACACATATTAACCACATATATACATGTAGAAGTATATGTTGAAGAACAAAAGTCCAAAAAGAAGACAAATTTCACAAACAATCCAATCTCAAGCAATTTACGGATGCACAAATCTATGACTTAAAAAAAAAAGCATAACATCAAAGATAAAAATCATAAACTCACCATAAACTCTCATTACAAAAGATATCTCAAACTTTGTTTCTGCAACCTATGAAAAAAACTTTGTTTCAGCAACCTATAAAAAAAAGTAATTTTTACTCTTTTTGTGTGGATAAAACACACCCAAATACTTCAACACTAAATAATTCATGCACAAAAACAAAATATGTTTTTCCGCAGATTTCACATGAAGACTTCACATGAAGTATACTCTTCGAAGATAAATAAGAGAAAGAGTAAAGGACAGATCTTTTGGGTCTTTAGACCATGGAAATGGATGGAAACTTAACTCTATAATGGTTTGAGCTCTGAAACACCTTCGATTTACACAGATTTGAAATCCAGTCATGAATTATTGACAGATCTGTTTCAAAACAAGTCATAAATTTGAAAAAAAAAACCAAGATAGCAAATATGAGAAATGAACCAGGAAAAGCTAGTGGAGCAGCCATGGAATGAGCAGCGCGAGATGGAAAAGAGAAGGGAGACGAAGGAAAGAGGAGGTGTGACTCAGATATGCAACAATAAGAGAGGGATAAATGTGAAAAACGATTGAAAATCTTCGACATCGGAGAATGAATGTGGACCGTTTCTGTGCCCGTTATTGTACCTATGTGGAAACTAATGATCATGTCTTCTTTTCGTGCCAATAAGCCAAGGAAATATGGAGACTACGTGGATTAACTTTGTAGATACTCTGCAATCACCAAACAACAATTGAGGACAAACTGAGATTCATGTTTTCATTACATAAGGATGACTCTGTTTCGGCATCTAAGCGTCACCTTCCCTTCTGGATATTATGGTGTCTTTGGAAAATTAGAAATGTGATGTTCTTCAACCAAATAAATATCCCTACAGAAGAATCATTAGAACGTGCATTGAGTGATGTGAAAGAGTGGCTTGGTAGTCAATTGGAGGTACAACATGGCAATAGAATTTTATCCGGCAATAGATCAGATCGAATTCTATGGAGAAAGCCAAATAATGGATGGGTAAAATGCAATAATGACGCTTCTCACCACGAAGGGAATCGAATATCTGGGCTTGGATGGATTATAAGAAGCAATGGCTTTTTATTGATTGTGAAATGGGAAAATTTCAAGGAAGATATACACATGAAGAGTCAGAATGTACATCATTACTTTGGGCATTACAAGCGGCATGGTGTCTCGGATATCGTAAAATAGAATTTGAGGGAGATAATCTAAACAGCAACCAATTCATCAAAGGAAATATCACCAATCCCAAACTTCAACATTACCTAGAGGATATAAAGAGATGGAGCAATATGTTTGAGGCAATCAGGTTTTCATATAGGAACTGTACGGCGAATGCTTGTGCTGATTTTCTAGCTAGGAAAGCCATTTTAGACCCATTACAATGGTCTTTGTATAATTGTTGTCCAAACTTTCTCTATACGCTTGTATGTAAACAAGGATTATGATTTGCAAAATCAATAAAGTACTTAGTCGGAAAAAAGGGATACCATGTTAGATAACTAGATATACTGTTGACCGAGTATTTATACAAGGGTTTTTCTACTTAACTAGATATGCGTATATACGAGATTACAAAATACGGAAAGAGAATATGTACATTTAACATAATGTATCCTTACTTGTTAGGTGTGATTAATGCTAGATTAGCCTTGACAAAGTTTATTTAGAACTTAGGAAATTTCACGCCCGGAATGTGTTCGATGAAATTCCTCAACCAAACTTAGCAAGTATTTTACATTCTTAGCCTATGGAAATGGATGTCTAGGGTGTTTAATGACTATTTAGACTTGAGAATAATGCTTGTTGATCATTTAATTGCAAATGGAAGTTTGTTCTCAATTAAGTGATTAGTGAAGTGATTATTGTAATGGAAGTGGATTAGTCTAAATTAATGATCTAAGGCTTAAGGATTAGCATTGTTTGATTGTTTGAGTATCATGGTTTAGCTAGAGAATGTGCAAGTCGATTACCATTACCCGAAGTTCGTTTGCTTTATCTTGTTTAAATCGTTTTCGTTTCGTTTCGGTTCAAAACTTGTTAGTCTTTTAATTACCTTTGTTATATGCTTGGTTATTTATTATCTTGTCTTTAAATTGATTATGATCATTAGAAAACATTTATTCGATTAACTTAGATTAAGAAGTGTCTCGTATTCTCTGTGTGTTGTTCTCGTGCCTCCTTGTGGATTCAATCCCTAAGTGCTACAATGACATACCATTAGATTGTGGTATTGTGCACAATGGATTAATTGTGCGAACCGTAAAAAATTCACTATCAGATATCTTTTGCCTAATGCTTCAATAAAATCTGCTTATAGTTTGATGGTTAATGATGATGCAGAGTTTGCATCGAATGCATCACATGAGCTGCTGAAGCAGAGTTTGCTTCCACCTCTCTGGTTTGTTTTGGCCTCTCTTGATGAGCAACATATGTTGAGACAAATTCAGCTTTTCCTAAAGTCGATACAGTCACTCGAATGTGCTGCCAATGGAGATGAAGACTTTGTTAGTCACTGGCCTGCATCTCGGTTCAAAATCTTCTCAATTCTTATGATGTTCTTTAAGTCCAAGATGAATCTTGAGAGGGAGTATTAAAGTAAACCGGTTATGTTGTAAACCGGAACCTTATCCTCACTATATAAGAGGTTGATTGTAACAAACAAGATTAACATGAATAATAACATAATCATTTTCTTCAATCGTCTTCTTCCTCGTGCTTCTCTGTTGATTCTTGTTCACTAACATCTCACCAACATCTTGAACAATCCTTCAAAGAAAATCTCTCTACCTCCCATAATCCAAGACGAAACCGAACGCCTCCTCAATGTCTATGTCTCCTCTTCTCAAAACAACGATTGTGTTGTGGCCGCGAGGTTTTACGGGTCTAGGCTCAGTCTATGTCGACTTGGTGACTCGGAGTACCTTGCCCAGCGTTCCGTTTATCTCCCGTCATGTACTCAGACAGAGACCAGAAGTTCTACATGAACAGTTGCAGCTCTGACTACACCGGTCCGACAGATTTCACCTATAAATCCGGTCTAGTCTCTCCGGTCAGTGGTTACGTGAGATACCCATTGTGTAACTTTCCCGAGTTGGAGAACCACTTGCGTTTCCAACGTCTCAATGTCCACCAGATGCTTTTCCAGTCTCCTTCCGGTGAGTCTTTCGTCGTTCTTTGGTAAATTTATCTCAATTCCTCATTTTGTATACTCTGTTTATTATGAATTGCTAGATGAACATTTATGTGCGTGTGTCGCAGGGCTGTGGATTGCTTTAATGACAAAGGAGAAGCTGTGGCATGGGCAGTCCCGGCTTTTATCCATGGCGAGTGGGGGCGACCGCCCTAGTTCAAAGCCCAATATATATATATATATATATATATATATATATATATATATATATATATTTTTTTTTTTTTTAATTTTATCAATAAAGCCCATGATCTATATTATGTTGTTTTTTACAACAAAACCTTGATCAAAAATATTAAATATGAAAAATCGGTAAAAACAAAACATTAATACACATCAACTTCCTTTTTACAATGTCATTACTTTCCACACAATATTTTGACAAGCTAATATTTTCCTGTTCACAAAAACTATTTATGTTTTTCATTCGTATTAATTTTTCATCTACACTCTATTAGCGCCAGTAATGTATGCACTTTACATTTTTATTTCTCTAAAACTATATTGCATCCTAGAGTCCCGACTACCGCTTCTGACTACATAAACTTCATCTTGTAAATTTTAGAAAGAGACATAACACATACTTTCGAAGAGGTTTCCAATTTAGTATATATTTTGTTACTTTTTGCTTCTCTTATCTGGTAGCTTCATTTTGTTGTTGCTCAAATATTTTTCTCTCATCCTAAATAGATCGTTCTAAAATTGGAAAAATTGAGCATTTGAAATTTTTACAAATGCAAAATGTTTTGGAAAACCAAATATATCCAATTCGTCTCTAATTTCACTATGGAGTCGGTAGTTTTGATCAAACGTATGAGTTTTTATGGAAGAAAAAATTACAAAAATGATCACTTCGTCTTTAGTTTTGTTGTAAACTATGTTCTCGGAATTTTTTAGATTTTTACTTTTTAAGAGAAAGATTGAGATTTTGTCAAAATGAGTTATGTGCAAAATACAATATTATCTTATATATGTGTAATTAACTATGAACAAAATAACGTATAATCAATCTTTCTCTTCTAAGCTTAAATATGTTGATTGATTCTTTAATTGCAGTTTTGCAGAAAAGAAAAGGCACACAAGTTCTTCTCCAGATGGTTCCCAATGCCTCATGAGTTGCTTCTCCATAATGAATCTATCAAACATGAGAAAAAACTATCGTCCAATATAAAAGTCCAAAGCATGTATCAATATTTTGTTTGTAGTGTGAACTTGTAGTTAATATTCATGGCGAGAAAGTGTTTGTCATTGAGATTTTTTGGTTTGTGTAAGGAGTTATTAATTATGAGAGCTTTGGAGTTTCTAACTTGGGTAATAAAATGTAGAAATGTAAATCGCATGCTTGAAATTGATTTTGAAATAAAAATATGTCTAAAACGCCATGCTCAAAAATTGCACGAATGAATAGTGATATTAAAAACGTATACGAATACGATCCGCGCATAATCATTAATGTTTAAAATTTTGTTATACAAATATGTGTGTTTTAGATTATGTCATTTTTATCAACTTTCGTGAGCTCTATCTATGTTCTTATCTCTACGTTTTCGCTATGTTTGAACATCCTTTTTCTTATGGTTATTGGATTTTGGTTTTAGTGATGGTCTTTTTAAGTGTAGACCCTTTTCGTGCTTCTAATGGAAGAGTGTCTCGTTGAACAAGTTTCTTATGAGGATTTTTCTTGCTTCTCTAAAGTTCGATCTGATATTGACTTGATAAATATCACATGATTTCTCGTGGAAACACATACAATAGAAATTATTTCTCATTTGTGTAACTGTTTTTGAAAGAAAATTGAGCGTCTTACGATACTATGAGGAAAACAGAGGATTTTGATTGTGGTAAGAAAAAATAGAGCTATGTCCTTTGTTTTAGCTCATACAAAAGTATGACCTTCGATCTTCACTTCTCTTAGTTCATGGCTTCATGGTAACACCTTCAAGATTCATATGATCTTTGAACAGTGATGTAGGTCGTTTTACAGAACTAAGTCATGCAAATTTGTTATTGGATTGTCGTTTAGATCGTTGTACATAATTAAATCATGCAATTTTGGATTGTAGACAAAAATGTTTGCTCTTTCGAAGATAGGCTACTTGAAACCACAATTGTCATATGAAACATGAATCAACTAAACAGTTTAAACGAAGTGGATTTTTCCTACACCGTTGTATGCATAAGAAAAGATAGTTCCACTTTTGATACAGTAAACCATGTAGCAAAAAACTAAACTATATAATGTAATTGAGCCAGTCTAAATCCACTTTTGATTTAGTAAAGATCCAAACCTATTGGGTTGGATAGATCCAGACTAAAATTACTAAAATTCTGGAGTATATCTAAGAAAGCTATTATTTATTTATTTAATTTATTGTATAAACCAGTTATTGGTACGGTTTTGATTTTTGTATTTAATTCGTTAAAATTGTATTCACCAATGAATACTAATTGTTTTTTTTTTAAGGTTTTCATTAATTTAAAAAAGAACATTACAACATTACACAAAAAAAAGATTAGAGAAAAAAGGATTAAGGTTTAACTTAATCTACCAAAAGCTCAAGAAAACTAAAAGCTTAAAGATAAAGAGGATTGACAGAACTAAACAAAAGTCTAGCTTTGAGATCCACGACCACCATGCCCTCGACGACCACGATTTTGCAACCATTGCATTTCTTTTATCTTTTGAGAAGGTTTTATTGACCTACCTCTTCGAGACTTTTGATGAGTAAAATCATCTCCCTTAAATACTCCATTCTTATCAAAAAGACCACCGAAGATAACCGGAGCAGGAGGAGTAGAAATATCAATGCTAGGAAAAGAATCGGTATTATAAGGAGATTTCTCACTTATGGAAGTGGAAGAATGGCTTGTCTCATATGGTTTAGAGGTAATGGCTATAACGTCATATTCAATTTGAGCAGAAGATGGAGACGAGACCCGATCAGGAGTGCCTGCAACCTTTTCAAGGGGACCTTTTTATTTTGTAATATCTACGATAGTAGGGAGACCTTCCATGACAATTGCACTCTTTTGGGGAGAGATTGATGTGGTTGTGAGAGCCTCTGATACGGTGGTAGCCATAGAAACAGTGTCACTGATGACTGGAAGAGTGATATTGTCCTCTTGAGGGTCAGAGGTCATCAGATCAACAACGTCATACGAATCCATATTCGCAAGACATCTGACAACAACATCAACAATGTCTTTCGTTTCTGGATTCGTCGAAACCGATTTGCTCTTTTTCTCATGCACTTCAGAGCTAGGCGAGAGTTTGAGCATCATACAAGCAGAATCACTATGACCAATAATACGACAATGTGGACAAATCGGAGGAAGACGGAGATAAGACGCCTCCAGAGTGATAATACCCCCTTCATCTGTCTCCACTTCAATAAGATTGGATAATGGCTTGGATAAATCAATTTTAATTTGAACTTCTCCCTAAGAAAAGCCATTAAGATTTCTAACACCAACTGGATGACCTAAAGCACCACCAATATGAAATAAACCAGCTTCTGTAATCAAATCGCAAGGGACGTTCCTGAATCTAACCCAAATTGGAATAGCTTCCAAGTTAGGCTTTGAGTAGGAGAATTTGTGCGGCCATTCTTGGGCAATGAAAGCATCACCCCCAATATGCCAGAGTTGAACTTCAAGTATTTTCTGTCTCATTACTACCGATTGAATTCGAGCGACAATAGTTCCAGAGGAGTTAGAGAAGACTTCGATTTTTTTACCTTTTCCCCAAAGATAAGATAAAAAGCATGTATTTTTTCCCATTGAAGGAGTTTTTTCAAGGAAGGTGAGTGCTACAAACTCACGGCGTCGAGCAGCTCCTTCCTTGAAGATAGCAGTAGGTATACAGACTCTCGGAATGCCAGAGTCTGTGAGAAGAGGATAAGTGACCCGCTGAAGAGGTGCCTTTACTTTTGCAGCCCAAGAGATTGTGGACGGCAGAGCTGCGGAAGAGAAGCCTCCGAAGGAATGGGCTGTTACTGGGGCTGAGTTTGAGTTCGTCGGAACAGGAGATGAAGGGAGACGAGCAACAGAGGGGGAGCCTCCGAAAGAAACGGTAGCAGCACCGGTAGGGATTGAGTTAGCCTAAGTTAGATATGAAGTGACAATTTCCAGATCTAGATCTGGAGACGGAAGGATTGAATCCGAGGAAAGAGAAGGCTGTTGGCTGGAGGTTGGCAGAGGAGGAGGGTTAGGCGAATCTGGGCACGGCTGAGAAACGGAGGTCATGGTGGTCGTCTCTTCGTCTTCAAGCCGAATTAAACTGCACATCGTTCTATTGTCCACTTAGCATTGACCGAATCATACGTCTCTGCCAATAACGAAAGAAGCAGCCCTACTAATTGTTTCTTGTTCCTCAAGAACATGGTTCATCGTGATTGAAAAAGGTCCGTTTAGGTTGATTCTTGCCAAAATTCGATTCGATGAAGTTTGGTTAAATCATAACCGGGTAAACCGATTATTCTATACGAAACGAATTATATGAGAACCAAATAGTAACAAGTAATTATTCATCACAAAGAATATAAGTTATAAAGACCTTTCAAGCTAAATTGATGAAACCCTCTACCACTCTTATTTGGTCCCTTATGTTATATAATTAATATTTGTTAATAAAGGTTATATATGCGATTTCGTTGGTCAAGGCTTACCCGAAATGTTAGTTTAAGTTGATTAAGTCTTTCTGTTTATTAAAAGGCTCCGGTTTTATAGGAGTCATAGGAGTTGTTGCTGTGGAATCGTTCTTTCATGTTTCTTAGTGGTAGAAAATCCTCCGTATGATAAGGAGGTATTGTTGCTTTGTTTTGACTATTTAAGAGTCATATGGAATAAGAACCGAAGTAAGATTTGGCCACATAACTCTTTCTTAGCTAATTAACATCTGGTATCAGAGCTAATTCCTGAGATTGAGAGTTCTTTTGTTATTATTGCAGAAAAGATGTCGAGTGAAGCAGACATGAAGGTGGTATCAACAATTCCAAAATTCGACGGCGATTACGAATATTGGAGCATGTTGATGGAGAATCTCATTCGATCCAAGGAATGGTGGGATCTGATTGAGAGAGGCTACGTTGAGCCTGCGAGAGGAGAAATTCTTAATGGAGCGCAGAGGCAAGAGCTAGCGGAGAAGAAGCTCAAAGACCTAAAAGTGAAGAACTATTTGTTTCAGGCCATTGACAAATCCATTCTGAAAACGATAATTCAGAAGGATACCGCCAAGCAGCTCTGGGATTCCATGAAGACCAAGTACCAGGGAAACAACCGTGTGAAGTGATATGCTCAATTTAATACCCTAAAGTACTAAAGCAGTTGTAATAGTATAGCTAGGGGTCGAACCACAGAAGACTCACAGAAACGCACAATAGATTCTATAGTGTCGAATTACGCTAAGCCAAACAGTTGTAATTAAAAGCAGTGCAGAAATTAAAGGAGTTGTAAATCAATTGAGAAATATAGGCTCAGGGTTTTTCTCAGGAAATCAGTGAATGCAGACTAACTAACTAACAGGATTCAGATTTAGCGCAGTTCTTGAACTCAAATCACTAAAATATAGCTAACCAACTCTCGTTGCGAAAACTATCTAAATCTAAATCCTAGGAATTCCAAATCTCTTTGCGAATCCTAAATTCTAAATCAGCTTTAATATCAGGTTTGATATGTTCACAAATCAATTAAACCAAATCTCTTTGCGAATAATCAATTTGCTCACCTAGGTTCTATCAGGTAATTAATCGCACTCTCGTGCCTAATCAATTATCCTAAGATCTAAGTTCCAGATTCGTCAACCTAGAATTAGCTATGAACACAACCTAAGGGGAAGAACTAATTCAGATGGTGAATCCTAAACAGATAATTAAACTAGCATTCAAAGAAATCCTTTATGAGAAAACCCTAAACCTAAAGTGGATCTACTCAGACATGGCAATTGAATCAAAAGACATGTTTGAATAAATCATCAATAGAATAGAAAGAAGGGTTTAGAGATCTGATCTCGGACGAAGGGAGATTCAGACTTGTCTCTCTAAAACCAAAGTAAAATCAAACTATAAAATAAAGCATAAAAGGCCCCCCTAAACAAGTGGCTTTAAAATCCTATTTATAACCTAAAACACGACTTGGGGTCTTCTTGTAATTATTAAAAACTTCTGGGCACTTTTTGTAATTCTTCAAGTCTTGGAAAACTCGCGGGTCGTGTCTTGCTGCGATGGGTATCGATCGATACCAGGGGGTATCGATCGATACTGGCCGTGAAAACAGGTACTCAGCAACACGATCTTTAGCTCTGCTCTAAACTGCTCCAGAAAGCTCCAATACTTCCAATAATCGTCCAAACGTGCTATGACCTGTAAAAGACTCTAAAACACTACAAAACACTAGAAAGACTCTATAAAAAGGACTTATATCATGGCCTAAACAGGGTAAAAACCATGATATATCAACTCCCCCAGACTTAGCCTTTGCTTGCCCTCAAGCAAATAGAAGACTAAACAGAGAAAGAGGTTTGAAAACGCGGAGACTCACCTGTTCATGAACCATCGAAATGACCCTTCTCCAAGTACCCAAATGTCACCAAATCAGCTTTCGATCTAACCACCATGTACTTCTCCGTAGACATTCGTAGCTTTTCCAGACTCCACACATTATCTCACAGCATTGTTCAAGTAAAACCTTCATCGCCAGTTTCATCGCTGCAACTAATATTCAAGAACCTTCTAGACTCTTTACCAGACAATATCATGACAAAGGAACCACCCTTTTTCACACTTTTTGTATCAATTTCTCTCCCCCAGACTTATTTCTTATTATCTTCTTATTATTTTTTTTTCTTTTCTTTTCAGCTTTGCATATACATATCAAGGTATGAGACGCGAGTACTGATGGTGTTTGCCACCAAATCCCCGGTTCTTCCCTCTCAATGTATCAAAGGATGTAGGCGAATAATGGCATCATAGGAAAATCCTAGCCTCGCTTCCAATCCTTTGTGTGATCATCCCCTCTTAAGTAGAATAATGGGATCGCTGGAAATTTTCCTAACCCTCTACTCAGAAGAAAATCATTTCAATCTTTTATGCTCTTATCTATCAACTTATTTCAGGGGAGAGAGATACCATAATTCTAAACACACGGGTTCCTTTATCAGATATGAATGATGAATCAAGCTCTATGAACACTAACCACAGTGATGAAGTGCAAAAATTTGGCTCAGGCTTCAGAAGAACTCTGCTGGAGACATGGATGTTTTCTAGTCAACTGGTCAGCCTTTGGATTTTTCATTAGTCGATCTAGAACTGATCCTGTAACACTGTGCACTCAAAAACAAAATCAAATCAATAGGTTCAAGCACAGGATCATCATCTCCAACAAATTTTGACTCAATAAAACAGTTTTGACTCGATAAAACGACTGACTCTAAGAAAAACGAAAACAATGTCAGCAGACACCTCCCCCAGACTTGAACAACACTGTCCTCAGTGTTATCTAGCCTAGAGTCAGTGAAAGAAACAAAGAAAAAGGATAGAACGAAGAGAAACAAGAAATTACCATTCTGGAACAGTCGGTGTCGATCGACACACGGCATGGTATCGATCGATACCATGCTTAGATCGACTTTGTGAATTTTCATCCGCGATTGGTGTCGATCGATACCATAGGGGTATCGATCGATGCTTAGGCGATTTCGAGTTGCTCCTTGTTCATCCTGACACAGACTCAAAACAAACGAAAATAAAAATAAAAACGAATCAAAAACAGACTCACCAGTGGGTTGCCTCCCACCAAGCGCTCGTTTAACGTCAATAGCTTGACTGTAACGCCCTTCAGGCTGGATAAGAGTGAGAGCTTGCACCAAAACAGGCTCCATCACTTGACATTACTAGCTTCAAAGTTCTGCTTAGCATGCTGTCCACAAACTCCTGCCCTTTCTCTTTCAGCTCAGAAGTAAGAAGGACTCTTGCCTTAGAGAATGGCTTCAAGGCTCCTTTGCATTTGACCTTGTACTCAATCGAATCTCCATTACACTTCTGAGGTATCAAAGTGACATGGGGATTCTCAACTTTGTTGCTCTTGGCCTTCTTCTTTGTTGCCTTAGTTTTCTTGGCAACTTCTTTGGGGGTGCTGGGTGGTTCACCTGGAACATCTGCGACAGTAGGCTCATCAGGAGGCTCTTCCAAAATATCAATCGCTAGCGACTCTCCTGTGACAACTTCGATGCTAGACACATGTGTGGGAGCACTCCTAGGGGGAATGACACCATAATAGACCCCTCTGTCAATGTAAGAGAAAGATATTCTCTTATTAGGTGTGTCTATGATCGCGCCTGCAGTAGCCATGAACGGTCGTCCCAAAAGGATAGGCATACGAGATATTGCACCCATCTCTACAACCTGAAAATTAGTAGGAACTAGACAGTCTCCTACTTTGACCAGCAAACCATGGATAGTACCGTGTGGAAGCGAGGTGGAGTTGTTCGCGAATGTGATAGATGCCTCTGGTGATCGAATATCAGCTCCTAACCGCTCTGCAATTGCCCTTGAGATGACGTTGACACTAGCCCCTGAGTCGACAAGAGACTCTTTGAAATTAACTCCTGAGATGGAGCATGGAACAGCGAATTTCCCTGGGTCTTCCCTCTGTGTCAATTTCCGCGGTTGTAGTGAATTGCGAACTCTTTCTCCGATCACCTCAGGTGTTTTCATAACTTCTGGTCCGTTCTGAGAGGGGTATCGATCGACACCAGGTAGGGTATCGATCGATGCCATGCGATTTGAATCGTTCCTGACAAGTACATCTTCATCAGAAAGAAGCTCCACGTTCGGGTTATCCAGCATATACTGTAGTTTAGCAATCTCCCATTCCTCCCTTGTCAGCTTAGGAATCATAGGATAAGGCATCCTGGTTACATACACTCGTTCTGCAACGACCTTAGGCACCACAGTAGAACTCTCTGTTGTCTCCTCAGAAATCACCTTAGTATCGACCGATACCAATGGGGTATCGATCGATACACGGGTGATTGAATCCATTCTGGCAGACGTCTGGGCTGGTATCGATCGATACTGGGGAGTATCGATCGATGCTTGTGCGATTTCAGGAATGGCTTCGAGATTTTCTGCACGTAAGCTGATGGCATTGACGTGTGCATTGTGTGATTGAACCGCCTTTCCCTTGGAATTTGCTGCAGTCTGAGCTACTTGCGTCTCCAGCATCCTGTGGCTCGTATTTAGTGCCTCGATCCTTCCACTCAAATCGGTGTACATGGTGTCCATCTTACCATTGAAGGTGGCTGTCATCTTCTCCTGCCCTTGAACCAGGTGTTCAAGCATAGCCTCAATCTTACTCTCAGGAGCTTTGGGTGGTGGGGATTGGTACCCTCCTTGCTGAGCATTGTTGGTGAAGTTTCGATTGGAGTTGTATCCGAATCGCTGACCCTGAAAACCAGAACCACCAATGTAGTTAACATCTTCCACTTCATTCTCAGCAGCGAAGTGGACGGCCTTTGTTGTCTTTCCCAGCAGAAGACTGTGCATAGAATCCAGCTGAGCCTTCACTTCAGCGATCTGCGACCCATCCTGATTACCAGCCAGCCTCTTGCGCTCGAAATCTGCGCTCTTGGTGCTACTACTAGAGGCAAAGTTCTCGATCAACACAATAGCATCCTCAGGATATCTGGTGTTGAAATTACCATTGCTGGAAGAGTCCAGACCCATCTGATATCTCCAATCTACTCCTCTGAAGAAGATACCCAGCAGTTGCACATCAGAGTATCCATGATGTGGACAATCTCTCTGATACGATCTGAATCTTGTCCAAGCAGCCTTGAACGCCTCAGTAGGTCCTTGAGAAAATTGGGAGATTTTATTTCTCAGATCTTCAGATCTTCCATCATCGTAGAAGTTAATCAGGAAGGCTCTCTTGGTGTCCTCCCAATTAGTTAGCGATCCAGGAGATAGCTGCCTCAGCCAGTAAGTAGCTTCTCCACCCAGAGAGTAGGGGAAGAGCTTGCAGAAGAGGTAGTCGTAGGACACTCCATTGCTCTTGATGCTAGTGACCAAGTCCTCGAACTTCTCTACATGGTCCATCGGATGTTCATGAGGAAGACCATGGAAGAGATGTTGTCCTACTAGAGTGTAGTAAGCAGGTTTCAGCTCGAAGTCATTCCTCTCATAAGCAGGAGGACGAATCGCTGACCGATTGGCGAAAAACTGCTCTGGCCTGTTGTACTCACCAATCGTTCTTCCACGATTAACCACAGCATTCCCTGCGTTGGCGCCCCCAGCTGGCGCGATAATCTCAACAACCGCAGCAGGGACAACGATGTTACCAGCTTCATCAAGTCGCTGCCCTCTCTCATTACACACGTGACCCTCTTGGTCTCTCAGAATTCCAGCTTCATCAGCTCTTAAAACCACTGGGTTGTTCATCCCTGATGTTTGCTTGGTCTTTCTGTTTGTGCGTTCCACAAACGCTAGCTGTTCCAATGACAGTTCAACTAGCTGTGTGCTCTTGTTGCTTCTGGTTTCACGAACAGGCATACACCTGCAAACAAAACACTAGGCAAAGCACGTAAGTAACCAGAAAAATACGTTGAGTATCGATCGATACCAAGTGGTGTCGATCGATACCAACGAAAGAAGACGACGAATATCGACCGATACTACAGAGTATCGATCGATACCGACGAACTTAGTCGAAATTCTAAACTAAAATCTAATGGCGAATTGAGTCCCCGGCAACGGCGCCAAAATTGATATGCTCAATTTAATACCCTAAAGTACTAAAGCAGTTGTAATAGTATAGCTAGGGGTCGAACCACAGAAGACTCACAGAAACGCACAATAGATTCTATAGTGTCGAATTACGCTAAGCCAAACAGTTGTAATTAAAAGCAGTGCAGAAATTAAAGGAGTTGTAAATCAATTGAGAAATATAGGCTCAGGGTTTTTCTCAGGAAATCAGTGAATGCAGACTAACTAACTAACAGGATTCAGATTTAGCGCAGTTCTTGAACTCAAATCACTAAAATATAGCTAACCAACTCTCGTTGCGAAAACTATCTAAATCTAAATCCTAGGAATTCCAAATCTCTTTGCGAATCCTAAATTCTAAATCAGCTTTAATATCAGGTTTGATATGTTCACAAATCAATTAAACCAAATCTCTTTGCGAATAATCAATTTGCTCACCTAGGTTCTATCAGGTAATTAATCGCACTCTCGTGCCTAATCAATTATCCTAAGATCTAAGTTCCAGATTCGTCAACCTAGAATTAGCTATGAACACAACCTAAGGGGAAGAACTAATTCAGATGGTGAATCCTAAACAGATAATTAAACTAGCATTCAAAGAAATCCTTTATGAGAAAACCCTAAACCTAAAGTGGATCTACTCAGACATGGCAATTGAATCAAAAGACATGTTTGAATAAATCATCAATAGAATAGAAAGAAGGGTTTAGAGATCTGATCTCGGACGAAGGGAGATTCAGACTTGTCTCTCTAAAACCAAAGTAAAATCAAACTATAAAATAAAGCATAAAAGGCCCCCCTAAACAAGTGGCTGTAAAATCCTATTTATAACCTAAAACACGACTTGGGGTCTTCTTGTAATTATTAAAAACTTCTGGGCACTTTTTGTAATTCTTCAAGTCTTGGAAAACTCGCGGGTCGTGTCTTGCTGCGATGGGTATCGATCGATACCAGGGGGTATCGATCGATACTGGCCGTGAAAACAGGTACTCAGCAACACGATCTTTAGCTCTGCTCTAAACTGCTCCAGAAAGCTCCAATACTTCCAATAATCGTCCAAACGTGCTATGACCTGTAAAAGACTCTAAAACACTACAAAACACTAGAAAGACTCTATAAAAAGGACTTATATCATGGCCTAAACAGGGTAAAAACCATGATATATCATGAAGCGAGCACAGCTTCAGCGTCTGAGAAGAGATTTCGAGATTCTCGAAATGAAGGAGACAGAGACGATCACAGAATACTTTGGGAGAGTATTAGTGGTGGCAACCGACATGAGAAACATCGGAGAAGATATGCCAGACAACAAGATAGTTGAGAAGATCTTGCGTACTCTCTCCGAGAAATTCACTTATGTTGTGTGCTCGATCGAAGAATCCAATGACACGGAGAGCCTCTCGGTGGATGCGTTGCAGAGTTCACTGCTGTGTCATGAGCAGAATATCTTGAAGCATTCGAAGAATTCTAGCAGCGGTGACAATGTGTTGAAGGTTACCTCGGAACTTTATGAATGGAGTGGAGTCCGAGGAAGAGGAAGAGGAGGAGCATTCCGAGGCAGAGGTAGAGGCCGAGGAAGGCAAGGTTTCAACAAAGCTCTCGTGGAGTGTTACAACTGTCACAAGTTAGGACACTTCAAATTCGAGTGTCCTGAAGCAGAGAAGCAGGCAAATTATGTAGAATTTAATGAGGAGGAAGAGCTGGTGCTTATGGCACACATGGAGGTTCACGGGTCGAAACTAGAAGACTTATGGTTTCTGGACAGTGGCTGTAGCAATCATATGACCGGTAACAAGAAATGGTTTTGTGAGATTGATGACAGTTTTCGTCACTCCGTGAAGTTAGGAAACGGGGCTCGAATGGTAGTGCAAGGAAAAGGTAACATCAAGATCAGGGTAAAGGGTATGGTTCAAGTCATACAAGATGTCTACCTGGTTCCAGAATTGAGCAACAATCTCTTGAGTATAGGGCAGCTGCAAGAGAAAAACCTTGCGATCCTCATTCAAAACAACGTGTGCAAGATCTATCACTCAGTCAAAGGGCTTATCATTGAGACATCAATGAGCGCAAATCGAATGTTTATAGTCACAGCACAAATGGTGAAAGCAGACACTTGCTTGCAGATAGAAGACGCAGAATATGCACATTTGTGGCATTGTAGGTTCGCACATCTGAGCTACAGCAGCCTGCACATTTTGAGTCAGAAGAAGATGGTCAGGGGACTTCCATCGATTGAAGCAGTCAAGAGGGTGTGCGAGAATTGTCTTGTGGGGAAGCAGAAGAGAGGATCTTTCCCAAAGAAAAGCTCATGGAGAGCAACTCAGAACCTGCAGTTGATTCACGCTGACATCTGCGGACCAATCACGCCTGAATCGATTGTCAAAAGAGGTATCTCCTTACATTTATCGACGACCGTAGCAGAAAAATGTGGAGTTACTTAATTGCTGGAAAATCAGAAGCTTTTGGATCGTTTAAGAATTTCAAGGCTAGCGTAGAAAAGGAATCTGGTTTGTTGGTATGTGGGTTGAGAACAGATCGAGGAGGAGAGTTTAGCTCCAAGGAGTTTGATGAGTTCTGCAAAACTCATGGGATTAAGAGACAATTAACCGCTGCATACACTCCGCAGCAAAATGGTGTAGCAGAAAGAAGAAACCAAACAATTATGAATCTGGTTCGAAGCACACTTACAGAGAAGAGAATGCCAAAGGAGTTTTGGGCTGAAGGAGTTAGATGGATAACATATGTGCTAAACCGCAGTCCCACAACAGCCTTGGAGAATCAAACGCCAGAAGAAGTTTGGAGTGGAGTCAAACCCGACGTGAAACACTTCAAAATCTTTGGCTGCATCGGGCATGTCCACATACCGGAAGCTAAGAGAACCAAGCTTGATGACAAAAGCTGTAAGTGCATCTTTCTTGGTTTTAGTGAAGAATCAAAGGCTTACCGTATGTACAATCCCATCTCGAAGAAAATTTTGGTGAGCAGAGATGTTGTCTTTGAAGAGACAAAAAGTTGGGATTGGGGAAGGAAGAATGACGTGGAAGGTGAAAGCACAAGCACAGCTGTACTTACTTGGGAAAACGATGGTAATCAGATACTTGGAGAAGAAGAGCTCATAAACGGAGAATCTGAAAATGAGGAACCAGAAAACGAAGAAGAAGAAATCGCAGCAACTACTGAAAACGAAGAAGAAGAACCAGTCACGGTTGCGGTTACCAGATCAAGGAGAGACACGAGACGTCGTCCTGCCTATTTGCAGGATTACGAATGCGGAGAAACAGCCCCGGAAGAAGAAGCTATTGCTCACTTTATCGGTGAAACTATGGTGCTTCAAGCCATTGCTGCTATTGGAGATCCTGTAACGTTTGAGGAAGCAGTAGGATATGAAACTTGGAGAGCAGCCATGAAAGCAGAGATAGAATCAATCGAAAAGAACCAGACTTGGGAGTTAATTGATCAACCAGAAGGCACTAACATCATTGGTGTCAAATGGGTCTTCAAAACGAAGTACAACGAACATGGAGAGATAGACAAGCACAAAGCAAGGTTAGTTGCTAAGGGATATGCTCAGAGATTCGGTGTCGATTATAATGAGGTTTATGCACCAGTCGCAAGGTGGGATACGATTCGGATTATCATTGCGATCGCTGCTAATCAGAACTGGAACATCTATCAATTGGACGTTAAGAGCGCATTCTTACACGGGGAGCTGCAGGAAATAGTGTATGTTGATCAACCTCAAGGTTTTCTGAAGAAAGGAAACGAAGGGAAGGTGTACAAACTGAAGAAGGCACTCTATGGGCTAAAACAAGCTCCACGGGCTTGGTTCAGCAAGATAGAGAGTTATTTCATCAGGGAAGGATTTGAGAAAAATGAATCAGAGCATACTCTGTTCGTCAAAACAGAGAAGCAAGGTCAGATCCTCATTGTTAGCTTGTACGTGGATGACTTGATTTTTACAGGAAATTGCGAAAAAATGATCAAAAACTTCAAGGAGTCGATGAAGAGAAACTTTGATATGACGGATCTGGGCAAGATGAGGTTTTTTCTGGGGGTTGAGATATTGCAGAGAGAAGAAGGAATTTATATTTGTCAAAGGAAATTTGCTAAAGAAGTATTGGAGAGGTTTGAGATGAGTTTGTGTAATGGTGTGAACAATCCCATTGTTCTAGGAATTAAACTGTCGAAGAAAGGGGGAGGAGCAGCTCTCGACACCACTCTTTACAAGCAAATGATCGGGAGTTTGATGTATCTCACCGTCACACGACCAGATCTGACTTTTGTGGTATGTCTTGCAAGTCGTTACATTGAGAATCCTACAGAAGCTCATTTTCAGGTGATCAAACGAGTTCTAAGGTATGTGAAAAGTACTACAGAACTTGGTATTATGTATAAGCGAGGAGGAAACAAAAGTTTTCAAGCTTATACGGATAGCGACTATGCGGGAGACTTGGACGATCGAAAGAGTACATCTGGTTACGTGTTTCTAATAGCTGGAGGTGCAGTTTCATGGAGTTCAAAGAAACAATCAATTGTGGCGTTATCCACCATGGAGGCAGAATATATAGCTGCAGTGTCGTGTGCAACTCAAGGGGTTTGGATGGCAAGAGTACTTGATAAAATTGGACAGAGTCTTGAAGAATGTATCACAGTCAAATGTGATAACAGCTCAACCATTCAGCTTTCAAAGAATCCAATTCACCATGGACGCATCAAACACATTGAGGTTCGTTTTCATTACTTAAGGCAGCTAACAGGAGAAGGAAGAGTGAAACTGATACATTGTGGAACTCAAGACCAACTGGCCGATATCATGACTAAGCCACTGAAGCTGGAGACGTTCGTGAAGCTAAGGAGAATGCTTGGACTTATTGAGGTGCCGAAGTAAACTGGTTTGCTTATAGCAAACAGTTTAGGGAAGGAATTTGTTAGTTTAAGTTGATTAAGTCTTTCTGTTTATTAAAAGGCTCCGGTTTTATAGGAGTCGTAGGAGTTGTTGCTGTGGAATCGTTCTTTCATGTTTCTTAGTGGTAGAAAATCCTCCGTATGATAAGGAGGTATTGTTGCTTTGTTTTGACTATTTAAGAGTCATATGGAATAAGAACCGAAGTAAGCTTTGGCCACATAACTCTTTCTTAGCTAATTAACACGAAACTGATTAGACTCCAAATACACGATGCTATGGGATGATATCGTCCAGCTTATCACCAATAGTTCCATTTATTTGTTTCAAACAACGGTATACTCATTTTGGCTAGCAAAAAAGAATTAGTATAAGACATGGTGACTTGCCTAGTCCTAACTCTCGTCTGATTCAATATATTGACAAGCAACCGATTGCCCTCTCTCCAAAGTACCGAGAGATATGCAGAAGAATTGGTGACTTGGTTTGGTTCTTGATGGAGCCATAAACTTCTACTCTGTTTTGATTTCTTTGTAGTCTAATGTTCAAAAAAACTCAACACAAGTCACATCTATTGTAAAAAAACTCCGCGGAGGTGGACTGTTTCGTATCATGGTCGGAAATTAGGGTTCATCTCCGATTTTCTTTTTTTTTGTCTCTGATTGTGATTTCCTCTTCGAAAGATCCGGAAACATAAAAACATGGTCTTTAGGTTTTTGTTTTATTTTGTATGTATAAAATACAACGCTTATTATGTTGGGTCCTAGCCCGATGTAGTCCATTAATAATATTCTATCGCGCGTGCCATTTGTCAGTGTGCCCTAACAGCGTCCAATTAGTTGATATGCCTGCGCCAATTATTCTGTTGGGCCAATTAGTTGCGCTAGATAAAAACGATGGGTTCATTCTTAAAAGAAAAGAAACAATGTTAACTTTAAAGATTACATAGAAAAAACTTATAACCACAGATCTACAAAACAAGTTTCTAGATACAGATCCAGAGGCATATAAAATTTCCGAAATACATATTCCAGAAAAGTTGATATGCCTGCGGATCTGTTCAAAATCTTGCTATATTTTTCACTATAATTTATTATATTTTATTTGAATATATATCAAAACAAAATTTGAAAAATATTTTAATAATTTTATAAAAAGTTAGATACAAGAAAACTATTTTTTTTAAAGTTCGTAGACTAACCACAAAAACTAGAGTCATTTAACAGTGCATATTAGAATTATGTTTTCAATATTATAAGTTTTTGCGAGTTAACCCAAATAATAGTTTAGTTCACTGTAAAACGGGTTAAATAGACAAATTATTACAAATTGATAGGTTTATCTATAATCATTAGTTAGTTATATTGTAAAATTCATATAAAAGCAATTTTCTTAAATTTCAAAATAATTTCTTTTTAAAAAATTACTCCGAGCTATAATTAGCGCGGGTTAAATCCTAGTTGAATCTACAAATAAATGGGAAGAATTGATTTCCAAGAAAGGAGATGACTATTTAGAGCATGTTTTGGAATTAATTAATCTCATGCCTCTCTGTTTCTCTCCACAAGAAAATCGAGGTTTTCTAAAATGGCTTATCTTTTCAGTCGAATCTCCAAGCTCTCATCTCCCCTGAACTGGAGGGTCTGTTCCAGAAGAGCATGTGAAGATGGAGAATCAGATTATGTCGAAGAATCTATGTGGATCGTCGAAGATAGGAAGGATCGTCCAGAGGATTGCTAGCTATGATGAGCAAACGCGATTCCACAGTGCGTCTCATGTTAGAGTCCCACATCGAGAGATTGAGAGATTTGTGGACAATATATAAGTGTGTGGCAATCCTCCACACTTTTGGGTGTGAGTTAGATCCACATTTACTAAAATGGTATCAGAGCCCAAAGGTTCCAATTTCTCGATAGTGGGCCACACCCGTGGATGCCCAGTCCCACAAACTTCACGCTTCAGATGTCCCATCCTGAGCGTGAGGGGAGATGTTAGAGTCTCACATCGAGAGATTGGAAAATTTGTGGACATTATATAAATGTGAGGCAATCCTCTACTCTTGAGCTAGCTTTTGAGTTTGAGTTAGGCCCATACTTACTAATAATTAGGTCAATACTTACTAATATGGTATAAGAGCTCAATGTTCTAATTTCTCGATAGTGGGCCACACCCGTGGATGTCCAGTCCCACAAACTTCACGTTTCATATGTCTCATCTTAATCGTGAGAGAGGATGTTAGAGTCCCATATCGAGATATTGGAAGATTTGTGGACAATATATAAATGTGTGCAATTCTCCATTTTTGAGCTAGTTTTTTGGGTGTGAGTTAAGCCCACATTTACTAAAAGGATCCAAAGTAATTTGGTACGACTGTGATTATGTTTGTCATCACTGTCTTAATCTTTGCAACTACACTAAGCTATTCTCTTTATTATGTATATAAGAAAACTATGTATACCGAAGAAGTTATAAAAGTAAATATATAATATATATATTTTCCCATCATAAACTCTCATTACTCTATCATGGTATGAGAACCAACAATGATCCGTTCATGTTTTGATTTTTTTTTAAAGCCTCTGAATCTAAGCTATCGTGCTTATTCCTTAAGTCATCGTGCTTCCTTAAACTATATTACTTCTTCTTTAAACCATCGTGTTTTTTTTAATCATAAATCAAGAATGTATCCATTTGAAGCTTTTATACTTCCTCAAATTTTTATGTTTTCAGCCTTATTGTTTTTCGTTTTCTTAAAGCAAAAGTTGCTTCATTTTTTTTTTCTAAGCTTATAACACGCACCACTTTTATACTAAAAACCAGAGCAAATGCTTGTTTTAAGTAATTGGAAAAACGTACACTCAATTTATAATAAAAATAGGGGGAAAAAAGCTTGAAAACAATATGTCTGTCTACACTTCTTCATCCCTTTTATATTCTTTAATTTGCTTCATTGTGAATTTGTTAAACCGCTAAAGCATTAAACAAAAAAATGTCTACGTGGACGGAAATATTGGCGAACGCTGCAATGTTTGTGATAATCCAAGCTTTAGCGTTTCTGATCATCTCCACTTCTTCCGACATATTCTCATCCAATAAGAAGACAAAGAGAACATTTAGCTTCAAACCCTCTAGTTCCATCAGCGTTTCCCATTTACTCGCTTTGATCTCCGATGATGTCTCTCAAGCCGAAGAAAAAGAAGAAGAAGAAGAAGAAGCTTCCTCTCATAAAAGCTCAATTAATTTCTATTTCCATCAACAATTCTTTGTATTTTCAAAAG
Source organism: Eutrema japonicum (assembly GCA_030161315.1). NCBI lineage: Eukaryota > Viridiplantae > Streptophyta > Magnoliopsida > Brassicales > Brassicaceae > Eutrema > Eutrema japonicum. Next base: position 49,688,254 of record BSQW01000008.1, on the reverse strand, counting down.
AAAAAAAAACGAAATTTACTTTTCACAATGTATTGAATCATGTCTATTTAAAGAAGGGTCTGATGATCTATGACTCATATCGTTAAGATGAGACATTGCATGAAAACTATAATCTTGCCAGCAACATTACACTGATACTACACTCAATTGCTGAAAGTGATAACCATGAATTGTATATTCAGCGAAAAGATAACTCGCAACTGAAAGAATTCAAGGCAGAGGAGTTTGAGGATAAACTTATCCCAAATTCAGGACCTTTCGGAGAGATGAAAAGAAAGTTGTATACAACCCGAGTTTTGTTCATGTCTTTATCCTCCTGGAAACTCGTTTGTAAGATGAAACACTGTCATAAAGGCATTGAAATACCTGCAATTTCAGATATAAATGTTAAATTGAGCTAGCAAACAATAAGTCCATATCAAATATAGCTTCCATAAGATAAAAAAGTGATGCCTGAGTCGATAGACCAAGTACTAATTATGATGAACACGACAACAAAGTATTATACAGATCCAGGTAGTGATCAGGAAACTAAAGCTGCTACTTACATTAGGCCAACAAAGACAACAAGTAGACTTTTTTTCATGACGAGTAACAAAAAAAAAAGAATGTAAAAGTAGGCAAGAGCTAAGGGTGATAGGAGGCAAGTTCATCAGATTCACAAATGGGTACCATAATCTATCAGGCTCCTGTTACTGCTAAACAATCAGCTGAACATATAGTTTCTTATCAAGAACTGATTTCTAAAACTGGAACTAAGATGACACTTATTGTCATATAACCCCCACCAAATGTCTAAAACGGGCATACGAGAGAGGAAGCGATATCATCCAATATAGAAGATACAGTTGCAACTCGGACAAACAAACAGAATGTGAAAAAAAAAAGACAGACCTTGAGGAACTAAACCCCAGCTCTTGGATTCAACAGACAAACTTGATACCAATCTGGCAGATGCTATGGCACTGTGTAGCGGAAACAGCGAGACGCAGCTACTCATCTCCACTGGCAATCTGTTTAAAATCAAACAAAAATCGTAAATTCCACTAGTAAAGGATAAGTTCGCAGCTGAATTTAGATTATGATAAAACCAGAATATTCAACACCAACGACGTCCCTGATTTCAGAGTTTAATCATATGCAAAACTTCATGATCACACCAATACATTTCCAAAAGGTGACACATTTGTAGTAATTTCCAACAAAACTAAAGAAAGCTTATTGATTGCGATTAAAAGCGCTTGGAAGAAAGAAAAAAAGAAAGGGTTTTCTCCATTAACACAGACCTAAAAGATGGATTGATACGGCTAGTTGCTGAGGATGGAGATGAAGATTTAATGGGAGAGGGTAAGGACGAGACGTGAAGATTCGTCTTGCTAAGCTTCTGGGTTAGAGAATGTATCTTAGATGATAATCTGCAGACTTTAGAAGACGCCATGGGAAGGAGTCGGAGAAATCAGATTGAGATAGGACAATTTAGTAGTTAGGGTTCCTTCTTTCTGTTCCAAAACCAAAACTTTGTCTTTTACATATGATTTTCAATGAATATCGGTGTTATATGTTGTAAATGATCAATGGCATGGCACATTGCCCAAGCAGACAACCGCCACTAATGTTATATGGTCCTGTGATGGTGACAAGTCTTAAACTCTATCAATGACACAAATACTTTTAATTTCAACTATTTTTCATTCTATTAACAAAAATAAAAAAAGTGTGAATGGTGTTATTGAAACATAAACTGTATCAGACGACAAGCGAAACAAAATTTGTCAATTAATGGAATTTTCTTGTTTACAAACAAATATATTTTGCATTAAAAAATGATTGCGTGTGTGATTATGTCTTCAACTACGCTAAGAGATACAACATATGGCTTTTGGATTCTCATCGCTAAACCACATAAATTTCTCTAACTCCTTGTCATTATACCCGAAATCCAACTCATCCCCTAAACGGATCAGTTCCATATCAATCTCGATAACATTTTCGTTCTCGGGGTCTTTACTAGATTCTTCAACTTTCTCTTCCTTCACTACAATCTTTGCTCTTTTGCATCTCTTCTTCTTGAGTTTCTTCAACAACTTCTTCCGATCAATCTTACCCTTGACCACAACCTTGTGGCTATTCATATCCGTCACAAATGTTTCAACACCTATATGTAGATCATTCAAATTACAAAACTCTTCGAAACATGGATAATATTGTGAAACCTATCTGAAATTGTAAAATAAATTAGAAGGAAACGTTACTTTGCTTTTTACCTTTATATTTTGAAATAACTCGAGCGTATTCATTGCAATGCATCGATATATTGAATTCGACATCCACATACTACAACATATCAAAAAAAATTGAAAACAGAATTTAAGGATTGTAAGAAAACAATTGAAAGCAGAGGATTAAGAAACAAAACAATGGTGTTTAAGTGTGATCTTACTCTGACATTATCCTTTTTCTTTTCTTTCGTCATTGGTGAATCGGACGATCGATTCTGCTGTAAAATTTGTTTGTCGAAGCGACAAGAGATGTCGAAGCGTCAAAAGGGTTAATAATGTAGTTTTTGAATCTTTGATGCAATGGTGGTTCAGATTTAGGATAATAGTTATTGACGGTTAATCCCGTTCGGTTATTCGAGTTAGCAAATGCGAATAATTAATTAAGGGGGTGTTATTGGATTAGGTTTTGAAATTGTTTTAGTGTATTTTAAAAATGTAACAGCTACTACTACAGGATGCAAAACACGAATAACAGGGTTTATCTTCTCAAAAGAACTTTACTAGATTAATTATCAAGAGTACTTACAAGTCTTCTCTCAATCTCACAAATCTAGTCTCTTCTGTTCAAAGATCTATACACGATCTTCGAACCTCTCAACGCACCCCTTAGCCTTTTGCTTTAGCTTTCTTACAAGAACCCTAAAACCCCTTTTGCTAAGTTATTGCTTTTAACGTGTTACCTCACTGACTCCTTAATCTGCTTGCCTGTATCACTTGCTGTGTTACTTCTCAACTGCTACAGAGGCTGCTTCAACACAGCTACATCTTCAATCTCTCCCATTTTAGCTTTGTGTGTCTCTCAAGCACCTGTAATGAACATTCACGCAACCCCACATATCCAGACAGTATATGGTCTCCCAACCAATTCAAAAATCGACTTTCAATAGACATTAAAGATTTGAGAACATTGTCTTAAACCAAACACAGAAGTAAAGATTCTGATAAGTAGCAAGCCGAGAGTTTCAATAACAAGGATACAGACTTAAACACAGAGTAAATGCCTAACTCCCCCAGAATGGAAAACCGATTTTCAAAATTACATAATTAGCTAGCCTAAAATCGGTTTCCCTCCCCCACAACTCAAGGCAACTGCACTCAGCCACTTCCCTTTGTACCATCTACCCCTGCTTGGGAGCACACACAAGTTAAAATCCAGATAAGATGAAATATGAGAAGTGTACAAGCGTCATGAAACCTTACATGGTATGGATTTTAGTAGAGTCTCCACGACGTGAGCAAGCGACCGGAGTGCATGACCTGTATCCTCCAGTGCAATACGAGCTGTGGCTGGATTGAACTGTCCAATTGGTACACGAATGGATCCATGCTCCATCACCTCCGTAGTAGATGCAGGTGTTGGATCAGGAACTGATGTGGATGGATGTCCAGGTGCACGAGCAGTTGTGACAGTCGGTTTTGTTGGCCGTTTCTTTCCCTTTGATGTGTTATTTGCCTTAGCCTCTGCCGCCTGCCGCAGTAAGAACCCCTCACCAGTTCTTACATCCTTTCGATAGACAACTGTCTTTATGAACCTTTCATTGTCAAATAGCTTTGGTGGTTGCTGCATTTGAAGAAGTCCAAAAATAATTTGAGGGAATATGAGCCACCGTGCATCCTTCTTCTGTAACACTCCGAGACTCAAAACCTGATTGAATACCATGGTTCCAAAATCAACCCGGATTTCATTGGCCATCTTACAAATGAGACGAGCTCTATCCTCGGATATGTGGTTTTTGTTGCTCGCTGGAACCCAGTTGTGCGCAGCAATAGCCAGAAGAGCTGCAGACCATGGTGGAAGCAGTGTTGTGTTCAGAGCACCCCACTCTGTCACCTTCCCTTCGGACAGAAACTTTGCTACAGCCTCAAGCGAGGCTAGATCAGCCTCTGCATCAGCCCGGATTTCTGCTTCAGACAGTGCTTCAAGACAAAGGAACTTGTTGATCACGGTAGGTGAAAACTCATATTGATGCCCTCGAAGAACCACTGTAACACTGTCCACTGAGGCTTCAGATTTCACAGATGGTAGGTGCGCATATAGAACTCATCAATCACTTCACGAACGTATCCTCCAAGGCTTGTCACAGTGTTCCTCATATGCCCTCTATCAATCACCGCTTTGAATCCCCATTCAACCTCCTTGTCAAACTCCACCAGACGTTCTTCCATTACATATCGAGTCATAAAGATACCGTACCTTTCTCGAGTTTGTGGTGAGGTGAATCTTTTAGACCGAAACGAGTCATTGCATGTATCTTGGGATGTTGATCCAGATTGTAGCCTTTTCTCGGATGCAGGCCTCAGCTGTCTGAGTCGTCTTTTCCGACGAGCTTCCTTCTCGTCTCCCATGGCGGCATCTTCTTTGGCACTTTCAGTGTGCTTGCCGGAATTTTGCTCAGCTTCAGTGGAAACGCCAGAAGCTTCCTCGCCATCTCCTTGTTCTTCTCGAATCGGAGGTCTCCACACAACGATCGGGAGTGGAGCCGAGCCCTCTCCGTCGTCACCATCCACCTCGGCCACTGGGGCCGAGCCTCCTCCATCTTCTTCTGCAGTCAGATCCGGCAGATAGGACCCTCCGCCACCGTCGTTACGAGCCGATTGTGAAAACCCTATGTATTCCCCGCCGTCATCGTCATCGACCAGGAGGGGTCGATCTTCTCCTCCGGAATCATGTAGGGCCGGAGTTTCGCCGCCTTGCCCAACCCTTCCTCGCCGAGTTCTAAACACCATGGTTGCCGACTTGAGCTTCTTCCCCCTTTGTTTTTGTTTTCGTTTTTCAATCCTAGGATTTTTGAGGCAAGTGATGTTTGAGTTGCCCTTTGTCGCGGGTATATGCAGTTTTCCCACTCTCCCTTTTTTGTTTGTTTTAAGTCTGAGGCAAATTGGGTTTTCTTCTTCAAACCGACATTGACTCGGTTCTGTGCTAACCGGATTTAGATTTTTGTCTCATCACACCGAAATTGCCTCTGGTTTGCTTTGGCGGGACTTGACATCTTCACACCTCTGATTTACTGCAATACACACTTTATGGGACAAGAAAAACCAGTAGTACAGTCCTCAGAACGAATTTGATGCATCCACTTTCAATTAGATAACATGGAGAAGGATTTAAACCTGCAGTGGCATTCCATATATCACGAATTTTAGAACTGGCTTTGAGGTTGTTTTTGAATCAGTTTTCGTAATGTACCTTTTTTCGATGAAGTGCCACATGAACTAACACAGCGCTTGAGCCAGAATGTACACTCAGCTCGTCATGATTCAGTGCATTTGGTTATCTCAACTTCAGTGGCTAGCTTTCACATTATCACATCTTTATCAGCTTGGAGTCAGTTTTCAGCCTTCGTTGTATATCAGAGAGAGCCGCTGGAACCTTGCTTTGACTTGTATCATCCTCAGACTTCTCAAGTACATGATTACTAATTAGCTCCCTTGTACTATCACTGATGTCTTCAGATACCTGGTTGCTAGTCAGTTTTGTTTCTTTTTTTTGTTTTTCACTTGATCAGCAGATGTGTTAACTCTATCACTTGACTTCTCAAGAACTAACTCATAGCTGATCGCTCTTCAGCGTTGTAGTTCTCTTCTCTTTATACCTCTGTGCTGACGTCCATGCTGATGATATGATAAGTAGCTCTTTTCCACTCATGCCCTTGACTCCAAACAAAATCTGAACCTTATGCACACTCTGTCTCAGCACTTGTATAAGCCCTGTACACTTCACAAACGGTCATAGTTCACATATTCCAATTGAATTTCTTAAGGTGACAAAGCGTGCAAAGTCCAATGGTTTAGTAAATAGATCAGCCAGTTGTAATTCAGTGACAACATGTTCAACCACTACCTGTTTTTCTTCAACCAGTTCACTGATGAAGTGGTGCCTTATGTCAATGTGCTTCGTCCTTGAGTACTGTACTGGATTTTTAGAAATACTGATGGCACTTTTGTTGTCACAGTAAACCAGAAGTGTTCCAGATTCCATTCCGTAGTCAGCTGACATCTGCTTCATCCATAACAGTTGGGTGCAACAGCTCCCCATGGCAATGTATTCTGCTTCAGCTGTTGAAAGTGATACAAAGCTCTGCTTCTTACTCATCCATGCAATCAAATTATTTCCGAGGAAGAAACAACCACCACTTGTGCTTTTTCTGTCATCAGCACTTCCTGCCCAGTCAGCATCGCAATATCCAACCAGATTCTTGTTTGACCCTTTCGAATACCAGATACCAAGGTTGACAGTTCCCTTGACATACTTGATGATCCTCTTGACTGCTTCTAGATGTGATTGTTTTGGTTTGGCCTGGTACCTTGCACATACGCCCACACTAAAGCATATATCTGGTCTACTTGCTGTCAAGTACAAGAGACTCCCAATCATTCCTCTATATAGCTTGACGTCTACATCGTTTCCTTCACTATCACTCGTCATTTTAGCTGTAGTACTCATAGGGGTTTTGGCTTCCTTGCATTGATCCAATTTGAATCTTGATAATAGATTCTTTGCGTACGTGCTTTGTGAGATAAACACACCATCGTCAGACTGTGTTATTTGTAATCCCAGAAAGTACTTCAACTCACCCACCATGCTCATTTCAAACTCATGAGTCATATTCTCCACAAACACATCAACGAGTCTCTGAGAAGTTCCACCGAAAATGATGTCATCAACATAGATTTGGACAATCGTGATCTCTTTTCCTTGTTCTAGTGTGAACAAGGTTTTATCCACACTCCCTCTTGTATATCCTTTTTCTTCAAGGAAACTTGTTAACCTCTCATACCAAGCTCGAGGAGCTTGCTTCAACCCATACAATGCCTTTTTCAATTTGTAGACATACTCAGGATGAGCTGAGTCCTCGAATCCCTTAGGCTGTTCCACGTGTACCTCTTCCTGTAGCAGACCATTTAGGAATGCGCTCTTCACGTCCATTTGATATATCTTGAAGTTCAAAATACACGCCATTCCAAGAAACAGTCGAATAGACTCCAGACGTGCCACAGGGGCAAAGGTTTCTTCAAAGTCAGCACCCTCGATTTGAGAGTATCCTTGAGCCACAAGCCTTGCTTTGTTTCGCACCACCACTCCACTTTCATCAATTTTGTTCTTGAAAATCCATTTCGTGCCCACGATATTCACACCATCAGGTCTAGGAACAAGTTCCCAGACATCGTTGCGGACGAATTGTTCAAGCTCCTGTTCCATGGCAACGATCCAAAATTCGTCTTGCAGGGCCTGGACATGGTTTTGTGGCTCAAGGACTGAGACGAAGCATGCGAACTGAACCATCTCACGGAAATTTATCTGAACCCCTATAGTTTTCCTCCCTTCATTCACAGCACCGATGACATCTGATGCTGAATGATTTCGATGCACTTGCTGTAACACTTCCGAGTCTGATGATGGTTGAGTGATGTCCTCTGTTTCTGCCTGTTCTGACTCACTGTCCGACCCAACTTGCTTTGGTGGAGGTACCGAATAGTCATCAAACACCACGTTGACAGACTCCTGGATTGTACCAGCACGTGTGTTGTACACCCGAAATGATGTACTAGTGCCTGAGTAACCTAGAAATATCCCTTCATTGCTTCGTGAATCGAATTTTCCAAGCTGGTCCTTGTCATTCAAGATGTAACACCTGCATCCAAAAACATAAAAGTATCTCAAGTTAGGCGTCTTTCCTTTCCATAATTCATATGGAGTTTTTGTTGTCCCTTTTCTGATGTAGACTCTGTTGATGATGTAACATGCAGTGTTTAGAACTTCAGCCCAGAACTTGGTAGGGATGTTGTTCCCATGTAACATGGCCTTTGCCATCTCCTGAAGAGTCATGTTCTTCCTCTCCACAACTCCATTCTGCTGTGGTGTTCTAGGTGCTGAAAACTGATGCGCAATCCCTTGATTTTCACAGAAAGTATTCATAACCTCATTCTGAAACTCTCATCCATGATCACTCCGGACTCGTTTGATACCAGCTTTCTCATTGATTAGCTGTAGAGCCCAGATTCTGAAGTTGTTCACTGTTTCTGATTTTTCACGCAAGAATCTCACCCAAGTCCATCTGGTGTAATCATCAACGAGGACAAGGACGTATTTCTTCACTGCGAGGCTTTCAGTTTGCATTGGTCCCATCAAGTCCATATGAACTAAGTCCAACGCAGATGTTGTGTGAACATCGGGAACTCTCTTGTGCTGAACCTTGACTTGTTTCCCTTTGTTACAAGGTCCACATACCATCTTTTCTCCTCCCTGAATCTGTGGTACGCCTCGTACTATCCCTTGATTGATCAGAGTGGTCAAGTTCCTAACATTCATATGACCTAGTCTCTGATGCCACAGATTCAAATCATCTTTAGCACTGAAGCACTTAGTCAAGTTTTCCCACATATAACAGTTATTTCCAGTTCTGACTCCCCTTAATATAACTTGGCCAGCTTCATTGCCTTACACTCTATGCTAGTAAAAGTGACCGTTAACCCTTCATCACACAACTGACTCACACTAATCAGATTCGTCTTTAGTCCCTTGACCAAATACACGTTCATCAGCTGTGGTAGATCTGCTTCACATGTCTTCCCTTTCCCTTGAATAGCTCCATGACCACCATCTCCAAAAGTCACTTTTCCTCCTTTCAACACTTTGAGGCTAGCTAAATTGCTTCTCGTACCAGTCATATGTTTGGAGCAACCACTATCGAAGTACCACGGACGTGTATCTTCCTGTTCTTCAGAGACAAAAGCCATACTGCATCGAAAATTAGGTCCTGTTGTACTTCGTGATGCACTTCCTGATGTAGACCGCATCACATCAGCCTTTTTCACCCATATTTGATTTCGAAATCCATTCCAGCTGAACCTACCTAGTTTTCTGAGTTGTTTCACCCTTTCTCGGAACTTGTAGCAGTGTGATTTGATATGTCCATTCCTTCCACAGAAGTAGCACCCACTTCCTTGAGCTGTAGTACTGTTGAAGTCGTAGCCTGCTTGCTGTGAGAAGCCTGCAGATACAAACTTAATCTCTTCAGATGCACATGTGATTCTTCCAGTATATCCAAGTCCTCTGTGGGTCTGCTTGTTCCTTCCGTAGCTTAGAATCTTGTCCAACTGCTTGGTGCCAGCGAACATATGAATCTTTTTGTTCTGAAGATCAAGTTAAGCCTGAAGCTTGGCAGAGAGTTTCTTTTCTGAACTGAGTTCATGTTCTAGATTGTCTGCCTTTGTAGCCAAGTTGAGTTTTTCTTTTATCAAGGACACACTCTCTTGACTGAGTTTTCTCTCAGCCACGAGTTCATTCTGTAATGAGTCAACAAGTGCTTCAAGACGAAGTTTTTCCTTGATGAGAGCCTGATTTTCATATCCAATTCTGACCAGAGTGTCACGAACTTCCTGATAGCTTGTAGCAAGTTCATCCTCAGGTTCTTCTTCTGACTCAGGTTCAGTCACCTCATCTTCCTCGAGCTCCATGATTCCAACAAATGCAACAAAGTTGCTCACTTCTTCTTCTGAGTCACTTTCTTCTTCTTCTGATTCTTCTTCAGCCAGCATGGATCTCTCTTTTCTTTTCTTCTGATCATTAACACACTCCAGCTGAGTATGTCCAATCCCTTTGCAACCGAAACATTTAATTTCTCTCCTTTTGACTGTGGGACACTCTGTCTTGAAGTGCCCGTATCCTTTGCACTCATGGCACTGAAATTGGCTTCTCTTGGCTGATTTTTCACCTTCAGAGTGTCTTTTGATGAAGCCTCCTTTTCTCTGTCCTTGATCTTGTTCAACTCTTCTCAAGGCTTTATCAAATCTTCTCACCAGCAAGCTTACGGGATCCTCATCATCCGATTCCTGCAGTTTCTTTTCACATGAAGACAAGGTGAAGTTCTTTGGTTTCTTCAGTCCATCAAGCTCCATTTCATGAGCATGCAGCATTCCAACAACTTCTCCAAAGCCCAGCTTCTCTGTATCTTGTGACACATTCAGGGCTGATTTGTATCCCATAAATCTAGCAGGCAGACATCTCAGAAATTTCTTCACCAGTTTCTTATCCTTGTATTTCTTACCAAGTGTTGAAGCTTCCTGAGCCAGTGAGCTTATCTTGGAGCTGAAATCCGAGATAGTCTCATGCTCTTCCATTTTTAAAATTTCGAACTTTGATGCCAGCATGTCCTTTCTCGAATTCTGAACTTTCGTGGTTCCTTCAAAATGTGTTTGGAGGATATCCCACGCTTCTTTTGCTGTCTCACATCCCTGTATCAGTTCGAAGGTCTTCTTCGACACACTGCAATGGATTGCCGTGAGAGCCCTTGAATTGAACTTAAATTTCTTTATCTCATCCTCTGTCCAGGTCTCTTCTGATTTAGCAACATCATTTCCTGCAGCATCTTTCGTTTTAGGCATTTCCCAGCCTGTTACAACAGCCTTCCATGCAAGTATATCAATACCACCTATCACAGATTTCATCCTTGCTTTCCAGACGCCGTAGTTTCCTGGGTCCAGAATCACCCTCGAACTGTTGACCAACTCCTGGTAGCTTTCCATTTTCCTCCCTAAGATCTCACCTGTTTAGTAGTACACACAGATGACCGCTCTGATACCAAATGAAAATGTAACAGCTACTACTACAGGATGCAAAACACGAATAACAGGGTTTATCTTCTCAAAAGAACTTTACTAGATTAATTATCAAGAGCACTTACAAGTCTTCTCTCAATCTCACAAATCTAGTCTCTTCTGTTCAAAGATCTATACGCGATCTTCGAACCTCTCAACGCACCCCTTAGCCTTTTGCTTTAGCTTTCTTACAAGAACCCTAAAACCCCTTTTGCTAAGTTATTGCTTTTAACGTGTTACCTCATACAAAGGCTTAACACTCCCTATTTATACAAAATAGATAGTGGCTCATACTAGCCTAAATCGCCAAGTGAAGATCCTAACAAATCTTCTGTGATAAGTTATATTCCCTATTTATTAGGATAAGACTTTAGGGAATATTCCTTATGTTGATATTCTTCGAGATCTTCTCTGAGATCCTCTTCCAGCTTGGATCTCGCATCCTGGTCCATCCACGTGGCATTGTGAGCTCGATCCACGTCATCTCTCATGCTTCATGTTGTCTGACTCCTTAAGCTGCTTGCCTGTATCACTTGCTGTGTTACTTCTCAACTGCTACAGAGGCTGCTTCAACACAGCTACATCTTCATATTTGAATTTGGAAATATTCTAGTGCATTGTGATGAATTCATTACAATGTATGTGGGTTGTTTTGTATTTAAATTATGTATTGTATTGTTATGGATTTATTTGTTTTTAAAAATCAACAAAAAAGAGAGAATTTTGTTGGCTATATTGTTGTTTGGACATTGTTTTCCCCTTTGTTAAATTTTTCAAAGACGCCCAAAAAAAGCGTTTTCGATCCAAACCTCATTTCCCCAGGCCAAAGTTTCTCTTGTATTTTTCTCCTCTTCTCATCTCCAGTGTGGGTTGAGCCTTGCTCCGGCCTTTGGTTGTGAGACAAGAGCCGACGAAATCTCCTTTTTCTGTTGTTTCACCGTTGCTTCTCTTTGTCTCTCGCCGTTTCCTTTCTCTGATAGCTTTGATGATTGTCAAAGCTTGACGAAAGCAATAAGAACAAGAGATTTTTGTTGGCAATTGATATTGCCTATTTTTGGTGTTTCATTGACTTAAAAATAGAGAAAGATTACAAGAAGCAAATGGAGTCATAACTCCTACAAACTAGGGAAACATGAAAATGGAAGAGATGGTTTGCGTAACACTAGAAAGACCCATTCTCCTCTTATTTGCAACTGAAAAAATTATCCAAAACAATTAAAGAGAAGAAACACATGAACATGCATTACATGTATTCTTGGTTTGGTCTTCTGGTTCGTTTTGATGTCATGCGGTTTGGTATTGTGATGCCATCACTCTCTCTCGTCGTCACGCCGTTCTAATGCCTCATGCCGTCACGGCCATCGCCTCACCGTCACTTCGTCAAACTGTTATGCTGTTCTCCTCTCTATTGTCCCGCTGTCTCATCGCCTCACTATCTCGATGCTTCGTCGTCTCTCTGCCTCACAGTCTCTCATGCTATCTCGCCATCTCACCAACAAAAGAAATTTCTTCATTAGGTGAAGAAAAAACAAATTGAGAATACATCAAAACACGAGATAAAATGGTCGTATTTGCTTTACTCTTGTTTTAGATAAAGAAATACATTAAAATCCATTTTGACTAAATTCAAACAAAATCAAGTGGATATTGAATAACGGTTGTTTTTAATGCATTTGAGATTACATCAACCAAATACTTAATCCAATAACAGTAGATTTTAATGTATTTTTTTTTATCAAATACATAATTGAATAACACTGTATTTAACTCTGAATTTAAAATACACATAATTCCATTAAAATACAATATTGAATAACACCGCATAACTTTGAAATATTCTATTTTATATAATAATATGTCATTTTGTTAACCCCATTTGCAGAAGAAATTAAGAATTTTTAAATTTTCAAGTAAAGTTTTGCTTTGTACTAATTAATTTTAAAGAAGAAATGGTTTTCCCCCTCAATAATAAATGTCATAATTAAAAGTGAAAGAGCTCAACTTTGGCATATATAATTGAAAGTTGATACTTGATAGAACTGTTTAATATAAAAAAGGGTTGATCACTAATTTAATTTACAACCTCATGAAATGAAAAAAGGAACATTGGGAGTGAGAGAATTAAAAGAAAATGACTTTTAAATTAGAAAGATAACTAGGATTTAATCCGCACTATTATTAGCGCGGGGTAAATTTTTTATACGAAATTGTTTTGAAATTTAAGAAAAATGGTTTTATTTGAATTTTATAATATGTCTAACTCATGATTATAGACGAAGTTGTCAAACATAATAATTTATCTATTTAAACTGTTTTGCAGTGGACTAAATTATTATTCGGGCTAACCCGTAAAACCTATAATCTTGAAAAATAACTCTATTATGCACCGTTTAATGACTTTAGTTTTGTGGTTAATTTACGAACTCTTAAAAAAATCAATTTTCTTTGTCTAACTTTTCATGAAATTAGTAAAATATTTTTTAACTTTTATTTTGATATAAATTCAAATAAAATATAATAAACTATAGTGAAAAATATATCAAGATTTCGAATATATTTTTTCTTTGAATATATATGGATTGATTATTATTTAAAAATATATAGTAGATAACATCTTTAATACAAAATAAATATTTTTTATATTTTTATCACTAATTGTAAAAAACAGTTATATCATTTCCTATTTCAATTATTTTTTATTATTTATAATGACATTTCATGTACTACAAATTTCATTTTAAAAATATTTCCTATAACAAACATGTACTACAATATTTCCTATAACAAATTTCATTTTAAAAAAATGTCATTTAAAATAATATTTGTGTATTACTTAACGGTTAACAGTAATCACTGACTGTGTTGAAAAATAAAGAACCCTAAAAGCTGATTTCACATTTTCGCGCTTTTCTTCTTGTTTCTATCTGAGCAAGCATAAATGCTGCTGCCTCTTCTCTGGATTTTATTCACTGTCTTGTATCTATCTCTAAAAACCTGCTTTTGATCTTAAAAGCATAACACTTTCAAGTCAGACAAAACATAGCGAAATCAATCAATGCTTCCAAGTATTATTAATATTCTGTTTCCTCTGTCTTCTTCTTCTTAGCTTAGCTTGGTGAGAATTTTCGTAATAATAATAATAATGAAGTCATTTTGATGCATGTTGCACATATAATATACACATGATTTGATGATGATATTAGTTATCCGATTCTTAATGGTTTTTGTGTATTTAAGAAAGGATTTCATTCAATTTATCCATCTCTTTCCATTGCTATACTGTTCTGCAAAATCTACCCTTAAAGGATAGTTATTTTGGCAGTTTCTTTAAACTTTCCGTTTCAAAAATAAAATCATTCTCTTACTGTAGATTTGGCAGATTCTGATGAACGTGGATCGAAGAGGAGCAATTTGATTTGTTTTGCCCTTTCTCTTGTTGATCCTAAAAAGCAAGAGGCTTCATTTCCTCTGTCTGCTTCTTGAGAAACATTGACTCAGTGATTTGACAAAAAAGGGGATATAGAGGTAAAGTGTATGTATCTCTTTGGATCCTTGGATTTTTGGATTAAAGTTGCCCTCAAAATCTGGTGTGGGACTTTTTTTGAATCAGGGTTTGGTGTTTTGTGTTTTGAAGTTTATGTGATTCAGTGAGAAAAGAGTGGTGAGTGAGAGGTCTTGTCCTGTCAATGAGTTTTGTATCCATCTGCAACCCAAGCAGTGTGTTTGGTTTGGTCTTGTCTTGATGTCCAACTTGCCCTAATAATGCAATCATATCTCCTGGAAGCAACAAAATATCAATCTTCTTGGGGAGAGAGGAATCTAGAGAATTGATCTTGCATTTGTGTCTTCAATGATCCGAGGGAAACAGGAGAAGAGACCAGGTTCTAATGGGACTGACAAGGTTCTCGTTGCTGTTAAAGCATCTAGGGAGATTTCAAAGACAGCATTGGTTTGGGCTTTGACTCATATTGTTCATCCTGGAGATTGCATCACTCTGATTGTTGTTGTCACTTCTCACAATGCTGGTAATCATGGAATTTAATTTGCTCTGTTTAATTCGTTATTTCTTGTTTGTTTGGTCTTTTATGATGGAAATTCTTAGGTCGAAAGCTATGGGCTTTCCCGAGGTTTTCTGGTGATTGTGCAAGCGGTCATCGGAAATCGCATTCTGATGCAATTCCTGAGATAAAGAGTGATCTCACTGATACTTGTTCCCAAATGATTCTCCAGCTTCATGATGTATATGATCCAAACAAGGTAACTTACATTGTCCCATCATCAAAATAATGATATTCTGAAACATCAAAAAAGTTATTCTCATGTTTGTTTCTTTGAAAGGTAAATGTCAGGATCAAGATTGTTTCTGGATCACCATGTGGAGCTGTTGCGTTTGAGGCCAAGGAATTGCAAGCAAATTGGGTAGTTCTGGATAAGTAAGTATACAATTTAATTTCATTCTTCAATCATTTAGTTTTAACTCTCTCTCTCTCTCTTTGTGTGGTTGAAATGGTTCTTTTACAGGCACCTTAAGCACGAAGAGAAACGGTGCATAGATGAGCTACAATGTAACATTGTGGCGATAAAGCGTTCTCAGGCAAAAGTTTTGCGCTTGAACTTGGTCGGTTCACCATCAAAGGATGCAGTGAAAGAGTGTGCTTTACCAACTGAACCAGAATTAGCATCTGCAAATAACAAAAACAGGTCGTTGGATTCTATTAGAGCGGTAGATACAAATCCTATGAGCAGTCCTGAGGTTGGGACACCATTCACAGGTACAGAAGCTGGGACTTCATCAGTGGCTAGCTCTGACCATGGAACATCATCGCCTCTTTTCATAGTGGAAGTGAAAAAGGATGAAGCTTTGGTCATCAAAGAGAATGATTCCGGTTCTGGTTCTGATTCTGATTCAGAGAGCGAAAATCTATCTTTAGCTTCGACGAGTATGATATTCCAGCCTTGGATATCAGAACATCTTGGCACTCATCGCCTCTCATCGCAGGAATCAGAGGAAAGTCTAGTGGAAAGTAATGATAAGACTGCTCAAGTATCTGCTAAAATGGCTTTGCTTGTGTTTGATGGAGTAGAAACCGGGATTTCGAGTAGAAGGAGTGACTCGGAGGAGTTTAGTAGAAACTTAAGAGAAGCAATCTCGCTATCACGAAATGCTCCTCCTGTTCCGCCTCCTCTCTGTTCTATCTGCCAGCACAAAACGCCTGTATTTGGAAAACCGCCGAGGTTTTTCTCCTACAGAGAGTTAGAGCTTGCAACAAATGGGTTTTCACAATCTAATTTCTTGGCAGAAGGAGGATTTGGATCTGTTCATCGAGGTGTATTACGCGAAGGCCAGATTGTAGCAGTAAAGCAACACAAACTAGCTAGTACTCAGGGAGATGTAGAGTTTTGCTCTGAAGTAGAGGTTTTGAGCTGTGCTCAGCACAGAAACGTTGTTATGTTAATCGGTTTCTGCATCGAAGAAAGCAGAAGACTCTTGGTCTATGAATACATATGCAATGGATCATTAGACTCTCATCTATACGGTAAAATCTTATCTAGATTCCAAGTTAGTTATGTTAGCAAACTCTAGTTAACTTCCATGAAATGTTCATTCAGGTCGCCATAAAGACACTTTGGGATGGCCTGCAAGGCAGAAAATAGCGGTTGGTGCGGCTCGAGGTCTTCGATATCTTCATGAAGAGTGTAGAGTGGGTTGCATTGTTCACAGAGACATGCGGCCTAACAATATACTAATCACTCATGATTACGAACCACTGGTATTTTACACTAAATGGCTACAAGGAAGAAAGTTAACACTTTTGATACATATATTTGCTTGATTCTGGTCTTTTATTGTGTAAGGTTGGAGATTTTGGTTTAGCGCGGTGGCAGCCTGATGGAGAGCTCGGTGTAGACACACGCGTAATAGGAACTTTTGGGTAAAAAGCTTAGAAATAATCATCATTCTCTAACTCGAGCATTCTACAATTCCTCAATGACTTACTGTGTTTGGTTTGTTTAGCTATTTAGCTCCAGAATATACTCAAAGTGGGCAAATCACAGAGAAAGCTGATGTTTACTCGTTTGGGGTTGTATTAATTGAGCTAATCACGGGTCGTAAAGCCATGGATATCTTCAG
Source organism: Eutrema japonicum (assembly GCA_030161315.1). Lineage (NCBI taxonomy): Eukaryota > Viridiplantae > Streptophyta > Magnoliopsida > Brassicales > Brassicaceae > Eutrema > Eutrema japonicum. The sequence continues at coordinate 49,671,244 of BSQW01000008.1, read as the reverse complement.
ACCAAAAGGCCAACAATGTTTAACTGAATGGGTAATAATGAAATCTAAAAGGTTTCTTCTTTTCAAAAGTTTCCTCTTTTTAAGCTCATATTGGTTTGTGAGCAGGCAAGGTCTCTATTAGAAGAGTATGCGGTGGAAGAATTGGTTGATCCGAGGCTGGAGAAGAGATATTCAGAAACCGAAATCATTTGTATGATTCATACAGCCTCATTGTGCATACGCAGAGATCCACATCTGCGTCCTCGTATGTCTCAGGTAAAGAAAATCACCATTCTTGCTTACATATATGTATGTTCATTCTTTTAAGTCAAATACACTTTCTTAGACAGTGTGTCTGTTTTTTTGTTGAAGGTGTTGCGTTTATTGGAAGGGGATATGGTAGTGAATGAAATTTAAGATGAAGTAGGCTAAAGGAAGAGTTGTTTTACTGTGTCTGTTTTTTTGGGGTATAGTGAGTAGGATGAATAGAAGGATTTTTGTATAATCAAAGTCCTCTTAATCGATGATTATTACTTTTAGTGGATTTATCCAGAGGGTTAGTACTTTGAACAAAAGCAAACTATAGAAGAGAGTAATCATAAGACAGAGAAACTTCATACTTTAAGCAATATAGAGAATTACGAAGATTGGCGTATCCACAAATTGAGAACCATCTTCAAGACTTCATGGAGCATGCATGCTTGGTCGTTCTATTTATAGATGGGTCGCTTCATTGGTTCACGGAATGCTGCCAAGAAAGAAACCAAAGTTGTATCTTTCCATCTTCAAACCGAAGCTTTTCAAGTCATATCTAAAGCTCCATTTGCACCCAATCCAGAGCGTAATCCTTACGAGATCGTCATGTGCAACCTCGACATCCAAGTGATATGGTCGTTCAATTCAGCCAACAAGACATGGGACCCAAGTAGATCGATTAAGTTATTAACCAACAAAACATATAAAACAAGGAAAAATTAGCAAAATTGTAAGCTAAGTAGAGAACGTTTTCAAGTTTCTCAATGGTTGGTTTATGACCAAGGGTATGACGTCAGCCCTGAAGTTTCGGTCGCAGCGATCCGAGGATATTCGCCGTCGCGTGTGTAAACAAAAGCAAGACGACGGTCAATATCGAGAGACCGATCATGACCGTCCGATCGTCGATCTGATGACCGAAAACCATGAGAGGCTCGTCGCGGAGGAAATAGAGAAAGACCCAGAAGACGACCAAGATGCCTAAGACGAGGAGCGAGTTCGGGTGATAGACAAGGCTTACGAAGAGGATGAAGAGCACGCCGATGGCGTAATTAGCTCTGAAATACACGAGATTCGTTTTGATCCTCGAGATCGCGTCGAGGAAACCGTGAGGGAGAGTCATGGATTCGAGATCGAACATCGATTTCCATGGGCGCCGCGTCGCCAGACCGGATTTGATACGGTGTTTTGCGCGTGAGATGTACTCGAGATCCACTTTTAAACTTTTAAGCTTCCCCAATCTCAGAGGTGTTGATCCGTAAATCACACAAAAGGGGTAAAACAGTACATTTTAGTCAGAATCTCGTTTATTGATCAAGGTCGGTGTTGATCCGTAAATCACACAAAAAGGGTAAAACAGTACTTTTAATCGGAATCTCGTTTATTGATCTAAGTCGGCAGTTACAACAGAGTTTAAGTAAGGAGGCAAAGACAGAAGACTTGAGATCGGTAATGAAGGATTCAAGATCGGTAATGAGCTCTCTCTTGTATTCTCTGTCTCTGTCGAAGTTGTGGATCTCCTTGAATGAGGCGATGGCCTCCTTATTTATAGTGTCTTTGAGGCGGTTGAAAGGAAGATTTCTCCTTTTCCGAGTTCGATTAGGAAGAGGAAATCTTCCGGTTTTCTCGCCGAGATAAGGATAAATTCCTGATATCTCGACGAGTCGACCCAAGGGAATATTTCCTTTTCCGAGATCGGTGGGAAAAGGGAAATATTCCGGTTTCATCTGTTGTAACGGACCGGACTTGTGATGGGCCTAGATCGGTAGCCGAGGTGGGCTTTCAACGAGATTCCGAGCTCGGCCCAATGTTTTCGGGCCGACTTATCCTCGATCCGAACCATCGTAAACCGGTCTTGATTGAACCGATCTCGGTTCGAACCGAGTTAAACCAGGGGGTGCTAATCCCCCCTATAACAATTGGTCCCCCCCTCAGTTCGGCGAGGGAGTTTATGAGTTCGGCGAATTTTTGGGGAGTATTCTTTAGCTCGGTTAAAACTGAGATCGGTATGATCTGATCAGATTCTATTTCGAGTTCGCCTTGATGATACGAACTGTACGAGTTCGGCGAACTGACTGAGTTCGGCTTGATGATACGAACTGTACGAGTTCGGCGAACTGCTTGAGTTCGGCTTGATGATACGAACCGTACGAGTTCGGCGAACTGACTGAGTTCGGCTTGATGATACGAACTGTACGAGTTCGGCGAACTGCTTAAGTTCGGCTTGATGATACGAACTGTTCAAGTTCGGCGAACTGCTTAAGTTCGGCTTGAAAGGACGGATCCTCTTTAGATTGGGGTTCTTACGGTTGAATCGATTTTACAAACTTTTGAATTCGGTGAGTTTTTGGTATCGAGCTCTGATATATTTGAAGTCGTACTTTATACGACTTCTCAAACTTGTCGTACACAGTGGTGCCGTAAATAGTACGGTCTTAGCCGGGTGAAGAGGACAAGTTCGACTGAACCTGCTCAAGGTCGGCAATCCATATTGTAGATCGGCTTATCGATTTTGCGGTTGTTGAGAAACCGGCTTACTGGTTTTTGCGACTGTTGAGAAATCGGCTTATTAGTTTTTGCGACTGTTGAGAAGTCGGCTTAGATTTGCGAGGAAGGACGTTCGGCTTGACCCTAGAGTTTAGTTTAAGAGTACGTGAACAGCTCATCTTAATATGCTCTAGGTTTTCTCACATTGAATCCGAGTGTGCAAGACGGGCTCGGCTTATTTGGCTCGGATAATCTGAGAAGTTGGTGCGAGACTGATCTCGGCTTTGAATGTGGAAAGTGTATTATCCATTGCACCATGAGGATGCGTGCGAGCTAAGCTCGGCTTTATCAGATCGCCTGGCCAGGACGTTGATATGGGAACCGTTGGTGGTCCAAAATGCGAACTGTTTGGAGTTCGGCAAACATAAAGTTTGGCTTAAAATACGAACTGTTGGAGTTCGGCAAACATAAAGTTTGGCTTTTAAAATACGAACTGTTGGAGTTCGGCAAACATAAAGTTTGGCTTTAGAAAATACGAACTGCTGGAGTTCGGCAAACATAAAATTTGGCTTTGAAAATACGAACTGTTGGAGTTCGGCAAACATAAAGTTTGGCTTTGAAGGTACGAACTGTACGAGTTCGGTAGAATGCCTTGGTAAAATTTTATTAATGTTATAGCTGTGCCTTGTGAGGGCTGCCTACGTACCTTCGAAAGAAGGATCAAGCCATTCGTAGTTCATATGGTATTAGAATCGAGCGTATGTGTAGTAGCTCGGTGATCTTTTTTTTTTTTGGCGAGCGTTTGGAGCTCGGGAGCGTTTGGAGCTCGGTTCTTGTAGTGCGAGCGTTTGGAGCTCGGCTCTCTTTTTTTTTTTTTTTTTTTTTTTTTTTTTTTTTTTTTTTTTTTTTTTTAATGGCGCGGTCTGTTCGAGGGTTGGAAGGCTCCTTCGACTGGAACTTCCCCCTTTTTGTACTTCATCATCAGGAACTCCTGTAGATGTCGGCACTCTTCGGTTGAATGATTTCCATACCGGTTATGGAAATTGCAGTACGGTGCGGATTCAGTGTTGTCGGGCTCTGTTGGCTCATCCGACCGAACCCAAGTGTTTGACCAGGATTGCTGGGTTTGGACCGCATTGACGGGTTGTTTCGGGGGAACGTATAGTTTGTCTTTCTCGGATCTTTCTTCCTCCTCCATGATGAAGATATGCGCCCTGTGCAGGATGTCCTCCAATGTTTTTGGATTATTGCGTTTGATCTCCCTGTGAAAGTCCGATTCGTACCAGGTGGCTTTGTAAAGAGCCTCGATCGCGGCTTCGTCGTCGATCGTACAATGGGATACAACCGCTTTGAAACGTTCCATGAAGTTGCGTAGGGGCTCGTCCTGCTTCTGCTCGAGGGCCCAGAGTTCGGCGTTTTTTGTTTTCTGCTTGATAAACATGGTGAAGCGTTTGAGGAATTTGGTAGTGAGCTCGTTATAGCTGTTTACCGAACTTGGCTCGAGCGTTGAAAACCAATCGAGCGCGGTTCCGGATAAGTTCTCCACGAATAGTTGGCACATGGCCGCGTCCTTCTCGGTTTCCGAGCTGAAACGAAATCGGTTCATTGTGATGACAAACGAAGTCAAGAAGTTTTTAGGATCGGTAAACCCGTCGTATGGTGTGATCTTGACTCTTTCCAATCGTCGGACTGGAGTATTGACGACTTTGTCGGTAAACGGCGTCCTCTGTGACTCTTGAATTACCCGGTCGATTTCCGGTGCCGAACTTGCAGCCTGGTGGACTTTGGTCCGCATCTCTTGCAGTTGGGCCTGTACCTTGGCGAATTCCAAATTTATGGCAGCTTGGTCTGCGATGTTAATTTCCGAACCGGACGCGGATCTTCTTGTCGGCATGTCGATCGTGCCTGGGGGTTGAGCGTCGGTTAAGTCGGACAAGAGATTTCGGCGTAACGTGTTTTCGTTGGCGGGGGTGATCGGGTTTGGTTCGAGGATACCGGTCTGGTTTCGGTGTTCGAAGTGGGATGCTATCAGTGAAGTGATCCGCTCTTCGTTCCTTTTGTTGATCTCGGCGAACTGTGCCGCCATGGCCTCCATAAAGACGGTCGGATCCATGAATATCGAAGCAGCCGGAGGCGGCGGAAGAGTTGTCGGGGGGTAGGTTTGATTATCCCCTTCAATAAGTGAGTTCGGAGGAAGCCCTCCTCCGTTTGTTGGTAGCTCGGTATTGACTGGATTGGGTTCGTCAGCGCGCGGGTTTTGACCGTTGTTGTCCGAGCTGTCGACGAGGGCTGCGGTGGTATCAACTGGAAGAACCATTGCCGAACTTCAATCAAACGATATCCGAAAGTACTGTTCTATTTTCCCCACAGTCGGCGCCAATTGTTGATCCGTAAATCACACAAAAAGGGTAAAACAGTACTTTTAATCGGAATCTCGTTTATTGATCTAAGTCGGCAGTTACAACAGAGTTTAAGTAAGGAGGCAAAGACAGAAGACTTGAGATCGGTAATGAAGGATTCAAGATCGGTAATGAGCTCTCTCTTGTATTCTCTGTCTCTGTCGAAGTTGTGGATCTCCTTGAATGAGGCGATGGCCTCCTTATTTATAGTGTCTTTGAGGCGGTTGAAAGGAAGATTTCTCCTTTTCCGAGTTCGATTAGGAAGAGGAAATCTTCCGGTTTTCTCGCCGAGATAAGGATAAATTCCTGATATCTCGACGAGTCGACCCAAGGGAATATTTCCTTTTCCGAGATCGGTGGGAAAAGGGAAATATTCCGGTTTCATCTGTTGTAACGGACCGGACTTGTGATGGGCCTAGATCGGTAGCCGAGGTGGGCTTTCAACGAGATTCCGAGCTCGGCCCAATGTTTTCGGGCCGACTTATCCTCGATCCGAACCATCGTAAACCGGTCTTGATTGAACCGATCTCGGTTCGAACCGAGTTAAACCAGGGGGTGCTAATCCCCCCTATAACAGTCGGCGTTACAACAGAGTTTAAGTAAGTTAAAGACAAAAGGATTCAAGATCGGTAATGAGCTCTCTCTTGTATTCTCTGTCTCTGCGGAAGTTGTGGATGGATTTGAATGAGGCGATGGCCTCCTTATTTATAGTGTCTTTGAGGCGGTTGAAAGGAAGATTTCTCCTTTTCCGAGTTCGATTAGGAAGAGGAAATCTTCCGGTTTTCTCGCCGAGATAAGGATAAATTCCTGATATCTCGACGAGTCGACCCAAGGGAATATTTCCTTTTCCGAGATCGGTGGGAAAAGGGAAATATTCCGGTTTCATCTGTTGTAACGGACCGGACTTGTGATGGGCCTAGATCGGTAGCCGAGGTGGGCTTTCAACGAGATTCCGAGCTCGGCCCAATGTTTTCGGGCCGACTTATCCTCGATCCGAACCATCGTAAACCGGTCTTGATTGAACCGATCTCGGTTCGAACCGAGTTAAACCAGGGGGTGCTAATCCCCCCTATAACAATTGGTCCCCCCCTCAGTTCGGCGAGGGAGTTTATGAGTTCGGCGAATTTTTGGGGAGTATTCTTTAGCTCGGTTAAAACTGAGATCGGTATGATCTGATCAGATTCTATTTCGAGTTCGCCTTGATGATACGAACTGTACGAGTTCGGCGAACTGACTGAGTTCGGCTTGATGATACGAACTGTACGAGTTTGGCGAACTGCTTGAGTTCGGTTTGATGATACGAACCGTACGAGTTCGGCGAACTGCTTAAGTTCGGCTTGATGATACGAACTGTACGAGTTCGGCGAACTGCTTAAGTTCGGCTTGATGATACGAACTGTTCAAGTTCGGCGAACTGCTTGATACGAACTGTACGAGTTCGGCGAACTGACTGGGTTCGGCTTGAAAGGACGGATCCTCTTTAGATTGGGGTTCTTACGGTTGAATCGATTTTACGAACTTTCGAATTCGGTGAGTTTTTGGTATCGAGCTCTGATATATTTGAAGTCGTACTTTATACGACTTCTCAAACTTGTCGTACACAGTGGTGCCGTAAATAGTACGGTCTTAGCCGGGTGAAGAGGACAAGTTCGACTGAACCTGCTCAAGGTCGGCAATCCATATTGTAGATCGGCTTATCGATTTTGCGGTTGTTGAGAAACCGGCTTACTGGTTTTTGCGACTGTTGAGAAATCGGCTTATTAGTTTTTGCGACTGTTGAGAAGTCGGCTTAGATTTGCGAGGAAGGACGTTCGGCTTGACCCTAGAGTTTAGTTTAAGAGTACGTGAACAGCTCATCTTAATATGCTCTAGGTTTTCTCACATTGAATCCGAGTGTGCAAGACGGGCTCGGCTTATTTGGCTCGGATAATCTGAGAAGTTGGTGCGAGACTGATCTCGGCTTTGAATGTGGAAAGTGTATTATCCATTGCACCATGAGGATGCGCGCGAGCTAAGCTCGGCTTTATCAGATCGCCTGGCCAGGACGTTGATATGGGAACCGTTGGTGGTCCAAAATGCGAACTGTTTGGAGTTCGGCAAACATAAAGTTTGGCTTAAAATACGAACTGTTGGAGTTCGGCAAACATAAAGTTTGGCTTTAGAAAATACGAACTGCTGGAGTTCGGCAAACATAAAATTTGGCTTTGAAGGTACGAACTGTACGAGTTCGGTAGAATGCCTTGGTAAAATTTTATTAATGTTATAGCTGCGCCTTGTGAGGGCTGCCTACGTACCTTCGAAAGAAGGATCAAGCCATTCGTAGTTCATATGGTATTAGAATCGAGCGTATGTGTAGTAGCTCGGTGATCTTTTTTTTTTTTTTTTTTTTTTTTTTTTTTTTTAATGGCGCGGTCTGTTCGAGGGTTGGAAGGCTCCTTCGACTGGAACTTCCCCCTTTTTGTACTTCATCATCAGGAACTCCTGTAGATGTCGGCACTCTTCGGTTGAATGATTTCCATACCGATTATGGAAATTGCAGTACGGTGCGGATTCAGTGTTGTCGGGCTCTTTTGGCTCATCCGACCGAACCCAAGTGTTTGACCAGGATTGCTGGGTTTGGACCGCATTGACGGGTTGTTTCGGGGGAACGTATAGTTTGTCTTTCTCGGATATTTCTTCCTCCTCCATGATGAAGATATGCGCCCTGTGCAGGATGTCCTCCAATGTCTTTGGATTATTGCGTTTGATCTCCCTGTGAAAGTCCGATTCGTACCAGGTGGCTTTGTAAAGAGCCTCGATTGCGGCTTCGTCGTCGATCGTGCAATGGGATACAACCGTTTTGAAACGTTCCATGAAGTTGCGTAGGGGCTCGTCCTGCTTCTGCTCGAGGGCCCAGAGTTCGGCGTTCTTTGTTTTCTGCTTGACAAACATGGTGAAGCGTTTGAGGAATTTGGTAGTGAGCTCGTTATAGCTGTTCACCGAACTTGGCTCGAGCGTCGAGAACCAATCGAGCGCGGCTCCGGATAAGTTTTCGACGAATAGTTGGCACATGGCTGCGTTCTTCTCGGTTTCCGAGCCGAAACGAAATCGGTTCATTGAGATGACAAACGAGGTCAAGAAGCGTTTAGGATCGGTAAACCCGTCGTATGATATGATCTTGACTCTTTCTAATCGCCGGACGGGAGTGTTGATGATCATGTCGGTAAACGGTGTCCTCTGTGACTCCTGAATTACCCGGTCGATTTCCGGTGCCGAACTTGCAGCCTGGTGGACTTTGGTCCGCATCTCTTGCAGTTGGGCCTGTACCTTGGCGAATTCCAAATTTATGGCAGCTTGGTCTGCGATGTTAATTTCCGAACCGGACGCGGATCTTCTTGTCGGCATGTCGATCGTGCCTGGGGGTTGAGCGTCGGTTAAGTCGGACAAGAGATTTCGGCGTAACGTGTTTTCGTTGGCGGGGGTGATCGGGTTTGGTTCGAGGATACCGGTCTGGTTTCGGTGTTCGAAGTGGGATGCTATCAGTGAAGTGATCCGCTCTTCGTTCCTTTTGTTGATCTCGGCGAACTGTGCCGCCATGGCCTCCATAAAGACGGTCGGATCCGTGAATATCGAAGCAGCCGGAGGCGGCGGAAGAGTTGTCGGGGGGTTGGTTTGATTATCCCCTTCAATAAGTGAGTTCGGAGGAAGCCCTCCTCCGTTTGTTGGTAGCTCGGTATTGACTGGATTGGGTTCGTCAGCGCGCGGGTTTTGACCGTTGTTGTCCGAGCTGTCGACGAGGGCTGCGGTGGTATCGACTGGAAGAACCATTGCCGAACTTTAATCAAACGATATCCGAAAGTACTGTTCTATTTTCCCCACAGACGGCGCCAATTGTTGATCCGTAAATCACACAAAAGGGGTAAAACAGTACTTTTTAGTCAGAATCTCGTTTATTGATCAAGGTCGGCGTTACAACAGAGTTTAAGTAAGTTAAAGACAAAAGGATTCAAGATCGGTAATGAGCTCTCTCTTGTATTCTCTGTCTCTGCGGAAGTTGTGGATGGATTTGAATGAGGCGATGGCCTCCTTATTTATAGTGTCTTTGAGGCGGTTGAAAGGAAGATTTCTCCTTTTCCGAGTTCGATTAGGAAGAGGAAATCTTCCGGTTTTCTCGCCGAGATAAGGATAAATTCCTGATATCTCGACGAGTCGACCCAAGGGAATATTTCCTTTTCCGAGATCGGTGGGAAAAGGGAAATATTCCGGTTTCATCTGTTGTAACGGACCGGACTTGTGATGGGCCTAGATCGGTAGCCGAGGTGGGCTTTCAACGAGATTCCGAGCTCGGCCCAATGTTTTCGGGCCGACTTATCCTCGATCCGAACCATCGTAAACCGGTCTTGATTGAACCGATCTCGGTTCGAACCGAGTTAAACCAGGGGGTGCTAATCCCCCCTATAACAAGAGGCGCGTCTACAAACCCTATTATATTGCTCTGTGATCTCTCCTTGCTCTCTGCTTGTCACTCTACTCTTCTAGATCATTCTGTGACGTTATGTATTCATGTGCAGGTCCAGCTCAGCCTCCTTGAGCTCACACAATATTCATGCTGCAACAAACTCTTGTTGACCAGCATTTACTGTACTTGGACACTGTACTAAACGGCACAGCTTTGATCAGTCTTGGGTAAGGCTGTCAATTTGACTGTTTAGCCGCGGGTTCCGCGGGTTTTGACCTGCCACGGGGCAAGTGCAGGTCGAAAATGTTCAAAATATTAAAAAGTAGGGCGGGTGCGGATCGAGTGTTTTCAAATGCGAAGCGGATGCGGAGCAGATGCGGAGCGGATGCGGAGCGGATGCGGGTCGATATTTTTTTTCCGCGGGTCTCGCGGATTACCCGCAATTAAATTTTTTTATTTACTTATTTATTTACTAAATACTATTAAAATGTTGAAATATTTTGTAATATAAATATAAATATTTTTTGTTAACTGATTTGTTTTGTAATATATATAAATTAATTAATTATTTTGTTTATTTTTCAGAAAATTGTGTATTTATGTTTTTTTCATGTGTAATTTATTTTATTAAATTTATTTTATTAAATATATTTTTTTTACTAATTTTTTTTTCAAAATATTTGCGGATTACCCGCGGGTTCAAGCGGAGCGGGTGCGGGTCGAACAATTTTTGTTAATGAATCAAGCGGGACGGGTCGATGCGGATCGGAAAAAATAAATAACCCACGCGGGACAGGTTGGACCCACTTGACAGCTCTAGTCTTGGGTTACCTGTGCTTTTCCGATTTGGGCCTCACCAATTAACCTAAGGCCCAAGTGCTAGCAACAGCCCAAAACCATGAAATGTGAATCGTCACTCACAACGTATATTCCATTTCAAACTACAATATGGGATTAATTCCATAAAGAATCATTAATTAATTTTTCAGCATACAAAATCAACTAAAAGGATTAGTATTGTAACTAATGCTCTACACGATGACTTTGTATCTTTTCTATCTTAATAAGCAATTAGATGTTAAAAACAAAAAAAAGGATTAGTATTTTTTTTCTTTCTGACAGCAAAAGGATTAGTGTTTGTTATGACATTAATTAAAAGGATTATTATATAATCAGCCACCGAGCGTATTAAATTGGCCTATCCCGCATAATATTTATAAATACCACCATACATTTTCATAATATCTCCATTTATTCCAAAACTTATACTTCGATACACTCTAATACTTTGCTTTTGAAGTTCCTAGTGTTAAAACCAAAGTCGAGTGCTTGATTTGTATTCCAAGACACTTCACCTTCAATTCTTTTCATATAAATGTTTGGATGTTTTCTTTAAGATTGTCCATGGAGAATCCTATAAGTTTTACCAAAAACATATATCAATATATATATATGGACACATCGTTGTGCTTCCAACACATATTTCAGATTCGCAAAAACTGTTTCTCTCATTCTCTTGAAGATCTATTTTGTATAAAGAAAAGATGGAGCTTGAAGATCAGAAAAATTTCTTCCATGGAACACTCGAGATTACAATCTTCGATGCAACACCTTTTTCTCCTACATTTCCTTTCAATGTAAGTATGATATTGTTGTTGATGATGATATCATTGTGCTAATTCTCATGAGCTATTTCTTATCTTATTCGCAGTGTATATATACGAAACCAAGATCAGCTTACGTGACCGTCAAGATAAATAAGAAGAAAGTTGCTAAAACAAGCTCAGAGCACGACCGTGTCTGGAACCAGACTTTTCAGATCATCTGCGCACACCCGGTTTCTGACACGGCAATCACCATCACGCTCAAGACTCAGTGTTCTGTTCTTGGAAGATTCCGGATCTCTGCAGAACAGATTCTGACTTCTGATCCAGCAGTTATAAATGGGTTCTTCCCTCTGTTCGCAGACAATGGATCAACGAAACCGAACTTGAAGCTCAAGTTTCTCATGTGGTTCAGACCGGCTTATCTCGAACCGGGATGGTGCAAATCGCTCCAAGGGCAGTCTTTTCAGGGTATTAGAAATGCTAGCTTCCCTCAGAGATCGAATTGCAGAGTCGTACTGTATCAAGATGCGCATCACAAGGCAACGTTTGATCCTAGGGTTCATGATGTTTCTTGTAACGCAAGAAATCTCTGGGAAGATGTTTACAAAGCGATTGAATGCGCTAGGCACTTAGTTTACATTGCAGGATGGGCATTAAACCCTAACCTGATTCTCGTACGCGACAAAGAGACAGATATTCCACACGCAGTGGGAGTAACTATCGGCGAGCTTCTTAAACGGAAAGCACATGAAGGTGTAGCGGTGAGAGTAATGCTGTGGAACGACGAGACATCTTTACCGATGATTAAGAACAAAGGTCTAATGCGAACAAACGACCAAACAGCTTTTGCTTATTTCAGAGACACCTATGTTGTTTGTAGATTGTGTCCAAGATCGCACAAGAAGCTCCCTACGGCGTTCGCTCACCACCAAAAGACGATCACAGTGGACACACGTGTTACGAATACGAACACCAAGGAGCGAGAAATCATGAGCTTCATTGGCGGTTTCGACCTTTGCGATGGCCGGTATGAGACAGAGGAGCATTCTCTATTCCGTACACTAGGGACAAGGGACAATTTTTATCAGGCAAGCGTCGCCGGAGCTAAGCTAAGTAGAGGCGGACCAAGAGAGCCGTGGCACGATTGTCACGTGTGCGTGGTAGGAGCTGCGGCATGGGATGTTTTGAAGAATTTTGAACAGAGATGGACGAAACAGTGTAACCCTTCGGTGTTGGTTAACACTTCAGGGATCAGAAACTTAGTAAACCGAACCGGACCAACAACCACAGAAGAAGATAACCAGAAATGGAATGTTCAAGTTCTGAGATCGATAGATTACGCGTCAGCGACGGAGGTGCCGAGAGGCTTACCGGTAGAGAAGAGTGTACACGACGGCTATGTTGCAGCGATTCGAAAGGCAGAGAGATTTATATACATTGAGAATCAGTATTTCATGGGGAGCTGTGATCATTGGGAGAACAAGAACGATAGGTATGATGAAATCATTTTTTGGGGGAATTTTTAAAATTCTATCGTGGAATTCCGATCTAATTTACTTTTCTTGTTCGATGTATATAATCTGCAGCGGATGCACAAACTTGATACCGGTTGAAATAGCGTTAAAGATTGCGGCTAAGATACGCGAGAAGGAGAGATTTGCGGTGTACATAGTGATACCAATGTGGCCAGAAGGGCCGCCAGAGAGCGAAACGGTTGAAGAGATGCTTCACTGGACGCGAGAGACGATGTCAATGATGTATCGGATCATCGGAGAGGCGATATGGGAAAGCGGAGATGAATCACATCCGAGGGATTATCTAAACTTCTTCTGTCTCGCAAACAGAGAAGAGAAGAGAGATGGAGAGTCTGAAGCAGTTTCGTCGCCGCATCCCAGAACGCATTATTGGAATGCGCAGAGGAATCGTAGATTCATGGTCTATGTCCATTCCAAGATCATGATAGGTAAACTCCTAATCTGAAATAAAATTGAAGATTTTTCATGAATATTAGGTAATTGAGGTTCCGATAAAAAAAAGTTTGTTATTGTATGTTGTTTGTAGTGGACGACGCATACGTTTTGATAGGATCGGCCAATATAAACCAGAGATCAATGGATGGTTGTCGCGACACCGAGATTGTAATTGGTTGCTACAAAACCGATACAAAGAACACCAACAAGATCAGAGCTTACCGGTTATCGCTCTGGTACGAGCATACCGGTGGCCAGATCACAGTGGATGAGTTATCCTCGTCGGAGCCAGAGAGTTTGGAATGCGTCCGAGGGTTGCGGACAATGGGGGAGCGGATGTGGGAGATTTACAGTGGAGACAAGATCGTGGACATGAATGGTGTCCATTTGGTTGCATACCCAATTAGTGTGACAAGAGATGGTGCGGTTGAGGAAGTCGGCGATGGAATTTTTCCTGATACCAAGACGTTGGTGAAAGGAAAGAGGTCCAAAATGTTGCCTCCGGTTCTAACAACCTGAAAGAAAATGTCAGAGTCAGATCATAATTTGCAATGTATATGTATAAATAACATTCAACTTGTTGATTATGAAAATAAGTACATATTAATGTTGATTATGAGAGGATGTTTTTAGTGATTACCACACTTACTGATTTCTGTTATAACAGACATTCTGGTTCCTTTGTCAGTTCCAATTAGTAGATGATGTCTTGGGTGTTGTCTTTTTTACCCTTTGTTGCCTGCAACAAGGAGAAGAATAATCAAAACCTGTATAAACCAAGAACGAGCAGCTTTTTAATAGTAAAAATTTATGCAAAGCATATAGTGCTACTTGTCACAACAGACCAAATATCTCTACATCTATGTCTGAAGGTAAACCGGTATGGAGCTTCAGCTTGGAAGGAACTTTTTTTTTTCTCCTATTTCGTGTCCAAACTCATCTAATGGCGCTTATGGCTGGGAACAAATCTCCCTTTTTTGCACAGTGTATCAATCCAAGACGATTTACTATTGATAGCATGTACTTTTTCAGCGCTGTACCAAAGCTTCTTGCAGATCTAGGGTAACAACTCTGTTCTTCCTCTACATTCTGCTGATCTGCAGAGAATACAGTTCCAATACTGTTCTTGATAAGGACACAAGAGGACAGTTTCTGAAGATGTAAGTCGTTTCTAACTCACTCTTAAGCTGGAAAGTTCTCAGAGTCTTTAGTAAACTAAATATACCTAGATTTATATCGGCTACAACCTTTCATCCTGATCAAACCTAGACCGATCTAATTTCAGATCAATATAAAGCCTCAAAGCTTAAAACTACAGCAGTAGCTGTCAACTCCATGCTTAAAATGAGCTGATCCTACGTCTTTCTTATCTACAAAAGCTTTGCCTTTGTTCTTATTTATAGATCTCTTGCAGCCTCCAGAAAGTTAACGTGGTTAAGATAATCCTGTCCAGTCGATTCTAAATCTTTTGCTTCCATGCAACACCAGAAATCAATGTAGTGAACCATCTTCAAGAACAGCTACTTCTCCATCAGTCCAGCAATTCATTTCTACCAACATTCTAGTGTGAAATCTAGGCTAGTCTCACAAATCCTCTAAGAAACAAAATGACTGATTCATCCTCCATTGTCAGAACTCTAAAGAGAATCCAAAATCTAAGTGGCAAAAATAATGATGCAGACATAAACAAGAAACAATACGAGTCTGTTACATGCTAAAATTTTAAGACATATTAACGACCTATATGCCAAACTAAACGACAGCTAACCTCTAGAAGATATAACCAGAAAGTAAATAAATACGCTTCCCCATAAGGAAAGTTTTCTTGGAAAGATCATATACCTGTCTCCTGACTCGTAGGAAGATCTTTTTATGTAAGGCACATCAACATCCTTGGAAAGTGCATACCCGGAAAACTGATGTAGCATCAACATAATCAACAAGGCCATTGACAATCTCTTGATATATAGAAAAGTTCCTTTATCTGAAGGCAAAATAACTCATAGGAGAGGGAGAAGGTACTTTGAGAATATAGCTTTCTTCTAAATAAAGTTGGTGCCGAGTAAGGCAAACTTGCTGACAAATTCCACTTATGCAGCTTGTGCCCCCTCAAAGACAGGGCTGTTAATCTCTTCAAGCATATACGCGGACCCAAAAACAGTAGATATATATAGATGGCACCACCGTAAATCCTATCTTATTTGCTATGTCTCTGATGAAGTAACTCCATGAAAAGTCGCTTTGATTTGTCTTCTATAGATTCATCTGTCATCCATGAGTTATAATCTTCACCCAGCCTCTTAACATCTGACCTCATTTTATGTTGTTCAGAATCGATATTCAATCTACGAAATTGAGATTCAGCCACCCATCAGAAAATGCTGTGCATCAGCTCCAGATCAACGTTCTTCCATTTGTTTGAACCGTGAAATATGTGGTACACCTAATGACACACGAGGTTTCTGATGGTAGAAAGCAGGAGTATATATTTTCCCAATCCATCAGAAGATTGAACATGGGCAGTGGGCAGTAGGGCCCTGCAACTCCGACCAAGTGCAAGACCACTTACGGCACCTTGATTCAGTCTGGATGCAATCAGAGGTAAGGATGCTGATCGCTTCGATGGAAGTCCTTGCTCAAACAATCCTTATCGAAGTTTCCCACGAGAGAAAGATCCGCTCATATTGATCCAGATGACCCTAAAAAAATGGCTTTTTCTGGTGCTGATGGAAGTTTGTTGGCCTGATCCCAGAAGGGCGTGATAGGTGAATCCCAGAATGAGTTCTAAGAAGCTAATCATCATGCTTAGATGGCCATAGAGGATCAATATGTCTCTGTTCCTCCAATAGTGCATTGTGCCTTGTTCCCTTTCCCAATTAAATCAGTATTGACACTACAGAAATGACCTTGAACAAGCAAGTTCAGGAAATTTCAATGAGAAAACGCTGACTCCTGGCACAATCTAGAAATGGATGGCCTTCCAATGTTTCCACTCTATCTTAACTGAGTTTCTCCTATATACACCTAAAATCTAGTAGAAACAAACATAACACCTCCACACAAAAAAAAATGATCCGTGGTAATGCTGTCACTTTTAGCTTCCAGCAACAAGCAATTGCAACTCGAGAAATTCTCCAAATATGTGGCCAGAATCAACAACTTCCGCTCAAATCTCTCTTTAGACCAAGTAATCAAAGCCTCTAACCCCTTAGAAAGGTGTTAGCTCACCAGATCTTTATAAATTTATATACAAGAGAAGGAAGAACTGTGGGCTTGAAGCACAAGGAGGGGTAGATCTCCCTCCTTTTGTTAGTGCCAGTTTGATTTCTCAAACTTACTGGTGCATACTCCTCTGAGGTTTCTATCAGAAGGATTATCTTTTACAAATAATGAAAACCAAAGTGTAAATAATGCGAGCAGGAGAAGGATAATAGGGCATGGCTAATATCAAACAGGAAAAAACAAATCGTGAAATTGTAGAAACATACGACATAGTTTAGCCATCTAACTTAAATAATTAAAATGCCTTATTTAGAGAGCAGAAGAACTAACATTTAAATTTAGAGTAGATGAATACCCCACAAACAACCAGATGACTGTTACGAAGTGGGCTATTTAGACTCACCTCATTCATTTTCCACAGATCATTTATACAATTCAATGACGATCCAAGCGAGGTTTCTTCTGCGAGCCAGACCCATGGCTATAATATTGACTCCTATCCGAAGATCCCTAAGAAACAAGAAAAAGAATACAGGCGTGTCAAGTTCAAGTCCACAAGAGTAGATCAAATTACAAAAGCATGTAAACATGGGTACCAAAAAACTATCGTTTTCGCCATAAGAACCACGGAAAGCGCCATCCATATTGTTGAAATTCATCCCATACGATCCACCTGGACACATAACATATCACAACAAAGCAGTTAGCGACATACTGATAAGGCCAAATGTTTCCAAGAAAGATCTAGGATCGTACCAAAACCCCACGGCCTACTATCAACAGTAGCAAGTTCTGCTCGCAGCTTTTCAACTTCACGCGCCATAGAAACCATGTTCTTTTCCATTGTCTGCCGCTGCTCCATAAGCTCAAACTTTTCCTTCTTCTCATAGTCAATTGCACCTCTGTTCCAAAAGAAAAGAAAAAACTTCCTTTTAGCATTAACAACCGAAACCAGATATTTAGGCAATAAAATATAAACTACAAAAGCTAATAGAATGATAGAACGTGTTATGTATTATACCTAGCGTGCATAAGATCCTTCTGCAAGTCTTTAACCTCAGCTCTCAAACCTGGAATCTGCTTGTTATCTGATTGCAATTTTAGCAAATCTTTCCTAAGTATCTGAATATCTCCACTTAGTTCACGTTTGATGTCACTTAGCTTCTGAACTTCACCACGCAACTGTGCAGCCTCCTTCTTATAGGACTCCATAGCACGAAGATCTGCCTCAAGTTTATGCCTTTTCTCACTGAACTCCCTGGATTGCAGATCTTGTTCAGCACGGAGATCAGAAATCATCAGATTCATTCGGTGAAGCTCTTCCTTGGCAGCACTGAGTTCCCGTTCCAGAAGGCCTCGGTCCTCGGCCAATCTACGAGTATCGTTCAAAAGCCTTCTAATTTCAACATCCTGTATTTGAAGATCTTCCAACAAAGATGGAGGTGGAGGCTGTAACAACGGAGGGACCCGAAGAAAGGGTCTCTCCGGAGAAAAACGACCTCGATCATGAAAACTGTCTCGGTGAATTCGGTTTCTTCCAGACATTCAAATTGACCTTCTGAAGCACAGGAAAAAAAAAGAAAAAAAAACGTCAAAACTATCATCGAAACAAATTCGAAATGGGAGTATTCGCATTCACAAAACAAAAACTATCAATGCAACTATCACGAAACAAATCAAACCATAAAAAGAAAAGTTTCACTGAAAATTGAACAAGAAATGCAAAGATGCGTTTCTCCAGAATCCAAGTAAGAAATAAATAATGGTTTTACAAGATCAACAAAAGAAAAAACAAGGCAAACCCTAGAAAATTGATAGATAAATTTCGAATTGGATTGATCGCAGCTTCAGCAGATCGAGAATTGAACATATATATGTTTCGTATGATATTGAAAAAGAGTCAAAACCTGTTTCTGCTGCAGAGCGGATATCGTCTTCCACCTTGTTTCTTCAACTTGCTTTTGAAGTCTCTGTATTGGAGAGAGAACAAGGTTAAAACATGTCTGCGCCAGAACGACGTCGTGTTGAGAATCTTCCGTTTTCATTGTTCATTGGGCTTTGAATGGCCTTTTTGTTTCAAAACTTCCTATAACGTTCATCACTGACTTTGGCGTTCGGTACCCGTTCGGGTTCGGATCGGTTTTTTAGGTTTAAGCTCAAAGGTTCCGTTCGGATATTTTAACCCATTTATCGGGATTTATCGGATTCGGTTCGGGATTAGTAAACTGATTAGAATCCAATTTTATTTGAATAACATTTCAGATCTAATTATATCGGGTATTTCATAACCAAAGTAACTGTGTGTTCGAATAAGTTCGGGTATGTTCGCCCATAATATGATCAAAACCCAAAATAGTTCAACATAATTCGATTTTCGATCGAATTAATCGAAGTATATATAAAAAAAATCTTCGATTTTACTAAACATCGGATTCGTTCGGGTTTACTTCGGATTTCAGGTTATATCTGTTCCCGACCCGATATCTGATATACTCAGCATCGAATCCTATTTAGATATTTTAGAGGATCCAAATTCGACCCAAACCCGCTAATTCGGATCGGGTTCGGGTTTAGATATCGGGTATGGTTACAAACGCACTATTCATCACTATGAAATCAATTGTTGAAACCGATTATAGGTAGAACACCACGAGCCATTCCACTAGAACGCTCCAAAAGACGGTCGCACTCGTTTGCCACTCTCGACAGCGATTCGTACGCCGATCCACCATCGCAGCTCAGTGACGTCTCCGCCGTGTCCCTCAGCTTCTTCACCTTCTCTCTCATCTCGCAACCTTCCTCCTCCACCATGATCCTTCTCACCGAGGCATCAATCTCCGCCCTTGAAATCACTTCCTCCAACGGCAGTTTCGCAGACCGGATGGCGACTCCGAGCTCCTCGGTCAGCAGTGTTGCATTCATCTTCTGCTCTACGAAAAGTGGCCAAGCGATCATTGGAACGCCGCTAACAACGCTTTCAAGAATCGAATTCCAACCGCAGTGAGTCAGAAACCCACCAACGGCTTGGTGGGCTAGTATTTCGGCATGCGGGGCCCACAAAGAGACCACAAGGCTCTCTCGTGGGTCCGGCTAACAAACCCTTCCGGTAGATAATCCGGCGTGCCGTCTTGTGTTTTGCCGCTATTAACCGAGATATACGCGCTGCAAGCTGAACCGTCTACCGGCGGTCGGACCACCCAAACGAACCGTTGCTGGCTCAGCTCGAGCCCCCAAGCCAATTCGGTTAACTGTTTAGCCGAGAGAGACCCGCCGCTTCCAAATGAGATGTAAAGCACGGACTCATTCGGTTGTTTGTTTAACCAATCCAAAACCGGATGATTAGTTTTCGATGGATCAACCGGTCTGGACAAAGGACCGATTGGATAAACCGGTACACGAGCGATCCGACCCAAGAGCTTTGGGTCTTGAAGAGATTTCAAAGTTTTGGGCTCCATATCGTCCCATGTATTCACAATAATACCATCAGCCGTTGGGAGAACTAAACCATAAGGAACAAATTCCCGGTATAACTGCTCGGTCGGGTCAAGGAATGTTTCAAGGGTATCTTCAAACCGAACCGGTTCACATCCAGGCATAGCCAAAGGTTTCTTCTTGATTATGTGCTCTTCTTGGACGTCTTTCTCCAGCGTTGGGAAATACATCACCATCGCGAGAAAACGTGCGTTTGAAGCGATGAAGACATAAGTCAACATGTTGAACTCACTACCGAGCCGTAACGCGTCCAAGCCGAACAAGTCTACGATCAAAGCCGTTGGTTTGTGCTGCATCTCCGCGATCTTTGATCGGAGGGTTGGAATGGTCTCACGGATCATGGTCAAGATCTTGATCGCAAAATTGACTGACGGATCCACTAAACCGGAGATATCCGGAGACGGGAGGCCAATGACGTCAACAAGGGTCGCGTCACAACCAGGTGAGTTGAGGAATTGGGATTGAGCGGAGGCGTCGGCTTCAAGGACGAAGATTGTGACTTGGAAGCCGTGGGATCTGGCTAAGCGTTTTCCGAGCTCGATCACCGGGATGACATGGCCCATTCCCGGGCTAGCGAACATGGCAGCATGTGGTCTTGTAATCTGCATAGCTAGCCTCTATTGATGAACGTTGGTTTTTTTGTTTTGTTTTTGTTGTGTGGGTTACTCTCTGATGGTCGCAAGTGAGTTAAATATATAGGACCAAAAGTCTTCATAACGTTTGTAAATAGTATAATATAAGGTCTAATCTACTACCTTAATTGTCTTATACAAACAAGAAAATATAAATATCTAGGTGCATGTAACTGTATCTTAGTGAAGTGCATATATATTTATATAGAGAAAATAATTAACCACGTGAGCCGTCGCGTGGATGATCCATTTTGTAATACTCGTAAGGCTATGTATACATAGCACATAGGTACATTACACACGACTATTTTTTTTTTTTTTGTTGTTGCTAAAAACGACTATATCTATACTATTAAAACATTGTATTATTTTGTAACCAAACAAGGAAATTTTTAATTTTAGTCTATTCCCATCCAGAATAACTATTATTCCATTCTTTTTATTCTTGTTGCCAAACAGATATTTTTGGTTAAATTTAAAAATTAATTATATTTAAAAAATCTTACCAAATATGTAATTATTTACTATTTTTGAAATTATAGCAAAATCTTGCCAAATCTTTAATTATTTGCTATTTACGAAAATAGATATAATATCTTTACAAAAATATTCCTTAATTTGGATTTTTTTTTGGATTTAATATAAATATTGTAAACAGTTGTATAAATATATTTTTTGGATTTAATATAAATATTTCTTTACATGATCAATGATTTATATAAATATTGTAAATAGTTGTAGTCCATGGTCAATGATATTTTTCCATATATTATAAAAATCAAAAAAGAAATGAAACATAAAAAGTCAAATTTATGCCTTCAAAGTTTAGTAATTTTTAAAAAATTAAGAGCTTGCATTAATTTTTTTTAAAAAATAAGAGCTTGCATTAAATTTTG
The DNA here is from genome assembly GCA_030161315.1 of Eutrema japonicum. NCBI lineage: Eukaryota > Viridiplantae > Streptophyta > Magnoliopsida > Brassicales > Brassicaceae > Eutrema > Eutrema japonicum. The sequence goes on along the minus strand of BSQW01000008.1, from coordinate 49,649,870 downwards.
AAATATTTATTGGATATTTCCCGAGTTTGCATCAACATTTAAATACAAAATATTTAGAAATAATAACAAAATATGTTTATTTCTAAATATAAATCTAATTATTGCACTCAAAATGTACTCTATGATTGTATATATTCTGTAATTAATTATCTAATATATTTGAAATTCACAATCGTACTAAAAAGGTACATCATGTATTATAAAATTTAAAATATAATAATTGTTGATTTCCTTAAAAAATAGTATTACCTTTAACAAAATAGCATATTCTTTTAAACAAAAAAAAGCAACCAAAACAGAATATATGCTTTCCAAACATTTGTTACGATATTTTTTACGTGATACATTTGCTATTTATTTGGGATATGTTTTCATATAATTCAAAATATACGAGATATATAGTTAATTACACCGAAAAATATTCATAGAAAACAATAAAATCGACAATCATGTAGAAACGTATTGAGTACTCATCCATTCACTATATGAAGAAGACATCTCGACATACTCCATCATCTCAAACATATGAACGTTTCTAAAATTTTATTTTATTTGCTTTGTTTCTATACAGTTTATATCTTCTGTTTGTGTATTTTTGTCTTCCGATCTACCAAAAAAAAAGATTTCATACCGGAAATATCATGTAGAATTTTATAACTTTTTTCTTTCTTAATCATTTTCCCACGATTGACTAAAATATTGATTCTTACTCAGTTTGTGTTTCCATTAAAATAGGTATATGCCAATGATGGATGAGAAGAAGATTTTAACTCATCCTGTTTTGGAAGTTAGTTATGCTATTGGTTTATGGTATGTTCGCTATAAATCTTGAAATTTCTAAGTTAAGCTCATCACCAATCTTCCATTATCTTTGTCTATATATGTATGTATGTATGTATGTATGTATGTATGTATGTATGTATGTATGTATTAATATGTTTGATGTTGGATTTCTCAGAAACGGACAAGATTCGAATGATTTTTTGGAGCTGCAAAAATTCAGTTTCTTTCCATCAACGCATGTTTGTTTCTAATCCCAAATAAATCAATGCATATCTATAAATCCTTTGTCTCTATTTCCGCCATTTTTTCTGTTATCTATCAGTTTATGGATACTAAGATTTAAATCTTGAGATGTTGTTTCTATGTATTGCAGTAGCTGTGAGTGTCTATGGAAAGGATTTGTTGATTAGATGAATACCAAAAATTCTTAGATTTACGAAACAAGGAAATATATATTGGTGATGACGTACGGTCCCTCTGCTTTCTTTGTTTATGCGGTCTAACCATTGTAACAGCCAGAACAACCTTTTTTAGCAAAACTATAGAATACTAAAATTATCTATACTATTAAAAGAGGGTAACATTTTGTGTCCAAACAGGGATTCCTTCTGTTTTAGTCTAATCTCATTCCGGATATCTACTATCCTTTTTTTTAATCCTGTTTCCAAACGACTTTTTTTTTAAGTCGATTTTCTAATTAATAATTTTGGATATTAAATTAAGGAATATTCTTTATTACAGTTCAATCATTTAAGGAATATTCGTGGAATCAATGTTTGAATATCATGTTTCTGTTATTATATTTTTTCCTTTTATTATCCTAATGCTATGATTTTGGTAGGTTTCAATTATATTCAATATTTTGTATTGATATTTTTCTATTTGTATTCATTTACTTTCCGTTTATTTTAATATAGATTAATTGATTATCAAAGCTTCTTTAAGAAGTTTTGCTAAATTTATGACGTCCATATAAGAAGTTTCATTTCGTAGTTTTTTTTTTTTTTGCTGAGCATCTTAATATCTAAAGTTAGTGTATATCGTTTCGATTTTTCTTTTATTCGGTCTTCAAAATTTGAAACTAATGGATTTATTTTTATTTTTCTGATTGAATCAGTTCGCATTGAGAGTTTGCATACCATCTGTTTCCCTTCATTGATTTGTGGCTAATCGTGAGAAGAAGAAAAAGAAGAAGATGAAGAAGAAGAATAAAAAGAAAAAGAGAAGAAGATAGTACAAAGAGGTAAAAAATCAATCCTTTTGATCTCTCTGTCTTATTACGTGTATATAATGACTCAAGAATAATCGCAAAGGGATCTTGTGGTCATATAAATTAATACCCAATCTAATTAAAACAAACTTGGAATCATTTTCAAATTTCAAATATTAAGATGGGTAAAGCAAGGGGAGTGAACAATGGTGTTAATCAAACTCTCTCGGTTATCTTTTTGGTTCCGGCGTGGCTTCTTCCGCCGCCGCCGCCATATTGGGTACCACAACTACGACATCCACCACAACTACTACCGACGGAACCGGAGGGAGACCGATTACGACCACGACGACCACCGTCACTGATAATAAGAAGATACATGCAGGTGTCAGAGGAAGCTCTAACAATTACTTCAAATCAGATTGCTAAAACTGTGGAAACTTTCTCACGGTAAGGGGAGATTTTTACATTTTTCAGATCAGGATAAAACAATCTTGACTTGATTAAAAAAATGATAAAATCCAAACGTGTTTGTTGGTTGGATGATAAAGGAGGTCAGGACATGCCATCTACTATATAAGGTTCATGCTGCTCATGGTGGAGGATCTTCTCTTCGTTATCTCTTTGGAGGACCAAGTGCTTTTGATTGGTTCAAAGACGACATGAACAATTGCTTCCACAAAGAAGGTAAGTAAAAATGTTACAAGATATATTTATAATATTTTATTTGACCAAAATGATCTTTGCTCTTTACTTTACTTTTCCATGCGCTACATGAGGGTTTTTAAATGTTTGCTGTTTATTTCTTAATCATTGTTAAGAATGTGAACAATGTATGTATTTGATTCTCCGATTTGATGTTATTAGTATACTTTGTGAACTGAATTTTATGTTTTCTTTAGCACTTCTTGCAAGTTGTTTATGTTGCGATTGGGGGTTTTTGTTTGTATACAAGGATGTGATGCATCAGTTCTTATAGACACAGATGAATCTCACCATTTTGATAAAGAAGCATCTCTGAACCAGTCCTTGCAATAATTGGCGTTATTGACTATGGTAGATTATCAATCATTATATAAATTTGTTTCGTTCTCAACTTATCGTAACATAAGGATAATGATAATCCATGGAGAAGCTACTACAGGCAAAGGAAGAAAGGTCAAGCAGAGATGTTGCCAGTTGAAACAAAGATCAATGTTGAGCTGGCAGAAGAATAAATCGTGGATGTATTGAGATGGCCAATCTGTTACAAGTGGATGAATATGAGATGTGGTTAGTAGTCAACAAGTCAAAGAATCAAGAATCTGTATAAAGAGCTATGTGTTTGCATATTACGTTTCTCAGCATTTAAGTGTGAGTTGTGAGGGATTAAGAGAATGTGTTTCTCTGTGATATTGGGAGAGCTCAAGATCCTTATTGACTTGAGAGATTGTGATTCATTTATGATAAATCAATAAAGTGAGTTGTTGCTAAAATTCTAATCGTAATAGGAAGAAGAAGAGGAAGTGACAAATATGATGAAGAAAACATTAGATAGTGTTAGTAAAAGTGTAGAGTTTTGGGATTTCTATTGGTTTTCTAGAGTTTTGGGATTTTTATATTGTTTTTTAATAAGTTCTCCGTCTTTCCCAAAACTCACAATATTGGTTTTCTAGAGTTTTAGGATTTCTATATTGTTTTTACCTAGATTAGTACTATTAACAACACTTATTAAAAAGTATTATTAAAAAAATTCGTATAGCATTACATAAAAAATAATATTTCACATCAAAACAAGATAATTATAACAGAGACACTTTTTGTGTTCAAACATGAAACAATGCATATAAATCTATTCTTTTTCTGGATAACTTTTAACCTTTGGATTTTTGTGGATAACTATCCCCGTTTCCAAACAGAATAATTTTGTTCAATTAAAAATTCATTTTTTGGAAATAAAAATTCAAATACAACCCGTAATCTTCTTACCTATTGATATCACAAAATTTTTAATTTTGGTTTCTACTACAATTGAACCATAATTACGGTTTTGAAGAGAAATAGATGTTACAAAGTTTAGAACCATATATCAATCTATACTATTAAAACAGAATAACTTTTGTGTCCAAACAGGGAAATGTCTATTCTTATCATGAATAACTGATATCCCATCCTTTTTAATCATGTTACCAAACATAAATCTTTTTTTTTTAAATTAAAAAAAAAAATTATATTTAAAAATCTTACCAAATCTTTAATTATTTATTATTTTCGAAATTATAGCAAAAATTTTACCAAATCTTTAATTATTTAATATTTACAAAAACATAGATATAATATCTTTACAAAAATATTTCTTAGTTTGGATTTTTTTGGGATTAAAAAATATTTCTTAAATTCAAATTTTAATTTAGATTAATTTGGATTTAATTAAATATAGGCTATATTAATTATCAAAAATCACAAAAATAAGTTGTTATTATATCTTTACAAAAATAATAAACTGGATATTTTTAAATATTCAAATTTAAATAATATTTTCATAATGACGGAGATGATAAACGATATATTATTGTATATTTTTATTATAATCAATCAGTCTAAAATTTTAAATATTTGTAATTAGTAAATATTTATATTGTACGATAATATGAACGGGCGGTTTAGAATTATGTTTTTATAATCACGGTCATTTTCAGATTAATATGAACGAGCGGGCTATAATTATATTTTTATAATCAGGGTCATATTTAATACCAGAAAAAAATAAATATACAATAATAAATTATATCTAAAAACAAAACAAAATCTTAGTCACTTTTTAGAAAATTATATCTAAATACAAAAAAACGAAACAAAATTAATTGGCTATTCTTTTTGTGGATAACTATTAATTGCCGAACAAGTCAATTTAGTACAATATTAATAAAAATATATTTTTTAATTTAGATATAAAAATAATTCCAAAAATCCTATTTAAATTTACCTATTTTCTTTATTTAGATTATACAAAATAAAACATTAAACATATTTTTGTTAAATCTCAAACAAATTTTGCATATCTTACCCGTACTATAGATGCAAGATTTGGAAGTAAGGTATTATTTAAGATAATTGAAATCGATTATGAAAATTTTTGCAAAATAAATGAATCCCGAAATGTTAATATATATATGGAAAATGTGATCAACAAATAAATTATTTATAAATGAAATATTCTCCAAAAAACTTACATATAATTAGTAGCCATAGATGAAGCTATGATGATTAGCTTACCTAAACGATTTGATCATCAAGCAAAATTATAAATAAAATATTATCCAAACGATTTGTTATGATTTATAAATACGAATTAAATTCTTTGTAACTTACTTAGATGCAAATCTTTAGATATTTTTGGAACTTATCAATAAATTTCCGTTCCTAAATATTTTATTTAAAATATATTAACTAATCTAATTAATCACAAATCTCTATCAATATCTTAATTTTAGGAAGTTTTTCAACTATTGGAAAGATTTTGTTGGTCATTATGATTAATTATTATATTCAAAATTAAAATATCGTAAACCCTATAATTTAGTCTTCTTCTCCTATAAATATTGCAAATTCTCTTGGCCAATCTCACACCACAAATTCCATTCAAATATCGATTACGCTTTCAAACAAATATTACTACTTTCATAATAGATTCTAATGGTTTTGTTATATGTTATAGGTTGTTTCAAGTTTCAATCCATCAAAATATGAATAGCGGTTCCATGTGAATGGAAGTTACTACTAATTTCAAAACTTAAAAACTCGAACTCCAATCGTTGTTCATAAATGTTGCTTCTTGTTATAATTATGTTTGAAATATCAATATATGTCATTTTCAGTTGCAGGTCCAAGAATTTAATTATTTCAACTACGTTAAATGATCTTTCAAATTGGTCAAGACTTTCCAACCTATGGCGACCAACAATGAAAGAAACTGGTGCTGCACCGCCTGGACAAATGAAGTGAGTAAAGAAGTTTATTCGATTATAAAAATGATAAATTATATTACAAAGTTTCATAAACAAAAAAAAATCTACAGAAACAAAAATCATATTACAAAAATTAAATCTACAAACAAATTACATCTAAACACAAAAATAAACACAAGTTATATTACAAAATTTCATAAACAAAAAAATATTCTCGTGCGGACGTGATAAGCGCATATTTTACCGTTTTAAAGTATTTATTTTTGTTAGTTTTATTTTGTCTTTGAGTCTTTTTAGTGTGTTTTAGTGCATTTTATGTCTCATAATTATTCATTTGTATTTTAGAAGTCCTAGAGAGTCTTTGTGGTATTTTGTAATATTTTGTGTAATTTTATGTATTTGGGAGTTGCTTGGATCGAAGCAAAAGAAGAAACGTCTGAAGTTCGGAGATCGATGACAGACTTCCCACCGTTGGATTAATCTGAAATTTGGAGACAAGCTAGAGAAATGACTTAGCTTTAATTGAGAAGTGGTTTGAGGCCAATCCAACGGCGCGATCGACAGTTATGCCCGATTTCGTGAAGTCGGTCCGAGCTGATCAGAATACTATTCCGAGCAAAACAATTGGATCAAGCAAAATGTGCTTCCAGCCACCATTCACTGTAGCATACGCAAGTTGTATTTTTAGTGGGTTTAATTGTGATTTGCAAGTTGTTTATTTTCCTTAATTTCCACCTTAATTTAGGGAGTATGTTTCCACCTTAATTTAGGGAGTATGTTTACTCTACCATAGTTAAGTTTTAAGTAGAGTTAAGTTAGTTTTATGTTTATATAAACCATGTAATATCATTGGGATAAAAAAATCAAATTTTTGGAAATACAAACTTCAAAAGAGTTTGGCTCTAGACTAGTTCGTTTCTCGCATCTTCGGTGCCGTAGTCTCTATTCCCCGTGGATCGATACCTTAAAGTGCTACAAACGACATGCCGTCATGATTGCGGTGTTGTGCACGTTGAGGGTAATTGACGTGCCGAGCCTAAAAGACTCGCACAATCAGTTTGGCGCCGTTGCCGGGGAGTAGTAAGATTGCCATCAGAGTTAGGATTTGGGCTAGGACTAGAGTTTTCTTCTTTCATCTTTTTATTTTTCTTTTGTTACTATTCTTTTTCTCTTTTCTTGTGATCTTGATCTCTTGGGCGTCGTTACTTGGAGTGAAGGAAACAATCAAGGAGAGTAAGATTTAGAAGACACAACCGTCAAGCTAGTGACGTTAAACGCGCCATTGGGGACCTCCCCAATCCTATCCCTCGTCAAGCTAGTGACGTAAAACAAGCCTATCCTTTAGTTCTGTTTTTATTATTTCAATAAATCACTCTTCCGGGCTGTCGTTTCTTGTTTGCTTGAGGACAAGCAAAAGGCAAGTCCGGGGGAATTGATAAGCGCATATTTTACCGTTTTAAAGTATTTATTTTTGTTAGTTTTATTTTGTCTTTGAGTCTTTTTAGTGTGTTTTAGTGCATTTTATGTCTCATAATTATTCATTTGTATTTTAGAAGTCCTAGAGAGTCTTTGTGGTATTTTGTAATATTTTGTGTAATTTTATGTATTTGGGAGTTGCTTGGATCGAAGCAAAAGAAGAAACGTCTGAAGTTCGGAGATCGATGACAGACTTCCCACCGTTGGATTAATCTGAAATTTGGAGACAAGCTAGAGAAATGACTTAGCTTTAATTGAGAAGTGGTTTGAGGCCAATCCAACGGCGCGATCGACAGTTATGCCCGATTTCGTGAAGTCGGTCCGAGCTGATCAGAATACTATTCCGAGCAAAACAATTGGATCAAGCAAAATGTGCTTCCAGCCACCATTCACTGTAGCATACGCAAGTTGTATTTTTAGTGGGTTTAATTGTGATTTGCAAGTTGTTTATTTTCCTTAATTTCCACCTTAATTTAGGGAGTATGTTTCCACCTTAATTTAGGGAGTATGTTTACTCTACCATAGTTAAGTTTTAAGTAGAGTTAAGTTAGTTTTATGTTTATATAAACCATGTAATATCATTGGGATAAATGAATCAAATTTTTGGAAATACAAACTTCAAAAGAGTTTGGCTCTAGACTAGTTCGTTTCTCGCATCTTCGGTGCCGTAGTCTCTATTCCCCGTGGATCGATACCTTAAAGTGCTACAAACGACATGCCGTCATGATTGCGGTGTTGTGCACGTTGAGGGTAATTGACGTGCCGAGCCTAAAAAACTCGCACAATCAGTTTGGCGCCGTTGCCGGGGAGTAGTAAGATTGCCATCAGAGTTAGGATTTGGGCTAGGACTAGAGTTTTCTTCTTTCATCTTTTTATTTTTCTTTTGTTACTATTCTTTTTCTCTTTTCTTGTGATCTTGTATCTATTTAAGCAAATTAAGCCTAATTAGACGGGGGCTGCTTCTTTTTAGGGTTCTAAGCCACTTATTTCTTTCTTCTTGTCTTGTTTTTGTTTTGTATGAAGGATACAAGATCCAAACCATTTTAGTGAAGATTTTCTTAAACTCTTTTTACCAATCTTTTTATTTTGCTTATGGCTTTCATTTGTACGGTTTATATTTGTGATTTAGCTATGTGTGAGTAGTTCTTTTAGGATTCTTGGGTGAAGTAGATTAGGGTGATTCTAGGTTTGTTCTTGATGTTTAAGAACTAGATTAGTTGATATCCTTTCTCATTGAGTGTTATTAATGCTGGATTGGCCTTGACAAAGTTGATTTAGATCATAGGGAATTTCTCGCCCGGAAGGTGTTCGATGAAATTCCCCAACCAATTCAATGAGTGTTTTACATTCCTAGCCTATGGAAATAGATGTCTAGGGTGTTTAATGGCTATTTAGACTTGTTATTAATGCTTGTTAGTCATAGAATCGCGAACGGAAGTTTATGACGATTGATGACTAAGAAATGGGTTAATACCATGGAAGTGGATTAATCTTTAGTAGTGTTCTAAGGCCTAGGGAGATATTTAGTCGAATGTTTGAGCATCTTGAGTAGATTAAAGAATCACCCGAGTCGATTGCTTTACCCGAGAATTCGTTTGTTTAAATTTGATATTAATCGTTTTCTTGTTTGCTTTGCTACTCGTTTATTTCTCTATTTTGCACGTTTCAAATTGTCCGATAAAAACCAAAACCCGATATTTGCTTAGATTAGATAGCGTCCTGTATTCTTAGTGCGTCGTTCTTATTTCCCTGTGGATTCGATCCCAAAGTGCTACAATGACATGCCATTAGATTGAGGCATTGTGCACAGTGGGTAATTGTGCGAACCGTAAAAAGTTCACTATCAGGACGCACGTGTTATAATCTAGTATAGTATTGTATTACACATAGTCCATTATGCATAATATATAGTGTCTGTATATATGTCAATATGTCATGTTTTGTAGCCAAATAACAAATGACATATTATGCATAAAGTTTCGTAGATGCTTTTCTTATACTTGCTAGTAATTAAATATGTTTTTAGATGCTTGGTCAGTGATCACACTATCTTTATAATATTATTTAAGAAGATATTTTAAAAAATAAACTTTGTTTTGTAAGTTATTACATTAAATGTCGTTACAAATAACAAAGAATAATTGAAATAGGAAAAGATATAATTATCTTTTAAAATTTATTAGTTAGAATATGAAAAGTATATATTTTGCATTAAAAAGGTTATTTATTATTTAATATCTTAATTATTTTTAATACTATATATTTTTAAATAATAATCAATTCATATATATTCAAAAAAAAAAAATCTATTCAAAATCTTGCTATACTTTTCACTATAATTTATTATATTTTATTTGAATATATATATCAAACCAAAAATTGAAAAATATTTTCCATATTTTATAAAAAGTTAGACACAAGAAAACTTTTTTTTAAGAGTTCGTAGACTAACCACAAAAACTAGAATCATTTAACGGTGCATATTAGAGTTATCTTTTCAATATTATAAGTTTTTGCGGGTTAACCCGAATAATATTTTAGTTTACTGCAAAACGGGTTAAATAGATAAATTATTATAAATTTACAGTTTTTTTTTTTTTTTTTTTTAACTTCTGAATATATTATCATGATGAAGTAACATAATCCGAATGTAAGGTATTATATATTACAGGAGGAACTAAGGAATAAAAATTATATGAAACATTTTCTGGAATCGCTTCTTTAGCCAACTTGTCTGCCGTTTTATTACCATTTCTTGGTGTCCATTCGAATCTGATTTCATCAAAGTGTTTGCTCCAATCCCATGCTTCTTGAATCCAATTGTATACACCAAAATTCAGAGTTTCTTTATGAAGCAGATGGATGAGATTTTTGCAATCTCCTTCAAAGATTACCCGTCGATATCCATGAGACCAACAACTTTGCATTGCCATTATCAATGCTTGAATTTCACCTTCTAAGGCATTATTAGGAGCTTGATGTTCTGCCTGTCCTGCCCCTAAGAACACACTTCTTTCATTACGAATTACCCAACCAGCTTTTGAAATCCTCCTTGTCGAGACGTAAGAACCATCGTAGTTACACTTGATCCATCCGTTCATCGGTCGTTTCCATGTGTTATTATCACTTGTAATGTTACAATGACCTATCCGCCTATTCGTAAGTGAATGTTGAGCTACCAAATCTTGAGTATCTAACCATTCTTTTGTATCATCTTGTGCCAAAAGTAATGATTTTCGCCAAGTGATTGTTTGTCGTTGAAAAAGTAATAGATTGCGACTTTTCCATATGCGCCACAGTATCCATAGAGGAAGTTGTTGTATATGGGGAGGTATAGCTGTGGTTTGTGAAAGTAGAAGATCCAGCTTCGATTCCCATTGTCGAGTTTGATCCAAGATTGTATGGTTCGGAAATCCAGAAGCCCGCCAAATGTTTTGAGCATACTGGCATTCAAAGAATATGTGATTTACGGTTTCTTCATTATGTTGGCACCGTGGACAGACTGAAGACTTTGTTATATGTCTTCTCTTTAGACATTCGCCAACTGGTAGTGCAAGAGAGACCATTTTCCAGAGAAAATGTTTTAGCTTTGGAGCTGTATTGAGTTTCCATATCTTCATTTTGAGCAGAGAACATCCCGGTGGAGGAGTAATCCGTGGAGCAGTATCAGCCAAATGGGTCGATAGCCAATAAGCTGATTTAACCGTGTAGAGACCTGATTTGTTGTAATGCCAGCCCAGAAAATCTTTAGAATTGCGTGATCCTAATCTTAGTGACATGATCAAATCTGCATCTGCTTCAGGTATTAGGCGTCTGATTTTCGCTTCATTCCATCTCTGATTTGTTAACATCAAATCGCTGATCAAACAATGATCGGATTTAAATGTCTTGGTGGACGTGGTGGATTTGTAGGTAACCAAGGATCAATCCAAGTGCTAATTGATGAACCGTTTCCGATGTTAAATCATAAACCTCTCTTTAGTAAATCTCTGCCTTGTAGGAGTGATTTCCATATATATGAGCTTCTCTTTCGATCACCCGTAGTTAGAATATTTTTCTCTGCAAAATATCGACCTTTTAAAACACGAGCCATCAAGCAGTTGGGATATTGGAGTATTCTCCATACTTGTTTCCCCAGTAAAGCTAAATTGAAGCTTTCAATATCCCGAAATCCTAGACCTCCCTCTTTTTTAGGTAAGCATAATCTATTCCAAGCACACCAATGCATTCCTCTAATATCATCTCCTTTTCCCCACCAAAAGCGAGCCAGAATACTGTTAATTTCCTCACATATACTCTTCGGGAGTTTGAAAATATTCATTGAATAGACTGGCATGGAGGTAGCCATTGACTTTAGTAGTACTTCTTTACCACCGTGTGACAAAAACTTCTTATCCCAACCTTGTGTCCGCGATTTCACTTTGTCGATGATGTATTGAAACATATCCGCTTTCTTCTTCCCTATCAGTTCTGGAATACCCAAATATTTCCCTCCTCCTCCTTCATTATGAATACCAAGCAATCTTCTCATCTGTGATTTAACACTATCCTTGACCCGACTACCAAATGTAATAGATGATTTCCTGAGGTTAACAGATTGTCCAGATGCTGCTTCATAGAGAGATAAGACATCCTTAATAGTTTTGCCTGATTTCGGATTTGCAAGAGAGAAAAATAGAGAGTCGTCAGCAAATAGTAGGTGATTCACTGCAGTGGCTTGATTACTGATCTTCAGGCCTTGAATAGTTCTTTCTCTCATTGCTTTAGTCATTAAATGTGATAGAATTTCTGCACATAGTATGAATAAATACGGAGATAGAGGATCTCCTTGACGAATCCCACGTTTCGGTTGAATGAAACCCAACGGTGTGCCATTCACCTGAACTGAGAAACTGACTGTTGTTACACATGTCATAATCCAGGAAATCCATCTTTGATCAAAACCCATCCTCTTCATTGTTTCCTCAAGAAAAACCCATTCCAAACGGTCATAGGCTTTTGTAATATCTGTTTTTAAGGCCATGTATGATTTAGATTGTCTTTTGCAAGCCTTGAGAGAATGATAAACTTCATGAGCAATGATAATGTTATCTGTTATCATTCTACCAGGCACGAATGCAGCTTGATTCTCAGAGACAATCTCATCAAGATGCTTCTTTAGTCTATTTACGAGGATTTTGGAGATGATTTTGTAACTTAAATTGCAAAGAGCAATTGGTCGAAAATCACTCATTACCGTTGGTGGAGAAACCTTTGGGATGAGACACAAATTTGTGTGATTGTGGCATTGATCCAATTGTCCCGTATCAAAAAACTCTTGGATTTCTTTAAGAATTGCCGGATGTGTTTCTTCCCAGAATTTTTGATAGAAAGCTCCAGAAAAACCATCTGGTCCTGGTGCTTTATGGGCTCCAATAGAGTAAACTGCATTCTTAATTTCATCCAAGGACACCGGTTTACAAAGATCTTCGTTAATTTCTGTAGATACTCTGGATGGAAAGTCTATAAAAATCTCCTCTAAAATCGCATCTGGGACCCCATGAGAATCAAAAAGATCAGAGAAATACTTCTCCGCAACCTCTCCTATCGCAAGATCTCCTCGTTTGATAGTTCCTTCATTGTCTTGGATTGAACTCAATCTATTCCGAATTTTTCTTGTCTTTGTGACCGAGTGATAAAACTTAGTGTTTTTATCTCCTGCTGTAAGCCATGTGTTTCGACTTTTCCGTTTCCAGTAGATCTCTTCCTCCAAATAAGCTTGATGAAGATCCTTTTTTAGTTGACTTCTCTTGAAACTTGTGGATTTTCTAGAAGCTATGGCTTTGTCTAGTTGATGTCGTAGAAGAGTGATTCTTTCTTTTGCATTAAAACGATTACTCTGTTTCCATCTTGAGATTTGCTTCCGGCATGATGTTATACGGGTAGCTAGTGATGTTGTCTGATTCAGAGTATTATCCCAACCTCTCTGGACAGCTTGATGAAAACCATCTTGTGAGGACATACGATCATCATACATAAATCTTCCCCTTCTTTCCTGTGGAATATCAGCAATAAAAGTAACTAAAGGTCGATGATCTGATTCTCTAAACTCCAGAAAATGTGTTTCCGAATCTGGGAATCGTGTGTGCCAATCTGGATTTGCCATTGTTCGGTCTAGACAGCTGAGAACATAGTGGTTTCCTCTCTGTCCCGCCCATGAGAATCTATTGCCAATCGATTTCAAATCTGAGAAATCACAGTGTCTGACCATTTGTCTAAATTCTCGAAAAGATGCTTCTGATCTAATACATCCTCCTTGCTTTTCATCATTACTCAAAAGCTCATTGAAATCACCCATAATAAGCCATGGATCCTTTCTGTGAATTGCCAGTCTCTCCAATCTCTCCCATAGGTTGTTTCTGAGTTTTGGATCTGGATGTCCATATACAAAGGACAAATAAAAACCCATTCCATTACTTTTGATGAAACAATCTACAAGGTTGGGAGACTGAAAATAAACAGAAAGCTTAACTGAAGATTGCCATAAGATTACTAAACCACCACTTAGTCCTAAAGGTGGAACTGTTACATAATGTTGAAAACCCAAATCACAACACAAATCTCTGATGTAGTTGTCTTGTTGCTTTGTTTCTGACAGGCATATGATGTCCAGAAGATACTTTTTCTGTATCTCCTTAAGGCGTTGAACTGTCTGGTCATTGCCTAAACCCTGACAGTTCCAGCAGATTGTCCTCATGGAGGAAGAGGTGGTTCAGGGCCCACCGCGCCTCCAACGGTATGGTTCATGGTAACTGACTTGTCAGTACCACTGATTTCTTCAATTTCTCTCGCCATTGCTTTGTTTCCTTGCTCTGCCTCATCCACATCTCTGAGTTTTCTCTTTCGTAAGGTCTTACCCAACATATCTTCGTCAAAATCAGCAGTACCCTGTTCCATTTCCTCCTCAACATTCATAATCTCAGCGGTCATTAATTCAGTACCTGGTACATCTCCTGTGGCATTTGCAAAAGTTGGGACAGGATTGAACAATTCATCCATATCAAGCTCTCCTCTTTCCATTGCGTTGCCAAATTGATCAGCCACATCCACCATCAAATCCTCCTCAGCCTCTAAACGTTGCGCTTCTTCAAGGGGAAGAAAATTTTCCTCGTCAGAATCTTCATTCTCCTGCTCATCATAGCCATTCGCAACTTGTTCTACATTTTCATTGTGATCAGCTTCCGGTAGTTCGTCTTCATTTAACTCCCGGATTTGGACTCCTTGGTTCTGATGCTGTTCTTGACCATTGTTGTTGTCTCCATCATCGTCATCATCCGAAACATGAACAAAGCCTCCGTTTTGTGCCAGACAATTCCCGGAGTCATGAGTTAACATACCGCAAACTTCACAAAACCCACGAAGACGTTCATAACGAAATCGCAGTAGTGAGTTCACACCTGGTGTGAATTGAAAATGTCGTTGAAACCTTAGAGGTTGTGTGACATCCCAGTTGAGTCTTACACGAGCATATTCAACTCTCGCTGCCGCTTCAGGGTTGTAATCTACATCCATCAACATCGCCATTGCCCGACCGATATGAGCGATGACATCTTGAGTCATGAATTGCAGTGGAATTCCTCGGATCTGGATCCAAAAGGGAATGAAGTTGAGCATCGTTAGATCCATCATTGGTGCCCATCTCTGAAGAATCAGCATTCTTTCAGCGAAAGCCCAAGGGCCACGACGGAGCACACTCTCCATAGTCTCCTCTGACGGGAAGATGAATTGGAAACGCTGGTTGTCAACAATTCGACCGTAGACAATCCCTGCTAGTCCCCAAATGCGAGGGATATTAGCAATGATTGACCGTAGGTTTTGTCGCCGTGGGATAGTGGGTCGTCCCATGATGACAAAGCGGTTTTCATTTGCCGCTTGATTGACCACATCCATTGGTAAGGCAAAAGGTTCATCTTCAACACCCAAATCCAGATCCTGGATTGCTCTTCTCAAATTATGTGCCATCTTCAACAGGGTATAATAGAAACGGAAAGGATATTTGGTTTTTGTTTGAGATTGCAATAAGATTTGTGAAGATAACCAAAAAAAGCTTCTCTCTTTATACTCGTATAATATCGCCGATGTTGACGGAAGTTGGGCTTCACTAAGAATCGTGGCTTTCTTAGTGGGAATAGCTTGTGCCAAGCGAGGGGTGAGAGCATGTTCACCGATTTTGCCGGCACGATTTGTACAAACTGTCACCGGAGTGGTGATGAAGACTCGGTAGAATAACCGTAAAAATATCGCTATTTGAATCGTCATTTTCCTAGTTTACTTTTCTCACAAGTTTTATCTATAATCATTAGTTAATTATATTATAAAATCCAGATAAAAACAATTTTCTTAAATTTTAAAACAATTTTTTTAAAAAAAATTACTTCGCGCTATAATTAGCGCGAGTTAAATCATAGTTTTATAATATTTTAGCTCTCTCAAATAAACATTATATATATACTAGTGGGTTAGCACATTTTATATCATTGTTTTTATGTAGTTAATTATAAAATAGATGAAACACGCATAAAAAATACTCAACCTTGTTGGAGTTATCGGCATCAAACCTACACTTTGACATCTTATGCTCATAAGTCATAACTAAGTACAACAAAAATTCTAGGAAGTAAAAAAATTCGAATAATTTGTAACTAACAAAAATGATTGGAAAATTTTCGAAACAATACATAACTTATATATATATATATATATATATATATATTTTTTTTTTTTTTTTTTTCAGAATAATAGGTACGTTACATAACTGTTTGCGTCCAGAATATTACAACCACAACAGAGAGTTCCTTACTTTAGGACTCTATTCGCTTACTTATTTTCTTACTTGGTTGCATAAAAGACCAATCTACTTTCCCAACACTGTCACCACAGTGGCTGCTGCAACAGTGTCAGTGTCCAGTTTCATCCTTTTACTTGGTGGTTCAGCTTCTTCAGAGACAACAATCCGACTTTCTTCATCTTCAGAGTCTGTGTTTACTCCTCCAGAGTTGGACTCTGTTGTTGCGTTTTCAGAATTGTCTTCCTTTGATGCAACATCATCTAATACTACAGCCTCCTCCTCTTTATTCATCAGCTTCTCTATCACATCCATCACTTCTCTGTTCACCTGTTTTTCACACCATTTATGTTAACCGAGCATTTACATTTGCAATATTTTTGATGAACTGTTTATGTGTGCAGAGATTTTTGAAACCAATGCGAAAAGAAGAGACGACTTTTTTTTTGTACCTGAGGGTTCTGGAGAAAGTCGGAAATGCCAGTTGGGCAACAAGGGCAGTTCATGACATTCTTCCTTGCACGTAGTGTGCGCCCACCTCTGCTTCTCTCTCTCACTTGACTTATCCCAACAAATTTCGCTTCTAAGCATGCCTTGCAGAAGTTGTGAGCACAAGGCGTTGTCACTGGAAGACTCATCAGTTTCCGACAGATTTGGCAACTAAATTCTGTGTCAACAGACAAAAATAAAAAAATAAACAGCAGTTTGATTTGCCACTAAGAAGGCTGTCCTAGATACTAGGACGTTACCCTACTAAGAAATCTTGAGTTTGAACTTAGGGTACGGACTTTTTAATAAGTAAATTTATCAGCAGCAGCATAGAAATGGACACGCAAACCTTTCAGAACTTTGTCCCTCATAGTACTGTTTCGTGCCGCCTTTATGGCTTTCTTCATGCTCTTCCTCTCTGCAGGATCCAAAGCATTAACAGACTTTTTGCTAGCAGGTGGAGACTTCATCCACTTCCAACGACCATCAGTTTCCTGATCAAGAAAATGTATCAGCAGGTACTGGGGAAAGTGTTACAGATAAGGAACCAGTAGAAGGAAATCGGATATTTCTGCTCCAACTGTAATCGTTGAGAAACTGATCTAGGTGATTTGTCACTAAGCTATGGAGTATGTATGTTACGTCAGGTAATATATCATCATGACATGAGAAAACATTAAATAAAAAAGAGAGAAATAAAAAAGAGAGGCTGCGCTTACATCAAAATCCCATGATGGACTTTCTTTTCTCACAAAGAGGTCAGTGGCCTTCTTAAGCTCTGGAATATTAGGCAAGGGTCGTGGACGATCACCATGTTCATCACTGCAGTATAGTTCAACGTTGAGCAAAACTAGCTTTTCTAAAAAAGGGCGCTTCAAAAGAAAAATAGATCAAACCTAGTCCATGGAGCTGGCTCATTGTCACATCTAACAAAGAGGTAACGACAGACCTTAAATGAACCCTATCAAAAACAGAAGAGTAGGTCAGGAAACAAATCCAGATCTGCATAAAAAAAGTACAGGTGAACGGTAGCAATATCCATACCTGTACTCCAACATTTCGCCAGCACTTCTCAATCCTGTAAACCCCATCATATCTCACTCCTTCCTCAGGGGCATATGCAGAACGCTTCTCCTTGTGAGACCTGGTAATTTGTAAGTATGAAGAAAGAAACTGAATAGTTAAGACGACTTTCTCCACAGAGTATATCGATAAAGAAAGATAAAACTAGCAAAAACCACCCCGTCAAATCGGGAATTAGGGCAGTCAGCTTAGCTGAGCTCCCCAGGACAAACAATCTATATTTATTCAATCAAGAAAGCACAGCAGAAAATCATCCAATTTCACCTAAAGTTGGAAAGACTGTAGAAAGTGAGAAAGATGTTGAGCGCATTGGAATTTTGCATAAATAACAGCTAACCTGACAACTCGTACAGGATAACCCATTTTGCAACTAATTCTTAGAGCTTCATTGGACTTATTAAATTTCTGGTCAAAAGCCTGATTCTTGTTGGTTCTTTTGTTTCCACTCAGATCTCTTCCTCCACTGCAAGACACACTCGCACATATTCAGGGCAAAAAGAGTGGAAGTCTACCAAGAAATTGGAGCAAGACTTGACAGAAGTGACAAATATCGAGATTAATTAAGAAACAAGTACCAGTCCCAGCAACTATGTATATAAAAAAGGATTAAACAAATGCATCAAAGGCTGGGAGTAATGTAAAGCAAACCTTCCAGTGTAGAGAAACCATTCTCCATGATCCTGATCATCCTTATAACCTCCAGAGAGTGCCACTGACTGAGCTCAATGATCTAATTGCCCAGCAATGCCAGAAATATGTGGGAAGTGAGCCCCCCACTGCCGGCAATCTTGTCTGTCCTCCCAAGACTCACCAACTAGAACACCTTGATTTCTGGTAGGATCGTTCTCAGCTGGAATAGGACCAAAATTATCAGGTGGAATTGTCACATATATCTTGCCACTACAAGCACTAGCCTTCCCAGTTTTCTTGGCCCGCTCAGTCGTAAATGCTTTATCGGGGCGGTCTTGGTTGCTTATGAAATGATAAACCTTTGCGGTGCCCACAGCAGCACAATTGGAAACCATTGCCAAACGAATAGCAGAGACTAGCACAGAGTTAATGCGAGGGTTGCTTGCCATTTTTCTAGGAATTTGGCTGCGGCACTTCACACAAGTAAGCTTCCCTTTAGCAACCCATTTCACAAAACACTTCAAACAGAAGTTATGCCCACACGGTGTCTGGAAAGAAACATACAAGATAGCCATTAGGAGTAGTCATAGATTTAATCATACTTGTGAAGAAAACTTACTTTGAAAAGAAAAATAATCATGAAATGTCGAAGCAAAAGAGGCATTGAATCTATGGTGGTAAAGAGAGTGAGAGAGAGAGAACTAACCGTGACAGGCCTTTCAGGCAACTGGAGGCAGATGTTACAATTGAAATTTTCTCGAAGAGCAGCCAAAACATCACCATCGTGGCCCGTTTCTTCCCCTTTGATGTCCTCCTCGTCATCGGCTTTACCGCTCATCAGCTGCTGCCTTTTATTAGCTTTCTGTGCCTCAGTCAAAGACTCATCGGCCTCAATCGCACGGATCGCTGCTACAAGGACTAAGCCATCGGGTTGAAATCCGGAAGCAATCGGGAGGGGATCGACAACGCCGGAGCAATCGGGACACTCCCACTCCTGAGTGGAAGCGAGGGATTCGGGAGGAGACAAGAGGCATGACACGTGCCACGGCGTACCGCACGTGCTGCAAGGGAGAGACTCTTCCGACGGAATATTCACCTTGCATCGCATGCATACACCATCTGCGCCGCACGGAATCTGGATTTCACGCTCCATTTTCGATGATCAGAGAAACGAGTGATAGAGAGAGAGAGAGATTGGTGTTTCCGAGACTTATGAGGTGAGAGAGAGAGAGAAACATTTGGGAAATAATAAGAAGAGGGAGACGAAAAGTGCAGAGGCGCGGTTTTTAAAATTTTGGGAGGACGAACGTCTTTTCATTTTTATTTTTATTTTTTTTTCTAAAACTGCCTTTGAATAATATACCACGAAATCATGATATTAACTAAAACTGCCTTTGAATAATACAAAATGTATATCCAACAGCATATTTCTATTTTATTATTTTTGAAATATAAACTTTTTCGAAATCAATTTTGATCATTTTTAAATTTGCTTATTTGGAAACTATCAATTTTTTTTGTTACCGGTCAACATTACAATTTTTAAGTCTAAATTTTATATTTCTTCGTAATGTTATGAATTAAATATATGAATGTCCATTACAAGGCTTATATTCTAGGAGGTTTAGAATATTCTCTGTTTCTTTATTTCTCTTTATTCAGCTTGCTCTCCAAATTTATGTAAACCTATATATAGCTCTATTTATTCATGGAATAAAACAATAACAATTTCCTCTATCTATTCATTCACAACACATAAGTCTTTTTAGGTATCTATTTTTTCCATCCTAATCAAATTTCTCTTAATTTGCCAGTGTTTGGATCCACCGTATTGAAGTTACAAAAAGACATCATAGAATTTGTCAGAAATCTAATTTTCCGGTGTATCTTTTTTTTGGATCCTTTTACAAACTCGTATTTCTTCTTTAACTCTCAACGTCGTTCTTATCGCCTGAGCCCATTCATTAAAATTGTCTCCATTGAATTGTACATGAACACTAATTGATCCATAATTTTTCATTCACAGCAAGCTACTAGACTGATGCCGTCGTCATCTTCACTTGTTCCACCGATTTTATTTTATCATCTTACCAGTCATTGTGCTTATTGACTCGATATCGAACTAGACTCTAATACCATGTAAAAAGAGCACAAGATTGGTGAATTTTCTATATTGATTTCGGAAATGGATCCTTTACAATTTATACAAGTGAATGAGATCCTTTACAATATATCTACACTCAAAAAGTGATAGGAACTTTTAGAACGTAAATTTCGAATATTTACCAATCAGAAAAAAGTGATAGGAACTTTTTTCTTCTGCTAAAAAAAAGAAGTGAAAAAGCATAGTAAAAAACTAAAAATGTAGTTTTTTTTTTTACTCCTAAAAACCATGTGGGTAAATTTCCCAAAGCTATCCACAGACACACAAGACCCAACACTGGATCAATGTAGGATGAATGAAACTAAGATTCCAAAGTTACTACTGGTTTTAACATCCAAACTATTTTTTTTGTTCCAAAAGCAAAACATCTGATATCCACAAGAATAATAATAAGAAGTGAAACCAAATCAACAGAAGCTGAACTTTTTAATCAGAGAGTGGGAATGGTTTTGGATCCTATGAATTGTTTCAGAATCGCTTTTTCTTCATCAATCCGCTTCTTCTCTTCTGCGTTTTTCGGGATGACTTTCCTTTTCTCATCCAACATCCATTTGAAGAGCTCACGTTGTTGCTTCTCCGGTATTGGCTCACGTGCCTTGACCACCACTGTGGAAGACACAGGCTTTTCAACAGGAGCTGCGGCGGCTGAACCTGATTTAGCAGCCATCTCTTCATTTGCAGGATCTATGTCCTTTTTCTTAGTTCTAAAGAAAAGGTAACCTGCAAAAGCAATAAGGCCAAGAAGCACCAGTGAGTGTGTCGTGAACGTCTGTGTGAAGGCATTTTCCACCATAAAATGCAAAGATTGTAACTTTAACGCTCAGGTAGACATCGCAGTCCTAGCTTATATAGATATCGACAGCTAAGTATGAGCAAAGATCACAAAGATCTATCAAGCAAAAACTCATAGCAGAACATGTAACCTGAAACAGATCTCCAGGTCTAAGCTTTGTGCCTGATCAAAACCCTAATGATTCCAAGGTCTAATGTTCGAAATTATATTCGAAATTCTCGAAACCATCCCCAAATCTTACCCTAACTCGAACACCCACACCAAATTCGGAATCAGTAAAACGCATTGATTACCTCCGACGGCGAGATTGACGGTGAGGAGAAGCGGCCAGACATATTTATACCTACGAGCGAACGATTCCTTAGGAGGCGGAGGAGGAGGAACAGAACCACCCACCGTATACGAAGCCGCCGCTGCTGCAGCCGGAGACGATGCTGATGATGGAGGTCCGGTGGAATTCGCCTCGACGTGCTTCAGCTGAGCAATAATGCCTGGTTCAGATCACAATCGAAACGAGATCAGAAGTCAATCATACAAAATCCAGCCGTGAAAGATTCGTTGAGTGGTGTAATCGGAGAATGAAAAAACATCATTTTTCTTGAAATTTCTTACCCTTCTTCTTGGGTTTATTGGTGTAAAGCTTGGGACCTTCTTCACTCATGGCGATTTCGATTCGTCGTGCAATCAAAGAGTTTTCTTATTTCTTCTACCTCTCTCATGGGCTAAAGTTTTACTAATCTATTTTAGGGTACTTCTCAGTATAATATTTTATTTCAAATTATAATTTGGTTTTTTCCTCGGATAATAATTGTTTTTTTCCTATTAGTTTTAAAATTCAATTTTGTCAACCCATTAACTCGCAGTTTCATGGATAATCATTTTTACGTGCCAACCAAATCATTTTGTAATGGGAAAATTGGCTTTAAAAAAGTATCAACTTTCAAATTTTGTTCGTTAAAAACACGAATTATCACATTGATGATAGTTTAAATCATTGATTGACTTTAAATTTAAATCATGAACTTCAATTGACTGAGCCAAAAAAACACAACGTTAAATCTATAAAACGAAACGGATTAACGGGGTTACAAATCCGTTGAAACCCACAATTAACTCATACGACATCGTTTACCTTTTCATACAACTTTTTTAGACAATTACAATAAAAAGAATTCCAAAAAAATAAAACAAAAAAAGTTGTCATCCTTCATTCTTCTTCTCTCTCGTTAACCAAATCTTCCACTCCAACGACAACAACGATTTTATGCACTACCAAAGCAAGACAACAACGATTCGCTCATGATGGAGGCTATTAGCTGATCTCAATATTGAAAAAGCAAGAGTTATAGAAACAGATGATGCAACAAATACTATCACAGAATGATGCAGCGGATATTGGTACAAGGATTCCTCAAAACAGATTCATTAGATTATCTTTTAATGGTAACTTACAAGTTTACCAAACCAGAGAACTTTACAAGTATCTCCTAAAATCTAATATCTCTCAAGCTTCTCAAACTATACAAGTATTGAAAGATTCTCTCTTAATTTCCATACAAGAAACCCTAAACCCCTTTTTCCCTTAGAAACTCTTAGCATTACAATGCATAAGTCTCTAAAGAGGTAAACATACGTATATTTATAATGACAGATCCAAACCCTTTTCCTAATTCTACCCAAACTAGGAAAAGACCAATTTTCTTTTCTTTTTCTCTATTTCCTTTTCTTCTTTGATATCCTCCTTTTTTCCTTTGATATCCTTAGATCGTTGATTGTAGACTTTGACTTTATCTTGGAATAACTTGTCCAGCTCAGCCACAAGACTCCACGCCAACTTTTCCCTCCACAATGGCATTCCTTTAGCTTTTAGACTCCTGTAACACGTCCTGCGATTCCTGTGACACGTCCTGTGATTCTGTGATTCTTGTGATAGAAACTTCTGCAGTTTCAATCTCCCCCTTTTTAACTTAGTGTGTCTCCTCAAGCATGAGTATGAAAGCATACTCATAAACACCCAACAACAATAACCAGATGTTCAGATGAGAATATCAATTCTCTACTCCCCCAAAATCTTTGAGTCTCCTTTATAATTAAATTTCATATCTTTGTCTACTCCCCCTGAAATAGAAACCAAATCACAGATATTCAGCTGCCATTAGATCTCCCCCTGCTTGAGAGCACACTCAAGTTAAAAACCACTTTGTTTATGATTCTTCGTTCTTCTTATCTCAACATGTATTTTGATTCCATCATCACTTGGACCACCAAAAGCAATAATAAGCCTGATTTCGGATTGGGTCATATTGTAATAATATTGAGGCCCATTATCTCACAATACCAATCTCCACATTGGGTCCAATCAAATTCTTCTTTCTCTCTTCTCTATCACGAAAATTCATGTGTCGTTCCCCGCCCATGGCAAAGAAAACCATCGCCTCTTTCTTTAATTGTGAACAAACCAAAACACCGATGTAATTCCAATCATCTTCCTGGCGATTCCCAGCAAGCCTTCTCTGTTGTCGTTTCTTTCAGCCTTTGCCACTGAAGTCGCCGACCCTAAATCCCCAAATTTTCCCTCGATGGTGAAATTTGGAAGTGATTTTTCTCCAACCATAAAATTGCATCTCATGTGATATCAATGTCGCAATTATCCTCTTTAATCTCATTGGTCGAGCTCACAAACGCATCTTCTATCATCAATTTCCAACGCCAATACTCTGGAATTCTCAGGTACACTCGAATCTGCAATACTTAGCCACTTTGAGGAAGAAGAACGCTTCACTTTAATTGCCTCAAAAACGCACCAAATACTCCTCAACAAACCGTTGTAATCTTTATCCCACTGTTGAATCTTGAGTCTGTAGTACTGTGAAGACCTCTACCAAGTTTCAGACTGATCGGACATCACACAAGCCGTCAGCGTTCCCTAGAAGTTGCTAAGACAGAACTGTCTATGAGCTTTTGCAGATCCGGATGATTCTGTGCCAACTTCCAGAGCGGTTTTCGGATGCAGATTGACTCAGATCGTCGCACACAAAGTTTTCGTGGATTTTATGCAGGTAGATCTTTCCAACGGTACTTATTTCATGAAACAGTTCCTTCTGGTCTGACGGGAAACGATCTCTCAAAACCCCAAGTCGCACACTGTTCCAGACTTAGTGCAGATTCCAGCAAATCCTGCAGTTTCTGGTGTTTCTTGGCCATAATATAACACCTCTATCTTCTTGTTCATGACTTCGATTGAAGATCCGTTGGTTGCTATGAACTCTTGGCTGCTTGATCTTTCCAGTGACACCTTGAACACCCTCTAAATCCTCCTGAGTCATTAGATAATCACCCTGCAACAACCCCTCTCTGATTTGTCCATTGTCTTCCTTCTTCTTGACTGTTTGTGAACTCAACAACTCTTAACTTCAAAACAATCCTACCAACATATTGAGTTCACATCATAGCTAGAAGCTAATTGGAAGGTCGTATTCGCTCTGCAAATCGAAATTGATAGCCCATCGCACCATCATTCTTTCTTACCAAAAACTTATTTACCTTCAAACTTTCAAAGTTGAGTTCTTGACCAAATCTAAAATAATTACTTTTAACAAGCTGGAAAGTTTGTTGGCGTTCACTTTTCAATTCTTGATTTTTTGTTTCAATTTCTGAAGAAGTTGTAGTCTGTGTATCAGTTCTGGTTTCTGGCTCTGTAGCAGATCCTGCTGCAATTTCAGTTTTTTCATCAGAAGCAGAAACTGAATCATATTTCTCTTTAAATCCACACCCACGACTATTCATATCAGTTTTTCCAATGTTCAGAAGATGATCCAGCTGGTTTGTGCCTTCATTAATCATCCTCAAGCTTTTTTGTGTTTTTTCAAGGTGAATTCTAGCTTGTGCTGCTTTTTGCTCTTCTGATTTATCTTTAAAATTGTTGCAGGTTCTGTTGACTATGGAGACTGCATTACATCGAAGCATATTTTCTTGTCCTTGAGGATAAGCTCTACCATAAAGATCTTTTTTCTTCATCCAAACTTGATTCTTCCATCTATTCCAAGTAAATTTTCTCTGTCTCCAAAGACTGTCTATTCTGTTAAGAAACCTGTAGCATTGAGCTTTGATATGTCCATAATTTCCACAATAGAAATAGCCCGATTTTTTGAGATGTTTAAACGTTTTAGTCTGGAATTTTCCTTTTTCATAAGATTTTTCTTCATGTTGAAGCTTTCCACCACTCACAAACACAGTTTTATCTTGAAAATTTGATCCCTGATATCCTAAACCTCTGCAGGATTTTTCTGTTCTTCCCATGGTTAGAATCTTGTCAAGCTGTTTTGTACCAGAATTCAACATTCTGATCTGTTTGAGCTTTTCATCCAAATCTAACTGTAATTGCTGCGAATGACTCTTTTCCTTGTTTAGTTCAGCCTCTAATCTTTCAATCATGGCCTTGAGACATGATTTTTCTTTGATTAAAACCACATTCTCCTTTGTGATTCTAACCAGTGTGTCACAAATCTCTTTGTACTCAGGCTTTAACTCAGCATCATACTCGTCATCTGTTGACTCATAATCAGATTCTTCACTTTCTTCATGATGAATAGGCTTTACACTACAAGAAAACAGGCATTTTGCAATGAATTTTTGCGACGATTTTATTTCGTTGCAAATTGAAATCGTTTTTACGACGATTTTTAAAGTCGTCGTAAAATCGTCGCAAAATTGGGACGAAACTTTTCGTTGTAAAATCGTCGCTAATTGGCGATGATTTACCGACGATTACCGATGAAGTTACGACGATTATAAAAATCGTCGTAAACTCGTTGTAATGTAGCGACTATTTACCGAGGTTTATATAAAACGTTGTAATATCGTCGTAAAATTACCGACGAATTAGCAAGGATTATTATTAGTTGAACTTTACATCGATTTTCAACGATTAATGAGTTAGGTGAGCACGTTTAAGTTCACGGTGTACGGTTAGGTAAACATGTTTAAAGTCGTTGTAAAATCGATGTAAACATGTTTAGAATCGTTGTAAAATCGATGTTAAATCGATGTAAAATCGTAGGTAATTCGATGGTAACGAAAATAAAAATCTATATATAGTGGCCAACTTCATAATAAAAATTTCATATTCAGAAACATTTACTTCTTTCTGACCAACAAAAAATGTCAATATACGAAATTAGAAGATGGATGTATAATCGTCTTGATTCGGAGGGATCGCTAACAAAGGAGTTCAGTGATGGGGTGGAGAGATTCATGCATCAGGCAGGAAGTATACATAATACGATTATCAGTGGTAAGATGTACTGTCCTTGTGCCAGATGCTTGAATAGGAAATTTATCATTATCTCTAAGGTGTGGTCGCATATATTAAATAGAGGGTTTATACCGCATTACTATATATGGTATTATCATGGAGAGGGTCATGGGGGAAATGCATCTAGTAGTAGTAGCAATTATCAAGCATCGAATTTTGATGAGTCAAATAATTTTAATCAATTTGATGATCATGCGGAGCAGCATAGTGAAGATAATGATAGGATTCATGACATGGTTACAGATGCATTTCATGAAACTGTAAGTACATTTGCACATGATCATCATAATGAGGAACCCAATCTAGATGCAAATTTTTTTTATGATATGCTAGATGCTGCAAATCAGCCACTCTACGATGGATGTAGAGAAGGACATTCTAAATTGTCGTTGGCGGCTAGGATGATGACTATTAAAACTGATCATAACTTAGCTGAGGTTTGCATGGATGACTGGGCTGATTTGATTAAAGAGTATATGCCAGAGGACAATTTAGCTGCTGAAACTTACTATGAGATACAGAAGCTGGTTTACAGTCTTGGGTTGCCTTCTGAGATGATAGATATCTGTGTTGACAATTGCATGCTTTTTTGGAAAGATGATGATAAGTTGCAAGAATGTCGATTTTGCCATAAGCCAAGATATAAGCCGCAAGGTACTGGTCGGAGTAAGGTATCATTCCAGCGGATGTGGTACCTTCCTATAACTGATAAATTAAAAAGAATGTATTAGTCTGAGAGGACAGCTGCATCGATGAGATGGCATGCAGATCATTTGCAAACAGATGGGGAGGTTACTCATCCTTCAGATGCAAAAGCGTGGAAACACTTTAAGACGGTACATCCAGACTTTACTAGAGAGAAACGTAATGTGTATCTTGGTATTTGCACATATGGATTTAGTCCATTTCGTATGTCTGGTAGGCAATATTATTTATGGCCAGTAATCCTAACGCCTTACAACCTTCCTCCAGATATGTGCATGCAAAGGGAATTTTTATTCTTGAGTATTTTAGTACCAGGTCCGAAGCATCCGAATCGTTCCCTTGATGTGTTTTTGCAGCCTCTGATAGAGGAATTGGAGCAGTTGTGGTATACCGGTGTTCAGATATATGACTTTGTAAGGAAATTTTTTTTTACAATGCGTGCGGTGCTTATGTGGACAATAAGCGACTTCCCTGCTTACGGGATGTTATCAGGTTGGACTACGCATGGACGATTGTCTTGTCCATACTGTCTCAATCGGGCAGATGCGTTTCAATTAAAACATGGTCGGAAAACAAGTTGGTTTGATTGTCACCGCCGATTTCTACCGATTCACCATGCATATCGAATAAATAAGCGGTTGTTTAGAAAGAACAAAGTTGTTCGTGTTCCTCCTCCTGTTTATATTTCCGGGGAAGACCTAGAATCAGAAATTGATCATTATGGTGCATTGGAAACAGTCAATCGTGGTGGAAATTGGCACACTCCAGCTAATATGCCGGATGGATATGGGGAGCATCACAATTGGCATAAGAAAAGCATATTCTGGAAGCTTCCGTATTGGAAGGATCATTTGCTTAGACACAATTTGGATGTCATGCACATAGAGAAAAACCTTTTTGATAACGTCATGCATACAGTGTTAAACGTGCGTGGAAGGACTAAAGACAGCGGTAAGTCAAGGTTAGACTTGCCTGATCTTTGTTGTCGGAATGAGTTACATATTACAAGCAATGGGAAAGCACATGTCCCCATATTTCGATTGGGTGCGGAAGAAAAGTCAGCTTTGTTCAAATGGGCTACATCTGATGTGAAGTTCCTGTGCGGGTACGTATCTAATTTAGCTAAATGTGTTGAGAAAGGGCAAAAGTTTTCCGGGATGAAGAATCATGACTGTCACGTCTTTATGCAACGACTACTTTCTTTCGCATTTGCTGGACTTCTACCATGAAATGTACACGAAGCAATTGGAGGTATATAAATTTAAATTAATCGCACATTGCGAATTTAAGATTATATATATATATATATATATATATATATATATATGAAATGAAAAATTAACATTATTACCTTATATATCATGTGATTGTTATTGTAGGCATTGGAGCATTTTTCGGGATCTTTGTACCCGTACTTTGTCAGAAGATGTTATTGCACAACTTGATACTAGTATTCAAATTTTGTTGTGCAACATGGAGAAAATATTCCCCCCAGCCTTCTTTGATGTTTTGGAACATCTACCTATTCATCTCCCTCACGAAGCAGAACTTGGGGGACCTGTGCAGTATCGATGGATGTACCCATTCGAGCGATTCATGGGACATTTGAAGCGGAAGGCTAAAAATCTAGCCTAAGTTGAAGGCTCAATAGTAGCAGGAAGTTTAACAAAAGAAACTTCTCACTTCACGGGGTACTATTTTGGCTCGAAGGTTCGCACACGGAAAAGGGCAGCTCGGTGATATGATGATGGAGGTGTAGGCCGAAGATATGCTAATGAAGGTGTCCCATATATCTTTTCTTCGATCGGTCGATTATGTGGAAGAGTGAAGTTAGTTTGGTTTGCCAATGAAAAAGACCATCATAGTGCACAAACGTATATCCTCTTAAATTGCGAAGAAGTTAGTCAATTTGAGACGTAAGTGTATAAACATATATACATATATATATGGCTAACTTATATGCTAGCTTTATACCAATTACGATATGTATCTTAATTACAATTGTAAATAATTTTGTATGCAGTGAATTTGTTAGACAAGTCCGAGAAGTCATTGAAGGAATCTCAGACGATGAAATCAACAAACGTAAAGATCAACATTTTGCCCCGTGGTTGAAGACGCAAGTACGTAAAAATTTTAAGTGATCTGATTAATTACTAACTTTAACAATTAACCTAATACATATTTTGATTACTTTTGTAATTAAATTAATTAATGATATAGCTCAATTATGGGGATACCGCATATCCACTCTGGTTCCATGAGTTAATAAAAGGCCTCATATCGAAGATAACGAGTGCACCCATGTATTGCACATGCGGATATATATTTCATACATTCAAATACGGAAATCAAAGAGCTACTGCCAACTACGGGGTATGTGTGCGGGGCGAAATAGATTTTTTTGGAGTGTTGCAAGACATAATTGAAGTTTAGTACCCCGGTTGCTTAGGTTTGAAATGCGTTTTTTTCAAATGCGACTGGTTCGATCCAACAGTTGATCGAGGCGTCCGTAAAAACAAATTTGGGGCAGTAGATGTCAACCAATCACGACGTTACAATAAGTATGAGCCATTTATCCTAGCATCACAAGCAGAACAAGTCAGCTTTGTTCCATATCCGCGAGTTCGCACAACCCGTATATCATGGTTATCAGTTATAAAAGTTTATCCGAGGGGTCGAATTGTTGGGGTTGAGGATCTACCAATGCAGCAAGATCATTGCTCTGATATGCCAGAACTAAATGTGAGCACTGATGACATCCTTTTGATAGATCCTCAAAACAGGCAAGTTGAATATCTCCCAGACGATACAGAGGAAGAAGATGAGGAAGATGAGTTCGAAGAAAGTGATGAACCAGATGATCAAGAAACGGATGTGTCTTCGTCCAAAAATGAATCAGAGTGACCGCGCTAGCTAGTAATTATTGTGAATTTAATGTATTAATATAATATTGTGATCGAGTAATTATTGTGAAATTTAAGTGATATGATTTCTATGAAATCCCCTAAACTCCAAACTTGATCCCATCTCCGATCTCCACTCATTTTCCGTCGTAGGTGCGGCGATTAATAAATCACGAGACATATGTGTCTATATGTCTTGTAATTTATTAATTGCCCCAACAACGACGGGAAATGAGCTGTGATCGGAAATGGGATTTAGTTTGGGGTTTAGGGGATTTCAAAGGAATCGTTGCTAAATCGTCGCTAACTGTGATTGTCACAAAAACGTTGCAAATTTAGCGACGATTTGGCCACGATTCATGAAATGCCCTAAACCCTAAACCTTAAACCCTAAACCCTAACCTATTAACATCTCATTGTATTATGCATCTCTCAATGAAAGTGATCTTGACTTTAGAGAATTGTTCGGAAATGAAAACTCGGTCAATCACAGTAATATCCACAAACTGAATCATTGTATTGCTAATCTAACATTTACGCAAACTCTCTGTTTTACTCATTTTTCCATCTCGATGAACTTATTGATAATTTCATGATTTTGGGTTGACGGTAAACATGTAAAGATGTTTCTGGAATGTTGCAATCGACGTTACAATTTTGTACCTATACCCTAAAACAGATTTTACAAATTTCCTCACTAATTCGTTGCAAAATTTGCGACGATATGGCGACGAATCGTCACAAAATCGATGCAAATTTGCGACGTTTTAGTCACGATTCGTCCCTAAACCCTAAACCATTTGCCCTAAACCCTAAACCCTAAACCCTAACCTATTAACATCTCATTGTATTATGCATCTCTCAATGAAAGTGATCTTGACTTTAGAGAATTGTTCGGAAATGAAAACTCGGTCAATCACAGTAATATCCACAAACTGAATCATTGTATTACTAATCTAACATTTACGCAAACTCTCTGTTTTACTCATTTTTCCATCTCGATGAACTTATTGATAATTTCATGATTTTGGGTTTACGGTAAACATGTAAAGATGTTTCTGGAATGTTGCAATCGACGTTACAATTTTGTACCTATACCCTAAACCCTAAAACAGATTTTACAAAAAAAATTACTAATTCGTTGTAAAATTTGAGACGATTTGGCGAAAAATCGTGGCCAAATCGTCGCTAACCGTGAATTTAATTTATCGCGTGTCGGTAAATTAAACTCCCGCGTGTGGGAAATACAAGAAATTATTATTCGTAACAAAATCGTCGCTAATTAGCGACGATTTAGCCACGGTCTACTTGCGACGACCACTAATTCTATATAAACACACGCTCAGATCACATTCATTCAATTTCAATTTTCATTTAATCTTCCTATTGCTCTCCTCCTCCCGAATTCCTTGCGAAAAAGAGGTAAATTTTTTTTTTTTTATGTTTTTAATTTTAGTTAGTATAGATATGAATGAAACAATTTAGGTCGGTAGAAACGGAATCAAATTATGAAAAATAGCAGACTGTCCGGGTGTTTATAGATAGTAATTTTTTTTCATTTTTATGCATATGGGCCATCGTTGTTCACATTACGCTCAGTTTTTGAGAGAGATTGGTGATACATCGGGTACTGGATTGCCCGTGTCTTCTGAGGCTACGGGGACGGATTTCGCCCCGGCGACGCAAACACATAGTGCTCCGCCTCCACAACTGATAGTGAACTTTTTACGGTTCGCACAATTACCCACTGTGCACAATGCCTCAATCTAATGGCATGTCATTGTAGCACTTTGGGATCGAATCCACAGGGAAATAAGAACGACGCACTAAGAATACAGGACGCTATCTAATCTAAGCAAATATCGGGTTTTGGTTTTTATCGGACAATTTGAAACGTGCAAAATAGAGAAATAAACGAGTAGCAAAGCAAACAAGAAAACGATTAATATCAAATTTAAACAAACGAATTCTCGGGTAAAGCAATCGACTCGGGTGATTCTTTAATCTACTCAAGATGCTCAAACATTCGACTAAATATCTCCCTAGGCCTTAGAACACTACTAAAGATTAATCCACTTCCATGGTATTAACCCATTTCTTAGTCATCAATCGTCATAAACTTCCGTTCGCGATTCTATGACTAACAAGCATTAATAACAAGTCTAAATAGCCATTAAACACCCTAGACATCTATTTCCATAGGCTAGGAATGTAAAACACTCATTGAATTGGTTGGGGAATTTCATCGAACACCTTCCGGGCGAGAAATTCCCTATGATCTAAATCAACTTTGTCAAGGCCAATCCAGCATTAATAACACTCAATGAGAAAGGATATCAACTAATCTAGTTCTTAAACATCAAGAACAAACCTAGAATCACCCTAGTCTACTTCACCCAAGAATCCTAAAAGAACTACTCACACATAGCTAAATCACAAATATAAACCATACAAATGAAAGCCATAAGCAAAATAAAAAGATTGGTAAAAAGAGTTTAAGAAAATCTTCACTAAAATGGTTTGGATCTTGAATCCTTCATACAAAACAAAAACAAGAAAAGAAGAAAAAAGAAATAAGTGGCTTAGAACCCTAAAAAGAAGCAGCCCCCGTCTAATTAGGCTTAATTTGCTTAAATAGATACAGATCGGGTCGGGTCAACCCGGGACAAACCGGGTTTGACCCGACAATTTTTGTGCCCGAGAAGGTTCACAGCGGTCAGCTCATACCGCTGCATGACCGCTGTGAAACGCCTGCTGTTTGCTCCGGATGGATCCGCAGCGGTCTGCTCGTACCGCTGCACCTGACCGCTGCGAGACTTGAAAGTGCAGCGGTCTGGTTTGACCGCTGCGAGACCGCTGCGAGACTTCTGGTTTTTGCTCCGGCTGGATCCGCAGCGGTCTGCTCATACCGCTGTGCTCCGACCGCTGCGAGACTTGAAAGTGCAGCGGTCTCCCTAGACCGCTGCATGCTGACCGCTGCGCTTCCTGCTTTTCTCCTTCATCACTTGATCATTTCCGTTCGCTGCGGGTACGTTCCTCCTAGTCCATGATCTTCCCCAAGACTCCAATAAGTACCTGAAACACTCCAATTGTACCAAAACATATGCAAAAACTAACCTAAGACTCACTAACTCTAAAATGGATGCAAACTATACCAAAAACAAAGAAATGAATGCAATAAGTCACAAAATGCTAACTAAAATGTATGCTAAAATGGGCTAAATTATGCAGCTATCAACTCCCCCGAACTTGCCTTTTGCTTGTCCGCAAGCAAACAAACAAGAACAAATCGAAGAAGAGGTTGGAATGCGGGATATCATATCCAAGAATATTAACAAAAGAATTCAATTCAATGCACTTGGTAGTAGTTATGTGATGCACAAACAACCTCTACTTCAAAAGATTTAGCCATACTCGTCGCTACACGAATTTGGTATAAGCCTTAGCATCTACAAGTAATCATATCCTCTAACTCTTTAACATTCATTAAGTACAATGGTGAATCATGCTTAATAAAAATCAAGTGAACTCATTTGGCTTAGGGAAAAGGTTTTGAGATGAAAATAATCTCAATCATGTGGGTATTCCAATGCAATGGGATCTCTCACGAAAGAATGAACTTTGGCAAAATGCTAAGAGTAAAGAACAATTGATGCTTACAAGGATGACATCCGTCTACCCAATGCCCCAATATGAACTCCACTCCTATTTCTAAACTCATCAAGATCCATTCTAAACTACCCATATCACAAGGCATTTTGCCTTCTTAGACCACATTTCTTTTCTTCTTCTCTTTCAACAAATGGATTGGCTCTTCATCTTTTTCTTTTAGCTCTTTTTCACTTTCATAACTAGTCTCTCAATCATCATTTAGATGCCTTAGCCATATTTTTTTTTTTTTTTTTTTTTTTTTTTTTTTTTTTTTTTTTTTTTTTTTTTTTTTTTTTACACACATAGAGACTTATACTTTCAACACCTAGAGCTATTCCACACTTTCATGCCAACCAATCCAAACTTTTTACTTTCCCCTATCCTTTTTCCCAATCTTTTATTTTCTCCACACTTTCTTTTCTTTACATCAACACCCAAATCACCAACCTATCTATCAACTCCTTGTCGTTCCAAACTCAACACTTTTTGCTAAGTTCATTCCAAATTAGACCTCACGACACACACAAGAGATGAAGGCTTGAAGGAAAGGCTTAGTTAAGGGTGTGGTTAACCGTTCCAAATATGGGAATCAGCTATTTGAGCTAACAAGAGAGTGGTAAAAAGGGGTAAGATAGCTCAAATATGTATATGACATCCATGAGTTCAACTTTTCAATGTACAAGCATGATAATTTCAAGTCAAGATTAAAGTTCATGTAGATAGAGTTAGATTCAATTCAAAGCATGCTTCAACCAAGACAAAAACATTCAAACCGCAAGATCAAAGCATGGATCATCCTTAACTTCGTGATCGCTCAAATGCATCAAAGAACTCCTAACGAGGGCATTAATTCAAGCTCTTAAGTTTATATTCTACATGGATAATTCTCCCAATGCAAGTGAATGCAAACCTATATGCATCTAGACTCAATCTTAAACATGCAAAATGCAACTAAAAATTTTTTTTTATTGTTTTTATATGCACTTATATGAATGAATGAGACTCAAAGATGGAAAAATAAAAATAAGATCACAAAACACAAGATCAAAAGACACAAATCCTTCCCCCGAACTTGAATTGCAACGTCTCGGTGCAACAAAAGTCAAAGAGAAGGTATAAATATGCAAAAAGTATGTACAATGAAATGGAGTTTGGATCATACCTTTGGATTGGAGAGAAGTGTGACGTGCTGTAGCTCTACCCATTCATGCATTAAGCACCACGACCTTGGACCCAAGAAAACTATAAACATCAAACAAAAACATTAAAAAGAACAAGAAAAAACGAAAATATATACAAAGATAGTCATGGGAATGCCTCCCAAGAGCGCTTGTTTTACGTCGCTAAGCTTGACGTTTCAACTGTTAATCATGAGAATCAAAAGGTTGAGCCAATGCACCTTTGGTCCTTCTCTTGTCAGGACAAGAAACAAAATATGCAACATGGCACACGACTATCCATGGCAAAGAGGCATAAATCACATCAAGAAAGGTTACTAAAAATATAGCATACATCTTGGAATTTTCCTTGATGATGAGATGTTCACGAGGACCAAATGCATTTGATGGAAAAATAAAGTCGATTTCATGTTTAAACGAGTTAATCACAAAATAGTCAACTTCATCTCCATCAATCATGTAAAACACATCCTCTTTCCTAGATTTCATCTCAACCTTAGGGTCATCTATCTCATTCAAGATCTTATCTACATCAAGCACACCCCCTAGGTAAGATTTTTCAAGAAGAGAACTAGATTCCTCAGGCATTGAAAGCTTAAACTCGATATCATGATCATTCAAAGCACATAGATAATTAATATCAAAACATACTTCATGATAATCACTAGCAAGCTTTTCTACTCTTAAGGTTTCTAGTATTTGAGACTCACATATTAAATCACAGCAATCATTAATGAGCTTGAGAGCATGTGAACTAGAAGCTACATCTTCAATGCAAGGCAAGTGACTATCCTCATAATCAACGATTTCAAAGGTTG
Organism: Eutrema japonicum; assembly: GCA_030161315.1. Taxonomy (NCBI): domain Eukaryota; kingdom Viridiplantae; phylum Streptophyta; class Magnoliopsida; order Brassicales; family Brassicaceae; genus Eutrema; species Eutrema japonicum. The sequence goes on along the minus strand of BSQW01000008.1, from coordinate 49,613,899 downwards.
TGTCAAAAATACCTTCTAGTTGGCATGGTGGAACCCAATAAATTACCTCTTCGAGTGCATGAGCTATCTTTATCTCAATATATGTGAGCTCCCTTCCCTCAAGCGCTGCCCGACGTGACATGAGGTTCAAACGGATCATAATCGCGAGATTACTCCTTGTCAATGCCGGGTTTTCTTTGCAAAGCTCATCCAACTCTACTTTTTGTTCTGATGTGAGTACACTTTCATCAAATGGTGGCTCCACATATGGCTCATCATCAATGCTTTCATCAAATGTGGCATCCTCTTCTTGTGGCCAATCATTGTAATCCATGGCCATCGACTCTAAGAAGCAAAAAAGAAGAAAATAAAAAGTTAGTAGAAGTCAAGAACTTAGTCTCAAATAGTATCCAAATCCTAATGGCTATTGCTAATTTCCCCGGCAACGGCGCCAAATTGATAGTGAACTTTTTACGGTTCGCACAATTACCCACTGTGCACAATGCCTCAATCTAATGGCATGTCATTGTAGCACTTTGGGATCGAATCCACAGGGAAATAAGAACGACGCACTAAGAATACAGGACGCTATCTAATCTAAGCAAATATCGGGTTTTGGTTTTTATCGGACAATTTGAAACGTGCAAAATAGAGAAATAAACGAGTAGCAAAGCAAACAAGAAAACGATTAATATCAAATTTAAACAAACGAATTCTCGGGTAAAGCAATCGACTCGGGTGATTCTTTAATCTACTCAAGATGCTCAAACATTCGACTAAATATCTCCCTAGGCCTTAGAACACTACTAAAGATTAATCCACTTCCATGGTATTAACCCATTTCTTAGTCATCAATCGTCATAAACTTCCGTTCGCGATTCTATGACTAACAAGCATTAATAACAAGTCTAAATAGCCATTAAACACCCTAGACATCTATTTCCATAGGCTAGGAATGTAAAACACTCATTGAATTGGTTGGGGAATTTCATCGAACACCTTCCGGGCGAGAAATTCCCTATGATCTAAATCAACTTTGTCAAGGCCAATCCAGCATTAATAACACTCAATGAGAAAGGATATCAACTAATCTAGTTCTTAAACATCAAGAACAAACCTAGAATCACCCTAGTCTACTTCACCCAAGAATCCTAAAAGAACTACTCACACATAGCTAAATCACAAATATAAACCATACAAATGAAAGCCATAAGCAAAATAAAAAGATTGGTAAAAAGAGTTTAAGAAAATCTTCACTAAAATGGTTTGGATCTTGAATCCTTCATACAAAACAAAAACAAGAAAAGAAGAAAAAAGAAATAAGTGGCTTAGAACCCTAAAAAGAAGCAGCCCCCGTCTAATTAGGCTTAATTTGCTTAAATAGATACAGATCGGGTCGGGTCAACCCGGGACAAACCGGGTTTGACCCGACAATTTTTGTGCCCGAGAAGGTTCACAGCGGTCAGCTCATACCGCTGCATGACCGCTGTGAAACGCCTGCTGTTTGCTCCGGATGGATCCGCAGCGGTCTGCTCGTACCGCTGCACCTGACCGCTGCGAGACTTGAAAGTGCAGCGGTCTGGTTTGACCGCTGCGAGACCGCTGCGAGACTTCTGGTTTTTGCTCCGGCTGGATCCGCAGCGGTCTGCTCATACCGCTGTGCTCCGACCGCTGCGAGACTTGAAAGTGCAGCGGTCTCCCTAGACCGCTGCATGCTGACCGCTGCGCTTCCTGCTTTTCTCCTTCATCACTTGATCATTTCCGTTCGCTGCGGGTACGTTCCTCCTAGTCCATGATCTTCCCCAAGACTCCAATAAGTACCTGAAACACTCCAATTGTACCAAAACATATGCAAAAACTAACCTAAGACTCACTAACTCTAAAATGGATGCAAACTATACCAAAAACAAAGAAATGAATGCAATAAGTCACAAAATGCTAACTAAAATGTATGCTAAAATGGGCTAAATTATGCAGCTATCAACAACCACCTCAGATTCCGTAACCTGGAGGCCGTGCCCCGGCCCCATATGCACACATGACGGTTCATGATTTGCTTGCACAGCCGGGCCGTCATAGGCTTAAGAGATTAGATCCGGATCATACTGACTGGTCGGAATGGTAATATATATATATATATATATATATATATATATATATATTTACATTTATTATTACATATTTATATTTATTTCTAACAATTTATAATTTTACAATTTTTTGTTTCAGGTTTGGAGTTGAATCCAAAGTTGGACGCACCATTTCTGAAATCATCAAGTCATATTTTATCGAGCCTCATACCAATTTTACCCAGCTTCCGCCACACGTCAAGGAGACATGGTTCAAGATGTTTGCGGTACGTATTAAATTTTTTTTTTTCCATAATTATTTTAATTATATTTAAATACATATTAAATTTAGTTTTATAAAATATGTAATTATTTTTGTTTCTCATGCAGCAAAAATATGACTGGGATCTTTCGATTCATGGCGAGGTTGAAGCTTTATTTCTCGAGAGGGTGAAGTTTCGTATCCAAAGCGTGATTGGTGAATGGAAGAAAGCATGGAAGAAGGATGGCGATGAAGCAAAGCCCCTGCACATGGATAAAGTCGTATGGGACGGCTTGGTGCGGTATTGGCTGGATCCTAAGTCCATCATAACTTCGGAGAAGTGTTCGGCTTTCCGCAACACCGTTGGTTCGGACGGGAAACTCAAGGCTTTGCCTCATACAGCCGGACAAACACCTTTTGTGGGTGTTCGTCTACAGATGGTAATTAAATTTATTTATGTAATTTACTTCGTCAATAACATAGTTTTTTTCCTTAGGCTGCCGAAGACGGAGGTGTACTCCCTCCAATGACCAAGGTTTTTGAGCGGACGCACCGAAAGAAGGATGGTTCCTTTGTTTCAGAGACGTCCGAGCAGATCTTCAATGAGGTGACTTCTAAGGTCACCAAACGAGAGACACAGCTCTCTCAACAGCTATCTCCAGGTGGTTCGTCGGTGATGTCTGGAGGGTTGACCACACCCGATATTGACCGGATCTTCGAGCATGTATATAGAATAGTTAGTACTTATTAATTTTTAGTTTTTAATTTTTTAAAAATTTCTAAATGTAAATTTAAATATAGGTTGCCCATAAGAGAAAGGGTAAGGTTGTCGGGATGGGATCTATTCGAGATGTCTCGACCGCTTCTTCATATGCTCCGCGACGACGATCGCCAGAAGATGATCCAATCGTCTTACGTGCCACGATTACGAGTCTTCAGGAGCGGGTTGAGACCGAGGCTACTCGGTCTACGGCATATCAGGCGAAGATTGCGAGTCTTCAGCAGCGGGTTGAACTGGATGCTACGCAGAATGACGAAATTTTCGACATCTTGGCAGCAGGCCATGTTGCGGAAAAAGCGAAGACTCCGAGCAGAGGCAGAGGCAGAGGCAGCAACAGCGGCAGCGGCAGGGGCAGGGGCAACAGCAGCGGCAGGGGCAGCGGCAGGCACATCCGGTTCGTCGAGACGTCCCGAAGACGATTTGAATCTCGACGATTACGATATAGTTATTTAGATTTAGGATTTCAAATTCTAAATTTTTTTTTTTTTTGTAACAGATTATAATATTTTTTTTTCTAATAAAATATTATTATATATTATTATATATTATTTTTAAAATTTTTATTTTATAATTTCGAAATCATAAAATTTCAAAAATAAAAATAAAAATCATATATATATGAATCGTCGTTAATTCGATGGTAAACAATAGTCCTCGTTAATTCGTTGCTAATTAATCGTCATAAAATCGTGGCTAATTTACAACGATTATACGACGATTTATTATCGACGATGTTACGACGATTAATTAGCAACGATTTTATGACGATTAATTAGCAACGAATTAACGACGATAATTGTTTGCCATCGAATTAACAATGAAATATTTACCTTCGAATTTCCATCGTTTTTACGACGTATTTATATTCGTCGTAATTTCAATGTAATGTTTACTACGAAAATTTACCGACGATTTAGCGACGAATTTTTGTCCCTCGTACTTTTCCGACGATTTTACGATGATTTGTAGTTTGCGACGATCAGTTAACGACGATCTCTGTTTCGTCGCAAATTCGATTGAAACCCTCTTTTGCAACGATTTTACAACGATATAGTTCGTTGCAAAAATGGTGTTTTCTTGTAGTGTTACGACCATAAGTTTCGTATAGCTCGCCATCTTTTATGCAGGATCACACCTGTGTTCGAGGAAAAAATCGCTCGGCTAGGTGTCCCTCTCTGATACCAATTGAAAAAACAAGAGCTATAGAAACAGATGATGCAACAAATACTATCACAGAATGATGCAGCGGATATTGGCACAATGATTCCTCAAAACAGATTCATTAGATTATCTTTTAATGGTAACTTACAAGTCTACCAAACCAGAGAACTTTACAAGTATCTCCTAGAAAATCTAATATCTCTCAAGCTTCTCAAACCATACAAGTATTGAAAGCTTCTCTCTTGATTTCCATACAAGAAACCCTAAACCCCTTTTTCCCTTAGAAACTCTTAGCATTACAATGTATAAGTCTCTAAAGAGGTAAACATACCTATATTTATAATGACAGGTCCAAACCCTTTTCCTAATTCTACCCAAACTAGGAAAATACCAATTTCCTTTTCTTTTTCTCTTTTTCCTTTTCTTCTTTGATATCTTCCTTTTTTCCTTTGATATCCTTAGATCGTTATTGTAGACTTTGACTTTATCTTGGAATAACTTGTCCAGCTCAGCCACAAGACTTCACGCCAACTTTCTTCTCCACAATGGCATTCCTTTAACTTTTAGACTCCTGTGACACGTCCTGCGATTCCTATGACACGTCCTGTGATTATGTGATTCCTGTGATAGGAACTTCTGCAGTTTCAAATCTCTTGGCGGAATCTCTTCGAAATCAACGACATTGAACCAAACGAGCATAAAATTCCCAGAGAGTCGTTAAGTTCCCGACAAGCTCGTTGCTGGAAACCGCAAAGTATACAAACGACGTAGTTAACTCATGTTGTATGAGTTAACTGTGGGTTTCAAGGTATTTGTAACCCCGTATATGATATGGACTTAATATCATGTCTTTTGGTTCAATTAACAGAAATTCATCATTTAAATTTAAAATCAATCAAAATTAATGATTTAAACGATCCTATTAAGAAAATTGTGCTAAAATAAATAAATAATTTGTTTGTCAAAATTTAAATTACGAACCACAAATTTTACCCTAATTCGGATCATATGTTATCTTACATGTTTAATGTTTTGATGTAAATGTCAAACAAATCTTTCAGGAACAATGAAAGAAAGAGAGAGGTAATCAATAGAGTAAATGGAAAATAGAAAATCACTGAGCCCTAAAAGCCATAAAACATACATAAACAGTTATCAGCTCCAGCCTCTTCTACTCCCACGGTCTCTAAATCCTCCAAGCCCTGTTCCACATTCATAAAAAAAACAAAAGTTTATAAAAAGCGCATAATTTGATTATAAAATATCTTAACTTGATTAGGTTCCTACTAAATTTTGACATAACCAAGTACTGCAAATCTTGCGATGAAGCAAGTTTTGTGTGTATCTAGTGAATCAGAAAGCAACCACGACTGTACTCAAGACAAATTTTGTCAGTTTCTTGTGGTTAACTGACCTGGAGGAGGAGGAGCGGTACTGCGACCCATTGATGACAATTCGGGGCTCACTTTCTGTCCAGCTTCTTCTAGTATGTTGATAAGCTCTTTGGCAAATCTCGCATTTGCAACTGTGAAGAAAGTGTAAGCTGTTCCTTTGGCCCCGGCTCTACCAGTTCGTCCAATCCTGTGAACATAATCCTCTAGTGATCCAGGGAAGTCATAGTTTATCACATACTTGACATCTTTCACGTCTGTTCAAAACAAAAGACGTTATTAGCATGCTAATGAGAGTTGATGTTACGCGCAGAGGAGAAAAAGATTTAGTACCTAATCCACGGGCTGCAACATCTGTAGCAGTCATTATAGGGCTTTTGCCTGACCTAAACTCTGATAGAACCCAATCTCTCTCAGCTTGACTTTTATCACCATGTATTGACAAAGCAGGCCAGCCATCCATGCGAAGCTGTCGAGTGATTTGGTCACAGCCCTTTTTCGTATCGAGGAAGACAAGAATTCTGCTTCCATCCATTATGTCTTCTAGCAACTTCACCAACCTGAAAAATCGGCAGAGTAGTTCTGATTCACCACAAGTGAAATGAGAGATAAGAGGCAGGGAGAGCCTGGGCAAGGAGACGTACTTGTTATACTTTTGACTTTCAGAAATGACATCAACAATTTGACGGATTGCACGGTTAGCTTTTAAATCAGAAGATCCTATTATCACCTGCACTTCAGACCAAAAATGCCTGCTCAGCTTTTGTTGACAGCTAAACCCATTATGAGAAAACTCGGAGAGGTGACTCTTACTTTGTATGGGTTATAAAGAAACTTCTTAGATAGTTGTTCCACCTCTTTCGGCCAAGTAGCACTCCAGTATAAAGTTTGTCTGTCTGGCCGAATCTGCACAGGTTTCAAAAGATTGTAAGACAAAGCAACTATAGAATACACATATATATGGCTGAAACAGAGGTAAGAAAACGAACATGTGAAACAATTTTCCGGATCTGAGGGTCAAACCCCATATCCAGCATTCGATCAGCCTCATCCAAAACAAGATAAGTGACCCTTCGCAAGTTTGTGTTGTTCGACTCCATCATGTCTATTAACCTCCCAGGAGTAGCTATAACAATTTCCACACCTAAATTCATAGGCCAATAATCACTATCAGAATGATCTACAATCAATGAATAAGAAAAACTAATAGTTTGAGAAATGACACGAAAAGAACTGAAACAAAGTAATTCACCTTTCTGGAGATCACGCACTTGGGGCCCTTTTGGAACTCCACCATAAATGCAAGTGCTCTTAATTTTTGATGATGAACCAAATTTAGACGCTTCTTGCTGTATCTGCACAGCCAGTTCACGTGTCGGAGCAAGAACCAAGACGATTGGGCCGTCCCCATGAGCTGGGAAATTTTTCTTTGAAATCAGTATAACATTTACAACTTTACGTCAAAAAAAGAAGGAAAAAAAACTCCACGAGCAGAAATCAGGCGTTACCTAAAATTGGTTGAGCATTCACATGGACTATTGCAGGTAGTAAGTAAGAAAGAGTCTTCCCAGAGCCAGTTTCAGCAATGCCGATGAGATCACGTCCCTTCAACGCCATTGGCCACCCCTGAGATTGTATAGGTGTAGGTTCAGTAAAACCTGCCTTCTTAATCTCTTCCAAAACATAATCTGGGGCAATCAAGAGATTCTTATGAACAGATAAGATAATATACAAACCAACAGACATACATGATACACCTAAGACATGTAAGTGAAAGTAATCACAAACTTAATGAAACGGAAGTCACAGCTTACCAGGAAAGCCAACATCACCAAAACTTTTGACGGGTTTTGGAATATCTCGACCTTCAACAGTAATTTCCCTCAACCTTCGATATTCCTCAACTTGTGCCTCAGTCATAGCTGCCACAGCGGGCGACTCGACATAGAAATTCTTCTCAAAAGGAGTCAAACCATCCAAATCAGGCTTCCGTGGAGATTCATTGCCATCACTATCCCTTTTGCTTGACGTATGACCACCTGAGCTTCCATATGCTGAAGCCCCACCAAACCCTGAGTCACTAAGAACAAGCAAATTTGAAAATGAAGCAAACTCTTCTTCTCCAACACACCATCGAGAATTGAAAACGGATAGATTCTAGAAATCTCCGTGTATTAGAATTCATATACAAGTAATTTTCTCTGTACGCGAACTTGATCGAAATTAAGCGGATTTTCGAGTGGGAAGGAGCAACACTAGCAGCTAAGTCGGAACAAAACTCTTACTTATTTCATCGTTTCCATACGAAAAGCAAACACACTTACCTTCGACGGTCACGGTACGAAGTGGAATCTCCGGTCCGGCTATCGTAGCGACTCATGATGTCCGTCGAGTCAATTTCTCCGATTAAGAAAGATGATCGAGAAAATCTAGTCGTTAGGGTTTTACAAATCGGGAAGAAAGGAGAGAGGAAGAGAAGAAGGCGTCGCCACAAGAGGCTCAATATTGCTAAAGCTACGGTCAGCTTGTATTTAACTTTGTAAAACAGACAATAGAAACGCGCCACGTGGATATTTGAATGTCACCGACTCAATTAAATTTTATAACCGTCAAAAAAAATAGCTGAAGAAAAAAATGGCGATTCTATCAGCAAGCTCTAGTCTCGTGAGAGCTGCCTTGGATACGCAGCCGAGACTCCGATACGATCCCAATGCGCCGCGAAATGTCAAGAAAAACCCTAATTCTAGCTCCATCGTCCCACCGTCGTCATCTTCTCCGGCGACAAACTTAAAAACGGAAACTGGCGTCTCCGTTTCCGATTTGCTCAAGCGTCCCGCAAGCGAAGGTAAGGAATTGGTGAGGAACTGTTTCGAAAGAGAGATTCTTACTAAAATTTCTGCTTTTATGTAGACATTGGCGATGAATTTGATGATACTTGTATTGGATTCGAGAAATGGTTCCCAAGTCCACCAAAAGTGGGGAAGCCTAGGTCTGTCTTCAATGCTGCCTCATTAGCTTACATAGGCGATTCAATCTACGAGGTTAGTCTTCAATTCCACTAGGATGTCAAATGATGATCATGTTAGTGTTTATAACATTAAAGCAGTCACTATGAGGTTGTTCTTAACTGATTTTAGACAAGTTTTTGTACTTAATCCTTGTTGTTTAGGACGCAAGAATGTCAAAAATGATGATCATATTCGGGTTTATAGCATTAAAACAGTCACTATGAGTTTGTGCTTAGTGACTTTACACAAGTTTTTGTACTTATAAAATGACAGTATTTATAAAGTTAAGTTTTTGTCTTGGGGTTTGTAGATATATGCTCGTCGGCATTTTCTTTTCCCTCCACTTAGTATTGAAGAATATAACGACCGTGTTAGAGCAGTGGTGCGATGTGAAGCACAAGTATGTTTTTCTATCTTCTACCCTTTTTTGTGTACGCTCTAATATTCCTCTCTGTTTGTTTCTGATTCACATTTTGCTTGCAATATAATTCGTTTTATGTAGATCAGCATTAGTATTGTTATCATTGTTCTTGTTTAAGCTATAAGCTATTCTTTGTGTCTTCCTCTTCAGTATGCTTTGCTGCATAAGCTCGTTGATGATGATTTCTTAACTAAAGATGAAAGGTCAGTTACAAAACCCAGTTAGTTTATTTAGCATCACTGTCACTAAAAGGATTTTGTGGGGAGCTCTATCTGCACATATCTCCATTATATGAAAGATGAATGTATTATGATTGTTATAATCGATCTGATGAAAACTTTTTGGTCCAGAGATATACTTCGGTGGGGGAAAAACGTAGGCTCGGTTAAAACACGGTCAACTAGGCGTGCGGGTGTTGCGATTTATAACAAGGCCTCATCATTGGAAACACTTGTAAGTTGTTCATAATCTCAAAACTCAGTAAGTGTATTACAAATTTGTGCTTCTAAAAACCCCGTTTCTTATCTGTTCAAATTCTCAGATTGGTTATTTGTATCTAGCAAACGGGAAGAGATTGGAAGAAATAATGCAGAAGCTGGGATTCTCAAGTGGGTCTTCAACGGAGAGAATGATTAAGGAGGCCAAGCATAAACCATCAGCTTTAAAATAAACTTTACTATATTATTGTAGCTGTATCGTCGAAAAATGTTTTGCAAATAGAATCCATTCATCGATACGTCGTTACAAAGGTTTGGTAATATTTTGTTTCAACTACGACTAAACCGTCCAACAAAACCGTCAAGAGGCATCAAAAGTTATGTCATTTTATCTAATCAGTCAATCTTCACTGAGGAGTATATCTTTCTAACAAACCAGAAACATGCGTAGAAACCGATTGAGCCGGTTAGCACGAAAAACGAGTAAGAGATAATGATCATGTATCCGAAGTAGAGCATCCCTGAAACCAGCTTTGTGATCTCAAGCTTCGTGAAGAAGTAGAAGATGGAGTAGAGGAAGAGGTACACCGAGGATGAGCCTGATGTTAGGTAAGCTCTCCACCACCAATTGTAGTCTTCACTGCATAGCTGGAAGTAGCAGAGGACGACTGTGATCTCTGCGCAGGTCACAATCAAGATCAAGAACACTATGAAGAGGAATCCGAAGATGTAGTAGAACTGGTTGAGCCAGATCGATGTTAGGATGAAGAAGAGCTCGATGAAGACTGCTCCAAATGGAAGGATTCCTCCAATTAGTATCGAAAAACTGGGTTTCATGTACCAAGGTTGCTCTGGTACTTGTCTCGGGATCTTGTTTGTTTTGACCGGGTCTTCGATTGCTGGTTTTTTGAAACCGAGATAGCTACCAATGAAGACTAGTGGAACAGAAATTCCAAACCACAGACAGACCAGAGCAAACATTGTACCAAAGGGAATGGCTCCGGATGATCGCTCTTCCCATATGAGTGTGTTGAGAACGAAGAAGATTGCAAAGAGGATACCGGGAAACATGAATGCAGTCTTCAAGGTGATTCTTTTCCACTCGTTCCCTTTGAACATTTTGTGAAGACGAGAAGAGGAGTAACCGGCGAAGATTCCCATGAATACCCATAAGAGAACCATGGCAGTCATGAGCCCTCCTCTGTTGGATGGAGATAAGAAACCCAGCAATGCAAACATCATTGTCACAAGGGTCATACCGAAAATCTGAACACCTGTGCCGACGTAAACACACAGTAATCCAGAGTTCACAGGCGTTCTAAAGACATCTCCATGCACAAGTTTCCAGCCGGTTTCTTCCTGAGCCTCGTCTTGGGTTTCGAGCTGATTGTAGTTTGAAATATCCTTGTATAAAGTTCTCATCATGATCATCGCTACCATTCCAGAGAGGAAAAGGACAATCATAAGCGAGTTTATGATTGAAAACCAGTGGATTTGATCATCATTCATGAGCAAATATGTGTCCCACCGCGAAGCCCATTTGATATCACTCTCCTGCATATTTTCAAACGTCATAATATGTTTACAGAGCGCAAATAATAAGCCCTCATAGGTAAATCAACTACCTTAAATGCGACATCATACGTAAACACGACTTCTTTTCCTTCCTCAACTTCTTGTGGAACAGTGTTGCTTTGGATCAGATTATTAGTGTCTTTGTTGCATGTTGTTAACTGAGGATTGTTTTCATCCCACTCTTTGTATTCATGCAATATACTATCCAAAAAGAGAAAAAAATGTGAGCTCATAAGAATCGAGACGAATCAGACTCTTCAATAACGTTGATGATAAGCAGTAAAAGAAATACCTGTTAGGAGTAACCTCAAAACCAACAATTCGAGAAGAATCAGACTCTTCGTCTCTGTGGTACATGACTCGGAAACTTAAGTGGTTATGGATAAAGTATTTTTCCTCTTTACTCTACAAGAGCAAAGCAAGCTACTCTTGATTGGTACAAGAAAATGAAAAGAAAAAAAAAAAAAAAAAGAAGGTAAGAGTGTAGCCACAGAGGGTTTTAGAGACGTATTACCCCTTCATAACTCCCTTTGAAGCCAACACGGTAACCGTGTTCATAAGTCGTTGACTGACTTCCATCTCTTCTTTGTCTAAGAACAGCTACCGGAAGATTATCAAGAATCCTGCAGTCATTTCATAAATCAAGTTGAAAGGATACATCATAGGAAAACATATACATAAACTTACATATTAGCCCGGTATTCATCATCAATCTTTTCCCTGAAATTTTTGGCAGACTCAGCATCGACTTTAACACGGCAACCTACTCTGCAAGGTTGATCCTCCAACATTTCAAACTGAAACATAATCGGAAATCTCAAACATTAGATGGTGAGAGAGGTTAATGTACAAAGATCACAAGGAAAGAAAAGGAATCTTATAAGTTTTTTGCTTACAGTATAAACCGAATTCTCAATGCGGTCTCCTCTGAGAACCTCACCCAAATTTTCGCCGGTGTTCAAGATCTTGGGAGGCTTACAGTAATTCAGGTAGTAGTAATCATATGGAAGTTGAGTCTTCGTAGACGATAGTTTGTTCACTTTAACATAAAGAGGATCGCCCTGTTCCAAATCATGAGCTCAAAATCTTCAATTCGAATCACTTTATAACATTCAATGCACTATCTTATCGATCAAAATCAATCTCACAGATCCCTACATTCACTAAAAACGCTCGCTCGATGATTCTTTCGAAAATACTAGACGCAAGAATTTCCCACGGATCTGGATTGAATGACAACCCCAAAAAAATCGAAAATAACACCGGAAACCCTAGATCGACATCGTCATCAAACGTGAGACCGGAATAAGCAAAAGAGTACCTTCTGGAAATCGCGAGGAGCGACACCGGGAAGATAGAAGGCGCGAGGAGTGGGGAACACGAGGAAAGAGAGTAAGAGAGTGACGTATATTCGAATCGTAATCGCCATCTTCGTCTTCTTCGTTGCTTTCTTCTATATGTCTGCTCGAGGCTTCTCTCAGATAGAAGAAGTAGCCGAGAGCAATGGAACGTTAGCCGATGCAAGAAGAAAGGAGCGCCTTTATTGAACAGACCCCTTGAAACGGTGTCGTTTTTTCTCATTTTTCTAGTTTTATGGTGCATATATGAACAAATATGAACAAAATAGAATAGTATCAACTTCAATGAAAAATGGTATAATCTCTGAAAAAGGATAACAAACAAAATAATAAAAATAAAATTTCACAAGACTTGGGGCTAAAATGGAGCAGCAAACGTTTCAAGAATTTTATATTTATTTTATTTTGTCCTTAAAATGTAAAATATGTTCCAAGTAGCATCAAGACTGATTAAGTGAGTGTAAATCTTCTTCACACTCAGTAAATGGTGACATTGACTCGTCATTGATTTGGGCAGACTTCAAGTTCCAAGCACTTAGGCTCAAGACATCAACACTCTGAGTTCCTCTATTGAAGGCAAAGAGATTTGCGTTTTCTCCAATTGCCAATTTTGGATACACTCTCGAGGTTATGCATACTTTGCCTCCTCCACCATAACTCTCCACTATAGAGTGATCAATCTACCATAAAAAAAAATAACACTCATCAATTCCGTAATATATGCATCTATTGAATTTAGAAATGTTTGGATAAACCAAAAAAATGTGGGCATATATATCCAGTTCAAACCAAGCATAGCCAAGTCTTTTTCAGGTTTTAAGACGAGAAACACAGTAGGAGATCTCGGAAAAATCGAGTTAAACGAAAAGTTAACATTTGTGTATATTCCTTATTGTTAAATAGGTAGATTTCCTAACAAATTCCGACCCATATAGGACAAGTCCTGGCTCTCGATCGAGCCTATAGGCCATAACCGTCAAATCCTATTTTTTGTTTTGCTTTTTATCGGTTAACCTTCTGCTGACCCGTAGTACCATAGGATCAGACCTAAATCTTAAAAATTGTGCGCCAAATTTAGACCTAACCACAAAATTGTATGGCCTATCAGAGCCGGACCATATTAACCCATTGTGACATCTCTAATTGAAGTATACTCCCTTGATAGTTCAACAAGACACTTGTTTGAGAAACTATTTTTTCATATACTTAAAACTTACCAAAGTCCTAAGAGAAAGTGTCTGGTGAGAAGGGTCTATCGCCAGAAAAGCACCAAACGTTGTTTTATCGTTTTCTTCATTCAACGAAGATCTGTGAGTGGCATAACAAAAAGTTAATTTTGTTAGCATTTTATGTAAATACGACAAGAATCTAAATGTGTCTCTTAATTTATGTATAGAGATCATATACCTGCTTTGGTCACTGCACATCAACACTACGTACTTAGTATTCTTATTCGTATCATTTGACTTGAAGATTTTGAAGTAAACCGACGTGTACTCTTCCATGCCATTTGATGCCAAAACCATCAAACCAAATGGTCCCAAACCAGACTTAACCGATGAACCTTCCTCACTACATATCTTTTGTGGGTCGGTCCAACTCGGTTCTATCACAACCGCTTTTTCCAAGTTCTTCACCTTGAATAATACCTCAACATCTGCCTGCTCAATACCAAATTAAATTAAAACCAAGTAGTTTTATGTCAAGAATAAAAATCGATTCCCATGAGATGCGGATTAATCATCAATCTAATTCCTACTTGTGCGGCAGTGACACCATGAACTTGGAGAGTAGATCCTGCCTTAAGAACTTTGTTGTGCCAATTGACTTGTGACCCACGCAAGGTCTCAATCTCTTCAATTGGCCATTGTAGCAATTCCTTTCCCGATTCACCAAGCCATATTTTTCTTGGAAATGACTATCAAATCATCAAAACAAACATGTTAATTCGATTTCTTTCGATCGGACCGTGACGAATTAATCTAGGGCAAATTTAAATGTACCTGAAGACCAGACCAACCCTTCTCAATATCGTCTTTAGCTGGTGACGATTCATTAACCCAACCCCACAAGACCCTTCGTTTCTTAACATCATCGAAAAACGTTTTCGACGCGTAATATTTCCCGTAATCTAACCTCGGAGCCGATTCGTTTTGCACAAATCCAAGATCCGGTACATAAACATCTTTCTCACGATCGTAAGTCCCAATGGTGTAATAATCATGTGCTGTCTCAAACAAACTCACTTTAAGCACGTGCTTTACATCACAAAACGACGACGTTTCCACACCTTCTGATCCGGTCATCGTAGTGAAGAGGCTTTGTCGATTGAGTCCAATTGAAGAAATCTCGGCTTTTGTAAAGAACCGCTAATCCTCGACGATCGTCCGTCGAGCTTCCGACGATGACTCGCCATTCTCCGTCGCGTCCTAGCCACGCGGTGGTCGGATCTCGGAACCTGTCAGGGTCAATTCCGTTGACGGCGTTAGGAGCCATGAGAGGATTTAACGGCGGTTTTGACCATTCTCGGAGATATGGATCGGAGATGTTAACCGGAAAGGCGATGTTCTGGACTTGACTTTTGTTTTGGTCAATGCCGGTGTAGAGGATCACGGGTTTGCCATCTGGTAGAATGGTGACGGAGCCTGACCAACAGCCGTTGACATCTGACGGCTGAGATGGATTGAAAGCTGGAGGATGTGGGGTCCAGTTCACTAAGTCAGCTGACGTGGAGTGACCCCACACGATTCTTACATCCCAAACGGCGCCGTAGGGGTTATATTGGTAGAAGAGATGGTATATTCCTTTGTATATCATTGGTCCTACCGGATAGCAAATGCGTATTTTTTTTGTATAAATATATTTTTAGAGATATGGATAAAAATTTCATAAAGATAATTTTTTGAGGTCAACAAATAAAGAGAACTAACCATTAGGATCTGAAAATATTTGTCGAATCAGATTTTCATCGGACAAAACGGAATCAACAAAGAATAAAACGATGTTAATTAGAGGATCGAACACACACATCGATGGACAGAAATCAGATCAAGATCAAGATCAAGATCGGTACGGTACATACCGTTCATCCAATTTCTGGGAGGTTGAAAGTGAAAACCGGTCCGGTATGGTTGGTTGAGTTTTTGGTGTGAAGCTTCAAGATCGATGATAAAGTTGCAGAGCAACAACGATAGTAACAGTGACAGACCAATGTTGGAACGATTTAATTTCGCCATTGTTGCTCTGTTTCTTTTCTCTCTCTCTTTCTTGCGGATGGTTTTGGTCTGGCTGTTTAAGTACAAGGTGTTAACGGCTAATCTAATATTTCAATTAAAACGACTGAATTAACTACATTAGTATTGGTTATTTAACTATGAAGCAGAGATTAAAAAAAAAAAAAGCTCTCATATTGTTCGCTTTTCACATGGTTTGAGAGACTAAGTGTGCACGTAACTGCAAATACAATCCATTAATTAAAGACCAAACAATTAATTAACCTTAATTCGATGACAATTCAGTCAACCGGCATTTGTCTACAAACGATTCTATTTTTTGGTAGAGACAGTTAAGCAAAAGACTATCATACCCTTCTCTATATGGGCCTATGGGCTTGAGGAGAAAAATTAAAGCCCATAAATATTTAGAGCAGTTATAATGAGCTTCATTTTCTACTCTCAAATTAACTACTATTAAGCATCACCCGATCATTACTTTTGAGTTTCATTAGTAATTCTACGTATCTGAATTATCCGTGTCTGATATAGGATATACACACCGGTTATCTTGGTTTGGTTCAATTCTGTAAACAGTTAACAACTAATTATCGGGTTGCAAAAAACCGGTTTTGGGTATGGGACCCAGAACGGCGACGTTTCAAGGAGACCAGAAACGGAAACATTGGGAACGGGTGTCTGAACGCGTGAGTGGATTAGTTTCGCAGAGAGAAGAGTCAAAGCCAATCATGACTCTTTGCTTAAGGTGTACAATCCAATCACAACATGCCACGTGTTTTTGGGTCTTCCTACGGTTTGGACGACCTGTCACTTTCACTTATGTCTGTAAGACGAGATTCCTCTCCATAGTTGCAGAAAGAATTTTTGCATTCACACCCTTAACATAAATATGTATCAGAGCTTGAACCCATGTATTATTTATAAACTAGTTAGTATATGAAATATAGACGATATAATTTAAAATGTAGAACTATATAACATGTGCACCTTATTTTTCCATTTGTCTTAATCAAAATTCAAACTTATCACCAACAAAAAAGGAAGAAAAAAATCAAACTTAATTATTGTGACTACTATATGTCTATGATTATTGGCCGAAAACGACATTAGCTATGAAAATTTGGATCTTTTTGTTTTTTAATGGTTTTTGAAGTTATATATTAAGTTTTTAGTTTGACAAGTTAAATCAATACAATTACATAGACAATAGGGGATTTTTAATTTTTAGTTTGACAAGTTAAATCAATAGGGGATTTTTAATTTTTACTTCCCTAGTCTGTGACTGTGACTGTCTTTCTTGTATACTTTGGTTATCTACGTATCTTATTTCTCACACAATAAATACAACGATAACCAAAACATGATGTCATGATGTTTTTTTTGTTTCGTCTGAAATTTTATATTAAAATTTTAGAGGATATCATAGAAATAAATAAAAGATTCGAAAACAAAGTTGGTAAGAAAACATCTTTATATATTAACCATATTTTCTAAATGTTTGGGCATCTCTCGATATTGGTTTCGAATATTTCAACATTGACTTCAAAAAGAAACCAGTTTCAAACCAAAAACAAAAAACATTGACTTCAAAAACGTTGTATGGATATTTAGAAATTTCGGTATCAGGAACACGATCTTTAAAAATAGATTTGCAGACGATAACAAATATTTTTCTGATATTTTCTTTAATGTCTGCGCATTATTAATCTAATACAAAACAATCTCGTTAAACAAAATAAAATGGATGTGTATTACTTTATTTATGATTTAATGATGTTTATTTTATTTTTAAAAAATTTTGTTAAAATATGTTAAGTTTTTTTATTTGTTTTGTTAAAATAGAGAATTTTCATTCATTTTTAAGTGAAATTCCATTTTTATCGCAAAACTCCTATTCTTTATTTCAAAAAAATATCATTTTATGTTTTTAATTTGTTTTTGAGACAAAATTCTTATTTACCCCAACTCATTTTCTTTAATTTTTAGTCATTATTAAATAATAATATATTTGTATAACGAAACTTTTTGAATTTGTATAAAATATGACAAAACAATATTTTTGTGAAGCAGAAAATAATATTTTTTTATCCCTTCTTCGTATCGTTATACTTATTGTTACGTACGATAAATAGCATGAGACTTTTATAATCTTGTCAATCAGAGCTGCATATTCACAAATTTTCAGTTTTCTATGCATAAGCGGAAGGCCAAGATACTTGATTGGGAGAGAGCCAATAGAGAAACCAAATCTGGATATAGAAAATGATTCTCTATGGCTCAATCCCGAGTGAAATAGCTCTAATTTTTTTTGGTTCATTCTCAACCCATACCAGTTTGCAAAGCTGACAAGAGTTTCAAAAATTCCATGGAGAGAGTTATTTCCACCATCAAAGAACACCGTAATGTCATCTGCGAACATTAAATGTGAAATAGCAATATTTGATGTTTTTAGGTGATGTCGGATGTAGTCTGAATCAAATATGGATTCGAGGAGACGGAAAAAACCTCCATAGCAAGAACAAACAAGTACGGGAATAGAGAATGTCCTTGTCGAAGTCCCTTTGTAATTTTGAAGAACCCCACCTATTTTCTTTGGTTAATGATGGTAAACGCCTTTGCAACTTTTAGATTTGTTTTGTTTGCCATTGATTGATGAAATAACTTAGGATCTCCCACTAATCATGCAATGTGCTCTAGCCCTTTATCATTGAAAATTTTGAGAAGTATCTTTCGAAATTTAAGCCAAATCGGAGCAGATGTTAGCTCTGGTTTGGCCAGAGTTATTCATGCTTCCTATTTCACCACAAACATAGTATGACCTTCTAGCTGCCAAAGTTTCTGATTTAACACTCGATTCCTAATATAGGCATTCAGAATCCTGAATAAGAACGTAAACCCTTCCATCTTTGATACATCAATGTCTCTGTGCTGGCGACTCCATATCCCATTTACTATAATATGGATCTTTCCCAGAGCCTGTGGGTGTGAATAGAATTGTCCCATTTACTATAGTATGATTTCCATGGTAAGACTTTTATAATCAAAAGTTCACATTATGAATGCATAAGGTGTCACGAAATAGAATAACGCTTTGATGTGAGTGGGGGGACATTTATGCATTTTCTTCTATTTCTTTGAAGAAGTTAAAATATATATTTTCATTTTTTTTTAAATATATATTTTCATTTTTTCTGCTTTCTCTTCAAAGTGGGCAGTAAGAGATTTAAATAAATAATGAACATTATAATCTTGTTTATGGTTTAAGATTCATAAAACTAATAATCTTAACAAATTGTTAGCATGTAGCAAACCGGCACTATTATATCAGTCGAAGATATAGTGAAGCATGTGGGTTAGTATGGTCGTCGTAAAGACACAAAGGTATATTAAATAATATGGTCCAATCAAAAAATTCAGACAGTTTCTACGTATAATTACAAATTTCTAAAGTAGCTCACGTATGACAATAACAATCCATGTCTAAAAGATGGATTAAACTCGTAAAATAGTTGACAAAAAGTTGGTATAACGACACCATAACAGTAGTAAATTATGAATGATTATAAGTTTTGATAGGTGTTTGTTTTTTATTTAAATTGTAGATAAGATAAGGAGTGTAGTGGTGTCTAGTCTACGACCTTGGACCGACCATGGTCTAGAAACGCATGAATTATTCTTTATAAATTTCAAAATGCAAAAAAAAAAAAAAAATGTCAATGATTTGTGTCCATAGCTCGATGTAGATCATAAAGTAGGTTTAGGGCATGTGTCACTGAATAATATTATTTCGTGCACTGAACATAATTAATTTCATTTTTCTTTCAACACGAAAAGCATCAAATGAACCCAAAGAAAAATGAACTTTTTTTTGGGGGTGTTAAAGTGAACCTTTTTCCCCTTTAATCAATTAATCAATCATGTCTATTACTCAAAAATTACGATGTAAATAAGTAATATTTTATCTATTTAAAATGGGTCTAAAGTTTTTATTCAATATGTTTTCAAAGTGTGTTGAGTATGAATTGTTCAATACTACCTAGTAGGGCTGAGCATTTGGTTAATTAATTGGGTTTGGTTCGAATTTTTTGGTTTTAAAATTTTAGGTCTCATTCGAGATTAAATTTGGTTTTCGAATTTTTTAGTTTTTACAATTAAAAACCAAACTAAAATCAATTTAGGATAATTTTGATTATTTTATATAATACATGTATTTTTAGATAAAATAAAAAGTTTGACCATTGTGAGAAACATATTTATCCAACAAAAATGAACAAACAAAGAAAGAAAAAATATTGTCCAAATTACAAAAAAGTAGAGGAGTCGAAATATCAAAGACTTAAATCTGCTACTAAATCAAAATTAAATAACCAAATAACGTTATTCAATTTGGTTTGATTTGGTTCGGTAAATATGGCCAGCCCTGCTACCTAGTAGATTAAAATATTTGAAGCATGG
This sequence comes from Eutrema japonicum, assembly GCA_030161315.1. Lineage (NCBI taxonomy): Eukaryota > Viridiplantae > Streptophyta > Magnoliopsida > Brassicales > Brassicaceae > Eutrema > Eutrema japonicum. The sequence continues at coordinate 49,593,769 of BSQW01000008.1, read as the reverse complement.
GTTGCAAATTTAGGTTCTTTCGGCAAGAGACACATCAAAACATACTCTCTAGATTAAATTCAGATTTGACAATGTTGTCACAAAAGTAGAAACCAATAAATTAGAGATTCTGATCCATAAATACACACAGTTACAATTATGAATAATGAATAGTGAATAGTAATAAAATAATGGGAATCAATTACTACTCCTAGGGAAAATAGTGCATGCACTAAAGCGAATTCAAACATTGTCTTCTCACTATCTCGAGAAACGTACAAAATTATAAACTTAACAATCTCTCCTCTATCTGCAAGCTTTTCACACAACTGTAAGAAAGTATATTAATATTTGGCCCACCTTTCTTTGTGAAACAAACAGATTATATAAACATCTTCCCAATATTTTAACCTTATACGAAAAAAAAACAAATTTACATTACAGCTAATAAATAATTAGCAAGGACAGACTGTTCTGTGCATCTCTGTGTAAATAAATAATTTGCGTAAATAAAAAAAAAATCAAATAAACAGAGAAAATGACAGAAGAACCAAAAGAGTTTTAATTTTTTCTTTGCTTTTTTTCATTAGCGGTAGGGTTCCGATTATTAATATTATTTTCTTTTTTTTAAAGTTTTATAAGCTTCAAATATCACACAAAGAGAGAAAGATAATAGAGTTTCTCTTCTCCACAATCTCTCTCTCTCCTTCTTCTTATTCTGTGTATTTTGGATTTTCTTCCTTCTTACCAAGTAATTAATATTGTGTGTAGTTCTTGTTGGATTTTTGTTAGTAAAAAGCTTCTTGTTCATGTTTGAAACGAACAAGAACAAAAAAGTCTGTTCAGGTTTCAAACAAACTCTCTCTCTCCTCACATCTCTTGGGTTTTGGATCTTATTATCATATTTGTTCTTCCCATAAGTAAAAAAAAATTGTCTCTTGGGTTGAAGCCAAACAAGAAAGCTAATTAAATAGTTATAGGATTATATGGGTTTTCACTAATTTCTTGGATGTTCCTGATTAAATCTTCTCTTTGCTAGTTTTCCCACTACTATTAATTTGTCTGTTTTCTAAAACATAGATCTGAACAAAAATTGCATCTTTTTGTTTTTGTTTGCTTCTTAAGGTTTTATTTACGGATGATGATGAACGAAGAGATGTCACTTCATCATCAACAACAACAAGTGGATGAAAACATGTCCAATCTAACATCAGCTTCAGGAGAACAAGCAAGTGTGTCTTCCGGAAATAGAACTGAAACTAGTGGCTCCAACTTTCGTTATAACATTAATCCAAATCAGCAGCAAGAACAGTGTTTTGTTCCACAATCATCTCAAAAGAAGAAGAGAAACCAACCAGGCAATCCAGGTAACTATTTCTTCTTATGTATAAGATCGATCCAAAGTTTCTTGATTTTTTTGACGTTTTCACATCTAAATCATCATCGATCGTGTTTTTGAAAATTATGGGTCTTCGAAAAGGGAATATTCTTCTTACCCTTTTGAATTTTGTCCTTTTTCTCATCATCTCCATTATTGAAATGGGAAGAAACCGAAAAAAAAAATCCAAACTTTACTACTAGTTGTGTTGTTTCTTTGAAATCTTTTAATTTTATGACATGGGTTTCGTTAAATGTTTTTCTTGTTTAATGGAAATTAAGTATATATTGTGTTACTATATATATTAAGCAAATTAATTTCAAGTAAAACCTTATAAAAATGTGGACTTTGTTGGTGGTTTTTGAATCAGACCCAGAAGCAGAAGTGATGGCTTTATCACCAAAAACACTAATGGCAACAAACAGATTCATATGCGAGATCTGCAACAAAGGGTTTCAAAGAGACCAAAACTTGCAACTTCACAAGAGAGGACACAATCTACCATGGAAGCTTAAACAAAGATCAAACAAAGATGTGATAAGGAAGAAAGTTTATGTGTGTCCAGAGCCAAGCTGTGTCCATCACCACCCATCACGAGCTCTCGGAGACTTAACCGGAATCAAGAAGCACTTCTTTAGAAAACATGGCGAGAAAAAATGGAAATGTGATAAGTGTTCGAAGAAGTATGCAGTGCAATCAGATTGGAAGGCTCATGCCAAGACTTGTGGCACTAAAGAATACAAATGTGACTGTGGAACTCTCTTTTCTAGGTAAAAACTCCTTCACAACAACATTTCATTTTTTTAATAAAAATTTGTGCATTCATACTATAGTCTAAGGTTATGTATATTTACAAGGAAGAAGACAAGAGTGATGGTAATGAAACTTTAGATGTGTAATGTGAAAATGAGTGACACATACAGTATTCTGTTGGGATTTGAGTAGTTTCATTTAATTTTGAATAGGACAAAAGCGTTAATTAATTTAAGTAGCTCAAAGAATCTCCATTTAACCAACTATTTATTATTTGAGTCATATAGAAATCTCCTCTATACGGTTACATTTATTGCATAATATATATTGGTCCTATCATCTTATTATTCACACGTGACACACACCCCCACAAATAATACAACATGCTTTAGATGGACCTACAAAACTCAAAAAAGTAATTATTTTATATATTGACTAATTTGAAAGTAATTTTGATTTTTTTTTTTTTTATTGTGATTTTGTTTCGTGTTGCAGGAGGGATAGTTTCATAACTCATAGAGCATTTTGTGATGCATTAGCAGAAGAGAGTGCAAAAGCCATACCAAATCCTATTCTCATGATCCAATCTTCATCTTCTCATCATCATCATCATCATCAAACACAAGAGAACATCAATTTCTCTTCTCCTTCCCAAAACAACAATAATCTCCATCGTCATGAATTTCCTATGAAGCAAGAAGAACCACATCACCATCACTTCCAAAACATCCCTTCCTGGCTTGCCTCGTCAAACCCTAACCCTAATGGCAATAGTGGTAATTTCTTCCCTCTTGCTTCTCCTTCTGCAACCACCGGAAGATCCAACTTCCACCACTCATCTCCGGCTATGTCAGCCACAGCTTTGCTTCAGAAAGCTGCTCAAATGGGTCCCACTAATTCAACAACTACCCCAGAGGAAGACGAGAGGTCGTCCTCAAAGTCAAGCGCCTATAATAACCTGATCACGACTACAATGGCCGCGGCGATGATGACGTCACCATCAGAACCTGGATTCGGTTTTCAAGACTACTATATGATGAATCATCAACACGGCGGAGGAGAAGCTTTCAACGGTGGTTTTATCGCCGGAGACGAGAAGAGCGACGTCGCCGACGACGGTGGAGGAGAGACGAGGGATTTCTTGGGGCTAAGATCGTTAATGTCTCATAACGAGATTCTAAGTTTCGCTAATTATAATCTTGGGAACTGTATCAACTCCTCTGCTTCAGAGCAACAACAACAACATAGCCATCAAGATTAGGTTCTACTAGCATATGTATAGAGATTTTTATATAACGTTAAATACATTTGTTAAGTACGTATTCTCCAAAAGATAATCATCACGGTGCAAGCAAGTTTTACAAAAAAAATAGAAAAAATTGTTTAATAATTTTGTGTTCATGGTCGTCTGTTAAATAATAAGTGTGTTTATTATGATTTTACATTTTCTCCTACACATGCAAAACATTAGAGAACTCTTTTTGGTTCTCCGCACGTGCAAATGAGGTACGTGTAGGAATTTTTTTCCCCATCACCAATAACCACATTCAAATGCTATATTTATATATTGATCACAATGACTAAAAATTTACTGGCCACATCTATACTATTAAAATAAAAGCTTATTTTATTTAAAATCCTAAAATAAAATAATTAAATGCTCCTGATGTAAATACTAATTTGTGTCGATTAAACAACTGACGTAAATATTTACATCGATTATTGTAATCGATATTAATTTGTGTTGGTTGCAAAAAATGATGTTAAATATTTGCATCAATTAATATAAATGATGTTAATGTTACATTATAACTATCAAATTTAAAATATGCATAGTAATTTAATAATTTAAAATTAGTATTAAATTTTATAATTATTTTAATATTAATTTATAAACTATTTCATAAATGATTTATTTTTTTTAACCTAGGATGACACATAATCCTAGCTAAATATCTATCAAAATCCAAAGTTAATATATATTGATTTTTGGCATATGTAGATTAGTTGTATTTATTTATAAGAAAAAAAACTTATGTTGTCAAGGTCACACTGACAAGGTGGGATAAACATCAAAGATAATTAAAAGCATATTTAATTAATTGAAAATTTATGAGCATCATTTTTTTGATTGATTTAATATTTGTATCATTTTTTAAATGATGTTAACAATAAATTGTAGATATATCTATTATCTAATTGATGTGTATTCATATTTTTGTATCACTCACTCACTAACTGGTGTTAAATTACATATTTTATATCAATTGCTAATATATGATTCAAAATAGTACCATTTAATTTTGTGATATAATCTAATTGATGCAATACACACTTTTTTGTGTGGTGAAACCAGTCTAATTAAGCTTTTTAATTAAATGCTTTATTTTCATTTATCACTTAACATAAGCTATAAAATTTTATTTAAAATCCTAAAATAACTCTGAACTTAATTTACATATCTAAGATTCATAGGTTTCCAAGTCAAAACCAATTAATAATCGATGAATTGAGTCATATCTCATCTATACTTTTATAAGTTGGATCAACTCCTATATGAGATTTCTAACAATTACTTTAGAATCCTATATTTCCTTTTCTAAAGTAGTGAATTTACACTTCAGTTGATTCTTTAATCCAAAAAAGTAGACAACTTCTTTAATATCTTAATAACAAAAAAATATTATTAATTAATAAGAAGTAGATAGAAATTACAATTTGTTTTTTAGTTTAATCTTGAGCACAACAACAAATGCTGCCATGACCTCTAGGACTGGCTTGGCATAAGCCAATGGTCCCATATGGGAAGTCAGGCGATCCACACTGACTCCTACAATCTTGGTTGCTGGAACATGGACCTTTGTAGACACACTGTGAAGGATGAGCACCATTCTCTCTTACATCTATTAATTATCATGATTAAACAATAGTTTCGAAAAGAAAAAAAATAAAAATTAGAAAGAGAAATTAAGATATGAATCTTGATTTTAGATGTGATCATTAGAAAAAGACGTATTACCTTTTGATTGGGAAGTCACTAGGAAAGAACATATAACGAGGAGGATGACTACAACTTGAAGCCTTGATATTGCCATTTTGTTGATATATTGTAAATTTCTGTGATCAAATTTTTTTTTTTTTTTTTTGTGGTGTGAAGAAGTAAAGAGCAAGAACATGCCCTATAAGTACGAGAGAGATAGAGATAGTCAGGTTTAATATAGAAACTGTTTATTGTGTTACTTATTTAGACACAGATCTCAAAGATCTTATACCGGCCGATCAAATCTTTCGTATCAAAAGAAAAACATTGTATATGGTCATATCTTCAAGAAAAATCAACTAATCAATTCGATCTGATATTCACTTTTTTCTTAAAAAAGGAAAATCAATGTTTTAACAATTAAAAATAAGATCTGATATCAAACCGGTACCTATTATTGTCGAATCTATTCAGTCTTGTAAGATACACATTACATGAACGATTGAGTTAAAAATTAAAATCATGAAATTAAGAACGTAAGACCTTAGAAGTAACCAAAACAATGAGCATAGCTATAGAATCTATCTCTATATTATTATTTAAGAAGCCATTTAGAAAAATGAAATTTATTTGGTAAGTTATTACATATTATATCATTACAAATAAGAAAATATAATTGAAATAGGAAATGATATAATTGTTCTTTAAAATTATTGATGAGAATATGAAAAATATTTATTTACTATTTAGTTTCTTAATTATTATAATATTATTAAATAATAATCTATTCATACATATTGAAAGATAAATATATTCGAGATATTGCAATATTTTTTATTATAATTATCATATTTGATTTGAATATATATCAAAACAAAAGATTGAAAAATATTTTACTAGTTTTATAAAGAGTTTGAAACGAAAAAATTGATTTCTTTAAGAGTTTATGGATTGATCACAAAAATCATAGTCATTAAACGGTGCATATTAAAGTTATGTTTTCAAAATTATAGGTTTTTGCAGATTAAACCGAATAATATTTTAGTTCATTGCAAAACGGACTAAGTACACAGATTAGTCCGAGTTGACTGTTTTATATATAATCATTAGTTAGACATATTATAAAATTTAGATAAATTTATTTTTTCTTAAAATTCAAGACATTTTTTTTTAAAAAAAAATTATCCAGCGCTATATAGCTAACGCGGATTGAATCCTAATTTTACTAATTATAAATGAGAAACATGCTCAAATTACTTCCACATAGAAAAAAAAACTAGATTTTTATTTTAAAATATGGAAAATGTTTAAACTGTACAAACATAAGTAACACTCTTTTAACAAAAAAATCAATTACTCAATCAAATGTAACACTAAATAGTGAACTTATTGGAAGAGTCGTTACTGTTGTTTTGTTGTTTTCTCTTCAACAGTGATACAAAGATGTTATTTGTTTCCTTACTGTTTCAAACTTCCACTTTGGGTTGAAGCAGAGAGGTTTAGGGAAAAGAGTTTCATCAGAGACCCGCGCTTGGGTCGCCGGAATTTGCTGCTACGACTCCAATTTCTTTGCTGGAGCTTGCTTCTTCTTCCGGGAAAGCAACCGAGTCGCCATTTAAGCCATCAACAATCTCGTCAATCTTCTTAAACTGGTAGGGCCACTTGCTATTGTACAGAAACTGCCTCAGATCGAATCTGTTGTCCTCTGGAGAGTAACTCTGCAACAAAAAACCCAATGAGTTCTTTTTCTCTCGTGATAATTTCAAAACGAATTTCTGATCAGTAGTAGTACCTCAGCGTGGTAGGACGGTGTGAGGACAGTCATCTTGTGTCGATTGATTGAATAATACTTGAAGAAGTATTTTACTTTCTCAGCTACTTCTGCTGGGCTTAGCTTTGTTCCCCACTTGTAACATAGATTCTGCAGAATCATTACAGAACAGTCTCAGTTTCAGTGTATCATGATTTAGTACATTTGTCTGAAGATCAGAACTCAAACCTTGAACATGGAAACTGGGCCACACCGGAATATCTTCCTCATTCTTCCATAGACTGAAAGCTCTTCATATGTCATTCCCATGTCGACTTCATCAAGCTGTTTTCAGAACTCAAGATTTCTGAATAGACGACTTCTTTGACTTTAGCTCTAGACTCACAAAAACTTTCTTTATTACCTGAGTATAGTCAGAACGAATGGGCTCAAGCTCGGCTGTTGGTGGAGCAGCTTCTATTTCTGCCAGGGATTGATAACCAAGATTCATTGCAGCCCATCTTAAGAACAACCTCAGATCCTGTTTACTTATACTTCCTATGGGATTTATGTCAGCTGAGCTACAATCATACTGTTTCAACCAAGAGAATGAAATTATATTAACAATCTATTGGGAATTGAGATGTAGCAGTAAAAAAGGGATAAGTCCCATCACCTTTGTCAGGTAACCACGAAGTCCTTCATCAACGTTGGAGCTTCCTAGAACAAGGTAAAAGCCTGGTTTGCTATGAACCCAAGGCAAGAGAGACGCTAACATAAATGCTAACACCATTCTCATCCGTGCTTGAATGTTCTGCAACCCAAGATTCTCAACGTTTGATCCTCCATCAACCTAAACACAAAACCAACAACTTGTTTCAGATGATCATAGTTTGGTTGTTCCAACTTCCAACTGTTTTTGTGTATATTCCAACTTTACCTTATACCGAGGTCGCTTGCCTGTAACCGTTTGAAATAAAGATAGAACCGCAGAGACAACGCCATCTATGCAAACATCAAGATGCCACGCACCGATCTCATCTGCCAGCTGCTTTGCACGCATTTTTGTCGCCTCGGAACTGCAAAGTTGAGATTTCAATTGCTACAAAATCACACAACTGTGACCAAAATTCCTATCCTCTTTGCTACTGTTAACTAATTACCTGTTTTCAGACCCCATAAAGACAGTGTAAAATATTCGCTTGGCAAACTCTTTGCTATCAGTAGGATACTGTCCATTAGCGTAATTCCCAATTCGGTTCGCATCAGCTTTCACTTGCTCATCTCCATTTGCAATCTCTACACGAGAGGAAGATATAAACATCAGGGAAGTTTCTTTTTAAGTTATTCACATGATTGTCCAATAAGACAAACACAATTCAACATACCTTTCACAACAAGTTGGCACATGCACCCAACAATAGCTGCCACAGAGGAGCTGTCTGCGCCGCCAGAAAGGGGAAGCAAAAAGCCTGAAGCGCCACTTCTTCTCAAATAGTCCCATAACCAGCAAGCAGGACCAAAGGCTATTTCTTCTTGTGGAGAGTGGTACACAATCTACATACTAACAAATATTAAATTTGGAAACATTTTAAATGTTAACTTGAGATCAAAGATATGGGAAGTAGAGGAGGATCGAGAACCTTCTTTGGACTGCTTAGTGTCATTTTTAGGCTGAAGGACTGTGTCAGCCTATAGGGCACGGATACTGAAGATACTTTAACCTTGCAGCTTGCTTGTTCCTGAAAACTACTTATAGATCCACGAAGACTAGCAACCTTTCTCAGACAGAGAAAGCAAAATGGTCTTAAGAAATTTTACATTTATATATTTAAAACACAGAAACTAAAGCGAGAGGTTAAACGTGGGATACCGCATCTAGATCCACTTGGGAAATGATGACCTCAACATCCCTCATCGAGAATTGTGAACCTTGAGCAACAACATCCCCATTTACAACAATGCATGCACATCCATCTACACTTGGATTAAAAATGAACAATCAAGATGGTCACTCACAAAAAAGTAGATGAAATTTACTCAAAAATACAATTTTTATCCTTCAAGGTTCTTTGAACATACCGTAATATAAGCGGCCACCATCGCATCCCTGTTGATTACTGTACATATATACCCCACCACGGGCGTGAGTAGCCCCCATGAAAGCATTCAAACGAATATCTAGCTTTCTTAGTTGGTGATGACTCCCACTTGCATTCATAAATACCTCCACCCCGTTCAATGCAAGCTCAGCATGAGGAGGGACTGGACTAAACAGTTCCTCACAGACTTCGGCGGCAACAGCTCTGATAAAGAAATATAATAGATACAGTTTAGAATCGCAGACAACACTGTTGAAAAATGGAAGCATTACATCCAAACTCACGTGTCGATAAACTGGATGTAACCATAACCAAAAGGCACTGATTTCTGTGACAAAGCCTCTGAAATTTCTATAGGGAGCTGAAATTCCTCGAGCTCTCCTCTCTGCTTCCAAGCCGTGAACCACCTCAGCTCCCTATAGTTTCCGTCGTTTGCGAGACACATTTTTGGTCGAACCATGATGATTCTTTTGTTCATACAGAGAACTTGACAATTATACCGCTCTGCTCCTTTAATCACAGGCATTCCTATGCTGCACAATATTCCATCCGTCCAATCACCAAGCAGCAATTCCTTCAAACAATCCCACCTAAAAGATCATATTCGACAGGATACGAGAACTTAATTCCATCATCTGAAGTGATGGTACCAAAGCCATTCAAGCGTTTCGACATCAAATGGAAACAAAAAAAAGAGAAGCAATACGCATGAGTGACGGTGTCTAGCTCCAAGAAGTGATCCTCGCAGCCATAGCCAGTGACCTCGAGCTCGGGTCCAAGCCTGATGACAGCACCGGCAGCCTTTGCCTCGGCAATAGAAGCCTTGATGTTCTTCATGTTGCATTCGAATTCCATAGCCCATTGGTTCAAGTTACACGTTGCGACCTTCAACAGCCTCATCTTAAGGAAAACAAGTACATCAGTCAGTTTGAAGAGACGAGATGAGCATCTGAAGCAAAAAACATCTACCCAATAATCACTTCAGTATTATCGTCGTGATTTTGACAATCTCAAATCGAATCACATCCAAAAGTTTGACCTTTTTGGTTTTCATACTGAGAATTGAGGATACCCATAAGCCTAGAAATCGAAGATTCACATACGAAATAGCATTAAAAAAGAAACTACAAGGAAATCGCAAATTCACCTAAAGAACAATAACCATTCGAAGCAACGAAAGAGTAAATGGAGAGATGATAAATGTTCTCAACGTACCTTGGAACGGAAATACACAGACGATAGTTGAGAGTGGAAGAGATAAGTTCGAATCACAACAAAAAAAAAGTGAAGGAAGACTTTTTTGATTTTAGGATTTTAGGATTCTAGGATTCTAGGATTCGTCGTTCGGTTTTGTGGAAGCAAAGGTCTGATTTTCAAACCGAAACAGATTTGACAGTTACCGACCAAAACCGAACCGAATTACGAAATCGACAGTTAAAAAATCTCCAAATCTCCAGATTCGATTCTCCTCCTCATCACTCATCAGAAACAGAATCGGCGAGACTTTGGTTCTCTCTCTGCCTTGAATTGTTCGATCGATGTGTTAACAGCATTCTCTCCCCATGACCAAAATGGAACCGTAACCGTATTTCGGACAGTAACCGTACCGTTGTCAAACCGTAACCAAACCGTAACCGTGTCAGATGGTTAAAAACCGTAACCGTTAACCGTAAAAATATATTAGTTATGGTTAAAAAAATTATTAACCGTAACCGTTAATTAACCGTAACCGTATCAAAACCGTTGGTTAACTGCAAGGTTAAACCGTAAATTTTTAACCGTAACCGTTTTAAAAATAAAATTATATATACTAATAATTATAATTAGTTCTGTAAAATTAAAAATTCAAAGAAAATTATATACAATCAATTTACCAATAGCAAATGCAAATCTAACAAATAAAAATATTAATTAAAATATTTTCTATGATTTCTCTTAATACTCATTTCATGTAACTATTTTCTAATGGTTTAAGATATTAGATATATGTTTGTCTACTACAACAAAATTTGGGAGGCAAACAAAAAATTTTAAATTTAAAATTCACATATACAAAAAAAAACAAAAACAAATAGAGCTAAATCTCATAATGGAGCTAAATAAAAAACTGTAAACATAGTGGTCATCGTCATTCGTCAAAATAGATAATTTTTTATTATTATTCTAGTTTATAAAATTTATAATTATTTAATTATAAATAATGACATTAACCATTTATTGTCATCAGGTAACCGTAACCTTATCTAACTGTAACCGTATTAACCGGACTTGTATTTAACCGTAACCGTTTTAACCGTGAACTAAACGGTTAAAGTTAAAATAAAAAAAAATTCTAACCATAACCGGTGGTTAAATAACCTTAACCGCATTAACCGTAACCGTGGTCATCCTTATCTCCTCCGAGCCCTTACTAAGGGCTTCTACAACCTTTCTTCAATGGGCCTCGTACATGGGCTTCCACCACCTATCTTAAATGGGCCTTAACCATGGGCTTCCATTCTGGCTCTAATTAGATTCTTTGTTTTGGGCTGATTACTTGGGTCCTAACGGGTAGTAAACTAGAGTTAGTTTTTTTTTTTTTTTTTGTAACAATTGTAACATATAAAGCAGAATGTTAGTAACTCGCAAAATCGCGATACATATAAAATTAATCAATTAGATTTTGATATGTGTTTAATAATTTCTAATTATATTTTGACATTCAGTATTATATCTCCGATTACATCTTCCTTTCTCCATTTAACCATTTAATAATGATTGGTCAGAGATTTTATTATTTTCCAATGTATGGTTTAGAGATGTAATTTAGGTTTTCGATCTATGCATCATCAGTCAGTGGGACAACAATCATAGCCAATTTTTAGAAAAAATATAGTTTTTGGGGATCGAATAGGGAGAAATTTAAATTCACAATTATTTAGAATGCCTCTGATACATAAAGATTTGTATCACGACAATTCATAATTTCCAGCGGAAACATTGAGTTTTATCAAGCGATGTGCGATTTGGAGTTTCTATACGGAAAAAATAGCTACACCCAACTTTCGCAAAGTGATATCGATTACAAAAAAGGAAAATAATGAATGTATTAATTGGTTAGTGAGTAAGGCTTTACTAGTTAGAACATCATTAAATTCTCATTTTTGTTATATCATTTTCAATATATGACGCATATATCTGTTTATATAATAATTTGTTTTTGGAAGTTTCTGTGTAATGACTTTGTATATTCGATTTGATATAAATGAATGCAAAAAAAAAATGCACCAAATGTTACAAAAAAATAAAAAAAAATAAACACAATACGTCACCGTTTTACTATTTTGAGTATACGACGTCGGTTTACAGAAGGGGCGTTCAACAGTCAACACGAGGCCTTTAAAAGAAACGTCGTTAATATTCTTTCTTCCTCGGCGATAGTGAGATCGGAGAAATGGATCAGTTCTCGGGAGGAGGTAATTGGTCGATGATCCCCAACGTGCAGGCGCAGGGGAACTTCGGTACACCTACGAATCAAGAACATCTATTCCTCCAGCAACAGCAACAGCAACAGCAGTTTCATCATCAGCAATTCCAGCCACAGCAACAAGAGATGCAATTCCAGCAATTCCAACATCAACAACAATTCATTCAACAACAGCAATTCCATCAACAACAACAGCGTTTGTTACACTCTCCTCCGCCTCCGTCTTTGCAATCTCCTCCGCCGCCGCAGACGGTGGTTCATACTCCGCAGCAGCAACAACAATTGGTGCACACTCCGCAGCAATCGGTACAGACTCCTCAGCAGCACCAGTCGTTAGCTTCTCATTTCCATCTCTATCCGGTAAGATACCTAACAAAATTATGGATCAATCCATTTCTTCTCGGAAATCGCAATCCTTGGTTTCATAATTTCTGGGATTCTTCGCAGTTGGTGGAGAAATTAAACGATGCGATCGAAATTGGAACACGCGATCAGAATTCTGATGCCCTGGTTTGTTTTCTTTAATCTCGAAAATCCAGTTTTAAAAGGGTGGTTTGGTGATTTCTAGGGTTCTTGGATGTTGGAAATTGCAGGTCACTGAGTTGAATAGCCATTTCGACAAGTGTCAACAGCTTTTGAATTCGATTTCTGGATCCCTAGGATCTAAAACCATGGTAACAATATCAATTTTGGATCAGAAACAAACTTTGTCTGCTTCTTCTGTTTGGTCCTTGATTGGTTTTTCTGGCTTTGCTTACGGATCTTTGTGTGTTTTAGGCTGTTGATGGCCAAAAGCGAAATTTAGAAGAAAGTGAGCAATTGCTTCAACAAAGAAGGCAAGCAAAATTGTTACAAGATATCATATTTTATTTCTTACCAGATTGATGATCTTGCTCTTACTTTACTTGTCTTCTTAAATCTTTGGTCAGGGATTTGATTGTGGAATATATGAAATCTATTGAAGAGCTTGTGAAGATAGAGCCTTAGTTCCATATTTCTCCCAAGATGTTTTCTCGGCAGTTTTTGCTGCTAAAGACCAAGAATTGTGATCAATAAACCAATTTCACAGAAATAAGAAGACTTTGGTTTTCCTTTTTCTTTCATCAGATTACAATATACGACAAGGGATCATGTGTTTTGTCTGCACTCTGCACCAACACTTCAAAACCAAAATCAAAATCTTTTGTCTTCTATACTCTTGGCACCTGCGACAAAAACCAGTGCCTCTATATGAACGTACTAGAAAGAGAGGTCAATGATATTTAAACATTGATTTTCACCAACTTTCTCGTTTTCTCTACTCATCTTTCGTGTTATTCGAAACGGTTTCTGTTGAAGATAAGCTTGATGAAGATGAACCAACACTGCTGCTTACTCCGTTGGTTGTAACCTTGGATTGCGCTTGTTGAGGGTTACTATTTGCAGATGGAGCTTGTCCTTCTTCCGCGAGTTTTCGGAGCAGATTCATGACGGTGGGAAGAAGCTTGGTTGATAAGGAGATCAGTCCAGGTAGCTGTTGAACATAGTCAATGATATAGATTGAGAACAGAGGAAAAAAGGAATTGTTACCAATGAAAAAGTACTAAGAATGAAAAGTCTCCTAGAGTATGTACCGCGCCATTACGAAATTCTGCTGAGATGTCTAGTTGCACCCACATGGCTTTGGCAATCAGGTAGACAACAAAAAAGAAGCCAATATATAGAGGATTTCTGCCATGAGAGAGATGTAAAGGATAAGTTTAATGAGAAAGTATGCTCAAAAGTTTAAAGAGAAAACGTAGGAGTACCTTAAAAGAGTCATAAATTCATTGAATCCAAGAACAACTAAGGCAACCATTGCCCATGGAGGTGGCATCCAATTATTATTTCTTCGGTTAGCTTCCTGAAACTCAACATAACTCCACTCAGATTATACACAGTGAATATCTCTGAATGAGAAAGAAAAAAAAGGAGTACGCCAAGGAACTTGCAGGCAGGAAATGAGTAAGACTCAGACTTGGGCTTTAATACCACTCAAGGGGCAATATAAAAATCGGGTCGTGTGAATGAGCTTGGTCAAAACATGTTTGAAAGTATGGGAAAGCATACCTGTGCAGAAATGGCCTGTGTAACGGTATATTGTGTCTCATTCTTGAATTGTCTCCACAGTGATTTACATTGAACAGGTGTAATTAATGTCTTTGTTGGTGCGACCTGACAATGAGATGGTGAACAAAATCATCTTTAGATTATCTTGCGGGTTCGAGCAATATATATGAAGCTTTGTGTTTATATTGAATAGAATATTTTGAGATATAATTTAGTCACCTGCTCCCAAGTGCTTGAGGCGAGTGAATCGACAGTGGTGATGCTCTTGCTTGAAGCAGTGCTGTTTGTAGAATCAACCAGAGCAAGCGACAATATCTTTTCAACATTGTCGAGTTCGTTGTCTAAGCGGATTACAGCCATAACCGACAGCAATTTCAAGGACTGGAAAAGCAAACAGAGTAACATTAATCCCAGGAAAATTGTGATCTCATCAACGAATAGGTACTGAAAAATTTAGCTATCATGTACGATTCATACTGCAGAGCGAGCCATCTTGGTAATTGCTCTGATGTCTTCCTTTCCAGTCCAGACACGTGGCATTGAATCAGAATCGTGACTGAAGATTGTTGCAAACCTGAATTGAAGTTTTGATTAATCAGAAAGCATATATAGATGAAACTATTTGAGGAGGAAAAAATGAGTAAAAGGGTGGTGCTACCTATCCTTCATACCCATCAAAACCCGTCCAGCTTCTTCCTTTGCTTTCCCTTCAACAACACCCTGTGCGTAGTTCTCGAGGTCAGTGAGCATTTTGTTGCGTGTTTCTTCATCCATTGCAAAACCAGATAATGCGTTGGAGAGACCAAAGACGGCCAATTCTGCTTCCCGTTTCAGTAGCTTTTTTATTGTTGGCCACGTCTCATCATTCGCTCCATCTAAGAGAGCTTCCACCGGTCCAGCTAATGCGTCATTTAGCTTTGA
This sequence comes from Eutrema japonicum, assembly GCA_030161315.1. NCBI lineage: Eukaryota > Viridiplantae > Streptophyta > Magnoliopsida > Brassicales > Brassicaceae > Eutrema > Eutrema japonicum. The sequence goes on along the minus strand of BSQW01000008.1, from coordinate 49,578,352 downwards.
CTGCAATGGTGTAATTCTATTAGGAAGGTACGAATGAGATTTTTCAACAATTTGTTGACATGTTACCAACATGCTTGCCTTTTGCAGGTACTCCAGAATACAAAGACAATCAAAGGAAAAAATCTGTGCAATCTATACACCTGATAAAGCGTAGTCAGTTCAGACAACTTCGCCGCACGAGCAGAATCAATATAGGCATCAATATCACGCTGAAGCTTTTCCCGAGTTTTAGATGTATCCCAATTTGCTTGTTCAATTACCGCCTCTGCATCAGACGAAAATTAAAACATATAAAATAAACAACTGTTCCATAATTTATTCTTCACGCTCCAATATGCTGTCCTATATCATGATGTTATGTTAACTGTAACACCAACAATAAGCTATACCTTCACATCCTTTATCAAACCGAGACATGCAAGACTGAGCACAGGAGTGTGCCGATGATGAAAACCCTTCTCCTGCATTCAAAGCCTTTTCAAAAGCCTCTTTGAAGTTTTCAAGTGATCCAGATCTCAAATGTCCAAGCACGTCTTGGAAAGATGGTTGAACAAGCTGGATGGATAAAAAAAAGAAATGAGTCAAAGGAAAGGAATCAGCATTGTGCCACAACATGAGTCTTCTGTATGACAGTCACAATTTATAAGTAACGCATTACTTGCAGTAGCTTTTCTTGCAGCTGTTGTCTCTTGGAAGATCTCACACCTTCGTCAAAATATGTGGCTTCAGTGTCATACCTATTAAAAAACAAAGTGTTGGGTTTGAACAAATCCAGCAGCAAATACATGAAGTGAAAACTCCTTCCTACATTTGATTATTTACATGAATAAACTACTTCAGTTATAAATTGTAAGAAAGACTTAACCAGGTATCTTAAGAAAAAAAGTATGGCATACTGGTAACACGAGAGATGTGACCTTCTTATTAGCTAGAAGAAATCTATACAAAGTGTATAAATAGGATATTCTTACTCAGATAAGCAAGACTGGAGAATCGAACTCAGCTTCTTTCCAAATCCGGTAACAGGAGCTGACTGTGCAGCTTCTTCCAACTGACGCCAGTCCTAGAGAGAATTTTAAAAACATCTCAGAGACGGTCTATTAACATAAGAGCCAGTATAAGAAAAAAAATCATTTATAAGAATAACCTCATTTTCCATGAAATGAGAAAACTTCTCATTGGCAATTTCCTCACAACGTACTGTTGCAACCATGACCTGCAGATAGGCAGCAAATAAATAACAACACGACGAGGAAGCTATGAAGTATGGGTAAGAACCAAAAGCAAGCATATGTACCTTGTGTGCTGGTAGATCTAAGTCTTTATTGTCTTTGATGACTTGCCACATGTGTTCAGCGCTAAAAGCAAAAGCATTTGCAGGGACTACTCCTCGTCGATCACCAGCAAGTCCGCCAGGTGCGACAGAGTGGAAGAACCGTTGTCTCAAACTAGCAACCTTCATTTACAGTAAGCATTTATAGGAAAGCATTCAATTCACCTAGAAGCCATCTATCTTCAGCAGCAATACACAGATCAACCCAGCTGTTCTCCAGAATCTACAACTAATTATGCCAGGAAATACCTGCTCTTTGAATTGCTCTTCCTTTTCTTCATAGCTTGAGAGAGAGACTACTTCGACCTGTCACAAATGAAAGAAAGCTATCTCTTCATCTTAGTAAGAAAAAAACGATATCAAGTTGTAAACCAACACCAAAGCCGGCTACCATACATTGAAAAATTCACTCAGGAGAGTTTCTTTGTGTGCTTGAGGCTTAGGAACTGAATCCCATATCTGTATTTACATAGAAGTGTAAGGGATATCATATTAAGTCAAAACACATACAAGCTACCAACTGTTTCTTCTCCTACCTTTTGAATGTCTTCCCTCAGCACAGGTTCTAAAGTTTCCAATGGTGTCTGCAAATGTTCAAGAATTAGAAAGCTCCCAAGCTCATAATTCAGAAAACGAAATAATTCTGAAAAGAAAGAGCCAAACACACACACACAAAAGTACAAAATTCAAAATATAATATAGAAAAGAAGTCATACCCGTGTTTTATCTCGTATGACAAACATCAAAGTTGTCTTCCGTGGACTAAACAACCGCATCATAACCTGTTAGAATGTAGAAGGGAAAGCAAACAGTGCTGAGGTTTCAGATCTTAGGTCACTCATTCTGATTAAAAAACAACCACATGCATACCTGGAAGACAGTCTTTAAAAGAGGCTTGTTTGCTGCTTGTTCCCGACCAATATCATGACACCACCTGCATTACGGATCCGCGAAAATCAATAAGACAGATGATCCAAGACGATCAGAGACCAGACACTATTTCTATGTATGCCAATGGGAATAGAATTAAGAAAAAAAAGCGCTTACATGTTTATAAGAACTATATCTGAGACAGCAAGTGCAAAAAGAGCACTCTGCTTCTCAAAAGCAGTATCATCCTAACAGCCAAAGATAAGGAAAACATACGCAAGTGAGCAATCTGTATTGATGAGTTCTTTATAGATAACAATTAAGCTCCATAAAGGTAAACACAGAAACAAAGTTAAGGCCTTGATTATCACAAGTCAAATCAGAAAAAAAGGCATATGAAATAATAAGAGAACGAATATGGGAGGAGGAGAAGTAAGGCTCCACACACCTCTCCACGCTCTCTTCCATCAGTACCCTCTAAATCCATCACAACAGTGCATGGCTCAATCCCAGCACATCTTGCAACCCAGATTCCCTTGGTGGTTTGAGACCTGAAAACAAGGTACTTCAGGGGTTAAAGAATGTTAAATTAGAATTCTCTCGAGAAAAGTAGGCGAAAGAAACAGAGCATGCCTTCCTTTAAATGCATCCATTTCCCTAAAGTTTGTTCCAAACAAACTATTCAAAAGCGTACTCTTCCCTGCGAATTCAAAGCTGAAGGAGATGAAACAGAACAAAAATCAATCCGAAAAATGCAAAATTTGAAAAGAGATTCCACGTTAATGGAATCGATACATACCACTACTTTGTGGACCCATGATGGAGACAAGGGCATATGAAAGACCACATTGTTCCAGTTGAACTTCTCTGATAAAGGTATCAACCCCAGTAACATTAAACACACCATCTCCATCAATAAGCTGAGTGGAGCAAGCGGTATCTGTATCAACCACAGAAGAGAAAGAGAATCTGCATCATCCACTACTAAGTTCACAGGGATTCATGATGGAATTTGAAGAATGCAGGAATCTGAAAGTTTTACTCTTGCTATGAAAGCTATGAACTTGAGTTTACTTTCCCACAATTTTGGGATTTTCAATAACTTCAGTATAACGGTACACAGCATCCAAACAAGTAGTAATCCAGAAAAAGGAGAAAACCCTATCCATGATTTCCGGTTTTCGTGGAGTTTCACATGAGCAACCAAACAAAACAGAAAAAAACATCTACGAGATCAGATAAACAGATGAGTAACTAAAGAATTTACAATAAACAGATCAGATACCCTAACCAAAGGATTATGAATCGAAACAGAAAATGTTGGGTCAAAACGGAAACTGATTAAATCAAAAGAAGAAGAAGAAGAAAAACGGATCCAGGAGATAAGGAAACGATTGTATATATATACCCATTCTAGAAATGCGATAAGGAGTGTGTGTGTGAGAGAGAGAGAGAGAGAGATCTCAAAATCAAAAGCGTTCGTAAATCGTGATCGGACTACTTCTGTAAGATCATAGCTCCCTTTTCTATGGAAGAGAAAGAAGCCAAACAGTAAAAAAAAAACAAAGTAGTAATTAATTGTTACCGGAGCCTTTTATTTATTTATGGTCTAGTTTGTAATGTGACATACACCAATTGTAGGTCTAGAGAACTTGAGTTCACGATTGCTCACGGGAGACTACTATGTTCGTTGGGAGCAGCTTTTGTACCTCTTACACAATTCTACTCTCAACAGGATTTAGACTTTTATGTTCCTTTACAACTTTCAAGCTACCGTTTACCACGTTTGGCGAGAGAGAAATGGATGGAGGCATGGTGAACCTCTATCTCCACCGACTTGGTTAATCAAATGCATCGATTGCAATGTTTGTAATCGCATCAGTTTGATCAAGGGGTAAAGGGCTTTGAAGATGGTCTAATGGCATGGTTCCACACTCGGTCGTGGCTAAGAAGATTTTAGCAACACAAATTCATCTAATATAATCTCAACAACATATTTTGGTTGAATAAAATTTTACATTCAATTAAAAAAAATATGTTGTCGGAACAAATAAGTAGAAAAAAAAAAACCAAGTCTTCCATTATTGATTATTACTCACTGACAAGTACAAAAAAAAAAACACTTAAAAAACCAAATAAAACACTTGCATAAGCTTCACATCCTCTTCATAGTTTGCAAATATGTAAATTCTACGACATCTAAAAACTTCTGATTCTGGAACTTCAACTCTAACTCTTACCATAATGTTCATGTCGAGATTGCAGTAAAACATGTAGAAAGGATCTCGTGTATAGCTTACTCCACTACTAGTCATTGTAGCAAAGAGTGCCGGCGAGCTTTGGTACAACCAGATTTCGCCACCACTGTTAGTGGTTCCAGCAAAGGATGGCCATTTACAAGGCAGTGGGTGGATATGATTTGACCATTTATGTTTTTTTTTGGCATCCTCTAACACCGACAACTCAAGAAGATTATTTTTATTATCATAATCAATAACGCCTAGTTTAGTGCCCTTGTAGTTTATCAGAATCGAACTACTACCGATCCTTTTTGTTGCCAAGTCTTGATCGATGTTAATAAAACTGAATTCCTCAGATCTAACATCAAAGCAAACGATCGTACGTTTTTCGTCATTGACCATTGCTGTATAATACAAAACACCATTGATGCATCTCCCATCATCACTTAGAAAATAGTAAGGCTTGCAACATTGGATCTTCCTCCATAAGAGATTTCTCCTTCCAGTCTCTAATGTGAGAACTTGATGTTGAACACCCCACTTCTTATCTGTTCCACAACGAAACCAGATTATACACAATACCTTGAACTGTTTCTCCATTGGATCATACCCAAAATAACATTCTGCCTTCCACTCGAGGTCCTCCTTTCTCAGTTTGGGCGATGTAACAGACTCTCCGGTTATGGGATTAGAAATCACAGCCACTGACTACAGACCAATCCGCGTACAGGACGACATAATTTATGGAAGTTTGTAGCGGAATTCGTATAATGATGATGACGAGTGGCTACAAGACACGAGTTAGCCTCCAGATTTTGAGGTTGAGGTAAAGAGAAGAATAACAACTTTTTTCCAACTACGAAGCTGAAAAGAAACCTCGGTTTATCCGGAGACTTGATCCGGAACAACTGGTTGTAATTTGGACGGCGAATTATCGATGACCAGAGCTTCGATACGCAGCGACACTTGGCCTTAGACTTCACCGGCAATCTCGACAAGATATTGATGACGAGATCAACAGAGATCATATCAAAGAATCCTCCTACATAACATGAATATCGTTTATTGGATCGGATCACGGTTAGGTTTTCCTGCGTGGCTTGCTGCTTACGTTTTCTCATCGCGGCGGAATTAAAAACCCTATTTTTATTTTGGCTCTGCTGGGCGAAACGGAAACGACTCTTTCAGGATCTCGATATTATGCTTCAACCACACTTACTTATAAAGTTGGGCTTTGTTAGAAGTTAGAACACAATACATACTTATCTTTTAACTAGATATGCGGGTATGTAATTTAATATTTTATAATCCGTGAAACAAAAATTAATCACGAAAAAATATAAAACAAAATTAGATCATCCGTGAAAATAAATAATACATAAATTTAGAAACAAAGTTTAAGATGAAATAAATATATAACTTGAAAGATTTTTTTTGTGAAAAGCTACAGTAAATATCTTTGGATACGATTATTGGACTTTTAATTTTTTGGTGTACAATTGACATAATATCAAATTGTGGTTTATATAGAAGTGAGAAATTAAAATTCTTTTATTTTTATGATTAATTTCCTTAATCTAAATAGAAAAATTAAGGAATGATTTTTCTTTTTTTTTATATATTTTTTTTTAAAATTAAAATTTTATTTTTGTAGTAACCTTATCTTTTAAGATTATGAATCGGTTATTAAATTTTTAGAATTTATAAGTTTTTTTATTAATTGATTTTAAAATTTTCTAACTTTGACTTGACACGTATCACAATCAGGTGAATAAAAAACATGATAAGAAGATTTATATAATAAGAATATTTCGTTATTCTAAACTGAAACATTCAATTTTATATAATAAGAAGATTTCTTTATTATAAACTGAAATATGGTTTTTCCTCTTTTTTTAATTTTTTTTGGCTTTTATTCCTTTTTCTTTTTATGATTGTTATCTATTATTTAATTTCCTTATTCTAATCTGAAATATGGATTTTCCTTTTTTAAAAAAACTTTAGTTTTTATTTATATATTTTATTTAATTTCTTTAATCTACACATTACTACTATTTTTCATTTTACCTTTTAGGATTATGAATCGATTATACATTTTAATTCTATTGTTAATATCATGTGTTAAAATATAATTAGAAATTTATTAAGCACATATCGAAGTCTAATCGATTAACTTAACACGTGTCGCGATCATGCGGATTACTAACTTTGAAATATTTTGTTTTATATAATAAGATATTTTATAACCCGTGAAAAACTAAAAATAAAAAACAAAATTAAATCACCAATAAAATAAATAACATACAAATTTAGAATCAAAGTTTTTGATGAAATAAATATATACTATGAAAGAAGAATTTGGTAGAGAAAATACAGTTAAATACTTTTGAAAACGATTATTGGACTTTTTTATTTTTAGTATGTAATTGACATATTACCAAATTATTTATGTAGATGTGAAAAATTAGAGTTTTTTTTAATAAAAATATTTCGTTATTCTAAACTGAAACATTCAGTTTTATATAATAAGAAGATTGTTTTTATTATAAACTGAAATATGGTTTTTTCTCTTTTTTTTTTAATTTTTTTTGTGGTTTATATTCATTTTCCTTGTTATGATTGTTATCTATTATTTAATTTCCTTATTCTAATCTAAAATATGATTTTTTTTTAAGCTTTTTAAAACTTTGGTTTTTATTTAATTTCCTTAATCTAAACATTACTACTATTTTTTCATTTTACCTTTTAGGATTAGGAATCGATTATACATTTTATTTTTATTGTTAATATCATGTGTTAAAATATAATTAGAAATTTATTAAACACATATTAAGTCTAATCGATTAACTTAACACGTGTCGCGATCATGCGGATTACTAACTTTGAAATATTTTGTTTTATATAATAAGATATTTTATAACCCATGAAAAAACTAAAAATAAAAATAACATACAAATTTAGAATCAAAGTTTTCGATGAAATAAATATATAATATGAAAGAAGAATTTGGTGGAGCAGATACAGTTAAATACCTTTGGAAATGATTATTGGACTTTTTTATTTTTTTGTATGTAATTGACATACTACCAAATTATTTATGTAGAGGTGAGAAATTAGAGTTTTTTTTTAGGATTAGTAATCCATTGTTTTATTTCCTTAATCTAAATAGAAAAAATAAGATTTTGTTTTTCCTTTTTTTTAAATTAACTTTGCCTTTTAGGATAAATGTAGATTTTGTATTATTTTTTTAGTTTTTAGGATTATGAATCGATTATTAATTTTTTCAAATTTTATGTTTTCCTTTTTTATATTTTCTTTTTTTTTATGTTTTCCTTTTTATATTTTCCTTTTTGTTAAGTAACTTTACCATTTAAGATTATGGATCGATTATTAATATTTCCAAATTTTTATGTTTTTTATTAATTGGTTAATAATCTATTTTAAAATTTTCTATTATAAATTTTTAATTTTTCTTTTTTTTATTAATAACTTTAGCTTTTATGATCAAATTACTTTGGTATCCCCACGGTTATCAAAAAAAAATAAAAAATAAGACACAAAAACCATTGTAGGGATCTTGCCTCTCGATCCGAAACCTAGCCGCGGGCAAGAGATGCTCCACATCCACCGATGTGGAAGCAGCAGATCATAAGGGCACAAAGCCTTTGCAGAAAGGTCAGATATTTGGGTTTCTTTATTGCTCGAGGGTATCATCAACATATAAAATCTGCTTATACAAGGCATATATGGAGATATTTTGGTGATATTAGAACGTTTTATGCTAATTTGAACTTTTTTTTTTTTTTCTTTCTTTTAGTTGAGACAGAGCTGCAGACGGATGTATATCCGAAGAAACGCAAGAAGAAATCTGAGAGCAAGGTCAGAAACTTAACAAGTCATCTTTCTCTTAATTAACTCTACTGTTGTATTAATCTTTTCTTAGTCTTGACATAAGTGCCACTTAAGATGGCTAATCAGTCTATCACAGACTTCTTTATTACTTGTTTTGAGAAACTTAATATGTCCTCTCTCTCTCTCTCTCTCTCTCTCTCTCTCTCTCTCTCTCTCTCTCTCTCTCTCTCTCTCTCACACACACACATACTGTTTTTACTCTTCTCTGTAGCAAATTGATTTGGAACCCAAGAAGAAGCAGAATACACACAAGAAGACATCTGAGAAGAAGGTAAGATTCTGAAGGAAGTTTAAAAAAAATAAAAAATTATTCATCCATGATCCATGTTACGTTTTTTCTATTTACTTGAAATGAAAACTTTAAACTAAAAATGCTTCGATTCTGAATTTTTCACCACAATGAGTTTTTCTAATTCATTTTTCTTGTAATCGAATGGCAGGAAATGAAAAAATTGAGGAAATCTTTCAAAGAGATGACTGAAACTATGAAAAACCTGCAGGATTTTTTCCTGTCAAAGGCTGATCTACCGGGGATTTCATTGAAGGTCTATGTTTCTTTAATAATAACATATAAGTTTTGGTTACTAGGAATCTCTGTTGCTGACTGACTGAAACTATGAAAAAACTGCAGGAGATGTTACTGACTAAGGCCCCAGATACTTCATCCAAGGTATAATAAGTTCATCTGTTTGTTTATAGCTGTTGCATTTGTCTTGTAGGCTGAGAAATGATGATACTTTACACTTTATAGCTGATTTAGTTTCTACTGACTTGACTCCAAAGAAATCTGGTTTTTGTCTGTACGTAGGAGGAAGAACCCCTAGAGAAAACGGAGGAATTGGCAACATATGAGTGCTGTTTTGAAACTGAAGATGCGGATGGAAACAACATGCATACTGTTTTTGTTAGGGGATTGGATACTTCCCTTCCTAGGGATGATATCAAGAGCGCATTAAGGACGCATTTTGAGTCATGTGGATGTGAAGTCACAAGGGTTTTTGTTCCCATAGAGTGTTCAAACCGGTGTTCCCTTAGGGTTTGCGACTTGTTCCTCTCCAATATTTTTTGACTTTAATACCAACTTTAAGATTGACCCTTGTGTTATTCCTTTTACAGATTTGCTTTCATTGATGTGGATGATGAACAAAAGGCCTTCGAACTCGGTAGAGGTTACATGGGAGGATGCAGGCATTATGTTATGATGGCTAGTTATCAACCGGAATACCATACGTTCCCTAACTTTAGCGGGTGTGAACATTGTAGTACTTTTCTTTTGGAGCGCCGTTCCAAAAGATTCCTCGCTAGGCCTTGGCATTAGCCTCCACAGCTAATATTGGTCGCTCTGCTACTACTTGTTTATTCACCAGATGAAACTTTTTTTTTATGTGTTATCAGAAACTTATATTATGACTTGTACTATTTTACAAAACTTATGTTTGAATTTATGAGATCATGAATATGAGGAATTTGCTTTAGCTTCCCGAGCGCCGAGAACACAGTGTTGTAGTTTCATGAATAGTATCAGTAACTACACCTTTTTCATGAATTTTGCTTAACATCTCTATAGCTTCAACGGTTTTATCCTCACCGCACAAACTCTCTAACATCCACATGTTACTGTTTCTCTTCTCCTTTCAGAGGGAAGTTCTACATATCACAAAATATCCTATGAGCCTCACTAATTTATATTCAACTTTTGGAGGAGTGGGACCCTCCGACATGAAGTCGGGGGTGGAACCCGGCGGATTCGGGTCAGAATTAAGCGGCGGTAGTGGAGATGAAAAGGCTAAAAGAAGTAAAGAAAAGTAGATGGGATTTGCCAAAAGTAAATCTAAAACTTTTGCGGGAAACTTTGTAAAACGTGCCTGGGAGAATTTTTTTCAAAAAAGTCAAAGTATTAGACTATTATTTTAAATATTTGATTCTCATTTTAGAACTTCGCCAAAGAAAAGTAATATTGCCAAAAAGATGTGAAAACCCGAACCCAAAGAAAAATATCGATTTCAACTAGGTTTGGTATTTTATATTCAAAGGATCTAAAAACCGAATCGTTAACAAAATTGAAGATTCCCAAAAATAAATTTAAACTGTTTTTGGTGATCCTTGGACTACTAACATCATAACATACATACTCGCTTTCCTCTTAACAACCGTGGAATATTTGTTCATTCAACATACATATTATTAAGCTATACAATAATTGATATTTCACAAAATTGACTGCTTCAGAGAATTATAATTAATGTGCATGAAGGACTAATTAAAAGAAGTTGCATAATAGTTTTGAAAGACAAAAATTACAGAATTTCATCATTCAATAGGAAAAAGCGCAAATACTTAAAAATATCATACTAACATTCACCATATAAGATATTTTAGGATCCTCTTGAAATAAAATATCTTCCCCCACGATCAAAGCTAAAACAAAAAAGAACTAAATCAATAAATATTTATATGATAAAACTAAAATAAAAGTTTATTTTATTTAGAGAAAAAAATATATATATACCTTAAATTCATAAACTTCTGTAATAAGCCCTTTGTGGCGTTCCAATCGAGTAAAACCATTATCTCCAAACAAACCTCCTCGGGTTTCATGGATCTCCCAGAACTCAATGCACTCACCACCACTCACGACCACTCCACGACCGGTTATGACAACACAATGTTTATCTAATTTCTCGTAATGCATTGCCTGGATATCAATTACGGTTGGACGGAAAACTTTCTGAAAAAGTTAAGTATGTATCAGATAGACATTTTCTGTAAGTATAAACACAAGATCATAAATTGGATATATAGTTAAAATTTGAATAAAAGATTAAAAAACTTATTTTTTTTTATGGCTGAAACGGGCATAACCTGGCACATAAGGGAAACACATTGCCACTGGACCTATGGCTAGTCGTCGCTCTATAAACTTCTCAAACTCTTCATTATCCTCGAGCGATTTCAGATTTGGACGATGATGCATAACCAATTCACAACCATATTCACGACGCAATGAAGGGACAACATCAATAGCCTTGGGAAATGCCTTAGTCTTTGTTAGACACTTCCTATCGATCTGAGCAACGAGCAACTTTGCAGTGGGAAGGTGTTCGGTTATTCCATGTTGCTTCATGGTGGCAGATAGGCCTCGAGCAAAAGCATGATCCCAACAATCATCTGAATTTTCCAAAGAATAAACAAGTTAGTTCGTTTAGTTATGAGAAAACTGAATTTCATTAAATACTAGAGATACTAGGATTTAACCCGTGCTAATTATAGCGCAGAGTAATTTAAAAAAATATTTTAAAATTTAAGAAAATTGTTTTTATCTGAATTTTACAATATAACTAACTAACTAATGATTATATATAAAACTGTCAATTTGTAATAATTTGTCTATTTAACCCGTTTTGCAGTGAACTAAAATATTATTCGAGCTAACCGCAAAAACTTATAATATTGAAAACATAACTCTAATATGCACCGTTAAATGATTCTAGTTTTTGTGGTTAGTCTACGAACTCTTAAAAAAAAGTTTTCTTATGTCTAACTTTTTATAAAATTAGTAAAATATTTTTCAAATTTTGTTTTTATATATATTCAAATAAGATATAATAAATTATAGTGAAAAATATAACAAAATTTTGAATAGATTTTTTTTCTTTGAATATATATGAATTGATTATTATTTTAAAATATATAGTATTAAAAATAATTAAGAAATAAAATAATAAATAACCTCTTTAATGCAAAATATATACTTTCCATATTCTAATCAAAAATTTTAAAAGATAATTATATCATTTCCTATTTCAATTATTCTTTGTTATTTATAATGACATTTCATGTAATAACTAACAAAACAAAGTTCATTTTTTAAAATGTCTTCTTAAATAATATTATAGAGATATGACATATTTATTTTGATGAATGGCAAACCTGACAATTGAGTGGCATGATCACTAATTAAATCGGGCCTCTTGATTCTCCAAGATAAGAGAACTTCACCAGCATCCACATAGATCTAAACAGAATAAAACATCACCAGCATCCACATAGATCTAAACAGAATAAAACATCAGAAGATGTCATACATGTAAAATTGTAAAAACAAATTCAGATCATTTGTGTACATTCAGAAGAGAAAAGGAGTCTATGTCTGCAATAGTTAGCAACTCCTTGTTTACCAGGTTAATTTGTTCCCTAATCTTCTCAAAAAAATTATTCATTTGCTCCATTTTCTACATTGATTAGAAGAAAAAGAGTTAAAAGAGCAATACAAAACTGTTTAAACATAAGCTTAAAAGGGGATATTAAAATACCTCAGATCCCTCCTCTGATTCGCTAGCAGCGGCTTTCCTTTTTCTTGAACCCATGGAGAAGAGAGAAGTGAAGAAAATTGCTTCACGTACGGCTGCAAGTAGGCACCAAATAACAGCTTGATTTTCTGTGGAAAAAAAAACAAGTATCACGTACGACTGTAAGAGCATTATTATTGGGAGAAACCCATTTGGGTTTCTTAAGTAATATTTAATTATAAATTTGAAATTAAGAAACTCTGTTAAGAAACTTCTGTTTTTGCTGTTTTATTGGTAAAACTTTATTAAGGGTTCTTAAAAATTTTTTTTTAATAATTTTGTTTTATTTTAAATAGAGTTTATTTTTTTAATTAAACATAGTTGACATAAAAACATAACATTTTAAACATAGATTTTGAAAAAAAAAATGCAAAAGAACGCTCAATTTGGGTTTCTTTCTGATCTTGTCTATGAATCGTTTCATGTTCACCTACCGAACGATTCTAATTCATTAATATGTAAAAAATGTTAGAATTTTAAAGTTGAAGTTAAAAAAAAGTTGAAAAAAAAAAATTCTTAACTTTTTTTTTTAAGTTAAGAAAAAATTTTAAAAAAAATTTGGCAAAAAAAAAAAATCTGGCAAAAAAAAAAATCCGAAGAATTAGGGATTGACACGTGGCTAAGAACAATGTAAGAACCCCTTAAAAACCGGTTCTTAAAGTTCTTATTTAAGAACCGGTTTTTGCATTGTTCATAATTATTATTATTATTTTTTTTTTTTTTTGGGTTAAGATACCCACTTTTTGGGTTAAGAAACCCCCAATAATGATGCTCTAATTACGTGGACTGGATAAACAACATAAGAGAACAACAATTGGTGATATCAACTTTTAATACCAAATAGATTCTAATTTGAGAAACATAAGATTTTCCAAAGAGGGAAATTGAAAGATCTGATGATTGATCTATTCCAAGTTCTATCATAGAGATCAATAAGATCATACTTGCAACAAAATATCGAAAAGAAAAAAAACCTACAAAGTGAATAAATAAAGACGAATCAATCAAGACCAGAAAACAAAAATTCACATAGCTAAGGATAAGAGAACTTTTTAAATTTTCTTAGGAAGGTTTCGATCTTATCGGAATTTCATCTTTAGACCAGATCTAAGAAACATCAGTAGCTTGGACAACAAGAATCAAGGGATAATAATGAAAGACGATAAACATCAGTAGATCAACAACAAAACTTAACGATATAGGTATTTCAGTGTGTAGGATGATTTTTTTGTCTTGTTAGTATGTGTTTTTTTTAGGGTTTAGGGTTTAGGAGAACACAACTAATGTTAACCTGCAAGTTGAATTCAAAGTCATTACAGCTAAGGAATATGTCCTAATTATAAACAAGAATAAAAAAAAATACATAAACACCAAATAACAAGCTTTTGCAGTAAGCAATTGAAAAGTTACCAAACTCCCTAAAAAGGATGATCAATTTGGAGGACGAGGTAGCTGAAAAGAAACCTCGGTTTATCCGGAGACTTGATCCGGAACAACTGGTTGTAAAATGGTCGGCGAATTATCGACGACCAGAGCTTCGATACGCAGCGACACTTGGCCTTAGACTTCACCGGCAATCTCAACAAGATATTGATGACGATATCAACATGGATCATATATATCAAAGAATCCTCCTACATAACATGAAGATCGTTTATTGGATCAGATCACGGTTAGGTTTTCCTGCGTAGCGTGCTGCTTACGTTTTCTCGTCGTGGCGGATAAAGCCCTAGATAGATTATTTTGGTTCTGCTGGACGAACGAAAACGACTCTCTTTCAGGATCTCCAATTTATGCTTCAACCACGGTCCATAAAGTTGGACTTTTTTACGCCGAGAACAAGTTGGGCTTTAACTTTTATTTTTGGGATAATTAAATAAAATAGCTAGACCGGCCTTCTTTAAAGTTTTTGTTTTGTTTTCTATCTTGAAATTTTATTACAAAATAATAGAACAATTACAAGGATAATTTTTTAATTAACATGCTGAATGATATGCTGAATGATGGAGTGATAAAATTGGAGTAGTGTTCTACACAAGTGCAGTTGTTGGATATAATGACAAAAATAATGAAACTTGAAGTGTTCGAGAAACTCAAGAGAAGGATGGGAGTCTGTTCTAAAGAAGATTAAACTCGAAGAAAAATGTTTTTAGTTTAGGGGAGGATCTGAAGAATAAATGTGTTTTAATTATTAATTATTATGTGGTTTTTGACTAAGTCTAAGCTAGAATAAGTATTTTATTTTGTTAAAATAAGAACGACTAGTTATGAAGTTGTTTCAGATAAATTTGTTGTAAGAGGTTCATGTATATATATAAGAGACCTGTTTGTTTCAGTATAAATAAGAGAAGTATTCATATCTACTATTTGTCTGTCTCAAAATTTCTTTCTTGGCAATTTTTTTGAGAATGGTCTTGTCTATGGACGCAAATAGATAGTTCCTCACCTTCCTTGAGAGTCATATCTGCAAGCTCCGGTCAGTATTACGTTTCTCTCTGGCCTTGAGATGCCAATTTCTACTAGTTCCCACCATTCCTTGGATCGTAGCAGATTTTCATGAGCATTGCCCAATGCTCATAATCTCCATCAAACTTCGGAATGCTCAACGACGATTCTTTGTCACTCATAATTTTTCTCTCTCGCACCAGGTTTTGTATAAAGCTTTGATACCACTTGTAAGAAGTAAGAAAGAAACTTTGAGATAGATAAGTAGTAGATCTGAATAATTCTCTTATTCATACTGAAACAAACATGTCTCTTTTATATATATATATATATATAGACATGAGACTCTTTCAACAAACTTATCCGAAATAACCTCACAACTAGTTGTTCTTATTCCTACAAAATAGAAGACTTATTCTATCTTAGACTTAGTCAAAAAAATACATAATTAAAACATATTTATTCTTCAGAAGCAAGGAGAATACTACTCAAAATTTTGACCGGATGTCATCTTTGGAGTAGCAGGGATATTTGTTTCAATAGCTCTTTAGTGATTTAAAATTTGGTTGCATGATTGAAAAAGAACAAAAAAAAAAGCAGTTTCCAATTTGTAATGTGACAATTGTAACTATATCACTATAAGAAAACTGCCTTTTTACAACAAACAGAATCGTCGTAAATCGGTCGTAAAACATGATTTACGACGGATTAGCGACGATTAACAATTCGTCGTAATTTGATCGTCGTTAATCGCAAATCGTCGTAAATTGGTCGTAATATTAAGGAGGACAAACAATCGTCGTAAAATCGATGTAATATATTCGTCGTAAAATCGCTGTATATTTACATCGAATGTACGACGAATATATTACATCGATTTTACGACGAATATATTACATCGATATAACGATAAAAATTTACATCGATTTTACATCAAATTATACAATTTTTTTTCGACAAATCGTCGTAAATTCGTCGTAATAGGATAAAACATTACATCGAATTTACAACGAATTATAAAATTTATGTTTTTAAGGATTCGTCGTAAATTCGTCGTAATATGTAGATGTAAATACGTCGGTAAATCGATGTAAAATATTCAATGTAAATTCGTCGTAACTTATGAACGATGTAAAATCGATGTAAAACTATTGATGTAAAATCGATGTAAATTATGGAACGATGTAAAATCGATGTAAAATATTCGATGTAAATTCGTCGTAATTTAAATATAATTTTTATATAAATTAAATAAAATTTAAAAAAAAATTTAAAAAATTAAATTTAAAAAATTAAATTTAAAAATTAAATTTTATAAATATAAAATAAAATTTAAAATACAAAATACAAAATAAAATTTTTAATACAAAATACAAAATAAATTTTTTAATACAAACTATTTCCTAGCCGAAAAACGTAAATTATCAAAAAGTTCGTCGTCTGATCCATTCTGCTCCATATTCGCTCGTTCTTGCGCGAGCGGATCAGTTGGCTGGCCCGATGTCGATCCTTCCTGCTGCCTTAGTGCAGCCACCAAAGTCGGGTTAGTCAGGGAAATAATATCGAAGAGAGTGTTGTATCCTTGGATTTTTTATCGTATCCTTGGATCGTTTTATCGTATCCTTGGATCTTCTCATCGTATATCACCTGCTTCGCCCGCAAATTGTTGATCTCGGAGTTGGCGTTGTTTAACTCCGTCCGCAAAATAACCGGATCATCGAAAAGCTGACGACGGGACGACGCGGCGGCACTATCTACGATCGATCCCATCCCTAAAACTCTGCCCTTTTTCTTCGGGGCAACCTTTTAAAAAAGAAACGAAAAATTTAATAAATTATATAAAAAAACATTAACTTTTGAAAAAAAAAACCGTTAAATTATCTCTGCGTATATGTCGTCCATCTGGGCAACCGTCAAAGTCGCAGTAGATTGGACCGAACTACCGCCAGGTGATAGCTGCTGAGAAAGCTGAGTTTGACGCTCGCCGATCCTTGCATGGGTGTCATTGTAGATTGCCTCAGCTCGAGGATCTACAAAAGATCCGTCTTTCTTCTTGTGAGTTTCCGCAAAAACTCGGGTCATTGGAGGAAGTTCACATCCATTTGCCTAACAAAAAAGACATTAAAAAAGAAATCAAAACGTTGATGGATAATATAAATTAATAACAAATTAAAATTACATAAATAAAATTATAAGTGAAAAAATTATTACCATTTGAAGGCGTCTTCCCGCAAAAGATGTTTGACCCGACGTATGAGGCATAAGCGCTGGAAGACCGTCTGGACCCATAGTATTTCGAGAAGCCGAACACTTAGCGGCCACTTGCTGCGCATGTGGATCTCTCCAGTATGCCGTCAAGCCGTTCCAAACATCGGAAGACATATATGGCGCCTTTAACCTCCCACTTCCTCTTCCAATCGGAAATGGTATTGTTGAGCCGCAATTTTCCCTTCTTTTTGAATTCCGCCTTCACCGTCTCGTTGATCGTAACGTCCCAATGCCATTTTTGCTATATATAAAAAAAAAAATTAGAAACGATATATTAAAGATAAAGAATTCTCCAAAATAATATTGAATTAAAAAAAAAAAATTTACCACGAAACATTTAAACCATGTCTCGACAACGTCGTCCGGAACCGAAGACCAATTGCGGTGAGGCTCCATGAAATAGGCTTTAATGGTGTCAGCCACACTCCGTCCAACTTTGTTATCTTCCTTAAACCTGAGAAATAAAACAAAAATTATTAGTAAAAAAAAACAAATTCATAATGTAATTAAAAAAAAAAAAAATTTAGGTACGTACCAAAAAGTATTCGGGAGCCGTCGCGGATCTAACCGGTCTAAAGAATCATGCCCCGGCGACTGCAAAATATCTTCGACCGTCAATCCTGCATACAACAACGGCGGTCGAGCAACTGCATCTGGAGGCGGCGCTGGTCCGGAAAAAGAATCTGGAACAGCGGACTGTGTCGCAGAAGATGACGGGAGTTGCTGATTTTCACTAGGTCCCGTCTCGAGAAACTGCCGATAGTGTGACTTACGTGGCGCCATATCTAAAAAATATTTAAAAATAACTCAATTTTAGTATCATATAATTCCATTCCTAACTAATAATTCCAATCCTAACTAATAAATATTACAATCCTAACTAACAATTCAAAATTCTTAAAACGATAATATAATTTATATAAAAAAAAAATTGTTACCTTTTGTTTTAGAGAGAGGGCAGAGATTTTAGAGAGAGAGAGTTGAGAGATTTTCTTTAGAGAGAGAGAGATTTGAGAGTTGTGAGGCAGGAGAAAAAATCGTTCGCGTATATATAGATTTTAATGTCGTCGTAAAATCGTCGTAAAACTGTAACCAAAAATTCAACCTATCGCAAATTTCCCTTTACGCGGTAAATTAAATATTGGGGTATTACAACGATTTTACGACGGATTCGTCGTAAAATCGTCGTAAAACTGTAACAAAAAATTCAACCCATCGCAAATTTCCCTCCACGCGGTAAATTAAATATTGGGGTATTACAACGATTTTACGACGGATTCGTCGTAAAATCGTTGTAAGTTTACGACGATTTTACGACGAATCCGTCGTAAAATCGTCGTAATACCTAAAATCTATACCCTAAACCCTAAATCACAATACACATATCCTGGACGTAAGAACGAAGTATATTTGTGCATCTTATACTTCTAATATTTAACAATAGATTCAATAACGACGATTGAATCTATATCGTCGTCAATTTCCTTATTTTACATAATAATGTATAGCATTCGTTCTTATAAGTATATTCGTAACATGCATGACTTAAATAATGTAAATGATTTTGTAAAAACATAAATTTGTTTATACTATAATTAGAACTTACGTAAAACAAGATATAAGATTAAAAAAAAACTAAAAAAAAACTAAACAAGTACATCAAACCCTAAACCCTATATTTTAGGTATTACAACGATTTTACGACGGATTCGTCGTAAAATTGTTGTAATTTTACGACGATTTTACGACGAATCCGTCGTAAAATCGTTGTAATACCTAAAATCTATACCCTAAACCCTAAATCACAATACACATATCCTGGACGTTTGAATCTATATTGTCGTCGATTTCCTTATCTTACATAATAATGTATAGCATTCGTTCTTATAAGTATATTCGTTACATGCATGACTTAAATAATGTAAATGATTTTGTAAAAACATAAATTTGTTTAAACTATGATTAGAACTTACTTAAAATTGTTTAAACCAAACAAGTAAATCAAACCCTAAACCTTATATTTTGGGTATTACAACGAAATTACGACGCTAAACGATGTAAAATCGTTGTAATACTAATCGATGTAAAATCGTTGTAATGCTAGTCGATGTAAAATCGTTGTAATGCTAATCGATGTAAAATCGTTGTAATGCTAATCGATGTAAAATCGTTGTAATGTTAATCGATGTAAACTCGTTGTAATGATAATCGATGTAAATCCGTTGGTAATGTCTAAATCGTCGTAAACCAGTCGTAAATGAGTGACATCGGTAGAGTTAGGTGAAACACGGTTTTTATAGGTCACCTAATTATTTACATCGCATTTTGTCGATGTAATTTTGTCGCATATTCGATGTAAAATCGTTGTAATGCTATTCGATGTAAATTCGTTGTAAATTTTCGTTGCAAATCTGTTGGTAATTTCTAAAAAAAATTCTATAAATACCTTCCACACCTTCAATGCAAACTCAAAAAAAAAATATTCATATCCACTTTTCTTTAAGTTTTTACGTTGATCATTGTGTTCCCGCTTCTTGATGATCTGGCCAATAAATAATCCTGTAGGATCTTGTTTTCAAGTAAAGACAATCTTCAACTACCATAGGTGAATGATTCATAGAATTGGACTTCTATGTAAATCCTTCATAATATAAGGATGTCCAATTCTATGTATCTTTCACTTATGGTGGTTGGTCTTTATGAATATAGAAAACTTGATTCCCAGAATTCTTTGTTGGCCAGATCATCAGAAGCGGGTATACAACTTTCAACTCCTAAACCCAAAATGACATTACGACGACATTACGACGGAATCGTCGTAAAATCGTCGTCATACTGGAACCGAAAATTCAACCTATCGAAATTACCCTCACGCGGGTAAATTAAATATTTTGGGTATTACAACGAAATTACGACGGATTCGTCGTAATTTCGTTGTAAACTTACAACGATTTTAGCATTACGACGAATCGTTGTAATCCGTCGTAAGTTTACAACGAAATTACGACGAATCGTTGTAATAAAATAAATCTATACCCTAAACCCTACATCACAATACACATATACAAATAAATATATTTACATTAAATAGATGTATATTTAGAGTTTAGCATTATGTAATAAAGTTAAACTAACCCTAATCTACGTGTTTCATTCACAAAACTGTTAATTCATCAATGTTTCATCGATTTTTTATTAGTTTAATATATAATTTTACAAAAAAAAATTTAACATCTAACAAACCGAAAATTACATATATATATATATATATATAAGCTTTCAATCAGAATCATCATCTTCGTTGGGCTCATCATCTTGATTGGGTTCATCATCTTCAGGTCCATCATCATCGTCAGTTTCTTCAAACTCGTCGGAATCGCCTTCTTCTTCTGTGTCGTCAGGTAGATATTCAAGTTGCCTGTTTCGTGGATCAATTAAAAGAACGTTCTCCGTAATCTCTGGTTCTGTAATATCAAGGCAAGAATCTTGTTGCATTGGAAGATCATCAACACCAACAATTTTACCCCTTGGAGCTATTTTAATAACCGATAACCATGAGATCCCAGATGTTCGAACTCGCGGATATGGAACGAACGTTACTTGTTCTGCTTGTGATGCTAGGATGAATGGCTCAAACTTGTTGTAACGTCGTGCTTTGTTGACGTCAACCACACCAAATTTGTTAATTCGCACCCCTCGACCAACTGTTGGATCGAACCAATCACATTTGAAGAGAACACATTTCAACCTAACCAGTCCGGGGTACTCCACTTCAATTATTTCCTGCAAAACCCCATAAAAATCTATTTCACCCCTAACACATACTCCGTAGTTGGTAGTTGCTCGACGAACGCCATACTTGTATGTATGAAACACATAACCACGGGTAAAATACATGGGTGCGGTCGTTATCTTCCCGATGGGGCCTAGGAGTAACTCATGAAACCAAAATGGATATGCGGGATCGCCATGATCAACCTATGATAAGTGTAAAAGTTAGATTGAAAGCCGATATCATTAAATGAAATATTTATAACTATATTAACTTACTTGCGTCTTCAACCACTCAACAAAGTGACGATCTTTACGGTCGTTTATTTCATCATCTGAAACCCCTTCAATGCATTCTCGTACCTGGGTAACAAATAAGCTGCAAAATACATATATAGACATAAAAATTAACACATTTAATTATAATTATATTAATTATTAATTATTAATGACTGATTAATTAAATAGTTTTGTTATTATACCTTTCGAAAGGACTCACTTCATCACAGTTTAGGAGGATGTACGTATGTGCGCTGTGCATGTCATGCTCGTTATCCCACCAAACTTCCTTCAATTTTTCACTAAGACGACCAATTGGTGAGAATATATCTGGGACACCATCTACTGCATAAATTCGTCCCACACCGCCATCATCGTATCGTCGGGGAGCCCGTTTGCGTGTGCGGACTTTTGGAGCGAAAAAATAATATGAAGTGAAGTGTGAAGTTTCTTCTGTCAAACTTCCCGCAACAATTGATCCTTCAACCCTTGCTAGATTTTTTGCCTTTCCCTTTAAATGTTTCATGAAGCGCTCGAATGGGTACATCCACCTAAACTGAACAGGGCCTCCTAGTTCTGCTTAGTGGGGGAGATGAATGGGAAGATGTTCCATAACATCAAAAAACGCAAGGGGGAATATCTTCTCCAAATTGCACAACAAGATTGGAATATTAGCAGCCAGTTGTGCAATTACATCTTCTGACAACGTCCGTGTACTAAGATCCCGGAAAAACGCTCTGATGCCTGCAAAGACAAAATTATATACATTGTAACATATATATATATAATTAATCTCAATAATTTTATATGTGATGAAGTATCTTACCTCCAATTGCTTCATGAACATTTTCTGGAAGGAGTTCGGCAAATGCGAAAGGAAGTAAACGTTGCATAAACACGTGGCATTCATGACTCTTCATCCCTGAAAACTTTTCTCCTTTCTCAACAGATTTAGCAAGATTGGATACATACCCATCAGGAAACTTCACGTCAGATGAAACCCAATTGAACAACAATGCCTTTTGTTCTGCACCCAACCGAAATATAGGAACTGGTGATTTTCCATTGCTCATTATATGCAACTCATTTCTGTTGCAAATATCTGGCAAGTCCAACCTTGACTTTCCGCTGTCTTTGGTTCTTCCTTTCACGTTTAACACTGTATGCATGATGTTATCAAAAAAGTTTTTCTCAATGTGCATGACATCAAGATTGTGTCTCAGTAGATGACTTTTCCAGTACGGAAGATCCCAAAAAATGCTTTTCTTGTGCCAATTGTGATTAACCCCGTATCCATCAAGCATATTAGCTGGAGTGTGCCAATTTCCCCCACGATTCACAGTTTCTAGTCCCCCAAAATGATCTATTTGCGCTTCTAGATCTTCCCCAGATAGATACACTGGTGGGGGGACACGCACGATTTTGTTCTTCCTAAACAACCGCCTGTTTCTCCTATATGGATGATTGATTGGTAAAAACCGGCGGTGACAATCAAACCAGCATGTTTTTCGACCATGTTTCAGTTGAAACGCATCTGTCCGATCGAGGCAATAAGGACAAGATAACCTCCCATGCGTCGTCCAACCTGATAGCATTCCGTATGCAGGGAAGTCGCTTATTGTCCACATAAGCACCGCACGCATCGTAAATTTTTTTTTCCTCGAACAATCATATGTCCGCACTCCTGTATACCACAACTGTTTCAACTCATGAATGAGAGGCTGCAAAAACACATCAAGGGACTGCTTCGGATGATTGGGACCAGGGACTAAAATATTCAGGAAAAGAAATTCTCTTTGCATGCACATATCTGGGGGAAGGTTATAAGGAGTTACGATAACTGGCCACAAAGAATATTGCCTACCAGACATACCGAATGGACTAAATCCATCAGTGCAAAGACCAAGATACACATTTCGCTTAGAGTTAGCAAAATCAGGGTGTACCGTGTTAAAGTGTTTCCAAGCTTTTGCATCTGACGGGTGAGTCACTTCTCCTTCTCTCTGTGAATGTTCTGCATGCCACCTCATCGATGCAGCTGTCCTTTCAGATTGATACAATCGTTTCAACCTATCAGCTATAGGAAGATACCACATCCGTTGGTATGGTATCTTTTTACGCCCAGTTGTTTGGGGCCTAAATCTCGGTTTTTGGCAAAATCGACATTCCTGCAGCTTATCATCATCTTTCCAAAAAAGCATACAATTGTCAACACATACATCTATCATCTCAGAAGGCAACCCAAGACTAAACACCAACTTCTGTATCTCATAGTATGTTTCGGCAGCCAAATTATCCTCTGGCAAATACTCTTTAATAAGATTAGCCCAATCATCCATGCAAACCTCAGCTAAGTTATGATCAGTTTTAATTGTCATCATCCTAGCAGCTAACGACAATTTAGACTGACCTTCTCTACATCCATCGTAGAGTGGCTGGTTTGCAGCGTCTAGCATATCATAAAATCGCTTCGCATCTACGTTGGGTTCCTCAACAGTACTATTATCAGCATTTGTTTCATGAAATGCATCATTAACCATGGCATGCATCCTATCATGATCTGCACCCAGATCAAATTGATGTTGACCATGATCATAACTACCTTGATAATTTGATTCTACTTGACCTTGATAATTACTACTACTATCCGTTGCTTGAGTTCTTTCAAAACCCTCTCCATGTTGATACCAAACATAATATTGCGGCATAAACCCTCTATTTAGTAAATGCTTCCACACCGTCTCAATAAACATATATCTCGTATTCTTGCATTTACGACAAGGACAGAACATCTTACCACTTTCCAGGGTTGTTTGCATATTTCCGGCCTGATACATGAATATTTCAAGCCCTTCTTTGAATTCTTCCGTCAAATCTCCCTCTGAATCCTTTTGCGTATACATCCATTTTCGTAGTTCGTATATAGACATTTTTATATATATATATATATATATTTTTTTTTTTTTCTGTTTGTTTTTTTTTTTTTGATTCTTTCGTTTGAAGTTATGCTGTATTTATAGAAATTTTTTCAGAATTACCAACGATTTTCCAACGGATTTACGACGAATTTTACGATGTAAATTCGATGTAAATTTAGTAGGTGGACCTATTAAAAAACGTGGTCTACCTAACTGGGAACATGTGACGTCAAATCGTCGTAATATCAACGTAATATACAGACGAAATATTCGTCGTAATATCGATGTAATTTTACGACGACATTACGACGATTTATGTTGTCGTCGTAATGTCGTCGTAAAATGGTCGTAATTTTACATCGAAATTACGACGACACATATTTACGACGATTTTACATCGAACATATATTTCGTCGTAAATTCGTCGTAATGTCGATGTAAAGTTACATCGATTTAAAACGGTCGTAAATTTTCGTTGGAAATAGACAGTTTTCTTGTAGTGTATAATAACTCAATTGTATGTCCATAGCTTCGTTTAATAAAGCAGATTTGTCGGAGGAAATAAGTAGAACAACCCAATGACTTGTTGATGAAGCGGAAGCTTCTATGGATTGAGCTAGATCCGTTGATTCTAAGAATACCCGGAAATAATGGTTTGTGAATACTCTTCACAGTGGTTTATCAAAACCTCTTTATTAATCAAATCATCAACTAAATACAATAGAAGACCTAAACGGCTTATTTATAATAAATCACAAAACCCTAAAACCTATAAAATCTAGAATAATCTTAATTAATTAAATAAAAAATAATAATGAAGATATTTGGAAACTGCATCAGGTCTCGCCGGCCAAAAAAAATTCGTCCTCGAATCTTCAATTCTTCGTTGCATCACTTGTGTCCCAAGATTTTGAAATAATGTTGAACAAGTAAGATCCTCCCCTAAAATGGAAACACTTTTCTTCATGGAAGAAGCAAACACATCCATGTGAGGTATCTTTTTTTGCACGATCTGCTGAATGATGGAGTGATAAAATTGGAGTAGTGTTCTACAAAAGTGCAGTTGTTGGATATAATGACAAAGGCATTGAAACTTGAAGTGTTTGAGAAACTCAAGAGAAGGATGAGAGTCTGTTCTAAAGAAAATTAAACTGGAAGAAAACTGGAATAAATGTGTTTTAGTTATTAATTATTTTGTGGTTTTTGACTAAGTCTAAGCTAGAATAAGTCTTCTATTTTGAAGAAATAAGAACGAATAATTGTGAGGTTGTTTCGGATAAGTTTGTTGTAAGAGGTCAATGTCTATATATAAGAGACATGTTAACGTTTATTTTAGTATGAATAAGAGAAGTATTCAGATCTACTACTTGTTTATCTTAAAATTTCCTTCTTGGCAATTGTTATGAGAATGGTCTTGTTTATGGACGCAAACAGATAGTTCATCACCTTCCTTTAGAGTCATATATGCAAGCTCCGTCATTTGAGCTCCGGTCAGGATTACATTTCTCGATGGCCTTGAGATGCCAATTTCTACTAGTTCCCACCACTCCTTGGATCGTAGCAGATTTTTCATGAGCATTATTATGAGCATTGCCCAATGCTCATAATCTCCATCAAACTTCGGAATGCTCAACGACGATTCTTTGTCACTCATAATTTTTCTCTCTCGCACTAGATTTTGTATAAAGCTCTGATACCACTTGTAAGAAGTAAGAAGGAAACTTTGAGATAAACAAGTAGTAGATCTGAATAATTCTCTTATTCATACTGAAACAAACATGTCTCTTTTAATATATATATATATATATATATATAGACATGAGACTCTTACAACAAACTTATCCTAAACAAACTCACAACTAGTTGTTCTTATTCCTACAAAATAGAAAACTTATTTAATCTTAGATTTAGTCAAAAAACACATAATTAAAACACATTTATTCTTCCGAAGCAAGGAGAATACTACTCAAAATTTTGACCGGATATCATCTTTGGAGTAGCAGGGATATTTGTTTCAATAGCTCTTTAGTGATTTAAAATTTGGTTGCATGATTGAAAAAGAACAACAAAAAAAAAGCAGTTTCCAAATTGTAATGTGACAATTGTAACTATAATAACTCAATTGTATGTCCATAGCATCGTTTAATAAAGCTTAATTATATTGTCCGAAGGAAATAAGTAAAACAACCCACTGACTTGTGTCCCAACATTTTGAAATAGTGTTGAACAAGAAAGAAAAAAACCCCCAAAAATTATACGAAAATCCAATAAAACACTTTATTAGGTAAGCTGCACATCCTCAGCATAATTTAAGAACGTGTAAACTGCATACCTATCAAAATCTTGAGATCTTATAATTTCAACTCTTACCGTAAGATTCATCTCGTGATTGTAGTAAGAAATGTAGAAAGGATCTGCAATAAAGTTTGGGTAAAACGCAATTTCCCATCTACCAGTCACTCCAACAATGTATAAAGTGGTCGAGTTTAAACCCCAACATCGACCGGTATGGTATATTGGCTTCGATACGGAACAAAACTGTGCCATAGACTTACCCGACAATTTCGAAAAGATTTTGATGACGAGATCAACAGGGATAGGATCAAGTTGTTGTCTTTTTTCTACAAAGCATGAGCATCGTTTACTCGATCGGGATACCTTTTAATTAGGTTTTCCTCCGAGACTGCTGCTTCTGATTTCTCATGATCATTGCGGCGGATTTTGGCTTTGCACGACGAACAAAAGCGCATCTTTCACAACCAAACAATTCTATTTCTCCAAAGATAGGGTTTATTTGGATCCGCGCATACGGTTGTCGTCCGAGATCAAGCGGCTCTTTCAGTTTTAAATAAACCCTATCTTTATGCTTGAAACACACTCAATAATTTGGGCCTTATTAGGGCCCAATAGATACTTCCAACATTTTGTTTTTTTTTTGGGTCCTCGGAATAAATTTTAGTTAAGATAAAGACGCAACTAGATGAGTGAGACTTTTTTTTATTATATCAAAGAGAAATCGATTTTGTAGCTCTTCCTCAGGTATTTTGTTCTTATTCTCCCAGACAGAAGCCGAATTTAGGGTTTCCATTTCTTCCCCTTCTCGTACAATCAATTCATCGAAACCCTAATCTTTACATCAGGTGATCCTTGTTGCTATGTTTCTTCTTTTCCGATTACCTCAATTCCATGGTCGATTAGAGTTTTTTTTTGTTGTATGATTGGAATTCTCTGATCTTGATAAGCTCTTAAATATATATATTTTTTATTCGATTCATCGGATTTTTTGCTTTTTTTTTGTTTTTTCCAAGAAGAAGTTGACTCCAAAATGATATCGATTTTAGATCCAACGAATATCTTGTTGTAAAGTTTCGATTTAGAACCGTATGATCAATTGAGAGATTCCTTTTAGCCGAAAATGGTTTCTTTAGTATTTGTTTTTATGTCTATCAGATGCGAAATCCCTGATTCAGCTCGTTTGATCACCCAAGCAGCTATTACTACGATCATGTTATGTAATGAAATCACTTGTCCTCCATAATTCTTAATTCGAGTTTTCCTGTCTTTGTCCAGGCTTCAGCATCCTTGTCCTTTGCTCCCTTGTTTCAACTAAGGTTCATGTCTGATCTTGAAGTTCAAGTCCCCACTGCCTTTGGTAAAGTTTTTACCTTTGCTGTTTGTGAATAGGATGTGTGTACTTTGGTCTTATTAGAAGATTTCACTTACTGGTTGTTTAATGGAGTAACTTCTTATTCTATATGATTCAATAGATGGAAGAAGCTGATTGATTTATCCTGTTTGTGGTTTTTGGTGATTTAAGATCCGTTTGCTGATGCAAATGCTGAGGACTCTGGTGCTGGAACAAAGGAATACGTGCACATACGTGTTCAGCAGCGTAATGGTAGAAAAAGCCTGACCACTGTCCAGGGACTTAAAAAAGAGTATAGCTATAGCAAGATACTTAAAGACCTTAAGAAAGAATTCTGCTGCAATGGCACTGTGGTCCAGGACCCTGAATTAGGACAGGTGTGTGTTTCGGTTTTTTTCTCTTTTAAACTTTATTACATCTGTCTAGGCAAGTTTGGTCTTCTGAACAAGAAGCTACCATCTTTTTGCCATGAAGGGCAATCTTAATCAGAAGAGAAGCTTTTTGGATTGGTTGTGGTTTAAATTTGAAAGTTGAACTTTATAGTTATATACTTTATCAGTTGCTTTATGACTCAATATATCTTCAATGAATTGTAGGTTATTCAGCTTCAAGGTGATCAGAGGAAGAACGTCTCTACGTTCCTTGTTCAGGTAATTACCGTCCGTTTGAAAGTTGATTTATAGCAAAAGATGGAAACAACATTGTATTCTGATCCTAAGAATGTTTGAATCAGGCTGGTCTTGTGAAGAAGGATAACATCAAGATCCATGGTTTTTGAGCAAATTCTAGATATACTTGTTGTTCATGTTTGCGCAACAGCTTGAATTTGCGGAATCAATCAGCCAGTATAAACAATCACTTATGTATTAATGCTTTTATATTGTGTCAGGAAAAATCTAATGGTTTGCTTATGAACGAATATAAAATGTATGATGAACTTTTTTTCCCTGGCGTTTGTAGTGTGAGATTATCAATAAAACTAGCTTTGTGAATTGAGTGATTACCTTCCACGACTTGCTAAAAACCGAGTGCTAAACCGGACGCTAGAGGTCTGATGCATAAACCAAAACGGTCCAAACCGGTTTTTGAGCCATTTGCTCTCGTGTGATTCGTCAGGCATCATCAGTCAGCAGAAAAATTATGGTTAACGATTAATCACTAGAAAATGGCTCAAAACCGGACGCTATATATATATATATATATATTTTTATATAGAATACTGTATATTCTGCATGCTATGTTTTGATTTCTAAATCTTAAGAATATATCCTTTTTTTTTCTCCCTTATTTTAGTGCTGATTGCAATGGATCGAAAAGATGAAAATGAATAAACAAATCATGTAACGGACGAATTATTTAATTTATTTTCACTATTTTGGCAGCAGAATAAAACCACTTTGGCTTGGTAACTTTTTTTGACAGAACTAAACAGGACAAATTGAGGTTTTTTTTTTTTTTTTCGGTCTAAATCACTTTTATTAGTTATCAAAGATCATATGGTTGTTTACATATGTTTATAGAAATTGAGGACAAATATGATATAAGGACCATTGAGTGTTACATTGAATAGCTTTCTTTGCAAGCGTATCAGCACAAGTATTAGCTTCTCTGTATCGAAATGTGAAACTAATTGCTATGAACATTGATCTCCATTCATGAATTGCATCTAGGTAGTATTGGAGTTTGAGATTGGTCCCATGATCATTTATAAGATTTGAGATATTAAGGTTATCACCTTCAAATTCCACATGTTTGTAGCCTAAAGCCCATGTCGCTTGCATTGTCCAAAGTAAGGAAGTAAATTCCGCCACCATTGCTGATATATGACCATGATATTTCCCCATCCCACAATCTAGGAAGACCCCATTATAATTTCGTATAATCCATCCTAAACCAGAGTTAGTATTTCTTTCGTAATTACATTTCATCATATGTTGTGGTAGTTTCTTCCATTGCCCCGGTCGAGATGATCGCTGTTGATGATTTTTAGTTGTCCTCTTCCATCATAACTAATAGCCATTCTATTGTATATGTAACTATTCGATTAACTATTTCATGTATTTCAATGTTCATTTTATTGAAAAGTAAATCATTACGAGCTTTTCATAGTCGCCACATAATCCAAAATGATAAGGACAAATTGAGGTTTTATTCATTAATAATAGGGCTGGGAACGGATATCCGGAGTTTTTTTTATATCCTTATCCGGATATCCGGATAGGCATGACCAAAATGGAACCGTAACCGTATTTCGGACCGTAACCGTACCATTTTCAAACCGTAACCAGACCGAAACCGTGTCAGACGGTTAAAAACCGTAACCGTTAATCGTAAAAATATATTAGTTATGGTTAAAAAAATTATTAACCGTAACCGTATCAAAACCGTTGGTTAATTGCAAGGTTAAACCGTAAAATTTTAACCGTAACCGTTTTAAAAATAAAATTATATATACTAATAATTATAATTAATAATGAGCAGATTTTCTCGAAACTCAAACGTATCTTGACGATTGGACTAGAGCCGAATATAGACAACAAAAATACATTCGAGACAATGAAGAAGAGCTAGAAAATATTGATAGTGATGTATCAACAACCAGATCCGAAAATAGTGAATATTTTTTTTTTGCTTTTTTTTTTAACTAGATTGTTGTAATAGTTTACTTACTCTTTAGGTTATAGATTAATAAAATATATTTTGGAATATTTTGAAATAAACTAATAAAAAATTTAGTTAGTTTATTTTACCATTATTAATAAAATTGTTTAGAATATTAGTTATAGACTTCTAGTTATTTGTTTTCATTTTATTTTCTATGATTTCTCTTAATACTCATGTAACTATTTTTAATGGTTTAAGATAATAGATATATGTTTGTCCACTACAACAAAATTTGGGAGGCAAACAAAAAATTTCAAATTTAAATTTCACATATACAAAAAAAAAAACAAATAGAGCTAAATCTCATAATTGAGCTAAATAAAAAAAACTGTAAACATAGTGGTCATCGTCATTCGTCAAAATAGATATTTTTTATTTTTTATTATGCTAGTTTATAAAATTTATAATTATTTAATTATAAATCATGATATTAACCATTTATTATCATCAGGTAACCGTAACCGTATCTAATCGTAACCGTATTAACCAGACTCGTATTTAACCGTAACCGTTTTAACCGTATATTAAACAGTTAAGGATAAGGTTAAAAAAAATTATAACCGTAACCGGTGGTTAAATAACCTTAACCGCATTAACCGTAACCGTGGTCATGCTTATATCCGGACTTCGGATATCCTTCCGAAAATCCGGATATCCGCGGATATCCGGATCAATAAAAAATAATTAAAAAATATTAAAAAATTAAAAATAATGATATAAATATGATAAAAATTATTAAAAAAAAATTAAGAAAAAACAATTTTTACAAAATTTTGTAAAAAAAATTAAAATTTGATATTATAAATGTTTTTAAAACTTATTTATATATATAAATCTCATCATATTAAAAAAACTATTAATAAAATATATATTTTTAATATGTTTAACGGATTCTGATACGGATCAGATATCCCGACCTCAAAATTTAATTATCCGGATCCTTATCCGACCCCCAACGGATATCCAGATTTTCGGATCGGATCAGATATCGGATATCGGATAATAGTTCCACCCCTAATTAATAATCAAACGTTTTATTTTGTTTTATTATTAAATTAATTAATAAATAATCAAGGAAGAAAATGAATAAGAGAGAGAGAAAGAGAGGAAAAAGAAAAGGGAAACGGAAATTGCTGCGTTGGATTTGAGTTGCAGTGGGAGAGAGTGAAGGAGAGACGTCTTTTAGAGAGATAGAGAGAGAGAGAGAGAACGAGAATCTCCTTCTCCCTCCAATTTTTCGATCTCTCTCTCTCGCAGCTTTTTTTGGTTTTCGCTTTCTTCGTTCACATCGAGGATCGGTGATTTTCCTTTACGAACAAACACGCGTTTCTTCGTGTTGATCATGAACGAGCCTCCCGATTTCAGGTAATCTCGCGATTGAATTTTCTCCGATCTCTATCTGTCTATGACGTGATGTTCAAGCGATTTCCGCTGTCTTGTGTTGCAAGTTTTATGTTTGGGTATGATTAGATTTGCTGATTTACTTATCTGATTGTCATCGTCTATCGAATTTGTGAGCAGATGAAACAACCTAAATTCAGATTTTGTATCTGAATACCTTCGTCGTTAAGGCTGGCTCCGATTATAGCTAATATACGTTTTCTTCATTTTGTTTTGAATTGGCAGTATCGAGGGTGCTTTGAGGTGAAAACTTTTGAAGAAATGGGTCGTCGTAGAATTAGATCAAGGATCCGGAAAAGTCATTTCTATACCTTTAGATGCCTTAGGCCCAAAACGCTTGAAGATCAAGGACCTCATGTCATCAATGGACCCGGCTACACGAGAATCGTTCATTGTAACCAGCCTCATCTGCACCTCACTAATAAACTCCTTAGGTACCGCTCAAACTATGTATCGACCACTAGGTATAACTTGCTCTCTTTCTTACCCAAATGCTTGTACGAGCAATTCCACCGTGTTGCCAATTTCTACTTTCTCGTTGCTGCCATTCTCTCCGTCTTTCCTCTCTCCCCGTTTAACAAATGGAGCATGATTGCTCCGCTGGTTTTCGTGGTCGGGCTTAGTATGGGTAAGGAGGCATTGGAGGACTGGCGCCGGTTTATGCAGGACGTTGCAGTTAATTCAAGGAAAGCCTGTGTTCACAGAGGGAGTGGGGATTTTGGTCGTAGGGCCTGGAAGAGAATCCGTGTGGGGGATATAGTAAGAGTGGACAAGGATGAGTTTTTCCCGGCTGATTTGCTCTTGTTGTCATCAAGCTACGATGATGGAATCTGTTATGTGGAGACGATGAACTTAGATGGCGAAACTAACTTGAAAGTCAAGAGATGTTTGGATGCTACCTTGGCATTGGAGCGGGATGAATCTTTCCTCAACTTCTCTGGAACAATAAAATGCGAAGATCCAAACCCAAACCTGTATACGTTTGTTGGAAATCTTGAGTGTGATTGCCAGGTTTATCCACTTGATCCTAACCAGATTCTCTTGAGAGACTCTAAGCTCAGGAACACGGCTTATATCTATGGGGTTGTGATATTTACTGGTCATGACACAAAAGTCATGCAAAATTCAACAAAATCTCCTTCAAAAAGAAGCAAGATTGAAAAGAGAATGGACTACATTATATACACCCTCTTTGCGCTTCTTTTATTTGTCTCCTTCATCAGCTCTCTGGGATTTGCGGTGATGACAAAGCTTCTAATGGCAGATTGGTGGTACTTGCGACCAGATAAGCCTGAGACATTAACAAATCCTACAAATCCTTTGCACGCTTGGGTAGTCCATTTGATCACTGCTCTCTTGCTTTATGGGTACTTGATTCCCATCTCACTGTATGTTTCCATTGAGCTAGTAAAAGTCTTGCAAGCAACTTTCATAAACCAAGACTTGCAAATGTATGATAGCGAGAGCGGGACTCCAGCTCAAGCACGCACGTCGAATTTAAATGAAGAGCTGGGACAAGTTGATACGATCCTTTCTGATAAAACAGGAACTTTGACATGCAACCAGATGGACTTTCTGAAATGCTCAATTGCGGGTACTTCTTATGGTGTCCGTGCCAGTGAAGTAGAACTAGCTGCTGCAAAGCAGATGGCGATGGATCTCGAGGAGCAAAGTGAAGAAGTTACAAACCTTCCAATGACTAAAGGCGGGACAAAACGCTACACGAAACTGACCAGCAGGATGTCATCAGATTTTGAATTGGAGACTGTAATCACTGCTAGCGACGAAAAGGACCAGAAGCAGACCACCGGTGTTAAGGGGTTTAGTTTTGAGGATAACCGCCTAATGGATGAAAACTGGTTAAATGAGCCCAATCCAGATGACATTTTGATGTTTTTCCGGATACTGGCAGTTTGTCATACTGCTATTCCTGAGGTGGATGAAGATACTGGAAAGTGTACTTATGAAGCGGAGTCTCCTGATGAAGTTGCTTTCCTTGTTGCCGCTAGGGAGTTTGGTTTTGAGTTTACGAAGAGAACTCAATCAAGTGTGTTTATTGCTGAACGGTTTTCACCTTCAGGCCAGCCAGTTGATAGGTGAGACTGTAACTTAATCAATTGATATGTCATCTGTGATATTCTGTAGATCTTTGAATTGTTTATCCCATTGATTCCTGCGTACAGATGTCTAACATGTGGTGGTTATTTTACAGAGAATACAAAATATTAAATCTATTAGACTTCACTAGCAAAAGAAAAAGAATGTCTGCCATTGTCCGAGATGAGGAAGGGCAGATTCTTCTCCTCTGTAAAGGCGCTGACAGGTTTGGCTGCATAACTTCATGTCAGTTATCACTTCTTGTAAGCAAATTTTAATGCTTTTTCTTAAATTTTTGCAGCATCATATTTGACCGGTTATCAAAGAAAGGAAAAGATTATCTTGGAGCTACTTCCAAGCACTTGAATGAATACGGTGAAGCGGGTTTACGTACATTGGCACTCGGTTATAGAAAGCTGGATGAAGCCGAGTATTCGGCATGGAACGGTGAGTTTCACAAAGCCAAAACTTCAGTTGGAGCTGATAGAGATGAAATGCTCGAGAAGGTATCAGATATGATGGAGAAGGAATTGATCCTTGTTGGAGCGACTGCTGTGGAGGACAAACTGCAAAAAGGGGTATGAAGCATAGTTCATTGTGATTATCAATTACTCAAAATCGCTAGCTTTCGAAAAATTCCTTTCAGCTTACTGTTTGTAGTTCACTTCAGGTTCCTCAATGCATAGATAACCTTGCCCAAGCTGGTCTCAAGATATGGGTTTTGACAGGAGATAAGATGGAGACAGCAATAAACATAGGGTTTGTTCTTCTTTGTTGCTGATACCACAGACCCTGAAATTGATTTTTTTTTTTCCCGAATAGATTCTCCTCTAAGACTAAGTAGACTAAATGATTTGGTTGTCCAAATGCAGATACGCCTGCAGTTTACTTCGACAGGGTATGAAGCAGATATCCATTTCATTTACTAATGTAGAGGAATCATCACAAGACTCTGAAGTTGTATGTATTATGTCGATAAAAAACCTAAATTATTGTTGCAGTAGAATCTTGCATATGTGATGTGATAAACTCCTTAATGTTCAGGCTGCAAAAGAGAGCATTTTGATGCAGATTACAAATGCCTCACAGATGATTAAAATAGAAAAGGATCCACATGCAGCGTTTGCTTTGATCATTGATGGGAAGACACTTACATATGCTTTGAAGGATGATGTCAAGTATCAGTTTCTTGCACTTGCAGTTGACTGTGCATCAGTAATATGCTGTCGTGTCTCTCCTAAACAGAAAGCACTTGTACGAAGAATCCAATAAGTCTTCAAAACTCTTTTTTTTGTTTTTCATTGATTGGAATTCCTTGAAACACAATGCATCCAAGAACATCACATGGACCATATTTTGTTTATCTTGGTTCTTCAGGTAACAAGGCTAGCTAAAGAAGGAACAGGGAAGACAACTTTAGCAATCGGTGACGGTGCAAATGATGTTGGAATGATTCAAGAAGCTGATATTGGTGTTGGCATCAGTGGCGTTGAAGGCATGCAGGTGCTTAAACTTTTCTTCAAAGCAATGAGACATACTTAAGTTTCGCCAGTTTTTCTGACAAAACCCCGTTTCTGTTTTTGCAGGCTGTAATGGCAAGTGACTTCTCCATAGCCCAGTTTCGGTTTCTGGAGAGACTACTTGTTGTCCATGGACACTGGTGCTACAAAAGAATAGCCCAAATGGTAATATACGCATTTCAATAATTGATATATCACCAGACAATATATATATACCTGATCTTGATTGGTAATTGTTGTTTTCACAGATCTGTTATTTCTTCTACAAGAATATAACGTTTGGCCTAACTCTCTTCTACTTCGAAG
The DNA here is from genome assembly GCA_030161315.1 of Eutrema japonicum. Lineage (NCBI taxonomy): Eukaryota > Viridiplantae > Streptophyta > Magnoliopsida > Brassicales > Brassicaceae > Eutrema > Eutrema japonicum. The sequence goes on along the minus strand of BSQW01000008.1, from coordinate 49,542,333 downwards.
CCTTTACCGGGTTTTCTGGTCAATCAATATACAACGACTCCTACTTATTACTCTTCAACGTTGTTCTCACTTCTCTCCCCGTCATTTCACTCGGAGTTTTTGAACAAGATGTTCCGTCTGATGTCTGCTTACAGGTTAATCCTCTGCCCATCATCTTCATATCAAAACCAAACTTTTTTTCTTCGTATTTTGATTCATTTTTTTTGGTTTTTTTTTTCTTTCACTAGTTCCCTGCATTGTATCAACAAGGTCCCAAGAACCTATTCTTCGACTGGTACAGAATCCTCGGATGGATGGGAAATGGAGTTTACGCATCCATTGTTATCTTCACACTTAACCTCGGAATCTTTCATGTCCAATCATTCCGCTCTGACGGCCAAACCGCAGACATGAACGCGATGGGAACGGCCATGTTCACTTGCATCATTTGGGCAGTAAATGTTCAAATCGCTCTAACCATGAGCCACTTCACTTGGATCCAACACGTAATGATTTGGGGAAGCATAGGAGCTTGGTACATTTTCCTCGCCCTTTACGGTATGTTACCACCAAAACTCTCTGGTAACATCTTTGGCATGCTTGTCGAGACTCTAGCGCCTGCACCGATCTTCTGGCTTACCTCACTACTGGTCATAGCCGCCACAACACTTCCTTACTTGTTTCACATCTCATACCAAAGATCAGTGAACCCTCTTGACCATCACATTATACAAGAGATCAAGCATTTCAGGATCGATTTAGAGGACGAGCGAATGTGGAAACGAGAGAAGTCGAAGGCTAGAGAGAAGACAAAGATTGGGTTCACGGCTCGAGTCGATGCTAAGATCAGACAGCTAAGAGGGAAGCTTCAGAGGAAACATTCGGTGTTAAGTGTCATGAGTGGGACTTCGTCTAATGATACAACTTCAAACTCACAACAGACTTGATTGAGACCAAGTTAGTTTTGTTTAACTCCTTATTGTTTTCTAAAATTGGATTGAAGATAGATGAAGAAAGAAACTTTTTCTATATTTTTTGGTTTCTCACTATATTCAAATCGTTTATATAATTAGAAAAAGGTAGAAAAGAAAGAGGGACTTATCAAAAAAAAAGAGGGGAATATTGTATTGTCTTTGTGTGTGTACTAATGAAACAAAAAGAAAAATAAAATAGATGTGATTACTGATTACAATAGTATGACAAAATTTTTGTTTTTTTTCTAGAAAATAATTTATCTATTACTTATGGTTTGTGTGTACTTTGTATTCCTCTAGTTCTTTTCTTTTTATATATTACAAATTACATTTTTGCTAAAACTGTCACTTTTCATAATGGGCAAACCGTAACCTTCTCAAACTCTTTTTTTCCTCCACTCTGTTTCAAAATATGTTGTGAATGTGGTAGTAAAGCTTCACAAAGTGAATCGAATTCATGTCCTCGAAACTCAGAAAGTTTCTATAAAATGATAAGATTGTTTATGCTTATTTTTTGGATTTTCTTCTATTGCATTTGGGTAGGCTTTCAGTTGTGTAAATTGAGTTTTATTTCATTAATTGTATTTATTGTAGAACAAGAACTTAGATTCACTTTTCGCTAACGTATATAGATTCAATAAATAATTTTTATCCAAACAAGAAATCCGTTTTCTTAAGATGTTGATTTTTTTTCTTCCAATTTGACATCTCTAGCTTTCAAGTCATGTAAAAAAAAACTCATGTATTAAAATTTATTTTGGATTTTCAATTTGCTTTTAATTTCAGATTTGATATTATTGAATCTTCCAGCCAAATCTTCTAATTTCTCTTTCAAATTATGCATTTTAAGTTTCAAATAAAAGAAACATTTGTTGTAAAAAATTATTTTTTGGTTTTGAATAAATTTTACATTCAGTTCAAAGAAAAAAAAGAGAAAACTAAATGAAGAACACTATAATCAAATTGATTGATATGAAAAAAGGAAAGGGAAGTTACACAATGGGCAACCCTAAGTTACTTTATTGATGTTCAATACACTCTATATATTGGTGTTAATTAGGGCCAAAGTCCGAGGGCTGGCCCTGAAAAACAGCGGGCTCGGACCTAGAAATATAAGCTCAAAAAATTCGGGTCTTTCGGGATAGTGTGTTTTTCGGGCTTAGCCCGATTGGGTTCGCACTAGCCCAAAAAGGCCCGGAACTTTAGATTTTAATTAGTTAGAGATTTTATTTAAATATGTATCTTTCTAAAAATAATAATTTGACATATTTCTATACATTTTGTGATACATGTACCATTATCATTCATCCATGTTTACTTCATATTTTTAAAATCATTATCTATAGTCTTTCAATAACATTTTTATATGATTTATACATGTCAAATCTTAATATTATTTTACTTTTTTTTATATGTCCCTCTTGATAGTGATGAAGATTTAGAAGACGATGAAAGAGATTATAATCTAAACTCTACTACCTAGGTTTGAAGTGTTTTGATTTTATGTTTTATTTGGTAATATAATTTATTTGATTTTTTTTTTTTTTTTTTGTCAAACTTTTACTTTTAAATTTAATTGAATTTGATATAATATATTTCAATCTAGATTTATTTTGATAAATATTTTGTTTTACTTTTTTTCATTTGAGAATTTTGAATTTTTGTGTTTGTAAATAAAAGCCCGAAAAAACCCGAAAAGGGATACCATGTTAGATAACTAGATATACTGTTGATCGAGTATTTATACAAGGGTTTTTCTACTTAACTAGATATGCGTATATACGAGATTACAAAATACGAAAAGAGAATATGTACATTTAACATAATGTATCCTTACTTGTTAGGTATGATTAATGCTAGATTAGCCTTGACAAAGTTGATTTAGAACTTAGAGAATTTCACGTCCGGAAGGTGTTCGATGAAATTCTTCAACCAAACTTAACAAGTGTTTTACATTCCTAGCCTATGGAAATGGATGTCTAGGGTGTTTAATGGCTATTTAGACTTGAGAATAATGCTTGTTGATCATTTAATTGCAAATGGAAGTTTGTTCTCAATTAAGTGATTAGTGAAGTGATTATTGTAATGGAAGTTAATTAGTCTAAATTAATGATCTAAGGCCTAAGGATTAGCATTGTTTGGTTGTTTGAGTATCATGGTTTAGCTAGAGAATGTCAAAGTCGATTACAATTACCCGAAGTTCGTTTGCTTTATCTTGTTTAAATCATTTTCGTTTCGTTTCGGTTCAAAACTTGTTAGTCTTTTAATTACCTTTGTTATATGCTTGGTTATTTATTACCGTGTCTTTAAATTGATTATGATCATTAGAAAACATTTATTCGATTAACTTAGATTAAGAAGTGTCTCGTATTCTCTGTGTGTTGTTCTCGTGCCTCCTTGTAGATTCGATCCCTAAGTGCTACAATGACATACCATTAGATTGTGGTATTGTGCACAATGGATTAATTGTGCGAACCGTAAAAAATTCACTATCAGATATCTTCTGCCTAATGCTTCAATAAAATCTGCTTATAGTTTGATGGTTAATGATGATGCAGTGTTTGCATCGAATGCATCACATGAGCTGCTGAAGCAGAGTTTGCTTCCACCTCTCTGGTTTGTTTTGGCCTCTTTTGATGAGCAACAGATTTTGAGACAAATTCAGCTGTTCCTAAAGTCGATACAGTCACTCGAAGGTGCTGCCAATGGAGATGAAGACTTTGTTAGTCACTGGCCTGCATCTCGGTTCAAAATCTTCTCAATTCTTATGATGTTCTTTAAGTCCAAGATGAATCTTGAAGGGGAGTATTAGAGTAAACCAGTTATGTTGTAAACCGGAACCTTATCCTCACTATATAAGAGATTGATTGTAACAAACAAGATTAACATGAATAATAACATAATCATTTTCTTCAATCGTCTTCTTCCTCTTGCTTCTCTGTTGATTCTTGTTCACTAACATCTCACCAACATCTTGAACAATCCTTCAAAGAAAATCTCTCAACCTCCCTTAATCCAAGACGAAACCGAACGCCTCCTCAATGTCTCTATCTCCTCTTCTCAAAACAACGATTGTGTTGTGGCCGCGAGGTTTTACGGGTCTAGGCTCAGTCTGTGTCGACTTGGTGACTCGGAGTGGGTTCGCGTCGCCGTACCTTGCCCATCGTTCCGTTTATCTCCAGTCATGTACTCAGACAGAGACCAGAAGTTCTACCTGAACAGTTGCAGCTCTGACTACACCGGTCCGACAGATTTCACCTATAAATCCGGTCTAGTCTCTCCGATCAGTGGTTACGTGAGATACCCATTGTGTAACTTTCCCGAGTTGGAGAACCACTTGCGTCTCCAACGTCTCAATGTCCACCAGATGCTTGTCCAGTCTCCTTCCGGCGAGTCTTTCATCGTTCTTTGGTAAATTTATCCCAATTCCTCTGTTTGTATACTCTGTTTATTATGAATTGCTAGATGAACATTTATGTGCGTGTGTCGCAGGGCTGTGAATTGCTTTAATGACAAAGGAGAATTTGTGGCATGGGAAGGCAAAATGTACAACCAGGACGACCTTCTTATAAAGACCCACCAAAATCATGGTCTTTAGGTAAGACAATGAGAAAGAGATTGGTCCTTACACTGAATACATCGGTGATCTCTGCATTTTCGCCGGCGAGAACAAACCATTTTGTCTCTCCGCTAGCAACTATCCTGGTCTCAAGCCTAACTCCGTCTACTTTGCTGGTCACTGCTCGGGTTTTGGAGTCTATGATCTCGCTTCTCGCACTATCCGCTATCTCTCTGACTCGCCTGACCATCGCCTCTTTTGGCTTTCTCCAACAACACCCCAGTAGTAGCAGAGGAATTAGGGATTGTTCTCCCTTTTCATTCTCATCTTGCATTTAAACTATTATATGTGTGTTTTAGATTATGTCCTTTTTATCATCTTTCGTGAGCTCTATCTATGTTCTTATCTCTACGTTTTCGCTATGTTTGAACATCCTTTTTCTTATGGTTATTGGATTTTGGTTTTAGTGATGGTCTTTTTAAGTGTAGACCCTTTTCGTGCTTCTAAAGGAAGAGTGTCTCGTTGAACACGTTTCTTCTGAGGATTTTTCTTGCTTCTCTAAAGTTCGATCTGATATTTACTTGATAAATATCACATGATTTCTCGTGGAAAAACATACAATAGAAACTATTTCTCATTTGTGTAATTGTTTTTGAAAAAAAATTGAGCGTCTTATGATACTATGAGGAAAACAGAGGATTTTGACTGTGTTAAAAAAAAATAGAGATATGTCCTTTGTTTTAGCTCATACAAAAGTATGCCCTTCGATATTCACTTCTCTTAGTTCATGGATTCATGGTAACACCTTCAAGATTCAGATGATCTTTGAACAGACACTGAAAACTTGATGTAGGTCGTTTTACAGAACTAAGTCATGCAAATTTGTTATTGGATTGTCGTTTAGATCGTTGTACATAATTAAATCATGCAATTTTGGATTGTAGACGAAAATGTTTGCTCTTTAGAAGATAGGCTACTTGAAACCACAATTGTCATATGAAACATGAATCAACTAAACAGTTTAAACGAAGTGGATTTTTCCTACACCGTTGTATGCATAAGAAAAGTTAGTTCCACTTTTGATACAGTAAACCGTGTAGCAAAAAACTAAACTATATAATGTAATTGAGCCAGTCTAAATCCACTTTTGATTTAGTAAAGATCCAAACCTATTGGATTGGATAGATCCAGACTAAAATTACTAAAATTCTGGAGTATATCTAAGAAAGCTATTATTTATTTATTTAATTTATTGTATAAACCAGTTATTGGTACGGTTTTGATTTTTGTATTTAATTCGTTAAAATTGTATTCACCAATGAATACTAATTGTTTTTTTTTTAAAGGTTTTCATTAATTTAAAAAAGAACATTACAACATTACACAAAAAAAAGATTAGAGAAAAAAAGATTAAGGTTTAACTTAATCTACCAAAAGCTCAAGAAAACTAAAAGCTTAAAGATAAAGAGGATTGACAGAACTAAACAAAAGTCTAGCTTTGAGATCCACGACCACCATGCCCTCGACGACCACGATTTTGCAACCATTGCATTTCTTTTATCTTTTGAGAAGGTTTTATTGACCTACCTCCTCGAGACTTTTGATGAGTAAAATCATCTCCCTTAAATACTCCATTCTTATCAAAAAGACCACCGAAGATAACCGGAGCAAGAGGAGTAGAAATATCAACGTTAGGAAAAGAGTGGGTATTATAAGGAGATTTCTCACTTATGGAAGTGGAAGAAGGGCTTGTCTCATATGGTTTAGAGGTAATGGCTATAACGTCATATTCAATTTGAGCAGAAGATGGAGACGAGACCCGATCAGGAGTGTCTGCAACCTTTTCAAGGGGACCTTTTTCTTTTGTAATATCTACGATAGTAGGGAGACCTTCCATGACAATTGCACTCTTTTGGGGAGAGATTGATGTGGTTGTGAGAGCCTCTGATACGGTGGAAGCCGTAGAAACAGTGTCACTGATGACTAGAAGAGTGATATTGTCCTCTTTAGGGTCAGAGGTCATTGGACCAACAACGTCATACGAATCCAGAAACGCAAGCCATCCGACTACAACATCAACAATGTCTTTCGTTTCTGGATTCGTCGAAACCGATTTGCTCTTTGTCTCATGCACTTCAGAGCTAGGCGAGAGTTTGATCATCATACAAGTAGAATCACGATGACCAATAATACGACAATGTGGACAAATCGGAGGAAGACGGAGATAAGACGCCTCCAGAGTGATAATACCCCCTTCATCTGTCTCCACTTCAATAAGATTTGATAATGGCTTGGATAAATCAATTTTAACTTGAACTTCTCCCGAAGAAAAGCCATTAAGATTTCTAACAGCAACCAGATGACCTAAAGCACCACCAATATGAAATAAACCAGCTTCTGTAATCAAATCGCAAGGGACGTTCCTGAATCTAACCCAAATTGGAATAGCTTCCAAGTTAGGCTTTGAGTATGAGAATTTGTGCGGCCATTCTTGGGCAATGAAAGCATCACCCCCAATATGCCAGAGTTGAACTTCAAGTATTTTCTGTCTCATTACTTCCGATTGAATTCGAGCGATAATAGTTCCAGAGGAGTTAGAGAAGACTTCGATTTTTTTACCTTTTCCCCAAAGATAAGATAAAAAGCATGTATTTTTTCCCATTGAAGGAGTTTTTTCAAGGAAGGTGAGTGCTACAAACTCACGGCGTCGAGCAGCTCCTTCCTTGAAGATAGCAGTAGGTATACAGACTCTCGGAATGCCAGAGTCTGTGAGAAGAGGATAAGTGACCCGCTGAAGAGGTGCCTTTACTTTTGCAGCCCAAGAGATTGTGGACGGCAGAGCAGCGGAAGAGAAGCCTCCGAAGGAATGGGCTGTTACTGGGGCTGAGTTTGAGTTCGTCGGAACAGGAGATGAAGGGAGACGAGCAACAGAGGGGGAGCCTCCGAAAGAAACGGTAGCAGCACCGGTAGGGATTGAGTTAGCCTAAGTTAGATATGAAGTGACAATTTCCAGATCTAGATCTGGAGACGGAAGGATTGAATCCGAGGAAAGAGAAGGCTGTTGGCTGGAGGTTGGCAGAGGAGGAGGGTCAGACGGATCTGGGCACGGCAGAGAAACGGAGGTCATGGTGGTCGTCTCTTCGTCTTCTGGCCGAATTAAACTGCACATCGTTCTATTGTCCACTTAGCATTGACCGAATCATACGTCTCCGCCAATAACGAAAGAAGCAGCCCTACTAATTGTTTCTTGTTCCTCAAGAACATGGTTCATCGTGATTGAAAAAGGTCCGTTTAGGTTGATTCTTGCCAAAATTCGATTCGATGAAGTTTGGTTAAATCATAACCGGGTAAACCGATTATTCTATACGAATCGAATTATATGAGAACCAAATAGTAACAAGTAATTATTCATCACAAAGAATATAAGTTATAAAGACCTTTCAAGCTAAATTGATGAAACCCTCTACCACTCTTATTTGGTCCCTTATGTTATATAATTAATATTTGTTAATAAAGGTTATATATGCGATTTCGTTGGTCAAGGCTTACCCGAAACTGATTAGACTCCAAATACACGATGCTATGGGATGATATCGTCCAGCTTATCACCAATAGTTCCATTTATTTGTTTCAAACAACGGTATACTCATTTTGGCTAGCAAAAAAGAATTAGTATAAGACATGGTGACTTGCCTAGTCCTAACTCTCGTCTGATTCAATATATTGACAAGCAACCGATTGCCCTCTCTCCAAAGTACCGAGAGATATGCAGAAGAATTGGTGACTTGGTTTGGTTCTTGATGGAGCCATAAACTTCTACTCTGTTTTGATTTCTTTGTAGTCTAATGTTCAAAAACACTCAACACAAGTCACATCTATTGTAAAAAAACTCCGCGGAGGTGGACTGTTTCGTATCATGGTCCGAAATTAGGGTTCATCTCCGATTTTCTTTTTTTTTGTCTCTGATTGTGATTTCCTCTTCGAAAGATCCGGAAACATAAAAACATGGTCTTTAGGTTTTTGTTTTATTTTGTATGTATAAAATACAACGCTTATTATGTTGGGTCCTAGCCCGATGTAGTCCATTAATAATATTCTATCGCGCGTGCCATTTGTCAGTGTGCCCTAACAGCGTCCAATTAGTTGATATGCCTGCGCCAATTATTCTGTTGGGCCAATTAGTTGCGCTAGATAAAAACGATGGGTTCATTCTTAAAAGAAAAGAAACAATGTTAACTTTAAAGATTACATAGAAAAAACTTATAACCACAGATCTACAAAACAAGTTTCTAGATACAGATCCAGAGGCATATAAAATTTCCGAAATACATATTCCAGAAAAGTTGATATGCATGCGGATCTGTTCAAAATCTTGCTATATTTTTCACTATAATTTATTATATTTTATTTGAATATATATCAAAACAAAAGTTGAAAAATATTTTAATAATTTTATAAAAAGTTAGATACAAGAAAACTATTTTTTTTTAAAGTTCGTAGACTAACCACAAAAACTAGAGTCATTTAACGGTGCATATTAGAATTATGTTTTCAATATTATAAGTTTTTGCGAGTTAACCCAAATAATAGTTTAGTTCACTGTAAAACGAGTTAAATAGACAAATTATTACAAATTGATAGGTTTATCTATAATCATTACTTAGTTATATTGTAAAATTCATATAAAAGCAATTTTCTTAAATTTCAAAATAATTTCTTTTTAAAAAATTACTCCGAGCTATAATTAGCGCGGGTTAAATCCTAGTTGAATCTACAAATAAATGGGAAGAATTGATTTCCAAGAAAGGAGATGACTATTTAGAGCATGTTTTGGAATTAATTAATCTCATGCCTCTCTGTTTCTCTCCACAAGAAAATCGAGGGTTTCTAAAATGGCTTATCTTTTCAGTCGAATCTCCAAGCTCTCATCTCCCCTGAACTGGAGGGTCTGTTCCAGAAGAGCATGTGAAGATGGAGAATCAGATTATGTCGAAGAATCTATGTGGATCGTCGAAGATAGGAAGGATCGTCCAGAGGATTGCTAGCTATGATGAGCAAACGCGATTCCACAGTGCGTCTCATGTTAGAGTCCCACATCGAGAGATTGAGAGATTTGTGGACAATATATAAGTGTGTGGCAATCCTCCACACTTTTGGGTGTGAGTTAGATCCACATTTACTAAAATGGTATCAGAGCCCAAAGGTTCCGATTTCTCGATAGTGGGCCACACCCGTGGATGTCCAGTCCCACAAACTTCACGCTTCAGATGTCCCATCCTGAGCGTGAGGGGAGATGTTAGAGTCTCACATCGAGAGATTGGAAAATTTGTGGACATTATATAAATGTGAGGCAATCCTCTACTCTTGAGCTAGCTTTTGAGTTTGAGTTAGGCCCATATTTACTAATAATTAGGTCCATACTTACTAATATGGTATAAGAGCTCAATGTTCTAATTTCTCGATAGTGGGCCACACCCGTGGATGTCCAGTCCCACAAACTTCACGCTTCATTTGTCCCATCTTAAGCATGAGGGGGGATGTTAGAGTCCCATATCGAGAGATTGGAAGATTTATGGACAATATATAAATGTGTACAATTCTCCATTCTTAAGCTAGCTTTTGGGTGTGAGTTAAACCCACATTTACTAAAATGGTCCAAAGTAATTTGGTACTACTGTGATTATGTTTGTCATCACTGTCTTAATCTTTGCAACTACACTAAGCTATTCTCTTTATTATGTATATATAAAACTATGTATACCGAAGAAGTTATAAAGTAAATATATAATATTTATTTCCTGAGGGGTAGTAGAGGTTAATTTGCATCCCAAAAAGATTACTTTTCCAACAATCATTTCTTGGACAAAATCAAAATGTAAACAAAAAGGTTAGTTTGCCGATAATCCATTCAATTGGGTTTTAATCCAAATTAGGGGTTTATCACATTTTAAAAACTATCACCGGATAAAAGGTAATGTAGTTTAACTCATTTTTAATTCTCGCAATCGTTTTAGAGTGATTTACATTATGGGGCACTTTTCCAGTTTCAATTTATAAAATACACACTTTCTTACTTTAGACACATTTTCCCTGTTTTTTGGGGTGTATTTTTACCTCTTTTTTTTGAACAACTATTAATTCATTAAATCAAAGGTGTTACAACAACACAAGAACAGGGGAGAAATTTTTGATGGAATGTTTTGCTATGGAATCAGCCCTCACGTTTGCAAGCCGAGGAATAAAAATGAAAGAGATAGACGAAAACATAGACGCAAGAACTTTGATATCGAAGAGGAGCCCGTAGATCTCCTTGATTGGTTCTTGCAATGATATGGCTCGGACAAGGTTCTGAGCGTCAGATTTGAAGCAGAGATTTGCGAAGCCCTTCTCTATTGCATGATTGAGAGTTGCACGAATAGCAAGAGCTTCCGCCATTAAAGGAGAGTTTACGAATGGTTCTGCGAAATGTCCATAGCTCAACTCCGTATGGTCATGATCGAGGAAAATCCATCCTAGGCCCGCTGATTTTGTGTACTCTCTCCAGGCTGCGTCTGAGTGGCAAATGACTGTGTTTGGAAGAGATTGTCGCCGGGGCTGTCTAAAGTTACAAGGCCTTTCTTGGATCTCCGAATATTGTGCCATTTGCCACTCTCTTGCATCCTTTAGAGCTTTGATACATGTTTCTTCTATGCTAAAAATTCTTTCTTCGAAAAGACAGTTGTTCCTTGACGTCCAAATGGCCCAGCATACCCACGGAAAAATTGGCCCCGCTCCAATACCCGTAGGAGGAAGACAGATTATATGTTTTGCCTCAATGAGAGCTGAGACAAAATCTGTGAAAATCGATGAGTCAACTCTAGTTTTTGTAGGTTCTAGAGACCATACTTGTTGGGCAAAAGGACAATGAAAGAACAAGTGTTCTGTTGTCTCAAGGTCTCCGCAGTGGATGCAGCAAGCGTTATCTAGCAGACCGCAATTAAGTAGATTTTTTCCTACAAGAAGCGCATGTTGAACAATTTTCCAAAGAAAGAGCTTTAACTTTGGGGAGAAAATTCTATTCCATATTTCAGAGTTCCAATTTAGGCTGATAGGGTTATGTACTTCTGGATGTGCCGCCTCTTAACCTGAGAAGTGGTAACCAGATTTTGAAGAGTAATCTCCCTATTTATTTGGTAACCACACAAACGAATCCTCTGCTCCTTTTTTGCTGGGTCTGATGCAGAGTATATCTGAGATATATTCAGGTTATAAATCTTCAATTTTTGCTCTGTTCCATTCTAGGGTATCATCTGAGATGAGGTCGGATACTCTCAGATCCTTCGTTTCCAGGAAAGGGGGACCGATAGGTGCCAACGGGGAGGAGAGTGAAAGCCACGGTTCTGTCCAAATGGACGTATTTTTACCATTCCCAATCGCTTTACCTAACTATTTCTGAAGCAGATCCATGCCAATCAAGAAACCACACCATCCGTGAGAACAATTAGAAGGTGGTTGAGCTTCTAGCAATGTTTTGTCCTTTAAATATTTGCCGGAAAGAACACGAGACAGCAGGCATGACGGTCGTTTGAGGAGACGCCAACTAAGCTTTGCTAGGAGGGAATCGTTGAACTTTTGAATTTCCCGAAGTCCTAAACCTCCCTCTTTTTTGATTTTGCAAGCTTCCTCCATGAGATCCAGCACATTTTCTTTTGTCCAGGTTTTGTATCCCACCAAAATCTGGTTAAAGCTGACTGTATTCTTTTGCACAAGCTTACCGGGAGTTTGAAACAGGACATGGAGTAGGTGGGGATAGCTGACAACACCGACTTGATCATGGTAAGCTTTCCCGCGGTGGATAAAAAATTTGATGACCATTTGATTGCTTTTTGGCGGATCCGATCAACGATCTGGGTGAATAAATCCTTTTTCCTTCTGCCAAAGCTCTCGGGAAGTCCCAAATATTTGCAATGTCCTCCCTCCTTTTCTATGTCGAGTTTTTTTTTACTTGCTCTCTGATCTCGGCTGGTGTTTTCTTCGAGAAAGTGATGGATGATTTCTGTTTATTGATCACTTGGCCAGCAGCTGTGTCATAATCTTTCAGGATCTTCAAAAGGGCATCGCAACTTCTCATGTTTGTTTTACAGAAAAACATAGTGTCATCCGCAAACAAGAGATGGTTAACCCTCGGACTTCCCCGTGAGACACAAATACCTGAGACCAAACCACTATCTTGAGCTGCTTTACATGAACCCGACAAGACTTCCCCGCACAAGATGAATATATATGGAGAGAGAGGGTCTCCTTGGCAGATTCCCCGATGGGGAATAACTGATCCTTGAGATGATCCATTAACAAGGAATGAGTAGGAGACTGTCGAGATACATTGGAAGATCCAATTTATCCATTTTGGGTGAAAACCAAGTCTCTCTAAGACCACTGTGATGAATCCCCATTCTAGCCTATCATAAGCTTTACTCATATCCGTTTTACGGTCATGGAACAATGTTTTGTTGCTCCCGATCCTTTGAAAAAGTGCAAGATTTCATGTGTGATGAGGACATTGTCTGAGATATCTCTGTTTGGTACGAAAGCCGATTGGTTTTCAGAGATAATGGAATCCAGAACTGGTTGGAGTCGCAATGTGAGAAAATGGGAGAATGATAATTACCATTCTCATTAAAAATAGAGAGTAAATGGGAGAATGATAATTACTTCTTGGTAAGAGAGACATAAAAATAATAATACACCCTAAAAAACAAAGAAAATGTGCATAAACTCATAAAGTGTGTTTTTGGTAATTACACTTTGAAAAAGTGTGTCTGAATGTAATTTTCTGTTTAGTTTTAGTGAAGTTGGGTCATTTATATTTTTTTTTGATTTTTTCTATTGGATTTGGACCGGACTCTATATTTGTTTTTTACTATTATGCCATGGTTAATCGAAAACCATCACAAAATTAGCAATTCAACATAGTATATCTAGTTTAATTACGATTTTTTTTTCTTTTCGTTCGTGCATGTTAGCATGCATTAGTCGTTTTTTAAATGCTAAAAAAAAGTGTAGTCAAACTTGCATTATTTTTAAGGGGTTCTTGCACAAATGATCACTTTTTGAAAACTTTCATAGTTTTTTATCATTTTCAAAATCTTCTTTAACAATGTAACATTTTATGTACTGTATATGGGTTAACTTTCCAGTTTTAACCATGTACAGTACTGCACGAAAACAATGAGTGTATTGTACATACTTGTATTAATAAGGGAGTATAAATCATCTTGTTGTAACAGAAAGTGTTAGATCATATTCTGAATTTTGGAAAGTGACAAAAAACTAAGTGGATTTTCAAAAAGTGACTAACCATGCAAATACTCATATTTTTAGTTGGCATATTTAGTTATGTAATAGATCTTAATTCATGTAATTGACAATCACTTTTTCATTAATTAGAAAAAGTTTCTGTCACGATTATACAAAAACTGTGAAAAAGTTAATTAGGACAAATATTTTTCTAAGTTTTTTTTTTGTACTCACGATTAAATATTTTTCTAAGTTGTTTATATTTATGTGTAGTTAAACACTCATTCGTTTTAGTTGGATGGATGGTGTAGGTCTTAACTCGTGGTAAACATATTTTTCTTCTTTTTAATACAAAAAGTGATTACTCATTAATTAGAGAAAACTGTTATGAATTTAATATATGGATGTCCATTATAAGGTCTATATTCTAGAAGGTTCTAGAATATTCTAAGTTTACTTATTTTCCAAGTTCAACTTCTTCTCCAAGTCTTTGTAAACCTATATATATACCTCTCTTTATTCATGGAATACAATCACAACAATTTTCTCTCTCTCTCTCTCTTTTATTCACAACATGTTATCAGCACGATAGTCTCTTGATCTATTTTTACCCAAAAATGTGAGATTTAATTTCTGGTTATATTTATGTTTATGTGTATATATTATTCCGGGATGATAAGCGATGCCTTTTTTCCAAAACAATCGTTATGGTAGGCTATGCCTCCACGACCATGATCATATGGTAGACTCTGTCTCCTCAGATCAAAGGATGGTTATCAATGCTTATCTAGAATAATGATTTTCGATCGTTTGATCTTTGTATTTTATTGATCTCTGAATCTACACAAATTTATTATAACTTGCACTATTTCTAAAACAGATTTTGCACGGTGATTTTCTGAAATTAATCTGAATACTGCTTTTCCACTAATTCGATTATGCCCAATCTATGCACGGCTAGATTTTACCATAGTTTTACTTTGATAAGGATTTTTAAAACGGGTTTTGCACGTGATTTTCTGTCATTAAACTGAATATTGTTCATAAATTTGAATATTGTTTCTGCACTAACTCGTTTATGCACGATCTATGCACGGCTAGGTTATAAAAGCATCATCGTTTATGCCCTATTTATGCATGGCTAGATTTTAGCATACTTTACTTAAGGATTTCTAAAACGGATTTTGCACACACAAATTAAAATCATGTTTGATCACGAAATTTGCACATTCCAGTAATATGATATTTTTTGATAAATTGATTGATTGAAAACATAGTTTGATGACATGATAATTATGAATCAATGAATGGTGATGAATTATTATGATATTATATGTGACTATTATCTTTGTTTCATGATTATATTTATGTGATATTGCCTATTTGTTGATATCAACATTGAGTATTTGACCTGAAAATATCCACGAAAAAACTTTAGAGCAATCTAAAGAAAATGTATGATCACTAGAATGTGACATTACACTCATTATGATTGGTTGAATATAAAATTACATGACTTGAAGTCTGTAAGTGAGTCTGACTCAGCTATGTTCAGATATTATGCGAAGATAATATCATTGATGCAGAGATGTTAAAAGACAATACTCTACACTTTGAGAAGTGTTATGAACTCGAGAAGTAATGTTGTCCTGAAGACACAATACTCTACACTTTGAGAAGTGTTATGAACTCGTATATTTGTCTAATCGAGGTTGAGCAAAATAATGAGTTATAAAGAGAAAAATCAGGATACACTCCTGATTTGCGATGGTCCATTCCTTGAAGCGAATGTGACATCCTATATGAGAAAGAAAAGATCACATGATTAACGTTGGCCGAATAAGTGGCTATGGAAGTGATCGCATACATAGATGTGGATATGGATATGGTCAAGGTCAAGGTTGAGGCCAAAGAGTTTCATTTAAGAACTCAGATTCTCACTAGAAATGAGAAAATAAAGATGGTTACATAGAAGAGATATTTCTCTCATGTGACGATGAAATAAGCTAGTGTGAGTACAATAAGAGATATTATAAAAGAATATCGAAAGCTCTGGAAGAGCATATATATATATATGCCTTATGTGAATGCAATTTGAAATCATTCGTATTCTCTTAAGTCTCAAAGGTCAAAAGGATCTAAGATATAATACAAAACCCAAGTTGGGTATGTAATTGATCCTAGAGTGAGATTCAATTCGAGATGGATGGACCTGAAGTTTTATCATCTCGAGGGGGAGAATTGAAGAATCTCACAATTCATAATAAGTGGAACATCTAGAAGATCATGTTCACACTCATGTTCGATAAATCATGTGTAAAGATGATCTAGAAGATTTTATGATTTATCAATTTGAGACAATGAGTGAAATATATATATATATATATATATATATATATATATATTGAATATCTTCACATCGTGAGTATTACTTAAGGGTATTTTAGAGAAATTATATGCATTCTCTATTGGATTGTACTACACTAGCATATAAGATATAAATGTGTCTAGTAAACCAGAAGTTTACTGAAAATCTCACTGTTTTGGCATGACTGGTTAAGCCATTCCAGTTCAATAATAATGCGAAAAAGATCCAGAAGATTCTTATGTGTTCGGCTTTCACTCTTCAATAAATTTGGACTACATGAGTTTTCTGGTACTTATACAAAGAGATATTTTGGACTGATCATCCACTGTATCTTCGTGAAAGTATTGGGTTAATTGATTAAGAGTGAAACCACATTGATTCACATTAAGCCAACGAAAGATGAGTTCTCCCCATGATTGGTTTTGGTCAGGAACCAGATGTTTTCCATCTAAAAGTTTTTGGATGAAATGTTGCTCCATCACATTGATCTAAGATGGGACCTCAAAGGAGGTTAGAAATATATGTTTGAATCTCCCTTGATGAGTAAATGTATTGAGCCATCAATAAGGGGTAATGTTCGATATATGGACTGTAACTTCAGTGAGTCAGTCTTTCCAACATATAAGGGGGAGAAGAAAATAAACAACTGGAAAAGAAAATCAGTGAAAGAAATTATCTTGATCCTCATAAAGAATGTGCACTAGAAATTGCAAAGTTTAGCAAATTGGATGCCAGAAGCATTTCCTAATCCTGATTGAGTGATACCAGTTGTGCTCCAATTAATATTGATGTCTCGGGGGGACAATATCAACTGCTATTGAGGCTAAAGATCGCATGAAGCGTGATAGACATGTTGGTTCCAATATTAAAAATCCTCGAAAAGAAAAAAGGAGCATATTATAATATGGCAAGATCGAGGAAGCAATCTCTAGAAGAGATATAGATATGACAAAGAAAGAAATCTAGGTACCTAGTAATGAAAAGAGATTTCAACTAGTTGACTCATGTCTGGAATAAATGGAACCAAAGAGCAAATCGACGTCGATAATATTTTGCATGCAGTAAAGCAGTTGATGAGAATTGAGGATCATAAACCGCGGTAGAAGAAGGTTTATTGAAAAATGTACATAAAGTGATGATTGGCCAATCATGAAAAAAAACCGTAGAGGCATAATTAAAATCTCTTGCAGAGAAGTATTTGGATCAGTAGTCCGTACATTTGAAAGTGTAAAACTATTAAGACATAAGTGGATCTTTATGCGAAAGATGAATTAAAATATATGAAGAGATATACTCTCTTGTGGTGGATGCAACTATTTTCAGATCCCTTATGAGTCTTATAATGAGAGAAAGACTTGATTAGTCTCAAAGAATTTAAACTGTTAGAAGCAGCAAATTCTAATGAATATGTTTCATGGGGTATACTCTTAAAGTTGATATTATAAGATAACCGATATACCCATGTGTATTATCAAAAGATTAGGGATCAATGTGATCCTTGATTTGAACATAATCGAAACTCTTGAAGAGTTATCGGAAGTCAAAATTTGGAAGAAAACGACTTTAGAAAGATAACATTGTCTTTATGTTTTCCAAATTGTAAATCTAAGGAAAGAGATGTTATCTCAAAAGATCCTTACATTATTTGAGATAAAAAATGCTCACATGTGACAATGTGATTGGTCTTGAAGTACCACACTTAAAATGCTATTTGAGTAGTTTATTGATCTCTTTCATGATTGAAAGATGTACTTTCATATAACAAGAAGGAAAGTCAAAACAATACTTTTTACAACAAGGAGCATGAATAGCTCGTATGTACAAGTATGTACAATATGAATGTTTAGAAGATTCTATGTAAAAGAAAATTTGGCATGAAGTCCAAATAGACGAAGAAAATATCTTCTATGTGAAAATGATGTTATGGACTAGAAATCCAATAAAATGAGAAATTATGATAATCATACGAATGTATTAACTAAGGTTATGCTTATATTAACTCCCTAAGGATGATATATATGATTGGAATACATCTCTTAAAGAAGATGATTCCAGGGGGAGATATATATGATTGGAATTTATCTCTTAAAGAAGATTGAAAAAGATGTGTGGTTATACTTGGTTGTACACTTGGTTGTACTCTTTTTCCTTATCATGGTTTTTATCCCACTGGGTTTTTCCATGACAAGGTTTTAACGAGGCAACAGAAAACACGTAAGTGATAGACACCTAAGGGGAATATAAATATGAAAGTCTATCACAATTCCAAAGATTATTGAGATCATCAGAAGCAAAGAGATTACCATATAGTGGAAAATTTGAAGAAAGAATTTGAAATGAAAGATCTCGGAAAAATAATTTTTGTTTAAGATTGCTAAGTGAGCATCTAAGAGATGGAATTCTAGTGCATCAAACGACGCCCACAAAAAAGGTGCTTAAAAGGCTTTATATGGATGATGCACATCCCTTGAGTAACCTTATCATTTTAAGATCATTTGATATGTTAAAGGATCCCTTTCGTCCTAGGGAAGGAGATGAAGAAGTACTTGGTCCTGAAGTACCATACTTAAGTGCAATAGGGGCATTGATGTACCTTGCTAGTCATACGAGACATGACATATCATTTGCGGTAAATCTATTGGCAATGTTTAGCTCATGTCCAACTCAAAGGCATTGGAATGAGATTAAGAATATATTTCGTTACCTCAAAGGAACAAAAGACATGAATCTCTTCTCTTTTAACCCATCCAAAGGAGATTTGAGTGGTTTCGCAGATGTTGGATACTTGTATGATCCACATAATGCTCGATCTCAGACAGGATATGTATTCACATGTGGTGGTACCGCTATTTCCTGGCGTTCTATGAAGCAAACCATCACAACTACTTCTTCTAACCAGGCTGAGATTTTAGCTATTCACGAAGTTAGTCGAGAATACGTATGGTTAAGGTCTGTCCTTCAACATATACGAGAAGATTATTGTTTATCTAAAGGGAAAGAAGCTCCGGCGATTATGTACAAAGATAATGTTGTATGCATCGCTCAACTTAAGGAATGATACATCAAAGATGATAGAACAAAGCACATTCTACCAAAATTCTTCTTCACACATGACTTGCAGAAAAATGGCGATGTTTGTGTCCTACAGATTCGTCCAAGCGATAATTTGGCGGACTTATTTACCAAGGCGCTTCCAACTGCTACTTTCAGAAAGCAGGTTCATCTTATTGGATTACACCGTCTCAAAGATCTAGACGGATGTACACATGAGGGAGAGTAAATGCGCGCTGCACTCTTTTTCCATTAATTATGGTTTTTTCCATTGGGTTTTCTTAGTAAGGTTTTTAATGAGGCAACATCTTACGCGATTTACTACTATTCCATTATAATGGACATCCAAAGGGGAGTGTTATGAATTTAATATTTGGATGCCCATTATAAGGCCCATATTCTAGAAGGTTCTAGAATATTCTAGGTTTACTTATTCTCCAAATTCAACTTCTTCTCCAAATCTTTGTAAACCTATATATACCTCTTTTTATTCATGGAATACAATCACAACAATTTCCTCTCTCTTTTATTCACAACAAAAACGTTGATTTTTGGTTATGTATATAGTGCGTAATAGTTTTCACTACAGAAAAGATTGAGCCAAAATAATTTTCAATTTTCATAGCCTTCCAACGTTTTCAGCCCACTAATTTTCTTAGCGAGCCCATTTGCGTTATATATTTCATGGCTGCGATCTTTTTCGGCCCACCGAGATAGTTAACCATCCCGTTACTCCAAATACGGACCAAACCAATATACCAGTTAGCAGAACCGCTAAGATTGATACTTCTAATTACTTTGTTATTATAATTAAATTCCCATAAAGTCTTTTAAGTACCTTTTTATTTATAATTAACTCCCATAAAATAACACGCCTAATACGAAAGATGTGTGCATCATCATACAAGAGAAATAAATATTGCTTGAGATTAAAAAGAAAAATAGTCAGAAAAGACATATGTTCGAAAGAGTTGGTGAATACTAGAAAATGAAAAAGAGGTATCGATGATTAAGAGAGAGAGAAGGGTCAAAAATCAAATAAGAAACTTGCAAAACAAGTAACCTTTTCTTCTCCGGCTAACAACGGTGGTTTTCTTTTCTTCTTCTTCTTCACAGCAGATCAGCGACGTTTGATGGAAGCTCCTCAACAACCACATTGTAGAATTTCTGAATATCAAAAAGCATTCTCTCATCATCACGAGTCACAAAGTTAATCGCCACACCTTTTCTCCCAAACCTTCCACTTCTTCCGATACGGTGAAGGTAATTCTCCGGCTGAGTCGGGAGGTCAAAGTTGATGACCAGAGAGACTTGCTGCACATCAATACCACGAGCCAAGAGATCGGTTGTGATTAGAACACGGGAAGAACCAGACCTGAATTCTCTCATGATGATGTCTCTTGTGTTTTGGTCCATGTCTCCGTGAGTTGCTGAGACTGTGTGGTCACGGCCTCTCATTTTGTCTGTGAGCCAGTCGACCTTGCGACGAGTGTTGACGAAGATGACACTCTGAGTGATGGCTAAAGTCTCATAGAGGTCACAGAGAGTTTCGAGCTTCCACTCTTCTTTCTCCACGTTCACGTAAAACTGCTTGATACCTTCAAGTGTGAGCTCATCACGTTTCACCAAGATTCTCACAGGTTTACTCATGAATTTCCTTGTGATCTCGAGAGCTTCTGGCGGCATTGTTGCTGAGAACACTCCAACCTGAATCTTTGGTGGCAGAAGCTGGAATATGTCATAGATCTGAAAATTCACAAGAAAAGCAACAGCATAATCAGAGTACAGATCAAAAACTTCAACATACAAGGCAACAAAATTCAAAATGGTAAAAAAAAATCAACACACCTGATCCTTGAAACCACGGGAGAGCATTTCATCAGCCTCATCGAGAACAAACATCTTGATGCAGTCAGGACGAAGAGATTGTCTTCGAAGCATGTCAAACACACGACCAGGAGTTCCAACCACAACATGAACACCAGCCTGGAGAATGCGTTGATCCTCGCGGACGCTGGTTCCACCAACACAGGCATGAACCTTGACACCAAGGTAATCTCCAAGGGCACGCATGACCTTCTCAATCTGCTGAGCAAGCTCCCTGGTTGGAGCCAAAACCAGAGCCTGGCACTGGACAAGAGTGAAGTCAAGCTGCTGCAAGACGCCCGAGCAGAAAGTGGCGGTTTTTCCAGTACCGGACTGTGCCTGCTGGATCACATCAAGACCCTTGCAAAAAGGTACGATTCCTCTTTGCTGAATAGCAGAAGGCTTTTCAAAACCTAATGACAATCAATCAGTCACAGGAGAGTACGTATGAGATAAAGTTAACAGGAATCCCAACAAAAAAAAACACAAAACAGTAATTCTTCTACACTTACCATAAGCGTAGATACCCCTAAGAAGGTTCTCTTGCAAACCCATGGCATCAAAGGTCTCATGGACATCATCATATGAGGTGAAGAACTCATCCTGTCCCTCGAGTCTGTGGCAGCCAAATAGCAAAGAACATCAGCCAAATACAGAAAATCACACATGTATTTAAAGGTATAGATCTTAAAGACTTACACTTCATTCAACCTCTGGTCAAACTGACGCGTATCAAACTGTGTACCTTCTGGTGCCGCTCCTGCCATGACTAACAAACACACACACACACACACAAACGAAAATAACAACTTTAGATATAAAAGACACCAAAACAGCTTAAAGATAACGAACAAATAAATTCTGCAAAAAAAGATTGGAATGTAACAGAATAGCCAAACTTGAAATTCCATAAAAGAGAGGAAAACAAGCATTAATATCTGAATATATTTACATGTCAGGAGAGAAAAAGGCATATGGTTCATCCAATATCATAGATACCATTAAAATATATCTCTCTCCATGAAAGCATATATTAATATCGGAGCTCGTTAGTTATCATCATCATCAGCTCAAAATGAAATCGAGATAAAATTAGGGATTTGAAGAGTTGCGGCCACTAATTGATTCCTGTAATCATAAACGAAGCATAGATTTACAGATCAAATAAACTCTTAAATCGACCCACAAGGAATCCGAGTCAAATCCATCGCAGATTAATTAAGTCAGAGAAGATCCAGTCGTTCATCTAAAACAGGAACCAATCGCAGAGAAAGACAGAAAAATTCCAAACCTGTAAGCTTGAGTTGAAGGAGAGAGATGAAAGCTTGAGAGCAAAAGTGAAAGACTTTGTTAGAAGTGCTTGAAATCTCCCGAATTCGGATCTGAACAGATGGGAGAGAGATAAAAGAGAGAGAGAGAGCAAAAAAAAGATTAGAGGTAGATAGAGAGACTGAATAAAACGTGTTAGCCAATTTATATAGTCCCTTTTATTTCTCTGGCGTTAGGGTTTCCTCTTAGGAATTGTTCTTCTATTCGATTTAGGAATTTCCAATTTTGCCCTTCTACTTTCCTCTTTCTTTTTCAATTTTTCCACCTCTCTTATAATTTCCTAAAATCAGTGGGAAAAACAAGAAATATATCGTTATTTTACACCATAATAAAAACGTCAAAAGGGACTTGAATCACAATTCCTTACACACGAATAAATCTTAATGTTGTTTTCAAGTGGAAATATAAATCAAACTTTTTATACAAAAACAAAAAAGAAAACCAAATTTTCTTTTGGAAAGTCTAAGCCTTTCCAGCACCTTTTGATGCTTTATGACTTAGCAAACCATTCTCAAGACTCATCTTTTAGACCAAAAAAAAAAATCTAAAAATTAAAACCAAACAGTGAACATTAATTAGTTTTAGTTTCCCACTACAACCAGAACACACAAGATGGTTGTTAGTAAGTCCAATGAAATCACCTGTCTACACTTTGATCAAATAACCGGTTCTTGAATATCTTAATTGAACCAAACCAGAAAGTAAAGCTATTTACTTGGTTTACTATAGTGTAAACACTAGTCAAAAGCTCTTTACCGTAAGATAACCTTTTTGCCAAGAGCACCTGCAAAAGACAATGTTCATGGATAATTGAACCATTAATTGGCTTTCTTCTGCCAACTGCTAATATCAATCAGCAGCTTCCTGAAGTTTGAGAGATATCCATAGCTAGAGAAGACAACATAATGCAGCAGCATTGGTGAAGAGCAAAGGATTCATGCTTAGAATCGAATGTTGTAAGAACAAATTAAGAAAACCATACTAAGAATGTTTCTTTGTTCCGAATACCAACAGGCGGTTGGTAATGGCATTCAATGATATCTGGTAGACTACATATATCTACAACCTTAGAGGTTACCAAATGATTGATCAGATATCTAAAATTTCCATATTATCCATTGTAACTATATGGGAATATGCTAGTTAGTAATTTGTTACAAACAAGGCGTATTAGTGTAACATGCACATGACCAGCTGTATCTTATAAGTCTATTCCTAACATATATCAACCATGAGATATGGCACAAGTACGAGTACTTGCAAATTTATCATATTTCTTAAATCTCACAAACAAACAAACAATTAATCATCACGAGTAAAGTTGCAGTATCTGAGCGCAACACAGAGGTTCTAATAAGCTTTTGTATAAAGAAACCCCAAGGAAATAACTCTAGCAAGAGATTGAGATAACAGACTCATGGAATGTCATATGAAAACAAAGACTTAGATAAATCCTCTTAACCTCGATAAAGCTGAGAATCCCACTGATTGATGATATAGCCTCCAAAACCATTGCATTACACCTGGAAACAAGGTGAAGGAGAAGGTGCCAAATAAACGTCACCACAAGCTGTTAGATAAGCCTAGAGAACAATACAGAGATCAAAGAACATTACAATAAAGAATCTCCAAATTTAACAGACCTAGATTCATTGCTCATATCCGATGAACTATTTGGAGAAGGTTCGCTGCTAACAAGTATTTGCAGGGGAAAATGGAAATCGAAGCTGATTTGAGTGCTTGTGTCTTTGATTTCTCCTCAATTGGTCTCGCTCGCCGCCATTTATCCTTGGAATTGCGCAAGAAGAGTAAACAACAACACATAAATCCAAACAAATATTTCGATCAGCCACATATATGAATCTCAATTCGACGAACGGGATTTTGGGAATTTCGACTACCTTGAGGTTAATGTTTGTGCGATCTACAAGTTGAGCCCCTGAACTCTGGATCTTCTACAATATCCGATCACTTTCCGACACCGTGCTTTACTATTCCGGCGACCATAGATTCTTCCGAAGTCCTAGCATCTCAAAATCCTTCGTCGTCTCTCTCTCTCGAATCAGTCATCGGAGAAGAAGATACCTATTCCCTAATTCAGTATTTCCCGCTTTTCTACTTGTTTTATTATTTTCCGTCTGAAAGTCAAAATAAGGCTCTTTATAATGGGCCTACAATAAGGCTCTTTATAATGGGCCTACAATAAAGCCCGTTATAAAAATCAAATCATAATCTGATCAGGATTAACTTAAACCCGACCGTTTAAAATTCTTCGTTCATAAAGCCACCCCACCACCGCCACACTCCTCTCATGGTATCAAAGAAACAAATCAAATTCTAAATATTATCTGTAAAAACTTCTACTAACAAAAATAGTAAACACATCAGTATAACCCAATCAGAAACATCCATCTAAGAACTGTAAAAGAGAAGAGAGCCGAAAAATACACAAAAAAAACAAATTGTTTAGTTAGTCAAACGAGATCTCACTTATCTACTCTCTTACTCAATATCAAATAACCAGTCCACGAATATCATCTACTTTGAACCAAACCAGAAAGTAACGCTATTTACTTGGTTTACGATTGTGTCAACTACTAAATCTCTTTACCGTAGAAGAACCTCTTTGCCACGGGAACCTGCAAGTAACATAGCAAAAGACAACGATGAGGATGATGATGATAATAATGATAATAATGATGAATTGATGTGCAATGTGAGGTTACATTGTTCGTGGATTTCCAAGCATAATTGAAGCATGGTGTGGTTTTCGTCTACCAATTTCTGTATTTGCTGTTCTTCTTTGACTGCCTCTGCTGCGATATAACTTTTGTTATCTGACTCTGCAAGTTTCATCGCTACAACTTCTGGCGCTGCTTCTAACACTTTTTCTTCTAATTCTGAGATCCTGTGACGATTTAATACCTGCGTTTGCAAGCTTTTCTGATTTATATCAAACAATAATATCTCGAAATTCGACATTTACGATGAGCATGTCTAATTGATTCTTGTTATAATAGAAGACGCATCAATAAAAGAAGTGTGCATTAAAAAAAAATCAAACCTTTTCCAGTTTGCCTTGAGAAGTGAGAAGTGTCAGGATCTCACTCACAAACTCCCTAAAGTTTTGTGGTTGTTCGCGCCATTCCTGCATTTGATCAACCACAGAGAATAACTTCCAACTTGGACTGATCCAGTGTAGTCCTATCTTTTGATGCTATGATACCATAAATTGAATGAGCAACATATAGTAAAAGAGCAGTACGATTACGTCGATTTCCTCTACAAACTCCTTGATTCGTTTTGCTTCTCTATTTTCTGCTGCTTCTACTGCTGAGTCTATCTCTTGTGTTACTTTTGATGTTGTTGATACCACAGAATCCTTTGGATTCAGGATTTGTGTTGTTGCTTTCCTAGTGGAGATCCTGTAGCGGTTTAGTATCTGCATTTGCAAAGTAATGTATGAGTTTATCAGATAATATAACACAGCTTTAACATTAGTATGAACATGTCCAATTGATTCTTGTTAGGTATTGAATCAATAAATGAGGATATGGAGAAAACTAGTTACCTTTTCGAGTTTTTCTTGAGAAACAAGGAGTCTCAGGCTGTTACTCAACAGATTCCTAAAGTTTTGTGGTACCTCGTGTTGTTCCTGCAATTGATCAACCATAGAGAATAACTTCCAGCTGGGATCCAATGTAATCATATTATTGATGTTATGATATTGTAGATTGAATGTAAATATGAGAGAGGTGCAAACGATCCTATTCAGAGCTTGAACCAGGACACAAAAGAGAAGCCAGACTAAGAGAACATGAGGCAAACTACATATATCTACAACCTTAGAGATTACCAACTGATTGTCAGATAACTATCTTAAATTTCCATATTCTCCGTTGTCTAGACTCTAATGGACTCACTTCAGACCAAGATACACAATCTATCAACTCCAGTTTCAGTGTATCCAGAACGAACGAGTATCATGAAATCCAAGGAAAGAAATCTAGCAAGAAACTTGAGATAACTGGCTCATAAATGTCATATATAATCCATGAAAACAAAGACTTAGATAAATCCTCATAACCTCGATAAAGCTGAGAATCCCACTGAGATCAGAACCGTTTTCATCATTGATTGATGATATAGCCTCCAAAACCATTGCGTTACACCTGCCAACAAGGTAAAGGAGAAGGTGCCAAATAAACGTCACCACAAGCTGTTAGATAAGCCTAGAGAACAATACAGAGATCAAAGAACATTCCAATAAAGAATCTCCAAATTTAACAGACCTAGATTCATTGCTCATATCCGATGAACTATTTGGAGAAGGTTCGCTGCTAACAACAGGCGAAGTATTTGCAGGAGAAATGGAAATTGAAGCTGATTTGAGTGTTTGTGTCTTTGATACCTCCTTAATTGGCCTCCCGTGATTTTTCAAATTACGCCATTTATCCTTGGAAGAGTAAACAACAACACATAAATCCAACATTGAAGACAATATTTCGATCAAGCACATAATAAATCTCAATTCGATTTACATGGAAGAAGACGAGCGGGATTTTGGGGATTTCGATACCTTGAGGTGAATGTTAGTGCGATTTTGAAGATGAGCGGCGAAATCGGGATCATCTAAAATATTCTTCCATTTTCCGGCACCGTGCTTGGCTATTCCAGCGAGAAGAGCATCTTCTTCCTCCTTGGTCCATTTATGATTCCGATTTCCTCGCATCTCTAAACCCCTCGTCGTCTCTCTCGAAGCAGATCCTCCTCCTTCGCTACGCTTCAGAAACAAATCAGTCGTCTATTGAGAATTGTTATATCAGTCAACGAAGAAGAAGAAGATACCTACAGTATTCCCCTAATTCAGTATTCCCGCTTCTACACTTGTTTTTGTTTTTCTCTCTGAATAAAATCAAAATGCAAATCGTAGCATTCACAGGCACTGTTATTTAGCTTTTAATGGAAGGCCCATTATGAAAGGTCAAATCTTAAGTCAACTCTCATAGTCAATCTCGACCGTTCACACTCTCTCATGGTCTCAACCAGGACTGGGCACGGATCGGTATCCTTAAATTTCGGAGTATCTTTTACCCGATCCCTTATGGGTTAAAACAAAATTACCTTTACCTGATCTGTAAATCATAATTATATATTTTAGTGTTAATTCAGCAGAACTAGTATTTAACCCGCGCTAATTATAGCGTGGATATATTTTTTTTAAAAAATTGTTTTAAAATTTAAGAAAATTGCTTTTATCTGAATTTTACAATATAGCTAACTAATGATCATAGATAAAGCTTTCAATTTGTAATAATTTGTCTATTTAATCCGTTTTGCAGTAAACTAAAATATTATTTAGGCTAATCTGCAAAAACTTATAATTTTGAAAATATAACTCTAATATAAACTGTTAAATTACTCTGGTTTTTGTGATTAGTTTACGAACTCTTAAAAAAGTAGTTTTCTTGTGTCTAACTTTTTATAAAATGAGTAAAATATTTTTCAATTTTTGTTTTGATATATATTCAAATAAAATATAATAAATTATAGTGAAAAATATAGCAAGAATTTGAATAGATTTTTTTCTTTGTATTATTTTAAAATATATAGTATTAGAGATAATTAAAAAATTAAATAATAAATAACCTCTTTAATGCAAAATATATACTTTCCATATTTTAATCAATAATTTTAAGAAACTATTATATCATTTTCTATTTAATTATTCTTTGTTATTTGTAATGGTATTTCATGTAATAACTTACAAAACAAAGTTCATTTTTAAAAATGTCTTCTTAAATAATATTATAGAGATAATTAGATTTATAGTATTATATCGATTATATATATAATTAGGTGGTGGCGATGTTAACAATCTATAATTAGGTGTTTTAAACCTGAAACAGATACACAGTAGAGGGGGACAGGTCTATAAAAGACTATCTGAGCAACAGAGAAGATGACTATGATGGATGTGGATGCGGAATCGCACACCTAATTTTTTTGTAAGGATATTTAGGGAAGAACTTTGATGGGCTATTTTATATCTATGAATCAAAGATGTAATTTTGATATAAACTCGACGAATTGGATTTTGTATTGAATCAATAAAGCTTTTTTACAAGTAAGAAAATCTCAGAGAGATCTTTACAGCTAATTTGTTTCTTGCCGGAGAAGAAGTATCTTAACCTAAGCTGTGATGTCCCTTTATACCCGTCGTCGAGCTGAACCACTTCCGGATCTCATGTCGCCGCGTACGCCTCGAATCTAGGAACTGCCCTTGACCTCGTCCTTGCAGATCGCGGGTTGTTGAGATTCGTCCTCGCGAGCTCAAGATATCAACGGCTCGATATATTGGGCTGAACCCATACCTTTAAAGAATATATTGTTATCGGGCCCTTAATGGGCCAGATCTCGTAGGTCGAGATTTGGTACCAACAATTGCCCCCCAGTCCATTAAGTTAAGGTTTACTTAATGGGTGGTAGGAGTGCGGTCGCCGTCTAATCCGCGACAGAGATCTCGATTTTACCGAGATCTTCTGGATCGGACGGCCGAGATTCGGGGAGAGGAACGGTAAAAAAAATGATCATTACGGTTTTAAGATTGTACGGCCGAGATTTGGGGAGACGAAAGATCTCCGCGATCTCAACGGCTAGGGTTAATCCCCCTTATAAGCATGCTTCCGTGTCTTCCCAATAAACCACGATCACCTCGACTAAGGTAACTTCTCACTTTCTTCTTCCTTCTTCTTGCGATTTTCTGGGTTTAGAAAATATATACATATATTTTTTTTATTCACCGATAGGATTCTCTCTGATTTGCCGAATCCTAGATTCATCTTTATTTTGGTTTCTATATCAAATCTTATGGCCGATCCTTCGAAATTTGCCCCGACCCATCCAGATGAACTTTTCGGCCCGCACTGGAAGTCGACGACGACCCGGCAGACTATTATGAATCTCCGGCAAATCTATAACATTCCGACGGACGTCGAACTGGCCGTTCCATCGGAGTTCGAAACGCCGGAGAGGTGTAGGCCGGGGTTTTGCTGTACCTATGTGACTCTCTTCGAGAAGTGCGGGCTCTCCTTCCCTATTTCTCCCTTCCTTGCCGAACTTCTTGTGGAGGTCTAGCTTTGTTTATCGCAGATGACGCCGAACTTCGTTCGGCATGTCATCGCGTTAGCTGTCAGGGCCTATGAAGAAGGGATTCCTCTCCGCGTGAAAGATGTCCTTCATCTTTGCTCGGTGAAGCACAATCCCGGGTTCCCGGGGACTTTTTACTTGTCTCTGAGGGCCAATCGAAGGGTTATTAATAGGATTCCCGCCAAAGATGAATGGCGGGACAAGACGATCTTGTTTCGGATCAACTCGGCCTCGATACGAGATTTTGACATCTCCAGACTCCTGAGACGGTGGCCTGCCATTGCTGGTCAGAGACGAGCTCATAGGCTCGCTAACTCTGTTTAGGCGCTGTTTTAGTGTGTGTATTAACTTCTTCTTTGTATTTTGTAGTTACTCCGAAGAAGTCGCCTTTCACGGACGAGCTCAAGACACTTGTCACGGCGCTGCGACGTGAAAGAACGGAGTGGGATCTATTTACGAGAAACAGGATTATCCGAGCTTTCGGGCCGATTAGCCGACCATGTCGCGACCCCGAACCATCCCGACAGCCTCCTCCATTGCGAAGTAAGTGCGTTTTGTTTGGGTACATTGTGACATGAGTAAGTTTTTGAGCTGGAGATCTCGCAATTTTTGACAATGTTTGTTTTTCATTTGAGCCAGCTATGGTTTAGGTAATTCCGACCCCAGTTGTTCGACCTATTCCAGATACCAGCTCGTCAACCAGTACTGCGCAGCCGTTAATCATGCCGAGGAGGGCAAGTTATCGCAGTCGAGCCAACCCTGTTCCGAGCACCGGCGCAAGTCGGGTGCATTCTGGTGATATTACAGCGGCGGTCAGCGATGCTCGGAGGAGGCGGTAGTCTGGTCGAGGCTTGCCTGTTTGTTTCGTTGCTTAGGTTAGCAGCGAACGACGGCGAGCTGTCGTAAGTGAAAGTCGAGATCGGGGTGTTTCAGATCGGAGTTTCAAACTGTCCGATCGTTGTCGGCGGTGCGTGGATCGTACCAAAATCCAGGCGTGTTCGCGGGGGCGGACGTTGCTCCCGGTTTTCCGTCAAGCGACGTTCTTGCTGCTCCAGACGAGCTTCGAGCGTACGAGTCGAGGTTTCGTAGGTCTGCTGCCTGTTCATTAGGATGGATAGCATCCCACGGATTTCGGCCAGGTCGTCTCTGTGCTGTTGCGGCATTAGAGATGGCGAGGTTGATCCCGTCCGGCCGGTTTGGGCTTGGGATGGATCGGTGGATCTGGTTCATACCCAATTAGGGTTTTGGTCTGACGGCGCAATAGTGTTCGTTGGAACGACGGGATTTTCACGCCGCGGCGCTGCATTTCGATTTGCGGTGGGTGTTTCCACTCCATCCGCCGCAAAGGGATTTGTTCTCGTGGCGTTTGTCGGAATTGGGATCTGGGATGTGGATCCCATGAGCGCGGGCTCGTTAGTCGCGCCAACGGCGTTGTGACATGTTGAGGGGTTGACCCTTGTTGATTCCTAATGGCTTGGATCCATTTCGTTTCTCGTTAGATCGAAGATCTGATTCTTGTGTTTAGAAAGCTATATGCTCTTCCCCACAGACGGCGCCAAACTTTGGATGCGGAATCGCACACCTAGTTTTTTGTAAGGATTTTTAGGAAAGAACTTTGATGGGCTAGTTTCTATCTGTGAATCAAAGATGTAATGTGGATATAAACTCGACGAATTGTATTTTGTATTGAATCAATAAGGCTTTTTTACAAGTAAGGAAATCTCAGAGAGATTTTTACAGCTAATCTGTTTCTTGCCGGAGAATAAGTATCTTAACCTAAGCCGCGATGTCCCTTTATACCCGTCGTCGAGCTGAACCACTTCCGGATCTCATGTCACCGCGTACGCCTCGAATCTAGGAACTGCCCTTGACCTCGTCCTTGCAGATCGCGGGTTGTTGAGATTCGTCCTCGCGAGCTCAAGATATCAACGGCTCGATATATTGGGCTGAACCATACCTTTAAAGAATATATTGTTATCGGGTCCTTAATAGGCCAGATCTCGCAGGTCAAAATCTGGTACCAACAATGGAGACAGCATGATGACTCTACTTTATGCCTCTGATCCTTTGCAATGCCTCGCTATTTGTCCTGACAAACGCAGTAACATCGCCCTCTTCATCAGCGGCATCAACAATCACACCCCGTGAGTTTCTCTTCCCATCTATTTGGTCCTTTGTAAACCAGGACCAACCAAAAGTCTGATCAAAATCTCTAAAAGTAACCAAATCCTAATACGGGTTCACTGTTACTACCATTCATTAAAGTTGGCCAAGAAAACAAGAGTGTGAATATGCACAAAAGAGATCAAACATACAAAAAGCACTAGACCTTTTTTACCGGTGTAAAAGCAGTAGACTTTTGTGGTAGAATAACTTTCAACTTGATCCAAATGTAATAAGGAGGAATAAGTAAACCACACTTCTCTTCTCTACTTCTTCTACTTTCCAACTTCAAAAGATCATCAAAATGGAAAAAATCGTAATTATATATACTATTTCAATTGGCCCATTAAGAGCTTTTAATGGGCCTACGTCCAGGCCGATAAGAAAAGTCAAAGTCAACTTTAATCTCGACCAAGCCACCCTCTCTTTTCTCTCTCACCCAGTCACTGGCTCGATCACAGATTCTCGCTTGGTAAAATCAGAAAGCTGAGCGAAACAAATCCAAAAATTAAAAGTAAAACTTCATTTCAATAAAATGAAACAAAAAAACCCTAACAGTCGTCGTCGAACCAAAGATTTCTTCTTCCTTGTGGGTCAGAAGTGCGTCACCAAAATCGGATCGGCTGAAGCAGTTCCAATTACTCACCAATGGCTTATGCGTCACGTATCATCAATCATTCTAAGAAGGTGACT
Source organism: Eutrema japonicum (assembly GCA_030161315.1). Lineage (NCBI taxonomy): Eukaryota > Viridiplantae > Streptophyta > Magnoliopsida > Brassicales > Brassicaceae > Eutrema > Eutrema japonicum. The sequence goes on along the minus strand of BSQW01000008.1, from coordinate 49,509,926 downwards.
GTTTCTCAATTCCATTTTCTCCGATCATTTTTATCTTCTCCAGCGATCTTACGCACATTCGTTCGGTGTCACTGATGATTGTCCGGGATTGGGTTTGACGTATTGTGTTTTTGCTTTCGAGATTCAATTGAATTGTGGTTCATCTGATTTTGTGATAATTTGTGATCTACCTCGAATCATTTGTGATTTATGGCTCAGCTTGCTTCTGGGAGATGAGTGAGATCTGTAACGCCACTTGCTGTTTGTGTTATTTTTTGACAGTTGAAGGATGTTTCCACTTTACTGAGGCGTGAGCATGCTGCAACAGTCCGCTACTTCTCGAACACTAACAGGGCTCCTCTAAGCAGAGAAGGTAATGTTTATCCTCCTGAAATAAAAAGTTGCTCAATTGTACTTTTGTATGGTCCTATGGTTAGTATCTATGAGACTCTGCTTGTCGCTTCACCATGTTTTGTTATGGTCTTCAGATACTTTCAATGCCCGTCTTGGTTATTCCCCAGTGGAGAGGATTTCCAAATTTAGCACCGGCACTGTAAGTCCTTACTGTTCTATGTAGTCCTTTTCACTGAGCCATGTCAACTAGCAGAAACCTTTAGAGTTTTGTGTGGTCGTCTTGATGTTTTTTATTCTGTTATATAGGTACCGGTGTCTATTGGTTTTTCATCTACGAAAACAAAACTAAGCAGTACAATGGGAAGGCCAAGACTTGGAAAAGAATTTTCATGGTTTATTCTCTTACTCTTACTCTATGTTACGGATGTGCATTAGCCTTCACTGCCTGCTTGTATTGATACCTTTTTGCCCTAACCATAAGCTTATTTTTTTCTGCATACCAGTTCGATGCAATCAGTTAGAGGATTTTCATCGGGTTCAGGTAGTCAGCGATTCATCCCAGAGCTTTACTTTTGTTTTATGTGCTTTTCTGTTCACACTTTACTCTTGTAGTCTCCACCTTGCTCTTATATACATCTTCATCGCTCGAATTTAGCTAAGGTTAATCTGTTTTGCATTGCCATTCATCTGGTTTTACATAAGCTAATTATGCTAATTATGTAACTTGACAACGATTTGAGGGTTTCATCGGAAACTTCCTCCTAAGACTGTTACGTAGTGCCTTATAAATTGCGTAACTGGATGCTAAATGGTATGAGCTTTAGATTGGTTCATTTTACCTAGAATTTCTGAAAATGTGTTTCAGATCTGCCTCCTCACCAGGAGATCGGGATGCCTTCCCTCTCGCCAACAATGACTGAGGCATGGACCTCCATTTACGTCTTAATCAAAATTTAAGTTCGTTTATCTTTATGTTCTAATATGCTATGTTGCCAATTCTCAGGGTAACATTGCCAGGTGGCTGAAAAAAGAAGGTGATAAAGTTGCTCCTGGTGAAGTACTCTGTGAAGTTGAAACTGTAATGTCCATTTAGATTGATTCTCGTCTTCATATTTCTATTTTCATGCTGGGCAAATAAATCTAACTAAGCTATGTTTTTTAGGATAAAGCAACCGTCGAAATGGAATGCATGGAAGATGGCTATCTCGCCAAGATTGTAAAGGCTGAGGGGTCAAAAGAAATTCAAGTCGGGGAGGTATGGAAATTTTCTGGTTTCTGTAGAGTTATGTAATTATCATGTTTTCTCTTGGAACTCGGGGTATTGATTTTAGGATCCACAGTCCATTTGTGGAAACTCGAACTATTTAAATCATGTCAAATGTCTTTTGCCTTCAAGTAGGTAATTGCTATTACAGTTGAAGATGAAGAGGACATTGGAAAGTTCAAAGATTACACCCCATCATCTACTGCTGATGCCACTCCTCCTAAAGCAGAACCAGCTCCTCCCCCACCAAAGGAAGAGAAGGCCGAACAGCCATCATCGCCTCCTGAGCCAAAGACTTCCAAGCCTAGCACACCTCCCACAGGAGATCGTGTTTTTGCTAGTCCTCTTGCAAGAAAGTTGGCTGAAGATAATAATGTTAGTTTTCACAATGTTCTAAAATATTATTTTGTTCTTAATCTTCATGCTTAATTTATCTTCTCATTTCCTTTAAAAAACATCAGGTGCCTCTTTCAAGCATCAAAGGCACAGGTCCTGAAGGACGGATAGTGAAGGCAGATATCGAGGATTACTTAGGTATTAGTTACTCCTTTGCTCTTCCTTTCCCTTGCTTTTTCTTTCAGACCTTTCTTCCCCCTGTTTACAGTATTTACCCATCCTTTTGTCCTGATGCATCTTCTAATGGTGCAGCTTCAAGTGGTAAAGAAGCTACTGCGAAGCCACCTAAGTTCACTGATTCTAAGGTTCCAGCTTTGGACTATGTTGACATCCCTCATTCTCAGATACGAAAGGTAAAACCTATATAACTCTTGCGGGTTCGGGAAGCCAGTTTCAATAGGTTCAAGGATTCTGAAACCTCTTTGACTGTATAATTTTGACAGGTCACAGCCTCACGTTTGGCATTCTCAAAGCAAACTATCCCTCACTATTACTTAACCGTCGATGCATGTGTTGACAAACTTATGGGGTAAGTATTAAGTTTCCGATGATGTATCTTGAGTCGCTTTCAATGGGTAAGCTAAACAAAGCTATTTTTGTATATGAAGTCTGAGGAGTCAGCTCAATTCATTCCAAGAGGTTTCTGGTGGGAAACGGATATCTGTAAATGATCTTGTTGTTAAGGTACATCTTGCTTGCGTATACTTCCAAACAAGACGATGGATCTTCTGAAATATCACATGTCTTCATGCGTTTCAGGCTGCTGCATTAGCTCTCAGAAAAGTTCCTCAGTGCAATAGTTCTTGGACTGAGGATTATATCCGCCAGTAAGTACATCAACGACAAAATTTTGATTATTTCTGTGTTAGCAAACATCTTAACCTTTCTCTATAGGTTTAAAAACGTAAACATCAACGTGGCAGTGCAGACAGAAAATGGGCTCTATGTTCCTGTTGTGAAGGTGTGTGCAAAACAGCACTCAATGAATTTGTTCAACCCTTCACTGCTGCACAAACTTTCAGATTGCTGAGTTATATCAATTTCTTGATTCCAGAACGCAGACAAGAAAGGTCTGTCCACAATTGGAGAAGAAGTTCGGTCATTGGCTCAGAAAGCAAAAGAGAACACCTTAAAGCCAGAAGATTATGAGGTGAGAGAATTCACTCACTAAATCACTAATTTCATCCCTCTGACGACAAATCAACCAATATTAATCTGTTTTGTCTCAGGGAGGAACATTTACGGTCTCTAACTTGGGAGGACCTTTTGGGATCAAGCAGTTCTGTGCAGTTGTTAATCCGCCTCAAGCCGCCATTCTAGCAGTTGGATCTGGTAAGCTCTCTCTCATTACAGAACAGAGTATGTTACTATCTTCCCAAAGATCCATTAACCGATTCGTGTTGTGTCTGAATCTTAAAAAAAAAAAACAGCTGAAAAGAGAGTTGTCCCTGGTAACGGTCCAGATCAATTCAACTTTACTTCTTACATGCCCGTAACACTGAGCTGTGACCATCGCGTAGTAGACGGTAATTCGGTTTTTGGTAGCATCATACTACATTGATCATGATGAAACTGTTAAAATTGAGTAAAATATAATATTGTCTGGTTTGTGAAGGTGCCATTGGAGCTGAGTGGTTGAAAGCATTCAAAGGCTACATCGAGAACCCTGAATCTATGTTGCTCTAAAAGAGAAAGAACCACAAAACACATGAAAGCTGCTCATAAGAGTCTCTGATCTCGCAATTCGCTGGTTTAACACACTGTACCAATTTGATTTCTTTGGGCTTTGGTATCGGACCACATTCTGTGACAGATATATATATATATATACATGTATCTGTCAAGGCTTTTAATAAAAAAAAAAAAAAACTGACATGTTTCAGTTGAGAATTGCGCACATATGTACAAATATTTTGTCAATTATTTTCAATTTTTACTGCCGTTTTTTTATTTTATTTGTTTCCTGTGGCAGAAACCATAAAATCTTGAGCTACGTGGAGAAACAAAAAGTAACAAAATAAAGAAGAACCAAAACAGAAAGAAAAAAGAGAGTTTTCGCAAGAATATCTATCTCTTCCCGTAGCTCACGGTCCCGAATCGAAGAACTTTTGCATTTTCCAGTAATTTCCCTCTCCCTCTCCTTTAATTTTTACTCGGAAAAATTCGTCCTTTTTCTCTTGATTGCTTTCTTCTCGGAACCCTCAGGTTTATGTTAAATTCGTTGTTTTCTCTACTCTTTTGTATTGGATCATCATAATTTTGGGAATTTAGGTTTCCTGAGATTTCTCCTTGTCTGATTTTTCAGTATCCAATTCCTGTGCTTGACATCTTTAGTATAAAGGACCCAGCTTTGTCTTTCTTTACATCAGAAATGTCTGGTAGATTGCTCAAAAACAACAGAGTAAAAAATCTGTATTCTTTCTGTTTGATGTTCAGGTATCTTGGTGACAGGGAGTTTAATCTGCGAGATAAACATTTTCCTTCGCCATGAATGAGAGTATGTTTATTTTTCAATTTCTCTATCTTTGTTAAACTGTTTGTAAATGTGTTGGATGGAAAATGTTAAGCAGATTTAGAGGAACAAAAGAAAGGCAAGTATAGTCTAATCCGTGATGGTGAGGACGACACTGAGTTAGGACTTTTCTATAAGCCCCTTCCTTGCTTTGGTTGTGGGATCGGATGGTTTTCGTGAGTTTTCATTGCCTTCTTCTACTCATTCTTTTAGCTGAAAGCAGATTCATTTCACCTCTTTCTTTCTGTTAGGTTTCTTCTTGGATTCGTCTTCCCATTTGCCTGGTACTTTGCCACATTTCTATATTTCACAAACTATTACCGTAGAGATCCTCGTGAAAGATCTGGTCTTGCTGCCTCTGCTATAGCTGTGAGTATCTCTTACAGATCCAATGCATTCTCCTCAAATTTTCCTTTTCTAAAATTTTGAATGAAACGAAATGACAATACACAAATCAGCTGTACCAAATTGTGCTTTCTTTTTGCAGGCTTTGATATCCACCGTTGCACTTGTGATCACCGTGCTTGTACTTGTATTATCGGGTCGCTAGACACGTTGCATATTCTTTCAGGGGTTTCAAAAGGAAACAACTTCAAGTCTGCTTCCACAACAAGCATACCAAACTTTCTATTTGGTGAAGAAGAGAATATCGCGTTTGGAAGAAGATAAGGTACTGCTAGTCCTTGTAGATTCGAATTTTGGTTTGTTTTTTCTTTTTGTACATAAATGTACCGAACTGCTGGTGATCAGGCTTGTATGTTATTCACATTAGAGTCTTAAGCCCAGACAAAGAGACTTAACCAAGGTTATGTCTGGTTATTATCATCCTTCTTCAAAGTCTGTTTTTTTTTTTTATCCTCTTTCTCATTGAATCTCAAGAAACAGAGAGAATCAGATTAGGATTTGTATTCATCATCATCATTTCATAAGTCTGCACCTTGGAACATTACATTTAAAGAGTGCAGAAAGAATAAGCCTTGACTAGGGACCATAATCGAGTAAGGTAACAGTGCAAACCAAACCATTTAGTGAATCAGATTCATCCTCAAAGAATTCAAGAGATCCCTGAAAACAATTTTACAATCTGAGTTTAACACTTGCAACTTCCTTCGACCTAAAAGCCTCTCCTCTCTATTCTTCAATCTAGTTAGCTAGCATTTACCAAATGACTTCAAACGAACAAAAGAAGTTATTTCCAATCCAGAAATTGTTAGTATCTCAGTTTGAGAATCTGTCTTCTCTTGAAAACCAAAAAGGTAACAACCAAGACCTGCAACATTGCTATTAACCCAGCAAAGACTAGTCCCACCGTCTTCCCTTTGTTTAATCCACCTCTCTTAGATGTCTCCGGAGACCTAGACCGACGTGCCTCAGGAGACGGTGGAAGGGATTCTGACCTCGGCGGCGGTTGCAGCGGAGGAGGCGAAGACAGAGGTTCATCAGTTATCTCCGTCACTGGAGGCGGTGGAGAAATGCCTGTCACATTGACAAGCACAGGCGAGGGTGGCGGAGGTGGTGGTGGCGGAGGTGGTGGTGGTGGCGGTGGAGGCGGGGGAGGCGGTGGAATCAGAGGTGGTTCTTGTGATTTGACGAGGAGGGAAGTATGGATGGTGAAAGATAGGCCGAGAATCAAAATGTGGAGGCTCGAATATCTAAAGACAAAACACAGAAAACCCATTTTCACGAGATTGAATAAAAAAGTTTTCCTTTTCTTCGTCACCGCAAACCAAATGTGGCATCTGTAGATGAAGAAAAAAACAACCTTTCTCTGTTTCCGATTCGACAGAGAAATCGGGAAGAATCAGACAAGTAACGAATCGTGAATTCTGGTATTTGTGACAAAATGTATTCCAAGGAATCAAAATTGACCTAAGAAAACCTTTCAGAAAGGGTAAATATATTATTTCCCGGGAAAATTCAGAGAGAATAACAGACTAAAAGCTAAATATGGTTAATAAAAAGTTCAGTTTTTCTCTTTGTTTTTTTTTTTTTAACGGCGGTAAAAGTTCAGTTATCAAATTGTGTAATTATATTAAAACTATTCACTTGTTATATCCAAACCGGCGGAAATCCACCCACATATAACCTTTTCTTCCTTTTTTTTTATTTTTGTCAAAACAATAACAAATGTTTTTTTTTCTTATTATTATTACAAAATTATGAGAATAATTAGATGGGATTCTACTACGCACAATTTTATCTATAAGAATTCACTACAAATAATTTTGCATGTATCATGCAGCTCAGTGCTGACTTAAGAGGGGGATAAGGGGTGGGATCGCCCCAGGGTCCAACTATGTGTCTTAATAATTAAAGGTTCGGTTTTTTTTATATATTTTTTTATTAAAAAATAAATAAAATAATAAAATTTAGATTGAAAAAAGCCCATAAAATTATTTTATATGTATTTTTTATAAAACAATTCTACAAAAACATTATACAAAAATATTTTTTTTTTTAAATTAGTATAACATCTTTAAAAAAAAAATTAAGAATCTACAACAAACGATGCTACTTGCATCATACTAAAAATCTCATCTAAAATTGTCTTCATTAATTTATATTTTTGGAAATCAAATAGCATATTTCATATTAGTATAGAAGCATTAATAAATCTTTCATCAACTACTCGATCGAGTTTCCACAAACAATAACAATTAATAATACTATTTTATTGTGTTATCTATAGACTTTTATTATTTTTCTGGTTTCACTTTTTCATTTTTAAAATATTATGTTAGTTATAAGAAATCAAACCACCACATATGCATTAAAATTGATTCAGCTTTTTTACAAAGATTCATAGCAAAAAAAAAAAATATAGGGAAAAAAAATAAATTACTTTTGTCAACTAAGACATATAAATAAATAAAAAAGTAATGTCTATCATGCCATGTACCCTCTAGAACGACATCATTTCTCTTACTTTAATTTGTGACACACACGAATAAGAGATGTCATCAATTCTCTATTGAGTAAATTTAATGTATATGATAAGTTGACTAAAAAAGTAGCTAATAATTTGGAAATTAGGTAGAAAAAAAGAGAAAATCTAAAATATTATTTGTTTTTTTAATAATTAGAGAAATGTCATTTGTATGAAAATCATTTTCTGATATAAGAATCCGGCGACATTGTTCATCAACGGCGATTGTTACTATTCATCAAAACTCGACGGCCACTATTCATAACCAGAAAACATATTGTTAGCATCGTTAACATTATCATGTTAACCCATTTATCATTGTTAGCATCGTTAACATATAGTTAGTATCGTTAACATTTTCATGTTAAATCAGTTATCATGTTCGTTTTTATGAAATTATCATGTTAAACTACTTATCATATCATAAATTATCGTGTTAATTCAGTTATCATTTCGCAGAAAATGTGAAATATGAAAATATAAAAATTATTGTGATATCCGATTATTATATCATAGAAATTATTGTGATAAATAAAACTTTTTCATGTGAATAGTATGGTAGAATAGTATTAAAAAAAATAGACTTAATTTTTAAGTTATTTAATACTACTTTGTGCTACCCTATTTGTAACAGACACGCAAAAGGCTAGGTCATTTTAGCCATATATCAACAAAATACATATTAAAAAAAGAGATAGCTACGATATAAGCAAATATGGTAAGCTATTTTTTTTTTTTGGTTATTGGACTAATTGTCTCTTTACCGGAAATCAAATTCAATATAAGATTTGACCATATTTATGTGAGTAATTTTAATTTGTAGTCTTATGATTTTAATAACTATATTATTTCATGGGAGAACTTTGTTTCCAAATCTCAACACTAGTTTCTATATTAGAAAGTTGAATCTTCTGTATATATATAGGCCGTGTTCTTCCTTTTCTTTAACATTTTCACACCACAAAAAAAAAAAAAACTTGATTATTTAATGGCTTTGTCGAAGTTTCAACTTGCTATCCTTCTCATCACATGTTTTCTCTTATTTACTTCCCAATCAAAGAGTAAATATTTTATTTATCTCTTTTTTTTAGTTATGTATAAATTTCATTTTTTCCTTAAAATTTTTGCTACACACGTTTCAAATAAACATATGTTTTTTTTTCATAAAGCAAAAATTACCCACATACAAATTGGCAAACATTTTCTATAGAAAATACATAAAAAAATATATTAAACTGATGATTATTATTGATATTTTTATGGATGATATTACTAATGATATTCTGGGAATCTCTTAATAGTATTGAAGATAGAACAAGTGGATGACGAATGTGTTTACAGAGGTCGGTGCCAGTTCAGTGACGAATGTAAGAGTCGATGTGGACCGCCTGAGTTCCCACGAGGAACACTTGGTTTATGCATGGCCAATCCTGATGGTTCCGGTTATCTTTGTTGTTGTACCTCTAATGAATAAAAAGTAGCTATAGTTTTGGTTGGATAATTATATCATCACTATGAAAAATTTAATAAAAACAATGAAAGTATTTTTGTTTCTACGTGTTATATAGTAGCATCAAAGATATTCTCCAATAGCATCCACAGTTAAATATAATGAAACATAAGCAAAAATAGATAAAATCTAAGGTGGTTTTCTCCAACTCTATAACTCTCGGATCGAGCGTTTCTACATTGTCCCTAATATCTCATATCTTTATATACTAAAGCACAAGTTACCTCGCCAATCATATTCTGCCACATGGATTGTGCTTCGATTCATTAAAAAAAAATATAGCACAATAATAACTTGCAAATTAAAAAAACAAAAACAAATATGCAACTTCCATCCTAAATTTTCTCTCATATGTCTCTATCTATCTCCGTGATTTTTTTCTGCTTTAGCTTAAAATCGTTTTTTTGTGTTAAGAGTTTGTGATGTAATTGTTCCGCTAAAATTAGCTCTGTAAAAACGTTGGTATAAATAGAAAGAAAGATGTTTGGAAAGAAAATAACTCAATGAATTTTTGAAGAATCAAGAAAACATCAATTTTAATTGTGAAATTTCATTTTTCACACTTTATTCTTCAATATTTTTTCCCGTACGAAGTACGGGGTTTAAAACTAGTTTTGATATATATATGAACACACTGATGAGACTTGTCTTTGCTAAATCTATAGAGTGGGATTAAGGAATGAGGATGACAGGCTGTTGAAGGATATCACGAAAAATATTAACAGGGCAGCTGCAAAACGTTGAATGTTTGATTATCTGTTATCTAACAAATGTTTCCAGGACAATGCTACATCAATGTTCTCTAAGGATGAGACAAGTAGTAGCTTTAAATTTGGTTGTCTTGCCAAATTATCATTGCATTCATTAAAGTCTTTAAATTTGGTTGTCTTGCCAAATTATCTAACAAATGTTTCCAGGACAATGCTGCATCAATGGTCTCTATATAAGAATGTTTGGTTGTCTTGCCAAATCCTTTCCAATATATTTAAATATTTTTGTCACTAAAGTGTGTTTCTGGGGTGGGCATTTCAGTTTAATTCCGGGTTCGGTTCGGTTAAGTTGATTCGAGTTGAATAAAATTCTAACCGAATTTAACCGAAATAAGTTTGGTTCGGTTTGATTTAGTTCGGTTCGGTTTAATTTGGTTCGGTTGTAATTTGGTTTAGTTTTAAATCGGTTTTTAAAAAATCAACTTATAAAAACAAAAATCCTAACGAAACGAAGCCATAAAAAATCATTCTCTAAAAGTCTAAAACCAAACTGAAATTATCTCATTTAATAAAAAAAAAAATGGTTTCGTCTCTACAATGCCACTAAAATAAACCTACAACAAGTCAATAATTTAAATATAACTAAGTATACAAGCCAATTTATACGCATCTCTTATATTAGTCATTATAAGCTTATATAACACTAATATAAAACTATTATGAAGAACCGAATATCCTACCATATGTGTTTATATTTTTAATATTATTAATTAACTAAATAACAAAAAAACACATTGATTTCTTGGTTTTAAACCGAACTGTTCGGGTTGAGATAAACTTCAACCGATTGGATTATATATAACATATGGTTTGATTTGGGTCGGTTTAACTTCGGTTGGTTTGGTTTGGTTTGGTTTGGTTTGGTTGGGTTTTTTTGCCCACCCCTTCTGCAAAAAGAAGACTGAGTTCATAGACATGGGATTGGTTTACAAAAATCGGAGTCTCGCAATTTACATAAACCTATTTTGATATCTGCCCAGTGCCGTCATTGCCATGGAATTCTTGGCATTTCAAACAGCATAGACTGAACAAATTGTGCATAATGAATAAAGCTGTGCAACTGATCATTTGAATCGCAAAGTTTTGTGAATTCTGCGAGAAATCTTGAAACATAAAGGAGCCGGTAGTGACTTTGTACATAGTTGAAGTTATATATAGATATTTATTTTCCGATAAACGCCACTATATTGCAACCGCAATAATTAACATGTTTGAGTAGCTGTACCTAGGGCTGGGATTATTATCCGGGATCCGGTATCCGATCCGACATCCGCTCCGATTCGATCCAAAAAAACGGATATCCGGTTAGTTCGGATACGGATACGGATAATAAACTAACGTACCCGACGGATCCGGATACGGATTCGGATAATAGAAAAATTTGAAAACGGATAGCGGATATCCGTTTTTTTTTTTTTTTTGAGATTTTGAAAGACAAAGGCCCATTGAACCCAATTGAAAAAAAGAGTCCAACAACTCTAAACCTAATATCACAACTCTCCTAACCTAATTTCATTTTCTCGCTGCCTCTCTCTCTCTTTCTCCCTGCGGCGATCCGCTGCTGCTCCATCGTTGTCTTCATCTGGTTCAGCTACGCTTTGAGACCTGGTCGGATTCGCAGGTTCAAGCCCTCGTTTCCATTTCTCAGGCGATCCTTCTACTATCGCGATCTCTGTTAGGTACCAACTCGGATCTGAATACTTTAATCGATTCAGTATTGAGTTCTGAGTCCTAATCTCTGTTGGGTTTCCGCAACTTTGCTCTAATTCCTTATCGATTTCTTTATGAATCGGTTTTGGTTTTTGTTCTCGGTATGTTTTTTTTGGAATATGAAATCGGTGCGTTTTTCCTTTCGGATGATTATGTGTTGGCTAAGTTTGACATGGATTATCCAGATTTACTTGTAATGAGTTCGTTTCATTAGTAGTCCTTGAGGTCAGATTTATGAGAAGCTTCACATGTTAAACCTGTTAGTGTGAGTCTTATATGCTTATCAGTTTTAGAAACCTTTGCCTTGTAATCATGTGGTGTATCATGTTGTCTTCTGACTTGAGAACAAAAATTTCATAACAGTCTTACTTTTTCCTTTGAATTTGATGTTTGATTCTTTGATATTTCAGAGGACGTGAAAACTAAACTTCCCAAATCAGTTATGCGGACCTATACATAAAGGTTCCTACTGGATTTAAGACTGTAAACAAAGATCAGTATTAGACTCCTTTTGTTCAGTTGTGTTGGCAATATAATTTCACATCTTGTTTTTTGTGCTCTTTCTTCAGATTGTCATGTTTTGTGGTTAAAATATTTGGCTTATTTGCAATTTGGATTCTTATTTGGTTAAAATAAGAATCGTGCTTTGTGTTTAAAATATTTGGCTTTTTGAAACTCAAATTGCATGATAGTTTTCTGTTTCAGATTGTGAGGGAAAAACATGAAGATGGATGACATGAAGATAAATCAACTTTTTATTTATCTACTTAAACTTTTTGCTACTTAAATGCTTCTTAAACTTTTGCTATTTGTAATTTTTTTGCTATAATGATACATTTTTATTATTTATGTTTTCATTTTCAGATTTTTTTAATTTTAATTAAATACACCGGATCGGATCCGGATATCCGCGAATATCCGAGTTTTTCAACGGATATTCGGAACCCGGATATCCGGAGCTTTCGGATCCGGATCCGGATAATGAAATTCATTATCCGGCGGATACGGATACGGATTCGGATACTTTGAAAAATCCGAATATCCGCTCCGTTCCCAGGCCTAGCTGTACCAGTTCTATACGGTAAAATAAATGAGTAGCAACATCTCACAAACTCTTAACAACCACACAATAGCTTAGGGCTAACGATCTGAAACGTTGAACGAAACCACACCGTGACAATTAAATTATCTGGGACCAGATGTTTGTCTCTTTCAGTGTTTTGAGAGCTCAGACACAAGGCCACGACATTCTCAATCCTCATCCAATCCCTTGACGAATTAATCAATTTTCCTCACCTCACAAACAAAATCTTGATCCTCCTTATCCTTCTTCTAGGGAATATTCCGGTAGCCGAAGTTCCAACACGTAGCTTCTCGCGGAACTCGAAACCTTAAGTGAAAACCTTTACCTGAAACCTCAGGCTGCAGTTAGTCGGAGAACTAATTCTCTCGCTCTCCCTCGTAGTTCCCTTCCGTCTCTCGTGACGTCTGCCGATGAAGGACGAGCCGGGGATGTGACAGTACCGAAACCGCGGTCTCGGCGTTTGTCACTGTCTCCATGGCGGCCAAGACCGAAGCTTGAGGTAGAGGAGGAAGAGAGTGTGAACGCGAATCAGAACAGACCAGAGGAGTCGTCAATACTGGGATCGAATGCCAAGGAAGAGAGAAAAGGGATATGGAATTGGAAACCGATTCGCGGGTTGGTTCGAATCGGAATGCAGAAGCTGAGCTGTTTGTTATCGGTCGAGGTTGTGGCGGCGCAGAATATACCGGCGTCGATGAACGGCTTACGACTAGGGGTTTGCGTGAGGAAGAAGGAAACCAAAGACGGAGCCGTCCAGACGATGCCGTGTCGGGTTTCTCAAGGGTTTGCGGATTTCGAAGAGACGTTGTTCATCAAATGTCACGTGTACTACTCGCCGGCGAATGGGAAAGGTGCGCCGGCCAAGTTCGAGGCTCGTCCGTTTTTAATTTATCTTTTCGCCGTGGACGCTAAAGAGCTGGAGTTTGGAAGACATGTGGTTGATTTGAGCGAGTTGATTCAAGAGTCTGTGGAGAAGATGAGTTACGAAGGAGCTAGGGTTAGGCAATGGGATATGAGTTGGGGACTTTCAGGTAAAGCTAAAGGAGGTGAACTGGTTCTGAAATATATACCTTAAATTTGAATAATTGGTCATTATTGTGAGAGGCAAAACTTGAGCAATGTAAGAAAGTAAAGATTTTTAAAACATACACCAAAGTCGATGACACGTTTGTTGTGCTTATCCCATAGTCCGTACTCAACCTCAATCTTCAACCAAGCCAAGCGCACTCAAATTTTGGGACATAATCTTAACCGCACGTTCGATTTCCTCCTCCGTTATAATCAACGGCGGAACAATCCTGACGACATTCCCTTTCCCTGCCGTCAATATCAGAAGACCTGAATCACGGCAAGCATCGACCAATGAATTCGCCGCAACATCGAGTTCCACTCCTATGATAAGCCCTTCCCCTCTCACTTCCTTCACGTGCGAGTTTCCTCCCAGTTTCTTCACCAACAGGCCTTTAAAGTATTGACCTTTGCATGAGACACTGGACAAGAAAGAGGGTTTCGATACTTTATCAAGAACCGCAATGGCTGCATTGCACACAAGAGGGTTGCCTGCAAATGTGCTTCCATGATCTCCGTATTTTATTGTCCCTGCAACTTTTTCCGTCACAAGCACCGCTCCAATTGGTAAACCACCGGCTAAAGGCTTTGCCACCGTCATTATGTCAGGAGTTACACCGAAACCTTCATATGCCCACAGGTTACCAGTTCGACCCAAGCCACATTGAACCTTGAAAACCAACCAGTTGGGGCAGGAACAATCAACATAATGCAAAAATAGCAATGAAAGAAGAAAATTTGGGATGGATTTTGTAGAGCACATACCTCATCGAAGACGAGAAGGGATCCAGCGGCATCACAAGCAGAGCGGATAGATTGAAGAAACTCTTTTGTAGCGGAGTAAATCCCGCCTTCTCCTTGAATAGGTTCCACAAACACAGCAGCTATTTTACCCGAGTGGATAAGATCTGTGGCGGCTTGAATGTTACCATATTCCAAGAATGTTACACCTGGCATGATGGGCTCGAAAGGAGTTCTGTATTGTTCTTTGCTTGTCAAGGCAAGAGCTCCCAAGGTTCTTCCATGGAAACTGTTAGTGAAGGCGATGAAGCCTGTTGCGACTTCTTTGTCTTCAGGGTGGGTGAATCTCTGGAACTTTCTTGAAAATTTGATGGCTGCTTCGTTGGCTTCTGTTCCAGAGTTACAAAAGAATACACGGTCTGCGAAAGAACTTGCCACAAGGCGTTTCGCGAGTTCTATCTGCAGAGAGGAGGTTGTATTTCAGAATATATATATATATATATATGAACATGAAAGTATACAAAAAGGATCAAGAATGCCATATAAGGTCTAAACACTTAACGATACCAACATGACTAGTGCTCTATCCTTGCTCTCAACGGCTGGAAATAAGAAACGAAGCACGTAAAACAATCTCCACAACGAGAGATCCCAGTGCGAGTAGCAAACAATAGTAACTAGGGAAACAGTCACCAACTCTCAGAAGAGAAGCTTATCAGAGTTAATTCTCAAAGGAAAAATGATATACCTGAGGTATCGTGTAATAGACATTGCTGACATGGGCAAGAAGAGCAGCTTGCTCAGTGACAGCTCGAAGCCAATCAGGATCTCCATGGCCAAGAGCATTCACAGCGATTCCAGATGCACAATCCAGATACTCTTTCCCTTCTGGGTCGAACAATTTACAGCCTTTTCCACTCGAGAGCACCACCGGAGCACGCGCGTAGGTTCCCACAAGAACTTTCGCTTCCTCTTCAATCACCTTCTGGCTCACGCTCGCCTTTACCGACACACGCGCTTGCTCGCCAGCGTTAGTCAATGCGCTCGCAATCCGGCCGTTGAATCCGATTCGGGTTTTGATCGGTCGATCAAATCGACGGCGTAGAAGGCCAATCTCGGACGACGGCGCGCGTGGGAGGGTGATTTGCGCCATTTCGTGTGCTTTTTTCCTTTTGTCACCTTATACTGCAGTTGACAATGCTCTGGTTGACATCACCAAGAAGAAGCCTTAGAATTAACAGAGAGAGTCAATGAAATTAAACTACATGCAATCGGAGCTCGTTAGTTATCATCATCATCAGCTCAAAATGAAATCGAGATAAAATTAGGGATTTGAAGAGTTGCAGCCACTAATAGATTCCTGTAATCATAAACGAAGCATAGATTTACAGATCAAATAAACTCTTAAATCGACCCACAAGGAATCTGAGTCAAATCCATCGCAGATTGATTAGGTCAGAGAAGATCCAGTCGTTCATCTAAAACAGGAACCAATCGCAGAGAAAGACCCAAAAAAATTCCAAACCTGTAAGCTTGAGTTGAAGGAGAGAGATGAAAGCTTGAGAGCAAAAGTGAAGGACTTTGTTAGAAGTGCTTGAAATCTCCCGAACTAGAGATAAAAATAACCCTCGGATATGTGAAGGACGGGACGTTTGGTTATTCGGTTCCGAGTAGAATGTTGGTAATTAAAAACTGAAAAATTTACTCGATCGAGAAGATTTGGACTAATTAAAGTTTGTATGAACTGTTTTAGTTTTGAGTGTTTACAGATTTTGAATATAAGAACATGATTATTGCACAAACCCAAATGGGTTTCTTAACCATTTGTTTAATATTAAAGTTGGTTAAGAAACTTAGGTAAAAAACCCTCATATTTTTGTATGTCCAATGGTAAAAAACTCCTATTGTGTTGTTCTTTTGTTTATTGGTTAATGAATTGTGTTGAATTTATTTTTATATGTAAACTTGTTGTTCTTAAACTTGTTGTTTTTAAGAAAATTTATTATAAAGAACTTGTGTTGTTCTTTTGTTTCTTTGTTAATGAATTATTTTAAAGGTTCTCTTAATTTTTCAGATAACATATATAGATGATAATAATTGAAAATGTAAGCTAAACATGAAACAGACAAAACTGATACATGAAACATATTCATAACCGATTCATACAAGTACATGAAACAGATTACACAAGTACATAGTCTAGATTTTACTTAGAAAAAAACAAAGTTCACCTCTATAAATGGCTTACACAAGTAACCGATTCATACAAGTACATGAAACAGATTACACAGGAACATGAAACAGATTACACAAGTACATGAAACAGACAAAGCTAAACCACAAACTGTTTAAAAAACAATAGAACATTTATGTTGAAGGAACCATGTTGAAGCATTTTAATGTCGGCTTCGCATTCATCCAAATGCTTCAAACTTTCATCGAAAGTCTGGTCAAGAGACCAAAGCTTTTTCTGCATACCAAACAATGTCCCATGTCAGTTTAAAGGAGGAATTCTCAAAAACGAAGATGCTTAGCAAAACTGCTTTATAAATGGTTACAAAAACACTACTTTAGCCAAATTTGTCATCACATTTATCTGTATCACAATCACTAGAGCCAAAGAAATAATGAGTGTTGCCCACAATAAGATAACCGAGAGGTCCAAGATGCATTAAACTCATTTCATCAGTTTCAAAGCAAAGTCTTTACATTTGATTCTGTTTCTAAAAGAAAGAAGAAGAAAAAAGCATTTAAGCAAAGAAACCTTAAATGTTCATGCATCACAGCTAAGAGCAACCAAGAGAAGATTATATTTTCGTATGCCATTGAACCAACTCATATATCACACACATCAAAACAGACACCTAAATTGCATTCCCCAACAATGAATCAGTTTTCATAACCCACTTTGCACATAGACAACACACACACAGAAATAAAAAAGAAACCATTACATTTAAACATAACATCAAACATCAAACTGAGAATATGAAACAAAGTTATAACAAACTGAGATTATGAAACAAAGCTAAAGACAACAAAACACAAACACATCTTCAAACAACAACTTAAGCTGAAAAAGAAGAGATCACTAATTAGCCAACATATCTTCAATAAGCTTCTTCTTTAGAGCTTCTTCATAGTCATACAGAGGTTCTTTTTTTGCTATGAGACTGTCAAGAAGACTCATCTTCGACAGTCTCTCTTTCATTGCTAAGTCTTTCTCTTTAATGTCCCACATCCTCTGAAACTCATACAGAGTGTTGCCTTCAGCCTTCTCTCTTTTCCCTCTGGCTTTTGCTGCCTTCACACCAGGAGGACGATTGCTAGAAAGATCATCTTTGAAGGAACCAGAATTCGCACACATCGTAGATTGGCGAATTCAGTTTAGAGTTTAGGAGAATTATTTTTATTAAATTTATAGCTGTGCCGTTGAAGGCTGCCTACGTACCCTTCAAATAGGGATCAAGCCAAAACGTAGTTCTTGTTACAAAGGATGTGATGGGATTTTGAGATGATTAAGAATGAGGTGATGGCCTCCTTATTTATAAGTCTTGAAGTCCTTAGCTCTTCCTTTTCCTTCTTGACTTTGTATTGGCAATTATCCTTTTTCCTTGAAGCTGATAAGGATAATCTCCTTTCTTTCCGGGACTTGACTTTATCCAAATAAAGGAAATCTTCTCTTTATTAATTAAAGGAAATTTCCCTTTAATTACGTAGATCGGTTTCGATGGGCCTTGAAGTTGATTGTTGGGCTGATTTCTATTCAAACCGGGTTAAACCGGGGGAGTGCTAAATCCCCCTCTAACAATTAGTCCCCCCCCTCAGTTCGGCGAAGGAGTGTTCGAGTTCGGCGGATTTCTTTAGCCCGATTGGAGTTGAAATCAGCATCTGGTCGAATTTCCTTTTAGACGTTGTTCGTCTTTGTTCCTGCAAAAATTACTAAAGACGAGAGATTGAGCTCGAGACTGAGCTCGGCGTTTGTTAGTTAGGTGCGAGGTCGGTCTCGGCTTTTCCAAGTTCGGTTTCGATAGTTCGTGCGGGACTGTGAGGTCGGCGAGCTGTGATTGCGAGCTGCCCAATTGTTTAGATCGGTGAATTACGATTACGAGTTGCCATACTGCGGGGTCAGCGAGCTGTGCGGTCGGAGAACTGCGATCGTGAGTTTGGCGAGCAGGGGGTTGGCGAGATGTGGCCGTGAGTTAGGTGGGGCTGCGAGATCGGCGAACTGTGACTGCATGATGAGTAAGTTGCGACTGAGCTACCTAACTGTTAGACCGACGAGCTGCGACCGCTAGCTACCTTACTGTCGGATCGTCGAGCTACGACCACGAGCTGCTTTACTGCGAAGTAGGCGATATGTTCGATTGGGAGGTAGGTGAACTGCTTGAGTTTGGCTTGATGATACGAACTGTACGAGTTCGGCGAACTGCTTAAGTTCGGCCTGATGATACGAACTGTACGAGTTCGGCGAACTGCTTAAGTTCGGCTTGATGATACGAACTGTACGAGTTCGGCGAACTGCTTAAGTTCGGCTTGAAGGAACGGATCCTATGATATAATCTGAAAAGAAAATATCTTCGAATAACAAGTAAAAAATTTGATAAAAAATACCTGAATTTTAGGGAGCTCTGTAGACGAGCTATAATCGATAAGTGACGAGCTGGATCTATCAGTGGATGTCCTTTTTTTTTTTTTTTTTTTTTTTTTTTTTACCGAATTTGACTACGTTGGAGCTGCATCGTTGAGAATGACGTCTTTGGGCAAGCCCAACAAAAAAGAGAAATCTGATCTTCTTTCATGTCGGCGGTGATGGTGAGTGAGGTCAGCATCGGGTGCTTCCTGGTCGGCATGCAAGTTACATCTTCTCTGGTCATGGTGGTTTTCATGCTCGGCAAGTGAGTTCGTCACGTTGAGTTCGAGATCGGCGGTACGATAAGTTTGCCTCCGTGAGCTCGGCGTGTTCAATGGCTGCGGTCTGATGAGTTCGGTGTGTTTGCCGAGGTCGGCATGTGCGGCGAGGTCGGCGTGTTCCGCAAGGTCGTCTCGTCATGTGCGAACTCGGCGTTTGTAAGCTCGTGGGAGTGAGCTCGGCGTGTCGTGCTCGGCCAGAACCATCTTTGTTGAGCTCGTTCTTCTTCTTCGGCGAGCTCGTTCATGGTGAGTTTGAGATCGGCGGGTTCATCATGGCGAGAATCAGATCGTGAGTTCGTCATTGTTTGTCGGATTTCTAGGGTTTTAAAATAATTCTCCATAAACACCAGATTTTTCTTGCCCCCTCCTTCTAGCGCCAATTGAAGGAACCAGAATTCGCACACATCGTAGATTGGCGAATTCAGTTTAGAGTTTAGGAGAATTATTTTTATTAGATTTATAGCTGTGCCGTTGAAGGCTGCCTACGTACCCTTCAAATAGGGATCAAGCCAAAACGTAGTTCTTGTTACAAAGGATGTGATGGGATTTTGAGATGATTAAGAATGAGGCGATGGCCTCCTTATTTATAAGTCTTGAAGTCCTTAGCTCTTCCTTTTCCTTCTTGACTTTGTATTGACAATTATCCTTTTTCCTTGAAGCTGATAAGGATAATCTTCTTTCTTTCCGGGACTTGCCTTTATCCAAATAAAGGAAATCTTCTCTTTATTAATTAAAGGAAATTTCCCTTTAATTACGTAGATCGGTTTCGATGGGCCTTGAAGTTGATTGTTGGGCTGATTTCTATTCAAACCGGGTTAAACCGGGGGAGTGCTAAATCCCCCTCTAACAATCTTCGCCACTCTTCATCTCCTCTGCACGCGAGCCCTCCTCACTCCTTCTCCTTTTAGAGGATGCATCAGTCTTTGTTGTTGAAAGCTCACCATTTCTGGTCATTCCTCAACTCCTTCCATGTGTGTTCAAGAGTAAACTTCTTCTTGTGATCATTGAAGAAGATTTGGTGAGCAAGCTTAAGCACACCGTTCTCATTCTGGCCACTGGCTTTCTCTCTTGTTGCAGACTCATATGCACCGCAGAACTTGCACACTAAATCATTGATCTTGTGCCACCTTTGCTTACAGTGGCTAGCTTCACGGTGTTCACGTGATGCAGCCTTTGGACTTGCTGCATAGTAGGCTGATATCCTCTGCCAGAATGCTCCACTTTTTTGCTCGTTGCCAACTACAGGGTCTTTGCTGGTGTTGAGCCAGGAACTGATGAGCAACACATCGTCGTTGGGGGTCCAAGGCCTTCTTTCTCTTCGCTCTGGAGGTGTAGACTGAGAAGATAAGACAGGGACTTGCTCTTGAGGTGTAAACTCATCAAGGTGAGTTTCTTGTTGACTATTCAACAAGTCAACAAAATTTGAGGGCTGAGAATATGGATATGTAAAGGACATATCCATTAAAAGGGAATATAAGTGAGAAAGAGAAGAAGGAATGAAAGAAAAGAAGGACCGGTTGTAGGGAAAGAAAAGATAAGAAGGAAGGGATTTGTTTCGAACATGAAAGGAAGGAGAATAAGCTTTGGTTATTTAAAGAAGATCAAAGACACATATATTCTTTAAAGAAGATCAAAGGAAAAAAACGCATTGAACACCTATCTAACCACATCAACAAGACTTAAACCTAACTAAAAGCATTCAAAACCTATCTAACCACATCAACAAGACTTAAACCTAACTAAGAGCATTCAAAACCTATCTAACCAAGCCTTTATTACCATTATCTAAGTCTAAACAAGCATTTATTACCAACTACAAAGAGACATTGATGTTGCCAAGCCTAAACAAAACACACAGAATTAGCTACTTGATTTTATGATCAATACTAATTTCAGGAAGCAACTTGTGTTCCATAAACTTCATATCGAGAGAAGGGACATACCTTAATGGTATCGTAATGGTTCCAGCCAACCTCAGAAGAGAGACAGTCCAACAAGCAGTACTTGCCAAATAGATGGAATAGGCAGAATTCCTGCAAAATCCACAAATCCCCAAATTACAAATTCCTGCAAAATCCACATATCCCCAAATTACAAATCAAATTCCAAAACAGAATCTAAATTGGAGAAGACGAGAGAATCTAATTCGAATTAAAGAGAATCTAATCCCAAAATTCCTAATTCCTAAAAGCATTCCGCATATATTCCGAAATTAACACAGATTTTGCAGCACAAATCTAATATAATCTGGAAAGAAAACACACAGATGCATGCAGGAGGATTCATCGCGACGATGACCACGGAGGAAAGAAACAAGAGAGAGAGAGGAAAACATATAATTACCTCTGCAAAGAGGAAATGAGAGGATGGAGAAAAACAGATAATTACCTCTACAAACAGATAATTATCTCGGCTCCATTAACGCGACCTTATATTCTCCTTCTGGTTTTCGCTTTTGACAAAGAGAACGAGGGACAAATTTTCGTCGGGGAAAAAAGGAGAAAAGAAAGAATTGAGGAAAAAATGACCATTCACAAATTGGCCACCTGGCAATTAAGAACCGTCTCTTGCGTCTCCAAATTAAGAGACGTCTCTTACCCGTTTTTTGTTTTTCTGATTAAATAAATTAAAAAATAATCACAAGAGACTCTCTAACATACCGCGATAATCATGCTCTAATATACCAGATGGAGATATGAATACGATTTTGATCGAGTCACTCCAATTTCAAAACCGGTCTTAAACTGCTTATGTTAAAGGGCTTATTTTAATGAATGAGAAACCCGCGGTCCAGTCGTTCACAGTCAAACCCGCGGATATCGCTGGACTGCCACGGTCGTTCACCGTCCCTGCAACCAAAGAGACCTGAAGAAGATTCGCTACTTCTTTCATTTCTTCCACTTTGGTGTCTGGGTGAACCTAAATAAGAGACACCAATATAACTATAAGTGAGACCAATGCCACAAAAACAAATAGGTGTGTTTTATGTTGTTGGTTGCAATTGTTTCCCCAAAAATAGTTGTGGTTCCCTCTTGGCCATTATAAACTCTTTAAATGGCAAGAATACTCGACTTTCTACGAGTCTCATCAGTCTCATGATCTACTCCCCAAAGTATTCAAAAACATTCCAAGTTTTTCATAAAATTAATATTATGCAAATTGTAAAAACAAACCTCCAAAGGCAAATCTTTCTATATGAGTTTGAAAATAGAAATGAAAAAAGCAAATGTAAACGAACAATCATACTACTGTACGTACCATTCCGCCTTTATTGGACAAACAACAGTGAATACTTTGTGACTCTGTTTCACCTTCTGTTCTATTATTATTGTCTTTCATCATCGATTCAAGCGCTTTGATCTGCTTTGCAATCGAATCTAACTCAGTTAGTCTCATTATGTGCCGTGGATCATCAACATTAACATGTTGTTCCTTCGCCTATGGTTCCATCGGATTTCTCAGTTTCCATGTCGTCATCAAACTCGACTCCTTTGTCCACAACTTCAAAATCAGGTTCTTGATCATCTCCTTTGTCCACAACTTCAAAATCAGATGAAAACTAAAAATTATTGTTGTCATCAGTCTCATTGGGTTTTAATGCTTAAATTGAGATGATGTGACGTAATGTGGTCTTGAGCACTATTACGTATTACAAAAATAGGTAGAAATCGGTTTACATGTTGGTTTAATTAGGACTATTGTTGAGTGGGCTGAGTTGAGATATTTTCGACTCGTTTTCATCAATGAAGCGGATTAGATATTAATGTTTTGTGAGCTATATTGGAAGAATTTTAATAATTATGAGTTAATTTGATATATATTTACATATGTTAATTTTATATAATATATTATTATGGTAATTTATTTAATAAAAACTAATAACGATTTTTTGTTTTTTAATAGATTAGATATGAGCTACCCAGCTCATTGATGAGTTGGGAATAGAATTTGTAATTCATGAAATAAATAAATAAACACAAAACAACCAATACATGATAGAATGGTAGAATGGTAGAATGGTTGAATTGGATTTGACGTGGCCTATTTTGATACCCATAAGAGCATCTTCAGTAGGAAGGCAAATTTCCAATCCTATATTCCCTCCACATCATTTTATTCTCCATCTACATTATTTCATTTTTTCAATTCACACTCAACTCCACAATAGAAAGGCAAATCATTTTCTCTTTCCTCCAACTCATTTTCTCTTTCCTCCACATCACTTCAACATATAAAATGTATTATATTTATTTATTTTATCTTTGTTATTTTATATATGTTATACATTTTATAAATACTATTACTACTAATATATTAATAATCATAGAAAATAATTTTTATAATGTAAAAATAATAATAAATGATATATAATATTTTTTTAATTAGAGTTGATTAATATATAAAAATATATTATTTTAATAATTCAAATAATATATTTATTTTCTAAATAAATAAATAACATTCGTTATTATTAATAAAGACAAACTAACCATACATAATTCATTAAAATCTTACGACAAAACAAAACTTAGAAATAAATTTTGATATTTTTAATTGAGGGTTGCTCCGAATCTTTGCCAAATATGCTAGACGAGATTCTTCTTCAATTGAATATGTTGACCCCTATCACGTAAATTGGCTCTAACATGAATATTCGATTTTGACCGGCCTTGCACATGGACTTCAAATTTGGTAAACCATAATTTGGTAGGAAATTGTAATTGCGAGATGGATCCATAAGGATGTTGAAAATTGAAAGAAAAAAAACGAAAGAGAGTGATAATGTAGGAGAAGAAATGAAAAGAGAGTGTTAAATCTTGAGATTTTTTTTGGTGTCCAAATGGTCTAAACCTAGGCTCTATTTATAGATGTTAAGAAATAAAAAATAATGGTGTACATTTTTTTTTTGACTAATTATTAGGCAAAAATAGCATTTAAGAAGAATAGGAAAAAAACAAAAAAATAAAGCAGCGAACGAATCACAAATCGCCACATCAGAATTGATACGGGACATACATAATTTCATGGAAGACAAAATTTGCCTTTGTCGATTGACTTGACATTTTGCCTTTTGGATTTCCCTTGCTATTGAATGAAAATACACTCTATTTCCCTTGCTATTGCACTTGGTCTAAGCACTAGCTACTAAAAGTATGTGCATTGGGGGTGTCCTCCATTAAACAAAAAAAAAAAGTAAAAGAGAAAGGGTTTAGAATGTCTCAAATAAGGGGAAAAGGGTCAAAACCAATCTGAACTAAAATTGGTGTGCAAAAAAAAACCGAATTAAAATAAGATGTCATTTCCTACCTAAACGACAACGAAATTCAAATTCCCTACCCTAGCTATCGAATCTGACATGACTATTAATGAGGTATGACGGAAGCTGAGTTGGCATGACACGGTGTCACCTTACTAAAACGACTTCGTTTAAATTGTTTGAAAAACTCTAGTTTCCTCTAGAAGAGGGTTGAACTCGAGATACTGTAAACCGTAAACAAGAGTGTCGATCAATTGAGCTATGACATATTATTGATATTTCTTACAAACATATCTATGTATCATTCAAAACAAAAGGAACAAAAAAAGTTCTTCATCTTCCTCCTCTCCTCGCGCAGGGATCTCCTGCATCAAATCCCTAATTGATTTCTTCAACGGCGCTTTCGCCGTCCACGGTCGCGGCATCGTCGGCGGCGCGAAAGGCAAAAACGCCGGTTCCCGGATCCCCACCGGCTTAGCCTTCGGCGTCTCAGAGTAGCTGAACTGTAACTCGAATGGCGCTCCGGGAAGCTAGTACGAGACGCCGGAATCGCCGATAACGATGGTGCGTTCGCCATCCGACGAGATAACACATTTCACCGGCTTGTAGTATCTTGTCTGGCGATGTAGAAGCTTCAGCGCTGGATTTGATTGTGGTTTCGGATTTGTATCAGTGTGATTGCTACTCCTCGGATTACGATTTCTACAGGATGATGAGTACTTCGGTATCGGTATCGGCGGAGCCGGCCGGAAAGGTCATGCCGATGAATCCGCCATTGGAGGCGTCGAAGGTAGAGAAGAGAAGAGATTAAGGTAGAGAAGAGAAGATAAAGATCAAACTTGAACACGAAAAAAAAACCAGAATTCGAGAAGAGAATCAAGATTCGATTCTCAAAATTAGCTCGAATTTAACCAATTCGATTGAAACCCATCATTCCCTTTTGTTCCTAGCTGCACATAATCACATCTTCAAATCAATTAGGGATTTGATGCAGGAGAAAGGAGGAAGATGAAGAACTTTTTTTGTTCGTTTTGTTTTGAATGATATATAGATATGTTCGTAAGAAATATCAATAATGTCTCATATCTCAATTGGTCCACAAGTTTGTCTATCGTTTATAGTATTTCAGGTTCGATACTAGGTATAAGAAAAGTTTTAGATTTTTCAAACAATTAAAACGACGTCGTTTTAGTATGGTTACACCGTGTCATGCCTTGTCAGCGTTTTTTAACAGTTGGAGTAGGGAATTTGAATTTCGTTGTAGTTTAGGTAGAAAATGACACCCTTTTTAATTCGGGTTTTTTTTTTGCACACTGATTTTAGTACAGGTTGGTTTTGACCATTTTCCCCTCAAATAAGACACTCTCAACAAAAGTTGAGACACTCAAAATATGATGTGGCAATTTTTGATTGGTTCAGTCTTTTTTTTATAATAATTTTAATTATTAAACTAAAAGAAAACAAAAAAAAATTATATATATTATTGGTGAGACACCCCATTAAACAAATCAAAAAAAAAGTAAGAGAGAAGAGTTTAGAGGGTCAAATGAGACACTCTTAACAAAAATTGAGACACACAAAATAATACGTGACGATTTTTGATTGGTCCGTTTTTTTTTTTCATAAATTTTATTATTTAATTAAAAAAATATATATTTTATTGGTAAGACTTCCTCGATGGTGTCTTCCCAATGGAGATGCTCTAATGATATTTAGGCATTAGAATCTTTAAAAGATGAAATCTAGATGGTGGACAATTAATTTTTCCAATAAAAACAAAAAGTTGAATATGTTAACTTATTTCATCAATTTTTATTTTATTTTGCTGATATCATTAATAACGAATTATTTTGAATAATTTACAAAATTGAACAGCACTGTCCAGCTACTGAAATTTGCGACGTTTAACCATACAAACTATATGACTTGTTATAAAAAGGTTAATTTACATATTTTTTTGATGATCATAATAACAAACCAGGACGATCGGTCGAGAGCTGCACGGGACACGGAAGAACTCGACCGTGCAATTTCACTTTCTCAAGCTGACGATACGAAACGCCCTCATGGTATCTCTATATACATTCATGAATTTTAAATTAAATTAGAGGGAAAAAAAAGTTCATGAAGAAACGTTATATATTCTATTGCATAAGATTTTGAATTTTTGTCACAAATAAAATAAAATTGCGCAGGGTATGGTTGGTCTATCGATAATAACCGAGATTTTCCCAGGCCTTTTCACGGTGGCTTGAATCCATCTTTCGTTCCTCCTTGTGAACCTTCTTATCAATGCAGACGAAAACAAAGGTACAACAAAACACAGTGTCTTATTCAGTTTCACATCCAGTTTTGCCAAAAATGTTGTTTTAGAAAACATAGAAATGAATTGTTCCGTGACATTAGTTCATACGATAGAAACGTCACATCGCAATTTTTACTAGAAACTGAAGATGCAAGTGTTGCTGTGTCAATCACGAAGTAGTACAGGAAGTGGTACAGGACGTGAATATATGAGATTGCTGAGATATAATCGAATCTGGGTGATAAGATTCGAATATAGAGTTGCTTGGTGAATTGGAATGAAGATGTGTGTGTTTGAAGTGTTGCTGTACCAATTGAGAAGTAGTACAGGAAGTGTTACAAGCGATACAGGAAGTGCTACAGGCGATCAAATCGTGGTCATTGGATGAATTGGGGCCAGCGTGGGCTGGAGTAAACTTCTAGAATATTCTAGAGACGTGCCAAGAGGGGTATATGAGCTGGATAAAGAAGATATTATTGTTTTAGAGTGTTTCCATATTCTTAGGAGAAGATATTGGAAAAGAGAAGATTTCCTAAAAGATTTGGAGATATCGAATATGCTATTTGGAAGAACTTGGAGTGCAAGTTTGAGTCAATATATACAAGAGGTCGTGGTCTTTTGGAAGCAAGAAGAGAGAGAGCTTAAAAGCACAAAAAGATGAAGAAGAAAAAGAAAAAGAAAAAAGGGTTTTGGGTGTGTGTTACACAAGGGTGATGGTGTGTGTTACCCACATGTGGTATTGATCTGTGGAATCTGCAGACGTCAAGAGGACGTTGTTGCACCGGTGCGTCCGGGTGGTATTTAAGCATGCGTGCTTGATGCTGTTTTCATGGAGAGATCGTGTGTGAATGGAAGTCTAGGCTTGGGAGAGTTTAGCTCAGGATTAGGTTATCATGAAGAGTTCATGTTATTGAATGGAGCGGTATTTCAAGAGTGTTGTGCTTGATCTACGCGTTTGCGATTAAGTTGTAATTGCTTTCTAATTCTAGTGAATTCGAATACTGGACGTGGTCCCGGGGATGTAGGAAACGAACCTCGTTAACAAACTTTGTGTGTCTTTACTTTCTGCACTTTATTTGTGTCTCACCTACACTAACAATTGGTATCAGAGCGGGTTCTCGATAGAGATTTAGTCTTGTTTCGGGTAGATCGAAGGTGAGGATTAAAAGTAGTACAGGAAGTAGGACAGAGATTGAAATCGAGTCTGATGGAGTTCTATCATGGAGGGATAAGGCTCGGGAAGATTTGGTCTTGGATTTAAAGGGAAATCTTCAAAAGTTGATTGTGTTTTTGTCTCTGGTGGAAAAATGAAGGCTGCAGCGACATATGCTACAGAAGTTGCAACTGCTACAGAAGCTGCAACTGCTACAGAGAAGGCAGCTGGTACAAAAACTGCTACAGCACCTGCAAAAAGGAAAATTCCAGAAGTACATAGTGCACCTCGACGAATTTTTTGACCTGTGTGCCATCACTGTGGAGTTGTTGGGCATATTAGGCCAAGATGTTTGAGATTATTGAGGGAGAATAATCGAATGGAGCAAGCTAATGGTGTGAGATTTCATGGTCCAACATGTTATCATTGTGGGGTTGTTGGACATGTTCAACGTAATTGTTCCAGGTTTGTTCAAGGGGCTTTTTGGACTCGGAAAGATAATCATTACAGAGATGGTGCAGTAGGAGTTTATCCTCAATTTGGAGGGAGACGGTTCTTCTATTAGTTTTTGACCATGATGTGTCTCAAGCAGGGGGAGAATGGGTGCTACTAGTGTTGTTGTGTTACTAGTGATGAAGATTTTGAAGCTAAGAGAGCTTGAGTTCACATACATAGTCAAAAAAGGGGAGAATGAAGATGCAAGTGTTGCTGTGTCAATCACGAAGTAGTACAGGAAGTGGTACAGGACGTGAATATATGAGATTGCTGAGATATGATCGAATCTGGGTGATAAGATTCGAATATAGAGTTGCTTGGTGAATTGGAATGAAGATGTGTGTGTTTGAAGTGTTGCTGTACCAATTGAGAAGTAGTACAGGAAGTGCTACAAGCGATACAGGAAGTGCTACAGGCGATCAAATCGTGGTCATTGGATGAATTGGGGCCAGCGTGGGCTGGAGTAAACTTCTAGAATATTCTAGAGACGTGCCAAGAGGGGTATATGAGCTGGATAAAGAAGATATTATTGTTTTAGAGTGTTTCCATATTCTTAGGAGAAGATATTGGAAAAGAGAATATTTCCTAAAAGATTTGGAGATATCGAATATGCTATTTGGAAGAACTTGGAGTGCAAGTTTGAGTCAATATATACAAGAGGTCGTGGTCTTTTGGAAGCAAGAAGAGAGAGAGCTTAAAAGCACAAAAAGATGAAGAAGAAAAAGAAAAAGAAAAAAAAAAGGGTTTTGGGTGTGTGTTACACAAGGGTGATGGTGTGTGTTACCCACATGTGGTATTGATCTGTGGAATCTGCAGACGTCAAGAGGACGTTGTTGCACCGGTGCGTCCGGGTGGTATTTAAGCATGCGTGCTTGATGCTGTTTTCATGGAGAGATCGTGTGTGAATGGAAGTCTAGGCTTGGGAGAGTTTAGCTCAGGATTAGGTTATCATGAAGAGTTCATGTTATTGAATGGAGCGGTATTTCAAGAGTGTTGTGCTTGATCTACGCGTTTGCGATTAAGTTGTAATTGCTTTCTAATTCTAGTGAATTCGAATACTGGACGTGGTCCCGGGGATGTAGGAAACGAACCTCGTTAACAAACTTTGTGTGTCTTTACTTTCTGCACTTTATTTGTGTCTCACCTACACTAACAGAAACTTCAACTCGAACATTTCATCTTGAAACTTGATTGAATGAAAAAATATTTTAGAGAATAAAGGAATACTATTCACTTATTCAGCTATTTCCAATGGCGCATCTGGTAACGTACGTTAGCTCAATTTTTAGCAGAATATGCATGCGGTGGTTGTAATCGCGATTTTGGAATGGGGAACTATCTAGGATGCATGGGCACATTCTTTCATCCTGAATGCTTCCGTTGCCATTCTTGTGGTTACGCCATCACCGAGCATGAGGTATATTTACACTTATATTATTTGTATATATCATATAAGAATACTCTTAGTTTTTGTTAATGTCCTTTCCAAGTGACTAAGGATGTCTTCTCTCTGTCAGGAACAAAACCCTATCATAAGCTTTGTTTCAAAGAGCTTACTCATCCTAAATGCGAAGTCTGTCACCATTTTGTAAGCATCTAGCTACTCACATTATTATATTTTTGCACATCACATATATATTGGACTAATTTCATATTCTACTTCTTAGATCCCAACTAATGATGCTGGCTTGATCGAGTATCGATGCCATCCGTTTTGGATTCAAAAGTATTGCCCGTCTCACTAATACGATAAAACTGCTCGTGGTTGTAGCTGCGAGCGTTTGGAGGTATCAACTATATATAAATAGTGAAATCCCTTGTTAATTATCGACAAGTCCATGTCTATCTTCTTTTTTTTCTTTCACAAATCAATTGTGTTTATATTCTTTTTTATGTTGTGACCATGAAGTCATGGGATGTGAGATATTACATGTTAGATGTAACTCTCTCTACGATTAAGAAAAACCGTATGATTATTGTTTAAAATGGAGATCTGCGGTCTAGCGAATCTGTAGTTGAATAATCTGAGAATTACCTCTCAGATCTCGGTAAAGGCATCGGTTGCGTTGTTCAGACAAGAGCCGGTGGTTATTTAGTTTCTATGAACCTTTTTGACTGTAGAACTTTGAACTTGTTAAGGATCGGACAACACAGATTATACTCTGTTTTTGTCTCTCTCTCTTTCTTGTTCGACACTCAACGTATTCTCTTTGGTGTATTACTCGATTCTTGTTAACGAAAACCACATACTTTTATTAGATATATAAACTGTATTTATAGGTTTACATGACACATTTTGACTAAGGGACACGTCTCTAGAAGACAACCCAATGTGGAGACACATACACACACGTGTAACTGTTTTGCAGTTAACAATTCTAATCGTATCTCTTCGGTGTGTGATACGAATAGTTTATACATAAATCAGTAACTTAACTATATAATATACAACTCTTCTAAGATAATAAAATAAGATGAAGACTTGATCACATCCAACATTGACATGGTGGTCATGAGGAAAAACACTCCTAAAGTCGTGTTGCAAATCTGGAAACAGATTGTACTACCAGAAGCTGGAACAGTGACTGGATTCGCATTGTTTCACAGAATGACTGTTGGAACGGGAATGAGCACGTCTCCTACAAATCAATTTGTATCGGGGAGGTTCGGGGATTTTCTGTTAAGATAGAGCCGGTTGCGTTCCGGTCGGCAAATGAGGGGGAGGAGGTGATTTATAGCTGTGCCCGGAGGGCTGCCTACGTACCCCGGATTGGGGATCAAGCCATTCGTAGTTCGTTGCTGAGGCAGAGATGAGGTCGCGGTTGATACGTTGTTTGAGCTCGTTAGGTCGGCGGTGAACGCGTGGTGACGAGCTCGGGTAGGTCGGTGGTGACGTGAGTAGTTGGTGAAGTTCATGTTGATGTTGCTTGGCATGCAAGATATTTGTAGTGCATGTTCTCTTTGGGGACGTGATCATGAAATCTTCTCCTCATGGTCATGAAGTCTTTAGTCATGTCTCTTCTCCTTGTCATTACACGCCGTGCTCGTCGTTGTACTTGGTGAGGTCGGCGATTGAGCTCGGAGCTCGGTACGTCGGAGGTCGGTAGTGAGCAAGGTGGTGAGCTCGGAGCTCGGCGGTGAATATGTGGTGAGCTCGGCGGTGAGCGTATGGTCGGAGTTCGGTTGGCGTGAGCACGGCAGTGGGGTTGAGAGCTCGGTGATGGAGTTGAGAGCTCGGTCTGTTGGGAGTTGATCCGTGATGGCGAAGTCGGTTGTTGAGCTCGGTCCTTGGTGTGAGCTAGTCCGTGACGGCGAGGTGATCTTGAGCTCGGCGATCATGCGCTTGAGGTCGGCAAGGTGAGTGTCTCGTGATTGGCGACGTGCATGGCGTGTGGTCGGAGATCGGCTCGTGGGTTGGCAAGGTCGGAGATCGATCATGTTCTGCGCGGTGCATGGCGAGTTCGGCGTGGTGATAAGTGAGCTCGGTGATCGTCGACGTGTTCGGAGAGTTCGGTTGGTTTGGTTGTGATCTCATGGTCGTGCATGCTTGTTGCTTGCCACGCAAGCCATCCATGAACCTCCCATGGTTGTTCTTATCTTCACGTCATATACGAGTGAGCTCGGTTCTCGTCATAGTGGTGGCGAGTGAGCTCGGTTCTCGGTTCTCGGGCATCATGCGTGGGCTTGGTGGAATGAGGTCGTGTTGGGAGGGCTCGGCGTCGAGCGTGAGGCGGTGGGCGGAGAGCTCGCGACGGTGAGGTCGGAGAGCTCGGCTTGAGGATTATTTAGAGAGAGAAAATTATTAGGAAAGAGAGAGAGAGATTTTTTGTCCCTTGATAATGAATACCAAAGGGGGTATTTATAGTGGGAGTTGAGCAGACAGCTCTCCGGTTTTTAGGGACGACGTGATGGTTCGTGAACAGTACCCGTCACGTCGTGAACAGTGCCCGTCACGTCGTGAACAGTGCCGAGCAGGTCGTGAACAGTAACCGGCAGGTCGTGAACAGTACCGGCATGTCATGAACAGTGCGGAGCAGGTCGGGAACAGTAACTGGCAGGTCGTGAACAGTACCGGCACGTCGTGAACAGTGCGGAGCAGGTCGGGAACAGTAACTGGCAGGTCGTGAACAGTGCCCGTGAACAGCGCCTGTGAACAGTGCAAGGCATGCCGTGACCAGTGCATCTTCGTGCGGCGTTAGCGTTAGTTCGGGGTGCGAGCTCGGGATGGAAGCTCGGGGCGCGAGCTCGGAATGGAAGCTCGGGGTGCAAGCTCGGTGCCTTATTTGCTGAGATGAGCCTAGCTAATTGGGGGTGCTAAACCCACCTCCAACAATAAGCCCCCCCCCAGTTCGGTGTCATGAGGTGTAGCGAATGCATCGAAGTTGATTCTTGTTAGCTCGGCGCATCTCAGGTCGGTCTCCAAGATCTTGGGATTGACTGCTGGGTCTCATTAGGCGGGAGCAATAGACGGACGTGTGTGAATTGCTAGACCGCGAAGTTAGCGAGCTACGTGGTCGGTGGGCCGCGGGTTGTGCAGTCAGAGGACTGATCGTGAGCTCGGCGAGTAGGAGGTCGGCGAGCTGTGGTCGTTAGTTAGGCGGAGCTGTTGAGGTCGGCGAACTGCGACTGCGCGATGAGCGAGCTGCGACCGAGCTACCTAACTGTTAGACCGAGCTGCGACTCCGAACTGCCGCACTGTCAGATCGACGAGCTATGATCTGCAAAAAAAATGGCTAAAGATACGAGATTGCGCTTGAGGCTGAGCTCGGCGTTTGTTAGTTAGGCGCGAGGCCGGTGAGCTATGATTCCGAGTCGTTTAATTTCTAAAATCGGTTAGTTACTTAGCGTACCACAAGGTCAGCGAGTCGCGCGGTCGGAGAACTGCGATCATGAGCTTGGCGAGTAGGAGGTCGGCGAGCTGTTGAGGTCGTTAGTTAGGCGGAGCTGTTGAGGTCGGCGAACTGCGACTGCGCGATGAGCGAGCTGCGACCGAGCTACCTAACTGTTAGACCGACGAGCTGCGACCCCGAACTGCCTCACTGTCAGATCGACGAACTACGACCACGCACTGCTTTTCTTGGAGTTCGGCTTAGAGAGACGGATCTCTGTTATTGAATTTGAATTTGAACCTCGGGATCAATAAATTTTTGATAAGGGGTACCTTAAATTTTGGGAGCTCGGTGTATGAACTGTGACCGGTGAGTGATGAGTAGGAGGTCGGCGAGCTGTTGAGGTCGTTAGTTAGGCGGAGCTGTTGAGGTCGGCGAACTGCGACTGCGCGATGAGCGAGCTGCGACCGAGCTACCTAACTGTTAGACCGACGAGCTGCGACCCCGAACTGCCTCACTGTCAGATCGACGAACTGCGACCACGCACTGCTTTTCTTGGAGTTCGGCTTAAATTTTGGGAGCTCGGTGTATGAACTGTGACCGGTGAGTGACGAGTTGGAATGAGATGGGAAGTTTTTTTTTTTTTTTTTTTTTTTTTTTTTTTTTTTTTTTTTTTTTTTTTTTTTTTTTTTTTTAGGCCGTGAGTCCCGGTCCCGGATAAGCTTGGCACTTATCTGTATGGAGTTGTTCGGAGATGAGGGCGATGTTCCCGACATTTGCCGAGCTACTCTTTGCGTGTAGAAAAATCCTCAAACCCCCCTCCTTCTAGCGCCAATTGTTGGAACGGGAATGAGCACGTCTCCTACAAATCAATTTGTATCGGGGAGGTTCGGGGATTTTCTGTTAAGATAGAGCCGGTTGCGTTCCGGTCGGCAAATGAGGGGGAGGAGGTGATTTATAGCTGTGCCCGGAGGGCTGCCTACGTACCCCGGATTGGGGATCAAGCCATTCGTAGTTCGTTGCTGAGGCAGAGATGAGGTCGCGGTTGATACGTTGTTTGAGCTCGTTAGGTCGGCGGTGAACGCGTGGTGACGAGCTCGGGTAGGTCGGTGGTGACGTGAGTAGTTGGTGAAGTTCATGTTGATGTTGCTTGGCATGCAAGATATTTGTAGTGCATGTTCTCTTTGGGGACGTGATCATGAAATCTTCTCCTCATGGTCATGAAGTCTTTAGTCATGTCTCTTCTCCTTGTCATTACACGCCGTGCTCGTCGTTGTACTTGGTGAGGTCGGCGATTGAGCTCGGAGCTCGGTACGTCGGAGGTCGGTAGTGAGCAAGGTGGTGAGCTCGGAGCTCGGCGGTGAATATGTGGTGAGCTCGGCGGTGAGCGTATGGTCGGAGTTCGGTTGGCGTGAGCACGGCAGTGGGGTTGAGAGCTCGGTGATGGAGTTGAGAGCTCGGTCTGTTGGGAGTTGATCCGTGATGGCGAAGTCGGTTGTTGAGCTCGGTCCTTGGTGTGAGCTAGTCCGTGACGGCGAGGTGATCTTGAGCTCGGCGATCATGCGCTTGAGGTCGGCAAGGTGAGTGTCTCGTGATTGGCGACGTGCATGGCGTGTGGTCGGAGATCGGCTCGTGGGTTGGCAAGGTCGGAGATCGATCATGTTCTGCGCGGTGCATGGCGAGTTCGGCGTGGTGATAAGTGAGCTCGGTGATCGTCGACGTGTTCGGAGAGTTCGGTTGGTTTGGTTGTGATCTCATGGTCGTGCATGCTTGTTGCTTGCCACGCAAGCCATCCATGAACCTCCCATGGTTGTTCTTATCTTCACGTCATATACGAGTGAGCTCGGTTCTCGTCATAGTGGTGGCGAGTGAGCTCGGTTCTCGGTTCTCGGGCATCATGCGTGGGCTTGGTGGAATGAGGTCGTGTTGGGAGGGCTCGGCGTCGAGCGTGAGGCGGTGGGCGGAGAGCTCGCGACGGTGAGGTCGGAGAGCTCGGCTTGAGGATTATTTAGAGAGAGAAAATTATTAGGAAAGAGAGAGAGAGATTTTTTGTCCCTTGATAATGAATACCAAAGGGGGTATTTATAGTGGGAGTTGAGCAGACAGCTCTCCGGTTTTTAGGGACGACGTGATGGTTCGTGAACAGTACCCGTCACGTCGTGAACAGTGCCCGTCACGTCGTGAACAGTGCCGAGCAGGTCGTGAACAGTAACCGGCAGGTCGTGAACAGTACCGGCATGTCATGAACAGTGCGGAGCAGGTCGGGAACAGTAACTGGCAGGTCGTGAACAGTACCGGCACGTCGTGAACAGTGCGGAGCAGGTCGGGAACAGTAACTGGCAGGTCGTGAACAGTGCCCGTGAACAGCGCCTGTGAACAGTGCAAGGCATGCCGTGACCAGTGCATCTTCGTGCGGCGTTAGCGTTAGTTCGGGGTGCGAGCTCGGGATGGAAGCTCGGGGCGCGAGCTCGGAATGGAAGCTCGGGGTGCAAGCTCGGGGTGCAAGCTCGGTGCCTTATTTGCTGAGATGAGCCTAGCTAATTGGGGGTGCTAAACCCACCTCCAACAATGACCGGTTTGGGTAAGGAGTTTGACTCGAAGATATCTTCGCTTATGGAGAAAACAGGGGAGCAAGTGGCTTTTGAAGGAATAGCTTCGGCGATTATACAAGGAAGGAACAAAGAGCGAGCAAACACGAGTGCAGCTGTTAAAACGATGGCTATGCGATGAACAGCGGAAGAAGAGAGAGGATAATGACAGGAATCTGGAACGTGGAGGAGAATCCACTGAATTTGGCAGAGGAGGTTTTAGCCGTTTCTTTACAGAAATTGGAAGAAATGGTGATTTAAGGACTAAAGATTCAAGCTGATATGACGGAGGAAGATGCTCCTTTCGAGGTTTCAGCTGCTAAAGGTCAACGGAATCCACTTGAATCGACCATTCTACTCGACGAGTGGCTCAAGGAGAATCGGACGCAGAAATCGCTGACCGTTTTGGCGACAGTGCAGCTACGAAGAAGAGGATAAAGGGTTAAAGGTTGGTAGTTTGCATGTTGGGGGAGTGAAGAGGAATGCGGCGGAGAAGCGGAGGTTGACGGCTGCACAATGGCTTGTGGAGTATGGAATGGGGAAGAAAGGGAAGAAGAAGAGTAAAGTTAAGAGAAAAGATAAGGAAGAAGAAGAAGAAAGAATTGTTGTGGAGCTTGTCGTCTAGGGTTATGTGGCTCAAATCTATAAGGAACCCTGATGTGAAGTTGCATGGCTGAGGTTGAGATATTCACATTACACAATAATATGCATTTGTTTATCTTAAGTTTGTATATTATATTATTCTCTCAATTTTCAGTGCTTTTTAATTATTATTATATTGAAACAGAATAATACAAGAATCAACACTTGCAATGAAGAATTTTCTCTACTAGTTTGTCTTCCACCGATAATCTCCATTGTTGAAATGATGAAACCTCCTAACATCTCTCAAGATGATTTCTTTGTCAAACATTTCAAAGGCAATTAGTGTTAGATGTTGTAACATTCCCCCAAGATAACGAACGATGAAACGTACTTTTATGATTTGAATTTCTTTTTTTTTTTGGTTTTTATTTGTGTATGATCTAAATGTATACATTTATGATGCGGTTTTGAATTGCAAAGTTTTGTGCATTCTGCGAGAAATCGCCGGTAGTGACTTTGTACATAGTTGAAGAACAACAAAATAAAATGCTTTTTGGATTTAGCTCTTCTATAATTCCATAAAAACCAAAAAAAATTGAGACAAGCAAAGCTAACTTTGTCTGCTCTTGTTGATACAACATCATTACATGCTTCGATTTCAAACGAAAAACTTGTTTTTAGTTTAAATGGAACTTGTATAAGTAGGAGATTTCCATTTATATTATATATCACATAACTGTAGGCACAAAACTTGTAGTTATTTTAACGAGCTAGGGGAGATTTGCAAGCGCATCACTGGATTTTCTCAACAACGACTTAGCTTCTTCACTCTTCTCGAGTTCAAGCAAAGAGATAATCTCAGCCTTGAAATCTACTTCAACTGGATGCAATGACGAGACCATGCTATACAGTTCGATGAGCTCAAGCAGGCATTGCGAAGCAGCCACATGAACCTGAGGATTTAGTTTAAAAGACAAGATATTGTACTACAATCATTTTGGTTTTCTCAAATGACATCTCCATCATATTCAGCTCATGCAAAATGATAATATGCAAACTACTGGTAGGTTGAATAAAAACAATCCCTATATTCTATCGATTGTTGATTCAGATGTTTTGTTAATGGAAAACACTCATATACTTCGTCAAAACAAAGCTTCTTCCTTTCTAGAACAAAACCTCATAAAGCATTGATAAACTAACTTGAGAAGAGCTGTAAATGCAAGTAAACTAGAAAATATTTAATGAGTTTTTTTTTCCATCAAGTTACCCCCTATTAAAACCTAATAAGGACATCAACTTCCAAGTATTAAGGTTATCTATGCCCTACTGATAGGAATTCTGGTCCGTGAAAGAAGATACACCAAAATCACGAATTTTTTTTTCGTTTTCATTTGGTGCAAACTGTCAGAAGAATTTAATACAAATCAGAGAAGAACATACCTGCGCTATCTTCACTGTGTTTATGCATTCCAGTAGTTTAGGAACCAGTGAGTGATATAACTGAAAAGCAAGCAGAATACTTAAAATGCAATCAAAATTATACACGCGTGTGGGGTCAAATATGTAGATGTGATTAGTTACCTCATGACCGAATTTTGTCGCATCACTAGGTAAAAGGCCATCCAGAGAGTCATTCCATAGACTTCGAAACCTTGAACAAAGCTTTCCCACACATGAAATTCCAGACATTTTTACTGCCCAAGGAAAACTCAGATTGGTATTTGGTAATAGAACATTTTCTGGAATATAAAGTGAGAGAAGAAACCAGTACCATTCCATAGAAAACCAGGTGATAAG
The DNA here is from genome assembly GCA_030161315.1 of Eutrema japonicum. NCBI lineage: Eukaryota > Viridiplantae > Streptophyta > Magnoliopsida > Brassicales > Brassicaceae > Eutrema > Eutrema japonicum. Next base: position 49,471,686 of record BSQW01000008.1, on the reverse strand, counting down.
GAAATTAGAAGAACATTAATCAAATCTGCTTTCCGGCCGAGAATGTCATCTATGGTTGCCACTTGGATGCATGACTTGACGCATTCCATAATTTTTTCAAGTGGAACATGTCCGTCTTCTCCGTTTTCTGATTCTGAAAACAAAGGGTGGACGCTATTCAGCTTACCGAGACAATTTTCTGATGGCACAGTACCCATTTCCTAAATGAGCTATTCAATGAGGTAATGGATGTTTCATTTGATCGATCAGAATTCAGTTTATGGCTAAAACAATCATCTTCAGGAGGCAACACTTGACGTGCAACTGACTATTTCTACCACAAGTTTCCTAATCTAAGTATGTAATCACCCAGCTATATGAGACAAAAGTACAAGTTTTAACGATTAGTAATCTCAACATATTATCCAATGTGACCACACAAATAATGTAAAAGTGTTATCAATCAAAGTATATGACTAATGAGATTTGTCCATTGGTCATGTAACAACCTGTTTTAACAGCATCGCTTGATGACTGAACTTGACAACTCGTTTTGACGGAGGCAGTATTACACATCTCATACAACATTGGGAAAACGGCACTGAAAAACTCTGGATCGCCAAAAGCTATTATGACCTGATAACAAAAAATCAAAATATTCAAAGATCCACTAACCGAATAATGCTGTGTAAGAACTGCATTATCAGTAGGTTAAAATATCATGAGCCATCTCTTCATTTTTGAATAATAAGCTGAAACTCTTGACTTACTTTCTCTAGACAAGAAAAGGCTGACTCGCGATATTTCTTGACTTTCTTTCTGCATGCAGAACAGATAAGACTCAAGATGATAGTGGGAGTTTTTGGATCCTCGTTAGCTATTGCCTTGTGGCACGAGACTGAAAGAGCACCAAGGGCATCCAAAAGAGCATCCTTTCCCTGTGAACACAAGTATTGATTTGAAAAGCTAGTGCAGAAAAGGTGCCTCCATAAGGACAAGTAGAACAGAGCTGCAGCTATTAGTGGAGCAACAAAAATTTATCCTCTCAAATTTAATCCTTCTGTTATAATTTCATCTTATTTAACATTTTTATGAACCACCAAGGAAAAGGAAAAGGAAAATGAAAATAAATATCAGATTGAAAGAACTTGTCCCACCTCCCATAAACGTCCAGGGATTTCATTGAGAAGACATTGCAGCAATTTGTTGTGTTGCGACGATAATGATTCATCCAAGACTTCAGTTAGTTTGCAAATTGCCCTACCAGACTGAAAGCAAGTTTAAATGTTCTGAGTACAACAGCGCCAACGGAAATATCAATTAGTGCAAAGAAGAGAGAAAACTGGCACAAGAAAGATCATAAATTGCCTTTTTTTTGCTTGCCCACGAGGATGATGTAATACTCTCGCAAATATGATTCACAATTTCTTGCAGATACAACTGCAACGTGACCCTTTCACCACTTGTGATGTCTTCCCACACCTCCTCAAAGAGGCTCGAAATCTGTTTGTCATCCTCAAATCTGAAATTTATAATAACTGTAAGCTTCTCAAATATAGGCAAATATAAGAAATAATGTATGAAGTTTCTGCGTCTAGAAAAATCAGGTAAAGGTTTTAAGATGATACAGAAAAATCTGCCAAATTTTTGCAAGCGAGAAAAGATACCGTGTGGCACAAATTGCAAAAAACTCTGGATCTTAAGTGGGGATGGTATTTGAACATGGGAGTTACGACTTTACAGCTATAATTTCTTGATCTTATTTCAGGACTGATATCAGTTATTATCAGGTTACAAGATCCTTGTGCAAAATATCTCCCATGCATCAGACTCAGCAATATGCAATTCCAATGGTTTACCTGGAAATAAATATAGCTGGAACAATAGCTGACTGATGACCGCTCATAATATCAGAAGCTGTAGATGAGAAGCTTTTGAAAAGACTCGCACATGCAATCTGGGAGCTTCTATCACCAGAGTGCAGAGCTGCAGTTTCTTCGATTAAGCTTTGAGCTTGAGAGGGGCTAGAATACTTCAATACAATGCCACAGGCACTCGAAAAGGCACGTTTTGCAGCAGAACTTTTCTCCTCCTTGGCAACAGGAAACAAAAGTCTTAGCAGCATTCCAGTGAACGGCTTTATCTCTGTACCAACTCTTTGAACTAGTAATGAGATAAAGCTGGCAACACCAACCCTGTTCAGGAAAAATGAAAATTCCACAAGATATCAACATCTACAATTGAATACATGAAATCCAATAAAAGAGACAAATCTCCTACACTACACTAAAACTAGTTAGAGGAGTTCATGAGGATGAACGAGAAGGTATGGAATCAAGTCATTTATAAACAAATTGAATGGTTAAAGTTAGACAAGTCCATTGAGACAGTCTGAGTTCATTATGATGGGTGAGAAGGCATGGAATTACGTCACTTATATTCAACTAATTGAATGGTTAAAGTTAATTAAGTCTACCTTATGTTAATTCAGTTCTCTCTCGGGAACTCTTTACAAGTCATGAAAAAATATCATATCCCTTGTTTAATTTCCTAACCCCTTTTTGTGTGTTTTTAGATGGCAGAGGCAGGACGCTGGTAAAAATGGTTAATCAGAATGACACCCGGTTGCTATTGATTTCCTACTTCTAAGATATATACTTTCAGACTAAATTCTCAGTAAAGATATCCACAGTAGCAAATACAAAAGGCTGCACAAATTAAAATACCGGATCGGAATAGGAAGGAAAGACAGAAAGGGCTAGACCAAATTTGAAACCCATTTCATTTGATTTGATCAGAGTATAGGTTAGATGTGAGCCAAACAGAAGAAAATAATGGCAAAAACCAATAATTTGACAACATCTAGCAACTAACTACTTCCACTATAATTATCTTTTAGAAAGAAATTCTTAAATGTCCTACCCGCCTCAACATCACCACCCAATGTAATGGGTTTTGGCCACTACTAACGACAAACTTCCTTTCTTGAATGCAATCAATTTGACGAGGGATTTTTTTTAGTTTTTACCACAATCGCAAGTTCTCTTACCTCCATCACATTCGGTAGTAAACTTGACAATAGTAACGGCCAAAACCCATATCAAGAAAAGTAGTAGTAGAATCAGTTCTTTACTAATAGAAGGTTTTAAATAACTGACCTAGTATTGAGGCCAACACCACCCCGAATAAGTTGAGTGAGACGAGGGATCAACTGATCAAGCGATTCAATATCCACTATATTAATACACAGATCAAGAGTTTCCCACATTGGAGAGCCTTTCGAGATTGAAATTCGTAAATTTTCAAGTTTCTCGGTTTCTATGCCAATATTAGCAGCATGCAACTGAAACAAGAAAAGATTAAATTTAATATGATGTCAGGAAAAAAAAAGCGAAAATTTAATCTGGAGCTGCCGACATTAAATGATACCTCAACATAGTTAAGTCCTTGGTCTTCAAGACTAGACAAACTTTCCAACATACAGCAAACTAAGTCTGACAGATGTGAACGGAGGGCAACTCCTGCACCCTGCAAACAGAAACAAACAGCACAAATCATTTGTAAAGTATAGAAAATGCAATGGTATACAATTCAAACTTGATTAATTACTTCATGTTTGGAGTCAAACTGAAAGAGCACATAACACATGAAAACAAATCTTAGATGCTCGTTTGTTTTACTAACATCCAGCTTATATCTGTCCTCCCAACCAAAAGCATTAGAAACGGACAACACGAGTTTAATTTCTGCTATCTGGATTTACTGATTAATCAACTGTATTGAAATTTTAAAAAAAAAATACTATCACAGGAATATCTCTAAGAAAAAGGTGTGATATGGGGCTCATATATGAGCACAACTCTCTTAGATCATCAAATCTACCAAAGTTAGGGCTAACCTTCGCAAGCTTCATAACAACTCCAATTGAAGCCTTACGTACACTGCTGACTTTACTCATTATTCCGTCTGAAAGCAAAAGAGGAAGAACAATATCCATTGCTTGTCTTGCATATGATAGTTCGGTAAGCGTGACATCACAAATCCTTATTGTTAAGGATGTCACGGCACGGCATAACTTATCACCAGCATTTCTCACAGTCTCTTTGATGTCGTCCATAGCACGGAAAGCAGCTATCCATAGTCTTTTCAAATGCTCCCCAACCTTTAATAACAAGAGTCCGTGAAAAAATAATAGCACTAAGAAAAATCAAGATATGGAGTTTAACTTCATACATTAAGTAGAATTTACCAATGCAGTATGCAGAAACGAAGTAAGGGGAAGTTTCGTTTTAACTGTTTATTAGAAAACGAAGATCTCACCTGGTCAAATTTCCGACCTTGAATAATATCAGCAAGGGCAAGACAGGATGCCTCACGGGACCGCCAAAGCCTTGAACCACATTGTACTAGCAGATCATCAAAGATGTGATTCAAATGTTCATCAACAGCTTTCTTAGGGTCTTGTATCAGTGCTTTCCAAATGTGTGCCATCGCATCCTACCAAGATTACATGAAAAGCAGCAGTTATAAAAGAAACAAACGCACTCCTATGACCACCTTTTATGACGAGATGAACCACCAGGTAGGAGTAAGTGATATCACTACTTATACAGCTATATTTTTAGTGGTAAAACAACGTTTATTTATTTTCGTATATAAAACAGAAAGACTTAATTCAACAAAATAAAAAGAATGTCGCACATACAGGACCAACGTGATTCTTGCAGCTTGTAGAACAGCAACAGCTAAATATTTCTCGTGTAAAAATAGAATAAGCTACTAATTAAACATAGCAAAGAAAAGATGCTTCCAAATGCTAGAAATAGTGCCACTCCGTTCAACTTAAACAAGCCAGTTTTTAGTCGTTAGACAAATGATGAATATAAAGCTTGGATACGATGAATTATTATCGGTATGCAAAAGAAATTAAAGAACAATAATATTATGAGCATTTCAGGATGAATAGGGCCCCTGATTGAATAACGCCCGCCAATAACAGGTCAATATTAAGGAAACGTAGTAATCTAACCTGCACGTTTTTGTCAGGATCATATTGGTATCGAATCAACCTTGGAATCAACAATCGCAAATGTGGTCGAAGGGCATCTCCTGCTTGTTTGGCTATCTTGGAGAACCCAAAAGCAGCTCCTCTCTTTGAATTAAGAGATGCTTGGTGATTGGCTAAATCCATAAATTTGTAAATCAAATCTGGTTGCCCCATTTCATTTGCAAGATTACAAAGCTCTTTATACGTGCTAATTTTCCCTCCACTAGGACTCTCACCGATAGTTCCCTCTTGAAACACTTCAGTCTCTTCAACAAGCTGGATAATAAAATACTTGAGGACCAAATACAAAATCTGGAGTACCAGAAGGAAGGGCCTAGATGAATAGATTATACCTTTATAGCTCGTTTTCTTTTGCTTGTGCCAGTTAGAGTATTAACCAGAGCATCTACCAGGCTTTTCTTCATTGATGCATCACCGAGTTCATAGACGATGCTCATGCCCTGGGATGCCAGCTCCTGTGTAAGTTCATTCTGGTCACCTAACAAATGTGAGAAAGCCTCCTGCAAAAAATATTTCCGTTAAGCAACAGTTTGTACAAGCTTCTACCCAGAGTGGTGTTGACAGCACCTAACTGGCAGAAAAAAAAAAGATAAAGCAAAAGATTGTCACAGGGGTTTCATGTTAAAATAGTAATGGAGATACTGGTACCAGGCTCCAAATGGGTAATGCATCTAAATAAACTGGAATGACAAGGCTTGCATCTAAATAAACTGGAATGACAAGGCTTGCATCTAAATAAACTGGAATGATAAGGCTTGCATCTAAAAAAATTGGAATGACAAGGCTCTTAATTTTTTTTTTAGTTGTGAACTTGTGCAATAAAAGAAGAAGGTTACAACTGCAAAGAAGCTTCCGGGTGCTGCTTACTAACCTGAATTTTAGGAAGCATTAGTTGGATTGATGGATGTTGGCCACAGTACATGATCAAAGACAGTATCCATACAGTTCCAGCACATCGTTCATCCTTCCTGCTACTGTACAGAAGAGTATCAAAGAGTTTACCAGAAATTGTTTCTCTGGTTATTACACGGCTATCTTCATCAACACCAGTTTTGGCATCAGACAATTTTTTTGACAAAGATGTAACTTCTCGCATCAGAAAATTTGAGTCCGTCGAAAGAGATGTATAATTAGTTTTCAGAATCAGATCAGCAGTAACTGGTACACCACCCCAGAGGAAAGATAACGCCTCACCCACGGCAAACAAAATTTCTTCAGCCTGGCCAACAGCAAATGTACAATATTTAGAGGTTTATTCAGTTCTGCTTGAACTCTTCCGGATCAAATAAACAGGATAGAGGGAAGTGGTTATCAAACCCACCTTTGACCGTGAAAGGCTAAATAAAAGATCAAGCGCTATTTTTAAGTGTGAAGATGACATTTCATTTGAACAGATATGTCCAAGAGAAAGAGCAATTTTCTGAACTGATTTTATATCATCACCAGAGAGTAGCTTGCTCAATCTTTCTTGCAGAACTTCCAGCACTTGAGTCCCTGATAGAGCAAGTCAATCAACTGAAAACTCGCATACAAGTTACAGACAGGCTCTTGGCATAAACTGACCTGGATTAGAATCATTAATAAGAAGAGGTAATGTGCCACAGATTCCAATATGACCCAGAGCTTCCATAGCAACAGAAGCCAGTGGTGCAGTCTCCAAGTTAACAACATCCACCAAACATTTAACCGCATTTTGAGTAACCGCTTCAGAAACCTGTCTTGCAGAAAATCGTTATCATGATACTATAAAATATTGAAAATATGTAGCCATTTCAAAAACAGATGTTAAGACGTGTTCAGCTGGCAAATGTAATTTAACGTACAAGATTTAGCCTGTGATTGGTGTCAATAATTGTAGACAGGCTAGTGCAGTATAAATAAATACTACACTGGACAGACATTCACTAAAAAGGAAACCAGGATTAATCAAGAGATCTGAAGGTGACAAAGATTTCTGCATTAGTTATGTTATTGATCTCAAGCAAATGCTGAAGAGTGGACATGAAGAGAACGAATGAGAAAAAAAGGAACAGCACCTCCTTAATTTTTTTAGTAATTCAGATGCAAGAAATGCCAGAGGGTGTAGTATTTTCACCAGAATCACCAAGCAGTGTCAATGCATTATTTACTTTCCTTTTCCGAATTGCAAATAAGTTTCTTTGCCAATGGCTTATTACTATGTCAAGCAAGCTACCTTGTAATGGAAAAGGTTCCTAACCAAATTTCGATGTTACTGTTAAATATGTGACATAGCATGTCCAAGTAACTAAATAGTCAGCAACTGTGTCTGGATATCATACCACAAGCTAATTAAGGTGCAATACAAGAAGAGACATACAGAATTGAGATTCCTAGTACCATCATTATTCTACAACAATCATATAAGAAAATCACAATAACTTACAGCGGGCATTCTATATAAACAGTGTGCTGAAACATATCCTACAGCGCACAATCCCCCATGGTGTGCCTCGAACCTAAGAAAGCAAAAGGTTAGCTCTAAGAGGTTTCTAGTTTGCAATACAGATTATAAGAGAAATGAACAACACCTTAACTTCTGCGGCGGTTGGGAAATAGAAGCTATCAATTCAGAAAGCAAGGAACATGAGTCGGCATCAGAAAGAGCACAGGATGCCATTCCGAGTAAACGTGATGCAGATTCACGAGTGCTCAAGTCTGTATGACTAAGCAGACGCCTTAGCCACACAATTTTTTTAGAACAGTAAACTTCAACCATCTTCATGCAAAAAAAACAGAAGATGGAGGGTTAACTTAGAATAGATCTGAACTGCAAAAAAATGGTTGAAATTGAAAGGATAAAGAAATAATCAGAAAGCAGACCTCCGGAAGGTAAGAGCCAACTGAAACCAATGCTTTGGAAGCACAAGCATGCAATTCAGCCAAGCCTTCGAATGCCAGGGAATGTTCCAACAACAAACACATCCTTTGCGCTGAATACAAAAATTCAGTTCCTACTGCCTGGGTATTGATCTCCACCATCTGTAACTCAAAACACTTCACTAAAAACTTAATCATGACCACATATACTGGCGACGGAAAGAGAAGCTTCTGGCCTCTCATTTCTGAAGAATCTAACAGTTTTGGCTGTTGCTTGAGAATGTACTCCAGCATCTCAACAAATTTTGGGTATTTATGATCATGATTAGAGACTATACTGCGACCTTCTTCTTTCAGAAAGAGTCCTTCGAGTGCTAGTTCCCTGAAGTAGAAAAATGGAATAATACACATCATTTCAATAACTAGCAAGAACCAGAAACAAATGAAGCATTGAAGATTATGTCATGATGGATCCCCGGAAGAGGATTTGTTAAGTATGAAAGTCATTTTGTCTTATCACAGAAATTCTGGTAGTCCGTCAAGTGCCTAAGCTTAAGGCATATCAAACTCACAAATGTACTACAAAACTAGAAGGAAAAGATCAGACTAGAAGATTGTATACCCTCCAGTGGAAAATGTTCAACCACTTTTACGGGTTTCTAGGGCTTCCTCATGTGCGTTGATTTTTATTTCAGCTTTGATTTATTATAAAAATATGTGTACCCAGAAGAAAAATCTATCGGGAGAAGAAAAATAAAAATTCATTTCCCGCAATTCAACATTCCACAGTCACAACAATACACAATGAGATAAGATAAACTCCAGTACCTTATATCTAGCTTCGAATCTGCTGCGCTGAGCATGCAAATATACAGACTTGGACAATGTTGTGAATTATACAAAGAAGTTGCCCATCGCAAAGCACAAAAGCGTGCTTCATTTTGTTCCTGGTCAATATAAGCCATAAAGATACTAGATTTTATAAACTCGAGAAAACATGGTAACAGATTATTTTGAAATAGTATCCAAAACAAACAAAAAAAAATCTTGATCGCAATGGTGCAAAAAAGCGAAATAAATCATATCTGAAAAGTATACATACCGCCAGAGAATTTGCTAACAGAAGAACCTCTAAATCCCTGAGAATATTCTCCGGGGAGTCCTAAAGAGATAAATACCAATACTGACATGGTGAGCCTCCAAAAGAATGCATAATAGAAAATGATATCATAGCATAACTTTTTGGAGCATGACGACCATAATAGAAAGGAAATGATTAATTGTTAATATAACGTTAAACTAACACACCTTGTATGCAGCAGCAAGAGATATGATTGCCTCCTGGATAGTTGAACGAAGAGATTGGGTTTCTAACTTCAGCGCGTCAAAAAGACGAACAGCCATTTCAGTCTTTTCTCTGAAAGTTAAATCCACAACAAACAAAATGTCTGTAAAATGACAGCAAAACAAATGTAGGGCAGTAGAGAGAAGTCCTTACCTAAAAAGTTGAGGCAAACGTTGTGCAATCAAACCAATAGCTTGAAAAGAAAATGTTTTGGTCTCCCTTGAGAGAGCATCTGAAGGAAAGCATGTAACATATCTACTTAAATCCTCTTTTGAACACCTATATAAGAAAACTTGGACTTATTTTTTTTCTAAAAAGCTGACCTGCTTCTGAGCCTGTGAAACCATCAAGCATTTTCAGAATAGCACTCAGTATAACAGGGCCCATAAGTTTCAATTGATCTATCTTCCCCTGCATTTTAAAGAAAACCAATGACATAAGTATAACAAATTCAGAAAGAAAGACTCGAAACCCAAAAAATGAAAAAGAGAAAGGGACATCTAACATTGAGTTGAGCAAAAGATATTTGAGTTATTTCTTCACAAAAAGAATTAATAGATATTTGCATTCATAATCTCTGCTATTACACAAAACAAACATAACAGCAAGATTGAAGTATAGAAAAGAAAGACTTTACATGCTTAAAAACCCACACGGTGAACTCCATTCCCATTTGCTTTAGCCTTAAGGTCGTTCCACTTCCTGTCCCATGAAAACAAGGTAGATAGCGAAAATACTCAATAACCAACATGAAAAAATAAATGAAGAACCATATTCATAGGGAACAGGTACCAAGTGATTAAAGAATTCCCTGATCAATAATAATTGAATGCTCTTAAAAGAGAAACTAGCGTCAGGAACAAGCCAAATCATTCTTCTTACAATAGTCAAAACACAGATCATTAACTTTTCTTATAAAATAGAAATGTCTGTAGTGCAACTTGTTAGTTGAATTTGATTGACTACATAAAAATATTTACGAACAAACAATAGATACATTATCTAACTCAACAGACATACATACAGACCATGGTCACAGAAAAAGTTTACCATAATACAGTTTCAGTTCTAAAAGAATGTCATATATATTAACCGACATACCATACATGCAGCCAAATATGCATTGCAATGTTGCAGGAAAACTATTTGCAGCTGCGATAGAACGACAGAAACCAGACATGAGCTTCACTTTCAAGGCTGTGTTTCCTGGAGCTACATTATGTTCTGGAGCAACATGTTCAGTGGAAGTAGTGCCTGCATCAAATTGTTGACTGCCAATTTAGCATGGACACAGAAAATAAATACCCAAACACGAGAAGAAACCCTCAACACTCCAGATCTCCCAAAATATATACGAATCTGTATTACATTAGACATGGCAAATTTGCAATAGAGTCTACATACTCAAGGATGAGACCTAGTCATGTCATCCACGAGTAGCAGAAGAAAACTTAATTTCCAACCATTTAACCTTGCAGTAGACATAGACCTGGTCCTACATGCTAGGAATGTATTAAATCATATCACCTTTAAGCTTTCCTAGAATATAAATGATTTGAGTGTCCAAGAAAAACTAATCAAAATGTTGGGAAAAAGTATCACGTACCATTGAATAGTACGAACAGTCTGTTTATCAACTTGGGATCATCCAAATTTGTTCCAGAAGCTTTCTTTTTTAGAAGCTCCTCCCCTCTCTTAGCTACAGGTTCTTGACTTGAATGAATTTTAACCAAAAAATTCATACCAACTCTCAGAGACATGAAGAGTGGAAATGAAGTGCAAGAAGGACAGTGATAAAAAAGTATTTCATGTCACGTGACAGGAACAAAGCATGTCATGTGGCAAGAACATAAAGCATACCTATCCACTGATGCAGCAATGTACAATGAATATACGGATTCACCAGGCAGGTCCATGGTTCCAATGACATTCAAGATCCCCAACTGATTAAGGAATTGATCGATTTATTAGTTCTTAGTGACGAATGTATAGCTTGGCAGCAATAGAAAGAGATAAGTTTGAAGTTTTAACAGACCTTTCTTTTCGTAAGCATGTCCCCTTTCAATGCTTGCTTTCCCATGATGCGATTAACTTGAAAAGCTGAAAGCCCAGAAGGAGATCCTCCTCTGAATTAGAAAGTCGAGCTCTTATTAGATGCAGATATAACTAGTATAACAAAAGATGGTCGAAAAACACTCGAAATGGATTTCATACCCTTGAGGAGGTGGTTGATACAAAATCATATGAAGGCAAAAATCCAGAAACAATTCTTTATCCTGAGATGCAATCAGAGATCTATACTTTACAGAGACATCATCACTGATCTGGCTTGCATGACACTCTCCAATAACCTGAAAACAAACCAGTTAGAATTTGAGGATATTGAAAGGCCAATTATTGTGTGTAGTGCAAATAGACTTTCTAAAATGATCATCTATATCACCAATTCAGCTGCCAATAGTCTTCTCCTGCGTTTCAATTTTTATAACACTCTAGGAATCACCTGATATTGTTCCCACATAAAACCTTTAGGACTACCAATATATGCAGCACTAACCACTATAAATGATAGAAAACCATCAAATAGAGAAAAAAAAAATGCAAAAGGAAGTGCCACTATAAACAACACGAAGACAAAATAAAGCAAACATATTGTCTTTGTCATCTAAGTAATGCATAACGATTTAGATAACTTAAAAAAAAAAAAAAAAAAATTGTGGACATAAAATAGATATCCAATTTCACACTAAAGGAAGGACTGAGAGACCACCTTAATGGCAATTCTCAAAACAATCTCTTGGTGCTTCTTAGGAAGCTTTGAAACATTCTCCAGTGTCTTAAGTGCAATATCCTCCCTTTCCTATAAAAGGAAACAAGAACCAGTCCTCTAATTCGGTTAGCAATATTTCCACTATCGTCAAGCATATGTAAATTCCAACAACGTGATGATCAATTAACAAGATGACCAAACCTTTGCAGGAGCTCGTTCAAAAGCCATCTCAACATACACGATAGCAAAATTCCTAACCATAGGAGAAGCAGCAGGGTCGGTGTACAATTTCCATAAGTCCAACAACGGTAAACCAATTTCATGCTGGTGCTTCACTCTCTTGTTAACATGACTCAATATCTCAAGAACCTGCCAAATCAAAAAAAAGGCGGTAAATCAACAAACATTGAGACTGGGCTTCACAATTTTCTAAAAACTTCCCACCATAATTTCTATAACATTCAGAGTAGGATTAATCTAACATATATCTCTTGCTCGTACGATTTGAAATCATCAAACACTAAATTCAGTAGAAGAGCAAATTGCCTTGTTGCGAACAACGGAAGACTGTGAGGAGAGAGATGATATGGTAAGGGGAAGGAGCTTCGAGACTAGGGCTTCGAGCTTGGAGTCGTCGCAGAGAGCGAGCCTAGTGAGCATCCGATCGAGCATTTCCTCCAACTCGCCGTCCGATTTGGACATCAATGAAGGCGACAACGAAGACGATGAACCCTCCATAGCTCTATTCTCCGAGTTTCTCTTAAGTTTCTGAATCTTTGCTTCGTTTTCAATGTGTTTGCTTCTTCCTGGCTTCTTTTCTTCTTATGCTTTCCCTCAGGCTTTCCCGTCTTGGCGGACAAGAGAAGAAGAGTTGTGGACAAAACGGCATCGCATAAGAAGGCTCCCCTTAGGCATGATAATGGGCCAAACTCCCATGATACAGCCAGGCCCAATGTCTAATCCAATCACTTACCCGATGGGCAAAATCGTTCAAGTTCCAAACTTTGCCAAATAACCAACTGCTAACGACCTATTTTCTATTTTCCTCTCGAAAATATCATATAGCACCATTTCTATATAAAGTTTGGGCCTCGTACTAGATCCCCACAAAATAAAAGTTAAAAACCTAGTTCTCCACCGAATGAAAATTTAAAACTAGTTTAAGTTTGAAATCAGATTGCACACAACAATTAGTTTCGGTCTATTTGACTTTGCCAACCCATGTAATAAAAGTCAAATTCTTGTCATTCTAAGAAATTTACCATTTTCATTATTTGTTATTTTGTTTTATCTATCGAGCGAAAAAGTTATATGACATTTGGTCATGTTACAACATCATCTCATCACATCTCTGTAAGACTACACGGAAGTTCATTGCTTGATACTCCTAACTAAATCAATGTCACACACACTCAAGAGTAAACTATAACTTGGGCATGTTTTACAAACATTTCCACAAACTAAATCAATGAAGTAATTTTCTTTTTATTGGTTTTGGTGAGGAAGAAGAAAAATAACTCTCTGTTTCCTGATTTTGAATCTCAACACGAGCCCAACAAAAATACACAGACGATATTGAAATCTTTTTTTTTTTGAAGTTTGCTATGGTATTTATGCACATGTAGTATTTAGGGTAAAAAAATATCAATTCCAATGCTAGATTATGTACAGAGACTTCCATCTGAAAGTCATCTTTCCAACAAAGCGAGGATCTATGGCCTCCCTGAAACAAACAATAAAACTCAAGACTTTATTGGTAACGCTCATATACGCTTTCACTCATCATCAGTTATGTAACAGCAGAAAGAATGTGCTTGAGAATACCGTAGTATTCGCCTTTAGCCCCATGCCATTGAAAAAGCATAGTTAACAACCAGTTTACCGTCAAAGCCAAAGTTCTGCAAATACCAAACCGGCACCATGTAAGCAATAGGAAGATTCTTGATACACGAATTGGTGCAAACTGAAAACTATTACATTGTATAGATCGTCTACTGATTCATCAGGGTTTGGCGAGAAAGCACTGTTCACATAGACAAACTTACAAACAAAGAAAATGTCAGACTTGGAAAAGATCCATACACATAAAAGAAGAAGCTGTGTTTTTTTACCAATGAGTCGGAATGAAGTTGTCTTCTTAAAAAGTCGATCACTTTAGCAAATTTATCAGTCCCCGGAATCTGTTACACGCAACATTCACAACGCAGAAAGATCACAAAGTATTTAAAAGAATGTGGGAACTATGCGATTTTGCCCAGATTGTGGAAGTAGTAAGCAACTTTTACCAAACACCAACGCTCAAATTTCATCAGACATAATGAAATTATCAAGAAAATACGGCTTTCTGGAATAATTTGATCAAACAAACCCTAAAAGTAAAATCCCAGGTGATAAGATTAATACCTTGAATTTAGATTGTTTGAGTATAGGAGCAGCTCCAGTAGCTCTTAGATGAACAACAACTGTCAAAGAAACAGAAACCCTAGAAATCATCAGAAACAAAATCCTACGAGAAATCATCAAAAATCTCAAATAGATATAACAATTCCCTCTTTCAACATCGATCGGTTCCTCTATAGATTCAATCGAAGCAATTTTCGAATTCCATGGATGAATCGAAGACTCACCTTTCCGAACAGAGCTCGGGGACTCTGTCGCCATAGATGGTTCGTAAGATACCTGAAGAAGAAGAAGACGTAACTCTCTTCTCTTTCTTTTGAGAGAACATTTTGGGCTTTTAAAGCCCATATTAAATTATCATCCATCCATTTCCAAACAATACGGAACATGTTAAATGTTCTTTGGATCATATTAATCGAGGAAGGAAGCCCATATTTGCTACTTTGATTGTTTAAAACCACCTCACTTTTCGGTCCCCAATTTGCATAAACCAATCCGATTTACACCTCAAAATCATTATGATTCTCATCACTTATTAACAAAATATTTTTTTCCCAAAAAAGTCGCGTTCCAAGAAGAATATGATTTACATTACAAATTTGTTACATGTAAAATCAACGTTACCATGACTTTGAACGTGATTTTCAAAATGTTGTTTCCAATATGTAAGAAAAATGTGGAGTGAATGTCCGAGATTTTCCAAGCAAGTGAAAAAGTTAGGTATTAGAAAAATTATTAATACTTTAACAAAAAAAATTATTATTATTAAAATGCCAATTAATAATAGGAACAACAATAAGAATAGGAAGGGTAGAAATTCGACCAAAAAAAAGAAGAAGGGTATAGAACTGATAATAGAAGAAGAATTCGTACTAATCATTTTGTGTACTTCAAATATGTTTCCATTTCACTACAAGAAAACTGCCTTTTTACAACTAACATAATCGTCGTAAATTGGTCGTAAAACATGGTTTACGACAGATTAGCGACGATTAACAATTCGTCGTAATATGATCGTCGTTAATCGAAAATCGTCGTAAATTGATCGTAACATTAAGGAGCACTAAAAATCGTCGTAAAATCGTCGTATATTATTCGTCGTAAAATCGTTGTAAATTTACATAGATTTTACGACGAATACATTACATCGATTTTACATCGATATCACGATGAAATATTACATCGATTTTACATCGGATTATACAAAAAAAATTTCGAAAATCCGTCGTAATAGTATGAAACATTACATCGAATTTACATCGAAGTATACAATTTCTGTTTTGACAATACGTCGTAAATTCGTCGTAATAGGTATCTGTAAATGCGTTGGTAAATAGATGTAAAATATTCGATGTAAATTCGTCATAAATTATTGAACGATGTAAAATCGATGTAAAATTATTGATGTAAAATCGATGTAAATAGTATGAAACATTACATCGAATTTACATCGAAGTATACAATTTCTGTTTTGACAATACGTCGTAAATTCGTCGTAATAGTATGAAACATTACATCGAATTTACATCGAAGTATACAATTTCTGTTTTGACAATACGTCGTAAATTCGTCGTAATAGGTATCTGTAAATTCGTCGTAATAGTATGAAACATTACATCGAATTTACATCGAAGTATACAATTTCTATTTTGACAATACGTCGTAAATTCGTCGTAATAGGTATCTGTAAATGCGTTGGTAAATAGATGTAAAATATTCGATGTAAATTCGTCATAAATTATTGAACGATGTAAAATCGATGTAAAATTATTGATGTAAAATCGATGTAAAATCGATGTAAAATCGATGTAAATTATTTGATGTAAAATCGATGTAAAGTTTTCAATGTAAAGTCGTCGTAAATTAAATATAATTTTATATAAATTAAATTAATTAAATAAATTAAATTATATTTAAAAAAATAATTAATAAAATTATATTTATAAATTAAAATTTTATAAATAAATTCAAAATATAAAATACAAAATAAAATTCTTAAACTATTGTCCAGCTGAAAAATGTAAATTATCAAAAAGCTCGTCGTCCGATCCATTCAGCTCCACATTCGCTGGTTCTTGCGCGAGCGGATCAGTCGGCTAACCCGATGTCGATCATTCCTGCTGCCTCAGTGCAGCCGCCAAAGTCGGGTTAGTTAGGGCAATAATATCGAAGAGAGTGTTGTATCCTTCGATTGTTTTATCGTATCCTTGGATCTTCTCATCGTATACCACCTGCTTCGTCCGCAAAGTGTTGATCTCGGCGTTGGCGGTGTTTAACTCCGTCCGCAAAATAACCAGATCGTCGAAAAGCTGACGACGGGACGACGCGGCGACACTATCTACGATCGATCCCATCCCTAAAACTCTGCCCTTTTTCTTCGGGGCAACCTTTAAAAGCGAAACGTAAAATTTATTAAATTGTATAAAGAAACGTTAACTTTTGTAAAAAAAAAACGTTAAATTACCTCTGCGTATATCTCGTCCATCTGGGCAACCGTCAAAGTCGCAGTGGATTGGACCGAACTACCGCCGGGTGATAGCTACTGAGAAAGCTGAGTTTGACGCTCGTCGAACCTTGCATGCGCGTCATTGTAGATCGCCTCTGCTCGAGGATCTACAAAAGATCCGTCTTTCTTCTTGTGAGTTTCCGCAAAAACTCGGGTCATTAGAGGAAGTTCGCCTCCATTTGCCTAACAAAAAAGACATTCAAAAAGAAATCAAACAGTTGATGGGTAATATAAATTAATAACAAATTAAAATTACATAAATAAAATTATAACCGAAAAAATTATTACCATTTGAAGGCGTCTTCCCGCAAAAGACGTTTGACCCGACGTATGAGGCGTAAGCGCTGGAAGACCGTATGGACCCATAGTGTTTCGAGAAGCTGAACACTTAGCGGCCACTTGCTGCGCATGCGGATCTCTCCAGTATGCCGTCAAGCCGTTCCAAACATCAGAAGACATGTATGGCGGTTTCCCATGATCGCCTTTAACCTCCCACTTCCTCTTCCAATCGGAGACGGCATTGTTGAGCCGCAGTTTTCCCTTCTTTTTGAATTCCGTCTTCACCGTCTCGTTGATCGCAACGTCCCAATGCCATTTTTGCTATACAAAAAAAAAAATTAGAAATGATATATTAAAGATAAAGAATTGACCAAAATAATAATGAATATTAAAAAAAAAATTTACCGCGAAACATTTAAACCATGTCTCGACAACGTCTTCCGGAACCGAAGACCAATTGCGGTGAGGCTCCATGAAATAGGCTTTAATGGTCTCAGCCACACTCCGTCCAACTTTGTTATCTTTTTTAAACCGGAGAAATAAAACAAAAATTATTAGTAAAAAAAACAAATTCATAATGTTATTAAAAAAAACAAATTGTAGTTACGTACCAAAAAGTATTCGGGAGCCGTCGCGGATCTAACCGGTCTAAAGAATCATGCCCTGGCGACTGTAAAATATCTTCGACCGTCAATCCCGCATACAACAACGGCGGTCGTGCATCTGCTTCGGGAGGCGGCGCTGGTCCGGGAAAAGAATCCGGAACAGCGGACTGTGTCGCAGAAGATGACGGGAGTTGCGAATTAGCACTCGGTCCCGTCTCGAGAAACTGCCGATAGTGTGATTTACGTGGCTCCATATCTAAAAAATATTTTAAAATAACTCAATTTTAGTATAATATAATTCCATTCCTAACTAATAATTCAAATCCTAACTAATAATTCCAATCCTAACTAATAAATATTACAATCCTAACTAACAATTCAAAATCCTTACAACTATAATATAATTTAAAAATACAAAAAAAAAAATGTTACCTTTTTTTAAAGAGAGGGCAGAGGTTTTTAGAGAGATAGAGTGAGGAGAAATAGAGTGATTTTGCGATTGTGAAGAGGAAAATTTTGGTCACGTATATATTGATTTTGCTGTCGTCGTAAATTCGTTGGGAATTTACGATAATTTTACGACGGTATCGTCGTAAAATCGTCGTAATACTGAACCGAAAATTAAACGTATCAAAATTTTCTCCCATGCGGTAAATCAAATATTTTGGGTATTACGATGACATTACGACGGATTCGTCGTAATGTCGTTGTACACTTACAACGATTTTACGACGAATAGTCGTAAAACTGAACCGAAAATTAAACGTATCGAAATTTTCCCCCACGCGGGAAATCAAATGTTTTGGGTATTACAACGAAATTACGACGGATTCGTCGTAATTTCGTTGTAAACTTACAACGATTTTACGACGAATCCGTTGTAATATCGTTGTAATAAGATAAATATATACCCTACACCCTAAATCACAATACACATATCCTGGACGTAAAAACGAAGTATATTTATGCATATAATAATTCTAATATTTAACAATAGATTCAATAACGACGATTGAATCTATTTCATCGTCGATTTCCATATCTTACATAATAATGTATAGCATTCGTTCTGATATATAAGTATATTCGTAACATGCATGACTTAAATAATGTAAATAATTTTGTAAAAACATAAACTTGTTTATACTAAGATTAGAACTTACGTAAAACAAGATCTAAGATAAAAAAAAACAAAACATGTAAATCAAACCCTAAACCCTATATTTTAGGTATTACAACGAAATTACGACGAATCCGTAATTTTAGTTATTACAACGAAATTACGACGGATTCGTCATAATTTCGTTGTAAACTTACAACGAATTTACGACGCATCCGTCGTCAAGTCGTTGTAAAACCTAAAATCTATACCCTAAACCCTAAATCACAATACACATATCCTCGACGTAAGAACGAAGTATATTTGTGGATCTAATACTTTTAATATTTTACAATAGATTCAATAACGACGATTGAATCTATATCGTCGTCGATTTCCTTATCTTACATAATAATGTATATCATTCGTTCTTATAAGTATATTCGTAACATGCATGACTTAAATAATGTAAATGATTTTGTAAAAACATACTATGATTAAAAATTACGTAAAACAAGATATAAGATAAAAAAAAACCAAACATGTAAATCAAACCCTAAAACCCAAATTTTAGAACTTACGACGAAATTACGACTAACTCGTCGTAAAATCGTTGTAAAATTACAACGAGTTTACGACGAATCTATCGTAATGTAAATTAAACCTAAATCGTCGTAAACGCGTAGTAAATTCACGACTATTTTACGACGAAATGAGTGACATCGGTATCACGACGATTTCACGTCGACTTTGAGAGTTTGGTAAAACACGGTTTTTTATAGGTTACCTAAATATTTACATCGCATTTCGTTGATGTAATTTCGTTGTAATGATATTCGATGTAAAATCGTTGTAAACTTACCCCAAATTTTAGAACTTACGACGATTTTACAGGGGGAAATATCTTCTCCAAATTGCACAACAAG
The DNA here is from genome assembly GCA_030161315.1 of Eutrema japonicum. Classification (NCBI taxonomy): domain Eukaryota; kingdom Viridiplantae; phylum Streptophyta; class Magnoliopsida; order Brassicales; family Brassicaceae; genus Eutrema; species Eutrema japonicum. The sequence continues at coordinate 49,451,871 of BSQW01000008.1, read as the reverse complement.
ATTGGAATATTAGCAGCCAGTTGTGCAATTACATCTTCTAACAACGTCCGTGTACTAAGATCCCGGAAAAACGCTCTGATGCCTGCAAAGACAAAATTATATACATTGTAATATATATATATATATATATATAATTAATCTCAATAATTTTATATGTGATGAAATATCTTACCTCCAATTGCTTCATGAACAATTTCTTAAAGGAGTTCGGCAAATGCGAAAGGAAGTAAACGTTGCATAAACACGTGGCAGTCATGATTCTTCATCCTTGAAAACTTTTCTCCTTTCTCAACAGATTTAGCAAGATTGGATACATACCCATCAGGAAATTTCACGTCAGATGAAACCCAATTGAACAACGATGCCTTTTGTTCTGCACCCAACCGAAATATAGGAACTGGTTATTTTCCATTGCTCATTATATGCAACTCATTTCTGTTGCAAATATCTGGCAAGTCCAACCTTGACTTTCCGCTGTCATTGGTTCTTCCTTTCACGTTTAACACTGTATGCATGATGTTATCAAAAAAAAAAATTCTCAATGTGCATGACATCAAGATTGTGTCTCAGTAGATGATTTTTCCAGTACGGAAGATCCCAAAAAATGCTTTTCTTGTGCCAATTGTGATTTACCCCGTATCCATCAGGCATATTAGCTGGAGTGTGCCAATTTCCCCCACGATTCACAGTTTCTAGTCCCCCAAAATGATCTATTTGCGCTTCAAGAACTTCTCCAGATAGATACACTGGTGGGGGGACACGCACGATTTTGTTCTTCCTAAACAACAGCCTGTTTCTCCTATATGGATGATTGATTGGTAAAAACCGGCGGTGACAATCAAACCAGCATGTTTTTCGACCATGTTTTAGTTGAAACGCATCTGTCCGATCGAGGCAATAAGGACAAGATAACCTCCCATGCGTCGTCCAACCTGATAGAATTCTGTATGCAGGGAAGTCGCTTATTGTCCACATAAGCACCGCACGCATCGTAAAAATTTTTTTCCTCGAACAATCATATGTCCGCACTCCTGTATACCACAACTGTTTCAACTCATGAATGAGAGGCTGCAAAAACACATCAAGGGACCACTTCGGATGATTGGGACCAGGGACTAAAATATTCAGGAAAAGAAATTCCCTTTGCATGCACATATCTGGGGGAAGGTTATAAGGAGTTACGATAACTGGCCACAAAGAATATTGCCTACCAGACATACCGAATGGACTAAATCCATCAGTGCAAAGACCAAGATACACATTTCGCTTAGAGTTAGCAAAATCAGGGTGTACCGTGTTAAAGTGTTTCCAAGCTTTTGCATCTGACGGGTGAGTCACTTCTCCTTCTCTGTGTGAATGTTCTGCATGCCACATCATCGATGCAGCTGTCCTTTCAGATTGATACAATCGTTTCAACCTATCAGTTATAGGAAGATACCACATCCGTTGGTATGGTATCTTAGTACGCCCAGTTGTTTGGGGCCTAAATCTCGGTTTTTGGCAAAATCGACATTCCTGCAACTTATCATCATCTTTCCAAAAAAGCATACAATTGTCAACACATACATCTATCATCTCAGAAGGCAACCCAAGACTAAACACCAACTTCTGTATCTCATAGTATGTTTCGGCAGCCAAATTATCCTCTGGCAAATACTCTTTAATAAGATCAGCCCAATCATCCATGCAAACCTCAGCTAAGTTATGATCAGTTTTAATTGTCATCATCCTAGCAGCTAACGACAATTTAGACTGATCTTCTCTACATCCATCGTAGAGTGGCTGGTTAGCAGCGTCTAGCATATCATAAAATCGCTTCGCATCTACGTCAGGTTCCTCAACAGTACTATTATCAGCATTTGTTTCATGAAATGCATCATTAACCATTGCATGCATCCTATCATGATCTGCACCCTGATCAAATTGATGTTGACCATGATCATAACTACCTTGATAATTTGATTCTACTTGACCTTGATAATTACTACTACTATCCGTTGCTTGAGTTCTTTCAAAACCCTCTCCATGTTGATACCAAACATAATATTGCGGCATAAACCCTCTATTTAGTAAATGCTTCCACACCGTCTCAATAAACATATATCTCGTATTCTTGCATTTACGACAAGGACAGAACATCTTACCACTTTCCAGGGTTGTTTGCATATGTTCGGCCTGATACATGAATATTTCAAGCCCTTCTTTGAATTCTTCCGTCAAATTTCCCTCTGAATCCTTTTGCGTATACATCCATTTTCGTAGTTCGTATATAGACATTTATATATATATTTTTTTTTTATTTTTTTTTTTTTTTTTTTTTTTTTTTTTTTATTCTTTCGTTTGAAGTTAGGCTGTATTTATAGAAATTTTTTCAGATTTACCAACGATTTTTCAACGGATTTACAACGAATTTTACGTTGTAAATTTGATGTAAATTTAGTAGGTGGACCTATTCAAAAACGTGGTCTACCTAACTGGGAACATGTGACGTCAAATCGTCGTAATATCAACGTAATATACAGAAAACAAATTTGTCGTAATATCGATGTAAATTTACGACGACATTACGACGATTTATGTTGTCGTCGTAATGTCGTCGTAAACTAGTCGTAAATTTACATCGATATTACGACGACACATATTTACGACTATTTTACATCGAACACATATTTCGTCGTAAAGTCGTCGTAATGTCGATGTAAAATTACATCGATTTAAAACGGTCGTAAATTTTCGTTGGAAATATACAGTTTTCTTGTAGTGTTTCAACTTGTGGCATAAGAAAAAGACAAATTTAATAATTATACAGGTAAAGATGAATTTAGAAATGTTCAGGGAAAAACAAAAAAAATATGATTTTGGACTGATCGACCAACAAACAACACCAGCAACTTTTTTTTTTGTCTTGCTCGATCCAAAGTTGATGCATATATAAGTAATAACCTAATATGTTGGATCCTTCCAAATTCTAATGCAGCATTATTGAAAATTTGAAATATTTTTTATTTCATACAACCCTCATAAAATACTTATATTGCACAGAATCGTCGGCGAAGCTTCGATTCTAGTTTTATAATTGGGGTCGGAATCGGAATCGCTCGGAATCGCTTGGGAATCGCGATTCCGAAAAAGTGGAGTTTGGAATCGCTGAAGAATCGTGTTGTCGATAGATCGGAAACGTTGTCGGCGATTTGCCTAAAACCATATCAAAAATATGAAAAAGACGAAGACATGGTCACGTGCTCTTCACTTTTGGGCTTTTAAGTTGTTTTATGAGCCAATTATTTATTTTATATATTGTTTGTGGCCTAATTGTTTATTAAATTATGAAAACATATTTAATTATTTTATGTACACATGTTTTTTTTTTCTTCTGCTTTCAATAGAAAATCCATTAACAAAAAACAAAGTAAGCAACATCTTTTAACTACATATTTCGATCAAATCTGATATATATGTCCATATTGTTTTAAACATTTTTTAATATGATTTTATGTTTGATGTTTCATGATATATATATATATATATATATATATATATATAAACGCTTTCAACACGTATTTGTTTCCTAATTATTTTTAAAAAACCCGCTTTCACGCTTCCAAACACTTCCGCTTCCGTGTATCCGCTTCCAATTTCATGCAACGTAAAAATACACATATACCATAGGTACTAATTAATAATCTCAAGTGCTTGATCTAAATGAGATTTAAAGTTTAATAGTGGGAAAGTTAAAAACAAATATTAAACCAAAGTGGGGATTTTCCGGTGGTTTGATAACAGGTTTAGGTAGATCTTTTCTAATTTTCTTGGGTTTGATCTACCTTGAAAACGTTTTGGCCATCCAAAAACATCTTAAGTAGCAAGAAAATGTGGAGCGTCTATGAATCCCATGTGATTAATTGTTGGACCTAATAAACTTTTGAAATCTCACGATAATTAAAAAAAAAAAAACAAATATTGGGATCAATGTAAGAATCTTTCTTCTACACGAAGGAAAAAAAAAGAATATAAAAAAGAGGAAACAAAATGGAAAAAAAAGAGGGATGTTGATACGACGCCGTGTCGTCTTTCAGACAAAAAGCTGCAAATCAGTGACAATCATCTTCTTGGGCATCCCTCCAACAAAACATTCTTCTTTTTCGATTTTAGCTGCATAATTCACATTTCTCCATTTGTTTTTAATAAAATAACAACACTTCTGTTTTTATACTGCTATCGCAATTATTATAGCAAGTTTTTTTTTTCTTTCAAATGTAGCAAGTTTTTTTTCAAATGTAGCATTTACATATAAATAGTTTTTATTTTATTTTTTTATCAACTACCTAAATACCTAAAACGGTTTAGAAATTCAAACCGGAGATACTAAATTTACAAATGTAATATCCACTCAATAGACATATAAATATTTTTAATTTTGAAACTATTTTAACTAAACAATAGTAAATATATATATGAAACACGTTTTTTATAGAAAGTCAACAAGTTATAAAAGCGTTTAATATATATAGTCAAGTAAATAAACAGTCATAAAATGATTTTAAGCCTAACAAAATACTATAAATCATAGTATCAAAATAGATGTTTTCGTTGAGATTAAACTTTTTAACAATTAAAAAAAAAATGTTTTCAAATACAAGTATGAACAAATCTTTCTCAAAGAAAAATAATGGAGCACATTTGTTATCCCTCCTTTATAAAATAAGGGTGCCCACAGGTGACGTGAAGAAGGAAGATTATTTATAGGGATCGGAAGAAAAACAAAACAAAAGAAGAGTTCACACGTGTGCACGCGCGACAACAAGCAGACATAAGAGGCCACCCGTCACGTGCGGGCTAAAGTCATACTAGTAGTATCCACTTGTTTTGGTCTGTAGCTGCCTATCCACGTGTCTCTCTTTAATTAGCTCTCTTTCTCACCCTTATCAAACTCCTCTCATGTCTCTTTCATCTTCTCAAAACAATTTCCTAATTTTTCTATTCATTCAAAAAACCATCGCTATATCAGATATGTTTTGTTCGTAAATCGTAATACACACAGACCATTTCATTTAAGACGCAATTTTTTATTTGAAACGGGAAAAATGCCAAAAAAAAATCTTCAATGGACCAAATATATCTTTAACTTTTGTTGACTGTATTTTTTAGTTGATCTTGTCAAATTAGACTCATAACTTTACATATCAATTAGATGTGGTTAAATTTCAGTTGAAATCGACGTTAACGAAAATATTGTCATTTTTTTAAAAAACGAAAATCCCTAAATTTATTGGAAGTTTTCAAAGCTTCTTTCGTTTTGGAAGCTTTGACGGCTTATTTCGTTTTTCATCTCTTTACAACAACGAAGAATCAATAAGCTGAGATAGATTTTGATAAAAAAAATTGATGTAAGAGATAAAATTAGGGTTTTCCAAAACAAAATAAGCCGTCAAAGCTTCCAAAACGCAAGAAGCTTTGAAAACTTCCAATAAATTTGGGGATTTTCGTTTTTTTTAAAATGACAACATTTTCGTTAACGTCAATTTCAAAACTTACAGTAAGCTTTGACGGCTTATTTCGTTTTTCCATCTCTTTACAACAACGAAGGATCAATAAGCTGAGATAGATTTTGATAAAAAAATCGATGTAGGAGATAAAATTAGGGTTTTCCAAAATATTTTTAGAGAATTTTGTGGAGAATCAAAGATGAAAGGTAGAGAAAACTGATTTGGGGAAGAACTCGATTCATATTCATATATATATATAAGAGAATGTTTCAAAGTTAGTAACTCACAGGATCGCGAAACATGTGGAGTTAATCCATTAGATTTTGACATTTGTAAAAAAAATTACCGATTAGATTTTGACAAATAATATTAATAATAAAAAAAATATATAATCTAAACTTAATCTTAAAAGTAAAGTTAGCACAAAAAAGTAAAATAAAAATTACATTTAGATTAAAAAAATTTATCTTAAAATTTTATTTATTTAACAATAAAGGAAAAAATTAAGGGACATTTGGTTTAATATTCCTAAAATTTTATATATTTTGAAAACTAAGTCATGTTTTTAAAATTTTGAAAACTAACTTTTCGCATTTAAAATTTCCAAAATATCCTAGATAAATCAAACATAAATATTTTTTTTAAATCCAAATTTTATTTTTGATTAATTTATAAATAAAAGAAAACATATTATTTCAAATTTATTAATTAAAATAAGAATGAAATTTCTAATTATGTTGTTTAATTTTATAATATACAAATTCAAATATATTCGTTCGTCACTATATAGATTTTTTGAAGTGATCTTGTAATAAATATTATATAAAGATATTGTCAAATATAATTATTCAAACGTACATATAATCCAAAAAATATTTCAAATACAACTTACCTTAGATTGTCAAATATTGACTATTAGCAAAATGTGTTCCTTATAAAAGTGTGATATACATAATTAGGGTGATGTATATTTTTTTTGTCCACGTCATAATATCTAAAACGGTTTGGAAATCTAAACTGGGGGTACTGAGTTTATATAAACAGTGTCATGCGAGTAGATTCGAGCATTTCATGCTAGCTTGTACGCCTTAAAGCCCTTTGTGTTGTTTGCGCTGGGAATATGTGAGATTGAGAAAAAAATAAACGCCTAATTACTCTTCATGAATTTCTCACTCTTCTCATATATCTAAATTTTATTTTGTTCTATAATTAAAATAAATTTATTTTTGTTCTATAAAATATATTTAAAATTAAAATATATATTAAAATTTTATTTTACAAGAAATCATTTATTTTGAAAATTTTAAAAAAAAACAAAATAAATAATTTTGTAATTGTAAATTCTAAAATTCATGATGGTATTATTGTTTGTGTACCTAATAAAAAGGTTAGTTTTTAAACTTTTAAAATCAAGGGTTAGTTTTTAAAATATGTAAAAAATTTAGAATATTAAATCAAATTTTCTCAAAAATTAAACACAATATATGTTTCAAAGTTGCTAATTCACCTGACCGCGACACGTGTCAAATCAAAGTTGAAAAATTTTAAAATTGATTAATAAAAAAAACTAAAAAATTCTGAAAATTTAATAAACGATTCATAATCTTAAAACTAAAGTTACTAAAAATTAAAATTATACAATTCTTTAAAATTTAAAATGACGAAAACTTAACTTTTAAAAACCAACTAATTGAATAAATAGTCAACCAAAAAAAAAATTGTAAATCACCCACTAAACAAATATATCAATAAACATAAAAGAAAAAAAACATTAGAATAAACAATCCACATTTCTTAAACTAATAGAGACAAATTCATTAACAATCATACTAATAAAACTAAAAGAATATTATATCAAAAAAAAAAATTAAGTTTGTGTTCACGTCCGCGCTATCACACACTAATAAATAATATATTTAACTACTCGTATGACCCCGGACCCAATGCGATTACGATGCAAAAACACATAATTTAAATTTGGGTGATAAAAAATAACTCCAAAATATATTAAATTGTCACCGTCCACTAGTCTTTGACAATATGCACATTTGGACATCCTAAAAGCATTTTTCTTCGTTGATCTGAAAAATCGATAAGTACACAATTAATTGTCTAATATACGTAAGAAAATGAACAGGGTTTATCGGTCTGGTCCATCCTAACAATCTGCTAAGGTATATACAGATGTTAAATCCGTCACATTGTTATTTTTGTCTCTATAAGTCTTAACAAATCGATAAGAATTGTATCAAAACAAGATCAATCGTCGTCTGCATTCTGATGGATTAAGGCTCAGAAATCAGAGAGTGCATTAGAATGACGAGTCATGCATGAATTGTTAATGGGACATGGTTTGCCCCCTTGAGTCCTCTATTATTAGATATCCGTAAATGTATAGTAATGGTTTTGTATATGATATGTAGCTGTCCTATTGCTTTTATTGATTGATATGTTCACCAACTTCTTGCTTAATTATACTGTCCACCTGCAAATATATATATATATATAAACTATATAAAAAAAACTTCAATATAATATCGAAATCATGGGTAAAATAATTTGAACCGAAGAACCGAACCGAAACCGAGCCGAATAGGAGGTACTGAACTCGAACCGAAACCTATAAAAATATCCAATGGATCATAAACTCTTATATCCGAGGAACCGGATCCGAACCGAAATCGATCGGGTGTCCAAAATATCTAAAATATAATTATATACCCATAAATATTAGTTAATATTTAGGGTATGTGGGATATATTTTTGGTTTCACGGATATTTTTTTTTTAGTTTTTTTAGGTTTTTGGATATATTTTCGGGTATATTTTTCGAGTTTTCGGGTATATTTTTTGGTTTTCGGATATATTTTCTGGTTTTTGGGTATTAAATACATGAACCGATTAAGATCTAATTATTTTATTGGGGTTTTACCGGTTCTTGAATTTCGGAACTGAACCGACCCGAAACTGATTAAAACCGAACCGGAACCGACCCGAAACCCAATCAGTTCCTAAATGAATCCAAAATTCTTCTACCCGAAAGATCCATAACCGATATATTTCTACCCAAAACCGACCCGAATACCCGAATGCTCAGACCTAATCGACTACTTGACACATACTGTATATATTATTGTTTCGAGTGTTAGCTCACTTCTGGAACAGAAAACATAACGGATCACTATACTATTTGATGTCGGCTGGTAGGCAGGGCCGGTCCTGAGCCCAAGCAAAGCAAGCATGGGCTTGCGGCCCTCATTTTCATAAAAAAAATTCGGCCCTTAAATTTCAAAAAATATATTTGGTTTAGTGGTAAAATTATAAAAGTTTTTCAGAAAATCATAAGTTCGAAATTTAACAAAGTTAAACGGCCCAATAATTTTTTTTAGCTTGCGGCATTCTAAAACTCAGGGCCGGCTCTGCTGGTAGGCATAGGCAATTTAGCATAAGCAGCATTTTCTAATTAAATGCCACACTTAGACATGAATCCGAGGACTGTAACAGACTAACAGTGACATAAATATCTGAATTCTAACAAATAAAACTAACTACGTTTAAGTTCTAAATGTTGTCATTGGTTTGATATGTTGATTGGTGTAAATCTAATTAATTAGCTAGTCTGCATATAATTCCTGTAACTTAAGAAAACTATATATGGTAACTCTACTTAAGAAAGTAAATTTTTTTGTTGGTATGAAACAAAGTAATGCAAAAGAGAGATTCCAACTCATGATCTCTAAAACAAATCCATGTGTGCCAAATTACCTACCAATTTGCCATGGCAATTAAATAATAATAAAAAATCCACTATAACACACTGGTTAAAAGTTGAAACTACGTTTTAAATCTTATGAGTTTGTCTTATGCTCTCTTTGTATAGGATTTTGTTTTCATGGCTACAGATTATCCCTTTTTCTCTTCGTAATTGTTTAATACTTTAACAAAGTGTACATATCAAATTAAGAATGTTTTATTAATAGCTTTATTAGTGTATCGTATCATAATGCAATGATTAGGCTATTATTAAGCCCTTTTTATTAATACACCTATACGATGAATTCTTATTTGGATTTCGACTTAAGTTGGTTAGAATTATTACTTTAAGATGTATAGTATAAAAATAATTTGTTGAATTTTAACATGCATGCATGGCAGGTTAGTTTTCGAATATTATGGAAAAGAAAGGGTGTAATTTAGAATTATACGAGGATTAGCATGCGTATAATCCAATTGTAATAATAAAAGTCGCACTTCGGACAAAACAAGACAATTAAATCGATATAAAATTAAAATGTTAGTAAGAAAAAGAGAATCAAATTATTGGATACTCTTGTCCATGACATTTGAGACCATGTCTCTTTCACTCTTGTCCCCTATCTTATTTATCATGATTAATATTTAGTAACATCAAATCAAATATTTTTTACTTTCCTAATTTACTTTCTTTTTATATTGTAGTAGTTTCAAATTCAACGAAAGTAAAACAACAGAAGCATTGGTAAGTGAATTCCAATTTGAGGGAGATGGTGAAAGTGCGGTGACTAGTTAGTAAAATTGAAATGATATGGTTTAAATTATGAAAATCTAAATACATAATTTTAACGAATATTATTTATATTTAGAACCAAGGGCGGATCAAGAACTTAATTTAGTATGGGACACATGAATAATTTTTTATAACTAATATTTAAACTAAATGCATTTTACATAGATTAACACTAATTCTTTATGAAAAAAAACAATTAGGGTGGGGCACATGCTACACCCTCTTATTCTCTACATCCGCCATTGCTTAGAACTCGGAACCATCAAAACGTTTTACTAATTCGAAAATTGCAACTTGTTTTTGGCACAATAAACACAGTAGAAATCTATATAAACAAAGCTCCACATTTGATAATAAAACTCTATAATCAAACTATGTGATAAAAAAAACAAATGTTGAAAAAGGAAACTATAGTATTTTAATGAGTGGATCCCATCAGGTGACATAAAGAAAACAAAAAAAATTCAACCTCCCATTGCTGTCCAAATTGATACAAAGTGTAGAAAATCTGTCTTTTGCTTTTTTATTTTTTCAACTCACCTTCCAAGATCTAATATCTTCATCGTATATGGCGCCTCTTGATTTCGAAGTTCTATTTAATTTAGTAATTAATTAATCCAAATCATAATTAGGAGCTGATCAAGCTAAGTATTAGTATTACCGAACTCACAAGTAAACTCATTTTGCGGAAAGACTACATATATGATATATATAACCTCACTCAGAAAACTGTATTATCCAAAATTAATTAATCCACTCCAAACCAGTAACTAATTATTACTATTACTAAGCAGTTAATTAATTTGATGATAATTCTTCATCTGGAAATTATACGATTCGTTTTCAAGCGAGTTGTTTCGTAGACGGGAAGCTCTTCTCGATACTTTTCGATTCCTATCGCCGATAGATTATCCAATTCGAACAGATCGGAGCTGGTGCAACTCGCAGCATCGTCGTCTTCTTCTTCTTCTTCTTCTTCGCCGGAGATGTTGACGACGTCTTTATTCTTCTGGTAAGTTCTGAGAAGTTCCTTGGCTGCTTCTATTACGCGACGATTCTCCTCCACGACTCGGATCTCAAGAGTATCGAAGTTTTGATGATGGCGAGTAGATTCACGTTCGTTGTTTCCGTACAACTTGTTGTTGTTGTGACCATTACGCTTGGAGTCTTCGTCGAGGATGACGTTGACGGGACAGAAACGTACGGACCTTTTCGATTTTTCACTAGACGACGGGGTTTTGCTCAAGCAAGATCTGGAGAAGGAGGATGCGGAGGAGCACGTGGTGGAGGACGCGGCGGTTGTGGCGACGGCGGTGTTAATTTTATTCGATTTCTTTGCGTTGTTTCCGGCGCCGGTGAAAAGCGAGTTAAGGAAAGTGGCGAGACGACCGCCGGGAGAAATCGGCTGTTTAACTTTCTTCAAATCGCTATAAATCTTCAACGCCTTGGATTTCTTCCTGAGAAAGCTTCCATGTTCCTGTTTAGTGTTAGGTCGGTGAACCTGAGGCGACCGTTCGAACCTCTCGACGGTGGTTCGAATTGGCTTCGGGTGACCAATGGCCGGCGGAGAGCGCGACGATCTAGATCGTTTGTAGAAGGAATCGGAGCCGGAAGACGAGAATCCGCTTGAATCAGAGGAGCTGGAGCTTGAATGCTTGAAGAAAACAGGTTCTACGGTCTTGGGATTCCTGGATCTAACGAAATCGTCGGCGATTGCGCGGCGGTTAACTAGAATTTTCTCGAGAGAAACGCGATCCTCGTCGAGAGATGCGGCACGGTGTTGGTGCTTCTTCCTCATGGAGACGTCGGAGTTTGTTGAGGAATCGTCTATGGAGCGGTAGATTTGGTCGAGGAGAGTGGAGGAGAAGGAAGGATGACGATGACGGTGGTGATGGTGATGGAGGTTTAATGAATGTTTATCCCAAGGATCCATGAGAACTGATTTCTTATAGAGAAAGAAGGGAATGATAATGTTGGGGTTTCTGGTGAAGAAAAAGCTTGAGGGAGATGATGATGAGAGAGAGAGAGAGAGAGAGAGAGAGAGAAGAGGCACGCTTTGTTTCTTCTGTTTTCTTGAGAGTTGAGAGTAGTGTGTGTGTGTATGAGGAAGATGAAGAAAGTGAAGGGTCTTATCAGCCAAATGGTATTCATTGCCACGTGTTTTATTATTTTCCCATCTAATAATATTCACTAGTATTTTCTTAGGTGGAATTTTGTGCCAGACTGGAAACTACTTGTTGGCAACAATATATGTATATATTTAACTCTTCTATAAATGCTTAATTTGTTTTTTGTTTTTGCCCTCCGAAATTTTTATTATAAATTAAGAGAAAAATTATGCGGATAATTTTTTAACTGACAATTTATTCGTTGCACAAGAATCCAAGTAAACTGGGACCATAGAAAACGATTTTCTTTGCACCATGCTGAATATTTTTTTTTTTTAAATTTATATTTTTTAACCTGCAAAAATCCTATATTATAGGAATTGAAACTGATGCAATATCAAAAAGAGTGAATCAAAGTGGGTTTACTATAAGAATCTCAATCTCATAACTTCAAGAAAAAATAAAAGGAGTCATTCAAAGTCAAAGGCTAAATTGGTGGCAATAATAATATTATTTGATTTAGCAAATTTGTCTCATTTTGTTTAAATGTAAATAATTTCTTTTAATGTAATTTATTGTCAAGATCACCTTGTAAGAGGTTAAAAAGCTCAATTGTTCTATTGTAATAATATATAGAGATTTTTGGAAAAATAAAGAAGGTAATTTTCTTGTAAAACTTTATGCTTTGTTTTGCTTGTTTATTTTAGTTTGTGGATTCCTCCTAAAATACAAGTATAGATCATTAGAGTATTGTGTGAGATTCCTTTACTCTCTTGTTATTCTTATTTAGAAACTAAGTGTGAGATGCACTTCTTTTCTATTGAAACTGCGGATTAAGTTTGTTTGTGTGATTCAAACACGCTTGTTCGTCCATCGATTGAGCGAGTCAATCAACTATCCATCATCTTCACCTCTATTTCGTCCATCTTCCGCCTTAAGGCTTATCAACTTTGACACCTTGAGATCAATAAGACAAAGTGGATTCCGAGTCTTATATCAGAAACCCTGACCTTCTGATGTAAGAGGCCTTTCACAATGCTTAATTTGTTAATATTATATTTTTTTATCAATTATTTATCGATCTAATTTTTTCAATTAAAGAAAAAGAGTGAAAATATATCAAAGCATTATTATTTCGTAATTTGAATGCTAATTTTCCTAATTAGCTATTATTTCGTATTTTCACCATATGAATACCTTTTGTTTTCTCCTATTTTTCTAACCTGTAGTCACGACCTAGTTATAGTTAAAGTTTGATTTTTAACGGTTTGAAAACGAGATGTTTCTACCTCATGACAAGTTTTTCTCTTCTTTGTGTAAAAACAAAACGTGTAGTATTATAACACAAAAGAAATAGAAATCGTTGATCATTCATATATAACAGCAAATCCAATATCGATTCTTGGGTCCATTACAGCTTTTCATTTCTTAAATTTATATTCGTGAGTACTATTAGTTATATAATATTATACAATAAACTGTTCTAAATGTTATTAGCAATTGCACACATCATCAAAAAATATACTCCTACCCTCTGTTTATAAAGGTTATTTTTAATAGAATTTTCACACATATTAAAAAAAAAATATATTGTTCAATCATAAATCTATAAATTTTTGAGATTAAACAATTTCTTATGACTCTATACCAATAGTAATTAATTTCAGAAATTTAATTATTTTCAATAAATATATTTTGAAATCTACAATTTGTTATCATTAAGTAGTAAAACATGCATAGAAAACTTAAAACATTTATCTTTAAGAAACAAGAAAAAAATGTTATCTTTAAGAAACATGAGATGGAGTATAAAAAAAGTATTTCTATTTTTGTAAATCTCAAAGACAACAAAGTTGTCATTAATATATTTCTTTGAGAAGTTTGAATTTATGAAGATATATATTCGGTTCTCGAACACTTTTTCTGCTGTAATCTCATTTGTTGATGTCTATATTGTAGCTAAAGGCTTGAAGCTCCAATAATCTATATGGAGTTCATAATAATTTCCAACTATTTAGTTCCCTATTTATTTCAAAAAATAAGTGATGTACTTTTTTTTAGAAAAAGAGTATAAACTCAAATATATAAGAAATACAATTTATGTAATCACAAAAATGATTTAGAAGTGAGAACTGTGAAATCGTACATATTGCAAGGCTGTCTTAGATATGATGATTTAAACATCGAAAAATATATACATTCAAAACGGAAGCACAAATTGTCAAACTTTGATGAAAAAAGCTAGGGCAAAGATGAGACAGAAAAGTAATGAAGAATATATTTAGAACCCCTAGGAATATGTATAGTATAGGATTTGCTTTAGAATTTTAAACAAGTGAGCAAAAAAGAAAGAACAAATGTAAATGGTGTCATGTGAATCGCAGATGGGTAAAAGAAAGACTTTAGAGGTTATAGAATGAATAGTCAAGTAATGCGGCTAAGAGGATCAATCGCATCATTTGACCTAACACCAACACTGAGACACTTCTCATGAACATAAATTATGTTGCAAGCCACTACCTTGTTACACCGTACGTATAGTCATATTCATATACATACATAATATATTTCAGTTAAAATAAATTAATTACCGGTCACTACACTAATTGTTTGTCCTTTAGAGGCCATTAGACATGTCTAGGGATATTAAATTAAGGGTTTCAGCCCAATTCAACCCTAAATGTTATAAATTCAATCCTGTGTGAGTTCTGATCTTTTTTTAATTCTGTAATTTATATAAAAATGGGCTAAACCAGTGTTAGCCCAACCCCGAAATGGTTTTTTTCCATAAGAAAAAATTCAATATAAAAAAACAAAAACCTGCAAGTTGACACTAGGGTTGACTTTCCATTCCCGTCAAAATTGGATAAACTTATGAGATTGATTCTCTAACAAAAACGAGTTTTTACATTTTTAGCAGAAAATAATATTTTACGTTTTTTGTGGAAAAACAAGATTTAATGTTTTGGTAAAAAAACAAAATTTAACGTATTTGGCGGGAAACATAATTTGACTCTTTGGCGAGAAAACTGAATTTTACGTTTTTGGCGGGAAAACCGAATTTTACGTCTTTGGCGAGACAACGGGATTTAACGTTTTTGGTGGGAAAACAGAATTTTACGTTTTTGGCGGAAAAACAGAATTTTACGTTTTTGGCGGGAAAACGAGATTTTATGTTTTTGGTGGGAAAACGAGAGTTTACGTTTTTGGCGGGAAAACGAGATTTTACGTTTTTGGCGGGAAAACATGATTTTACGTTTTTGGTGGGAAAACGGGATTTTACGTTTTTGGCGGGAAAACGAGATTTTACGTTTTGGCAGGAAAACGAGATTTTATGTTTTTGGCGGAAAACCGAGATTTTACGTTTTTGGTGGGAAAACGAGATTTTACGTTTTTGACGGAAAAACGGGATTTTACGTTTTTGGCGGGAAAACGAGAATTTACGTTTCTGGCGGGAAAACGGAATTTTACGTTTTTGGTGGGAAAACATAATTTCACGTTTTTGGCAGAAAAGTGGAATTTTACATTTTTGGTGGGAAAACGGAATTTTACGTTTTTGGCGGGATAACGAAATTTTACGTTTTTAGCGGGAAAACAAGTTTTACGTTTTTCGCCGAAAAAATGATTTTGGTTTACACATTTGATTTTGGTGTTGTTTAGGTTTTTATTTTTATACAGGACCGGGCTAACCCCGTGAATTTGAGCCCATATTTACATCCCTAGACAGGCCATAAGTTTCGTGTGTATATATTTAAAAGTTGAAAGAAACCCTACTAGTTAGTTTCGACTGCGTCGGTAGATCTTGTCTTCTTTCATAAAAGAGGTGGGATTTTAGCCTATTCCCCTATGAAATATTCCTCTCCTGATTATTCATACACGAAGTATTGAGTCATGCCAAAAACAACATCAATTATTTAATAATTTGAATTTTCTACATAAACTTCTGAAATTCGGTCAATTTCATCAAAACCGTAAACGGTGTTAATTTTTCCGTCAACAGTAGTGACGTGGCTGACAGGTGGAAAGCTGGTTTGAGATTTGGTCAATAATTTTTTTTTTTTTATTCAACATTGCCAAAACGACGTCGTTTGGAAAAATGAATAAAAATAAAATAAAATTATTGCCCAACTCGATTGTTTGGTCAGAAACCCATACACTCTTCTTCCACCATTTCCTTGACAGATCTAACAGATTAATGTTGAAAATCGATACCCCACTCAACCACAAACTCTCCAACCATAACCAATTTCTCTTCTTCTCCCATCTTCCTTCATTTAATCCTCATCTCTTCCTCTTTCAAATCCACATGCTGACAAAACTCTCCCCATAGAATCTCACCGCTTTTCTTCATCGCCTCTCGTCTCTGTTCCGAGACCGTGTTTGCTTTCCCGATTTCTCTAGCCAAATCCTTCGCCAGCTCCGAATCGCTCATACTTTTCTTCTTCTTCTTAGGCTTCCTCGTCCTCCGGTTGCTGATGATGCCATCGTCTTCATCATCTCTCCTTATGCACTGAATCATGGTTACGAGTCGGGTCAACAAACGGCGATATTCGAGACTTCGAGTAAAGGAAGTGTTTTGGGGAAGAAGATGAAGTAATCTCAGCGACATTTTTCTGCGCTTCTCTCCCTCTCTCTTCTTCCCTTTTATCCCCAAATCATAATATATATCATTATCCGATTCATCATTTTTATTGGATAATATTATCTGATTCATCAAATTCGACGCCTCCAATGGTGGATTCATTGGCAGGAACTTTCCGGCCAGCTTCGCCGATACCGATACCGAATTACTCACCATCGCATAGAAATCGTAATCCGAGGAGTAGCAATCACACTAGTAAAAATCCGAAACCACAATCAAATCAGACCTATCTCGTAATAATCCTTCTTCGGTTTTATCTTTCTGACGACCGAGATATGTTCTTCGGTGTAGGACGACGATGAAGTCGTCGACGATCCGCGTTGGCGTAAAGAAGGCCGATCTGAAGAATTGAGCGAGTCTTTTGCGGCGGCAGATCCGGGAGATTTACCCGACCCTGGTTCATCTGACTGGTTTCTCGAAGACGAGAGGAGAAGAGAAGAAGTAAGGTTTTGGGAAATTCTTTTTTTTTTTAATTGATCTTGCCAAAACGACGTCGTTTTGGCAATGTTGAATCTTGAAATCTAGATTAAAACGACAACGTTTTGGTCTGATAAAAAAAACAAATTGACCAAATCTCAAACCGGCCTTCCACCTGTCAGCCACGTCACTACCGTTGACGGAGAAATTAACACCGTTTACGGTTTTGATGAAATTGACCAAATTTCTGAAGTTCATGTAGGAAATTCAAATTATTAAATAATTGATGTTGTTTTTGGCATGACTCAATACTTCGTGTATGAATAATCAGGAGAGGAATACTTCATAGGGGAATAGGCTAAAATCCCTAAAAGAGGTCGGTAATTTTGAATCTTGCTCTCAGAATGTATAATATTTCAGATGAAAGAGGTAACTTGGTATTTTGAACCATTTATAAACGTCTGTCTAATTGATTTGATACTAATAATGTTTAAAGGATGATGAAAACGTCGGTGTGGTCCGATTCCCGATGGATATGATGCTCGTAGAGTCCGTCCGTGTATAGAATCGGCGTTGGAGAAGTTAGGCTACTCTGGTCCTGTAACCATCTTTGCCATGGGCAACCTAAAACGCACCCCTTATCACGTCCATGCGAGCGTTATCTTCCACTGGAATCGTTGTTAATTACATCACATGCGGTTAATAATCTCTTTCTATAATGATAGTACAAATTAGGGTTTTGATTCGGATTTGTTTTTTTCTGTCTTTTTACTAGGGTTAGTTAAACTGGCCTTGAAACAGGTATCGAAAGCATTTGTACGAAAACGCTTGATTGGACAGACGATAATCCGCCTCCGGCTAGAATAATGTTCATATCCAATGTCAATTCCCGTTTTGTGGAAAGCTTCTCTCGCATTCTTAACCAGCTGCAAGTGAGTGGATTCAACATTCTTCTGGCATACCCAGAAACTCCTAAACAAGCCCTGGTCGCTTCTGCAGAGTGGCTCTGGAAAAGCTTACTGCAGGAAGGTGTTTGTCCTCCGACAAGAAGACAGCCTCTGCAGGACGAGTGCAGTGAAACGGCTGAATCTTCCTGTTTTGTTTGCACACTATGCGATTTTGCTTGTCAAAGCCTTGAAGATTTAACCACGCATCTCAAGGGTAAAGAACATGAACTGCAAGTAAGCTAAGCTCCATTGGAGTCAACAACCTCTTATCTTTGCCTTTAAAACAAAATATCTCTATATATATCTCATGTTATTGGTTGTTGTCGAGCAGGAGTTTGGACCTGAGGTTCGAGTTGATTCGAATGCTACTACTACCATGGTGAAGAAGCAATTAAAGGCAAGTTTTATCTCAAGTTTCAACCTGTGTTTTAAAAAGAAGCAGAAAGAAATCTGATTTCAAAACATGAATATGATTTACTGACTCTGGTTGATGCTAAAATAACATTGTAGAGAAAGTTGGAGGATAAGGTGGTTAAAGCAGGCGTAGTTGACTCTGCAGTTAACACGGTGAATGCACGATTTATTACAAAGTTTCAATATATATATATATACATATAATCCGATTTCTCTGGAAACAGTTGCGTTCAACTATAATCCAAATGTGAAATATATATAGCTAGAATTTGATTTACTGACTTTGGTTGATGCTAAATCATTGTAGAGAAAGTTGAGCAAGAGGAGGAAGAAGTTGAACAGGAGGATGGCCGAATGAGCATTTTGAGAACAAGACTAAGGAAGAAGAAGAATTACATTTCCCATGGGGTGGTGTACAAGAAATAAGCATAGTTTCACAAGATAATAATTAGAGAATGTCAAGCAGAAAGCAGAGAAAACTGCTGAAGTCAGCAAGCCTTGGGATGCAAATAATAAAAAGCAAATTTATAATAGATGGAAGGAGGAAGAGATCGAAGCACTGATGGTAGGGTTTAAGAAGTATGGACGAAAGTGAGAGAAGATAAAAAAACGATCCAGAGTAGCATGATAAGTTCTTTGAGCGTTTTACAATGCAAATAAAAGATGACTAAAGGAGAATTCATACAGAGAAAAAGAAGCAGATTATAGTTTGCAAAGAAGCACAAGATAAGTTAGAAAAGAGTTTTGTGGAGTTGAACAAAATTGTGCGGTAGAACGCTTAGAGAGCTTATCACCATATTTTGGATTGTTTTTTATTTAGAAAATATCCAAAATTGAAAAGCTTATAGGTTAGACACACATCTGAAGAAGATAAGACATACATAATTGATATGTTAAGATTTTCTAATTATTTTTGCTAAAATTAAGTCAGTCAAATAAATAAAATTATATAACAAATGTAAAATGATCGTCCCTTCGAATCCACGTCTCCTTCTTTTTAACTGGACCCATCCTCGTACACTTTTGCTATTCTTTCTCTTTTATACAAATATAAACATAAGTTTACTTATAATTAGTCTTGTATTCCTGTCTTAGATCAAACGAAACGATATTAAATGCTATACAAATCATATCATAAGATATATAAACATGCTAATAAAACACACACGAGGATTATTTTCTTCATTTTCCTAGTTCAGAATGATTTCGATATTATTTTTGAAAAAAACTCTTCCATTCACAGAACAAAAGAAAATAACATATTTAGCATGAATGATATCGATATTATTTTTGAAAAAATCACAAACTTGTATCGATTTCCCTCTATAACTCTATGCCATGTTGATTTATACAATATATTCTCCTTATTTAATAGAATAAAAAAGAAAGAAATCATTCAGAGTCGCAGACTTGCACCCATGTGTGGACTGCAGTTATATGAAAATGATAGCTTCTCATCTCATAAAAATCAAATCATATTGGGTTTGTGCATGCAGTAAAAGGAGATATCATTTTAATCAAACCCGAGATACATAATTTATAAAAATTCATTAGATAATATTTCAACAAGTTAAATTTTATGGGTTAGGGAAGGGTCTTTAATTAATCCCAAAACCAATGATGATACTTTCTACTTAAATAATTTTATTTTTTAATAAATAGAAGTGAATTAGACTTAATTTTTCCATTACACCAAGCTTAATTTCCTAAGGAAGATGAGGTCAAGAAGAGCCTAATTACGCATCATTATATAAAGACGGTGTCACCCAATCTAGTTCTAAACCCCCTAATTGATGAGCCCTAGCTAGTCTATTTATAGGCCTCTCAAAACAGAATTCATAGACTCTAACAAATCTTAAGATTCTCTAAGATCATCTCAAGTCAATCCTTGCTTCCAAGACATAGTAGTAATAAGTATAATTAGTGTTAGCTTTGACCCCTATGATCCTATCACATATCATTAAAGACAAGAAAACCATTGATGAACCTTGGTGAAAGATGAAACAAAAAGAGTATTAGTTACTCCAAATCACTCAAGGCAAGTAGTTAGAAGTCCATAGAGAGGTAATCATGTCTCAAAAGGGTAATTGAGAGAGGAAACAAATAGGCACTTGATTAAGATTCTAGACCGGTTTCTTAAACTAACTACTAGTTTTCCATAAATGTCAACAATACCATCAATTAGATTCTTCTTGGCAAGTTGTCATAATGGCTTCGTGTGAAATGTTATACGAAAAGATAACTAGAAAAAAAAGTAATCAAGATGATAATCAAACTTATGAACTCATTTTCAAACAATGTTTAGTTAAAAAGTGGTCCATATTCTTAGTGTAGAAGAAAGCTGGGTCAAGCTCAGGAATCAATGTTTCTTTATGAAAATCTGGGAGAGTATATGAAAGAAATGTTTGGGGATCCCAAGAAAAGAAAAGCACACAAAAGAATGACACAGAACTCAAAGAAGAACAATGACAACACAATCTTTTCCTTGAAACATCACTTAAAAGAACAACAGTCTCTCTCATCTCAAATCCCCAAAACCCTCTCATGGAGAAAAGAGAAAAGGAACAGGGTATTTCAAACGAAGCACAACACTAAAACGACCAAGCACATGGCATTATAAGATTCTCTTTCTACTTTGCACAATGATTTTGACTTGAACCAAAACTACGGCACCGTTGCTGGTATAAGGAGTAGGGACGTGACACGTTAATGGTGAAGACCATTCATTGACGTCCTGTGTCTCTGCCTTTATAACGAAGCAAGAGAGGATGCAGAAGCAAATAACGATTCATAGAGAACTGCGAAAACTGAGACATTTATGCATTGAATAAAAGAAATAAGCATAGTTTCACAAGATAATAATTTCTTTGGGTTATTGTTATGATCCATTCAACAAATAAACAGGTTAGATTTTGTTCAGAAGTTTGCTGGCCAGTTAAGATGACCAAGCTGTGGTTGCTGATAGGCACCGACTTGAACTGGAGAAGGCGACGGAGCAACCCCGAGCCCAACGTTACCACCCAGTCCAGACCCCATATGGTGCGGATTCGCCATTGGACCAGGCTGTGGCGAGTGGAAGACACCTTGGAACTGCATATGAGACGATTGAACTGGAGGAGAGTTGAAGGATGATAAATAAGCACCATGAGGTGTTTGTCCAGCCATGTTGTAATATGGGGGAGACTGAAGACTTGAAAGATCTCTTGAGTTTTGCATCCATATTTCGGAAGTCTCAGCCTGGTGTCAAAGAAAGAAACCAAATAAGAGACTCAGACTGATATAAGTTAACGTGCAAAACCCAAATGTCCAACAATAGAAACCTACTCATCATTACCTGAGGATTAGGAACATATACATTTCCGTCTTTGTACTTCATGCGAGATGAATCTTCAAATCCCGGAGCATTACCAACTACATTGAGTGAACTAATTTGATACCCAGAAGGGTTGTTGAAAGTCCCAAAACCTGTTGGTCCACCGGCAGGGACTGGCTTAAACTGCTGGATCCCATACTTGAGGCCATTTGCACTGGGATGAGAACTGCCTCCAGGCATCAGCACATAGCTATTGCCATTTGAAGGGTGAGCATATGCTGCTGGATTACCAGAGTATCCTTGCATGGGCATTTGAGGGACATAGACCGGGGAGAGGAACTGACGATACGGCATACCGTTGGGAAAATGTGAAACATGAACCTGCGGATACATCTGTGCCATTGGCGCCTGTTGCTGCTGCAACATTGGAATTGTAGAGGCAGGGGAGTTGTTGAACATGTGCGGATTTAATGCTTGCTGCATGACCAAAAGGATAAAACATTTAGTTCAACTCTGGTTAATGACATGGAAATACAAACTAAGATACATGGACAGTACCCTTCTTCTCATATCTACAAAATTCTCTACAAAAATCTCTAACAAAAAGAGAAATCACCTCCTGTGGAGAAGGTAGTCCTTGTCCCCGCATGTTTTCATCCATTACTTGCCTGAAATACGGAAAGTCATAACCACCTCGGGGATCATAATCCTGCTGAGAATGAAGAGCACATCATGAGACCAGCACCAAAGCACTAGAGAAGTAATATATCCCGTATATCCTACTCCTATCATTAAAAGTGTTGTGGCAACACGTAAGCATACATTCACTATCTATTCTGAATTATATACACTATCTACTCTGATATCTTTATTTTGATGTAAAAAAAAATAAAAAAATACACTATCTATTCTGAAAAAAATTACGACAAAGTAAACTCACTGAAGAATTGTGCAGTTCAAGAGGATCTTGCTGCTGCTTCGGTTCTAGAGTAGCATAAGGAGGAACATTTCCACTGATGAATTCAATTTGCGCATACTCATCCAAATTTGGAGATCTAGGAGCCTCCTTCTGTTCAGAAAACAGTTGCTCTGATGCCATCAATACAGGAGGCGGTGAGCCAGCTCCAGAATTTCTGACTTCATTATCAAAAGTTTCCACGGTCTTAGTGCCAGAAGCACCATTGGTTGACTCCTCGGGAGGCGGAGTGGGCAAACTGACATCAATATCACTGTGTTTAAGTTCTTGTGAAGAGCATGCTGAATTCATCGAAGGATCAAAACTACCAAAAGTCAGCTGACAGCGAACAGTTTCTGGGACACGAATATGATCTGCAATGATGAGATTCTGACTATCGCTGATACTAACATGTGAAAGCTTATCCTGCATCTTCACAATTTCTGATTCCACGTTTATGGAATTATCAGTGGGAGGAGCACGAGACTTTTTAGGAGTTCCAATAAGTCCAGGGTTATGTCCACTAGATTTCTGATTAGATTTAGGCTTCCACTGTTTATTCTGGGAAACTCCTACGTGAAATAAAAGTTAAAAAAAGTCTCAGTATCATGACAAAAATTAGCCTTGCACCAAAACATCCGATAAATCAAAAGACCCCAAGAAAAGTTACACAAAAGCGTAACATTAAACGAAGTGGAAACTTTTCCTTGGGGCAACTTAGTTAGCATGAATCAAGCCAAAAAAGCACCACAAACCGATTACACTCGCTAGAATAAGCAGCAAAATTACCTTTTGGATGACCACCAGCTTGCTGTTGTGTTCTAACATGTTGGTAGCTTCTATTCCCATGTTGACTGTTTGAAAGAGACCTATGATTGGGCATAACAGACTCTCGTGCATTAGCTTGACTGCCTTGATCAATCTTTGAAATTGGGGAAAATGGTCTATATGCTTTTGGAACATCTTTTCTAATTGCAGGCTCCACCAAAGATTCAGCTGCAAATGAATCTTTCGAAACATTTTCAGAAGGTTTTCTACCAATACCTACACCCCTAACTTCACGTCTGATAGCTCCAACAGCTGATGATCTAGAATCAGGAGATGGTACATGAACAGGATCTGCAGAAGACGAATATACACCAAGCACAGAATTGCCTGATGGCACAGTACCATCATGAACTGTCTGCCTTCCGTCATAGAGTTCTTTTCTTGTAGGACGACGCAGAGGAACATTTCCAGTCTGCCTGGACCTCCTATGAGCTACATCCCGATCCCCATATGGCTGATGATCCACCGAACCACCCGATGAGCTGCCAAACCATAAAAACAGAAAAACATTCATATTTAACTTATTCAAGTTCAGAAGATGTTTTTTTTTTGATGTAGGATAACAAGATTTTTCAGAAAGTTTTCAATCTCCTGAGCAGCAATCACACTTGTCGGGAATAACTAACAAGTAAACATAATAACCGTTTCAATTTTTAACAGTCTCACGAATTTGATTATGCCTCGTCTCCACGTGCACTACTTTCCTAAGTCTCCGCAAAAAGATACCACTAGAGCGAAGTCTTCTAGTACTATAAACATATATCACTGACAGAGCCCATTTTACATGGGCCAAAAAATTATGGCAAGTTAACTAATAGAATCATCTAGAATATGACTAAAAGAATAAAGTGCATGAAAAGAAAGACCTCTTTTTGTTTCGAATGGCAACTTCTTCGCTAATATTTGATCCAGATGACTGGACGGAAGTATGCTTCAATTCTTTATCTGCATTCAGATTAGACCTGTTGTCCCTAACAACACGAAACTCTCTGCTGGGTCCTGCAGTTGCATGAAACAACAATCGATTAAGACAGCAGACAACATTTCTAGGTGCATATAGTCAGTAAGTTATGTGAACACCTCAATAACCCATCACATATATACAAAAATCATATTAGTGGATAATACATGCATCTCATACATACGGGAATTGATTTTTTAAGGTGCATTTCTACGTGCCTATAGTCAGTAAGTTGTGTCTATTCTTTCTTAACGGGGAATTGATTTTCTATTCTAGGTTCAAGCCGAATGTACTTTATATCCCTCTGTGAAAGGTGTGTTTGACAGAACGGATTAAGATCAACTTAAAGCACAGAGATCAGAAGAAAATGGTCATCACAATTAGTTACCAGCAGTGGGATTCTTAGGAACAGCATTTCGAGGAGCTGCATTCCTGGGAAGAGAATTCTGATTGTAGTCTCCTCTCCGAACATTATGTTCAGGCTGTGTTCGAAGATTCACTTCTCTAGGAATGTTTTCAGAAGGTTTTCTTCTGTCAGCAGGCTCCACAGATGTCGTGTCCTGAGGCCAAAGAACAAACGATAACAATCAAAAGACTTAACCCTATGAATCAGACCTCTAAAATGAACCCGAAAGCATAAAAAAATGCATTGAGAATTTTCAAAGCACAATTCAGGGATTCAGCAAACTCAGTGAAAAAGAAGCAAAAGATTTCAACCACCAACTGAGAGTAACACAAAATATCAAATTCCATCACAATGATAGTCAGACTCTTGACTAAAACAAAAACAACCCTTAACGCAGCTACGCACCAGATAACACACTAATGACACAAATACTACCATCACTTTATTCATATGAAACGCAGAAAAGAGTAGAGAGCAAACCGAACAAAAAAATAAACAGTTACCTCTTTCTTCTTTTCCCTTTTTCTCTTCACCTCGTGGAATGGATCTGTGTAGCATAGACATGAAAAAAATGAATGATGAGAACAACAACCAAAGATATCCCATGATTTAATAATACAGTCCAATCAATAATCTACAAGTCTCGCTTCTCAAGAACACGATTCAATCAAAGTATGAAGAGGGAGATTGAGACCTTGATATATCAGCCTCTGCACAGCCTCGTCAGCGTCCATGTTAGTTTCTTTCAACGCAGCAAAGATATCGGCGTCAGAGTGATTACCCACAATTTCCTTTATGGAACGGATCTTATTCCTCGTTTCTTCATCAATTCCTGACGCAAAACTACCGCCAGTGGTCACCATCTCCGACCAAAAACGATCGCCGGATCGAATAAGCAAAACAAGGAAAGCGAGAATCGATAGAAGGCTTTGACAGATGGGATTAAGGTAGTGAAAAACCTTTTCTAGCGACAAAATATTTCGCCCTTAAACCCTAAAATCGAATGCGGAATTAGGGTTTCGAGTTCAAAGAGAAGAGAAGAGAAGAAGAAACAAGTAGTACGGCTTAAAGACTAAAGAGAGGGTTTTGGGAATTTCGTTCAGAAGTTGATAAACACACAAAAAAAAGAAAAGATAAACACAAAATGACCATTTTACCCTCTTTCCCGGATGAAATATTAAACGTTGAGCAACCCGTTATTTTGTGAAGAAGATGGCCTGGGCAAGTTATCCTAATCCAAAAATCCGAACCGGTACTGAACCAAAAATATCCGAATCAAATTTGATCCAATTTTTAAAATATCTGTTCGGATTCTAAATTCCTATATCCGAAGAACCGAACCCGAACCAGAACCAGAACCGAATGTTGTGTTATACTTCACTTTCTTTTATCTTATTCATCTATTATACTTCACTTTTTTTTTTTTCATGTTACCTTGATGTATAAACAATAGAAACTCAAGTGAGAAGACATAAATTTTGTTGTTACTGTAATTACATGTAAAATTGCATTTCTCTAAAAGGAGGTCTCTAAGAGATAGCATAATCATTATGCTATTCCATAAATTATCAAATCAGAATTGAAATCCTGAACATGGATCTACCTAATTAATATATCTAACAAGAAGCAAAGGAAATTGAAAGGAAAGTCTTTGTTTATTAGAGCTTTTGTTCAAGTTAAAAGCTAAAAGAAAGTCTTTTGTTGTGTCTTCGTTCTGTAGCACCTCCACTTAGTAAATCTATCAACTCACAAGTACTGCTGTTGTATCCTAGCTCTGTTCTGTTCCCACCACAACCTCGCATGTGTTTCCTCAAACTTGTCTCGGCTACACAACAAACAACATTGTCTCAATGTTCAGAAAGAGAGAGTAATGTAAATACCACAATGGGTTTTTTTTTGTGTTATGTACCTGAAGCGAACGCGTCTAAGCTGGCGATTACCATCTGGTAAAGCTCTGATTGTAATGTAGACACCAGGTTCATCTTGTTCTACCCATTCAGTTTCCATGTCGCTTGCGTTACTCAATGAGACCTCCTCTGATCCATCTTCTGAGCTACTTCTAGCAGAACCATTAACCGATGATGTTTCTGTCTTGGTTCCGCTGATACTAGAGAGCTTTGGTGTTGAAGCAAGACCAGCAGAGTCATAACATTTTGGTGTTTGGGTTGGTTGGTGATCAGGTGAATCCGACAAGGAGTGCCCCGTTCCCGTCATGCCTGGAATATTGTTGCGAGGTCGCTCTTTGTCCAGAGGTGGAGTTACAGGACTGTCCTTCGCGGACTGTATTTGCGAGCCCTGGTACAAGGTTTTTCCAAGGATCTACTTAGGAATTTACGTACATGATTGATTATTGAAGCTTATAGTCGCAACATTGTATAACCCAAGAGAGATATAAACTCAGAAAGCTTTGGTTGTGATGATCAATTTCCTAGTTCAATAATGAAATAGCATTACCCCATGTTCTGATATAGGAGGAGTTGGGAGCGGCACGCTCTCCTGATTGAACTGCTGCACGTTGTATAACTCCATGACCTTTTCAAAATTCTCTGCCCACCATCTTTGAGCTTGCCATTTATCGAACATCTCACGACTGCAACAAGAAGAGTAGAAAACTTTTAAACATCACCATCTATCTAGCCTCACATCAGCTAAACTCTTGTTAGTTTGGCGCAAACGGCTCTGATGTGTAACACAATAACTCAGCTTCTGCAAAATATAAAGCTAGAGATACCAATTCTGGGTCAAAATATCCATCCTTGAAGGCACCACGACAGAAGCTAGTCTCAGTAATATGGAGCTTGGTGCTTCTCATTTTCAACCATTGACAATCAAAGGCTTCTTAAGCTCAACATGGCTAGAAAGAATTACCTGAACCGAATCCTCTTTAGATCATTCCCTCCCTGAGGCAATGACACAAATGTGATGAGAACACCAGGCTCCACTTGCGCAACCCATTCCTTGACCTCGTCCTCCTCCATGAATTCTGTTTGGCCGCTCATGGATGTAGGCGTTCCTTCTTCACTAGAAAGCCCTTTTAACCTGGACTCCATTTCGTTCCCCAAAATCTTTGGAGTCCCAGCAGCTCTCTGGTATGCGTAATGAAACCTTCCAGAATCCGAATCAGCATAGTTCGGGTTCCTATTCCGGTTTGATGTGCCAGAACACGGTTTGCAGTTTTTGTATGCACCTGAAGCCTTTACTGCCATGTCCTTGAGCTGAGTGAACAGTAGTCACATACATACAAGAGTCACATGCTTTTGACAAAACTAGAGATAAAAGAGTAATTGACAGACAATTAATTCAGAAGAATAAGTGTTTGAAGAAGTAATAGAAGGAGCAAGAGTCAGTCAAAGTCATGGTTTTACATGTTTTGTTCTTTAGCTCCTAAGCAGAAACCAACGAGACTAAGATGGTCCCGCCATGAAAATTCTTCTTGTTTCTTGTTTTTGCCAGTTTCTCTTTTGAAACGAACAATTGATGACATGAAAGTGAAGTTAGAAGAAAGAGGATTAAGCTACCTGCGACGTCAGCGATCTAATCGCCTGCTTAGTCCTGGGCGTCCCAATTTCATCATCTTCTTGGTGAGTAGATCCGCCATTGTTGGCGTTTAGCTGCTTCGTACACGCTATACACGTCAGCATCTCTCCCGACCTATATCACATTTCAGGCAAAACTCTAGGAATTAAGAAACCATCGCTATAATTGTTCCATCCGCGACAATGCATATACAAAGTTACATACACTTGCAACAACAGCTTCGAGTCTGTAAAATTCGATTTCGTTTTGTTTTTCTTCTTGAAACGCAGACTCCGAATCACAGAGCAATGAAGAACTCAAATGGACGGTTGAATATATGACCGTTACACCATCGGAAAATTAGGGCGCAGGATCTGTAGATCAAACCCAGAAAAAACACTCTCTTCTTCGTCCTTGCGACAGAGAGAATGAGTGGGAGACGAATCAATCAAGTAACACAAAGCTGAAGCATAATCTGCGGATTTGGGGGGAGAAAACAAAAAAAGGAGCTTTGAGATTTGGGTTGCTATTGAGTTCGTTGGACACTGCATAAAAGAAAGGTTTTGCACACACCAAGTGTGGTCTACTGTGTTTCTTATGGATCCTCTGTGCCACATGCCAATTTATTTTTCAAGATTCCTTTTTAAAGATTCTTAATTTTATAGATATTTGTTGTTCGAAAAAAATAATAATAGATATTTATGATTCAAAATATTTTTGGTTAATTTAAAATTTGTAAGATATCAAATATACATAATTTGATTTTTTATTTGATTTTTATTTTACAACACATATATTACCGTTACCGATCTATCATCATTCAAAATATTTATATTTTATTCTACCTTTTCTTATTGTTTTGATGAAAACAAAAGTGAAGACAATATTAGTTAAGAACACATATGTTAGATTTACCTTGCATTTCATTTGTAACATCACATTTACTTATTTTATATATTGGATTTCAGTATTTTTAACATCACATTTACTTGTTTTGCCTTTTATTAATATATATTTTTTGACATATGTTTGCTGGGATAAAATAAATCTTTGTTTTTGACACAACTTTTGTTTTTCATTTGATAATTGAAATTTTGCATTTAAACTTTAATTCAAATACAAATTAACTATACATTTTTATAGCATGTTTTGTTTTTTTCACGCTTTTCCTAATAAATTTTATATACATGATAAAATAGTAACCACTGAAAGTAATTAGAAATAGTGAAAGAACAATAAAAAAATTGGTGCTGTCATTGAAATGACAGAATAATTGTATGTCTGTTTAAATAATATACAATTCGAAGGAACATTATGGCATAAATTATCAAATCAGAATTGAAATCCCAAACATTGATCAATCTAAATTAATTAATAAAATGTATATCTTACTCTAACAAGAAACAAGGAAACTGAGAGGAGAGTCCCCTTGTTTAGCTTTTGTTCAAGTTAAAAACTAAAAAACAAAAGAGAGAGTCTTTGTTGTTCTTTGTCTTGTTCCTCATCTTATTATTATAATTATTAACTCACGGTCACAAGTCACAAGTACTGCTGTTGTATCCTAGCTCTGTTCTGTTCCCACCACAACCTCGCATGTGTTTCCCCAAACTTGTCTCGGCTACACAACAAACAAGGCAAAGACATTATCTTTTGTAACCAAACAATGTCTCAATCAATGTTCAGAAAGAGAGAGGCATGTCATAGCACAATGGGTTTTTCTGTTATGTACCTGAAGCGAACACGTCTAAGCTCGCGTTTACCATACGGTAAAGCTCTGATAGTAATGTAGATACCAGGCTCATCTTGCTCTACCCATTCGGTTTCCATGTCGCTTGCGTCACTCACAGAGACATCCTCGGATCGATCTGCTGAGCTACTTCTAGCAGAACCATCAACAGATGATGTCTCATTCTTGGTCCCGCTGATGCTAGAGAGCTTTGGCGTTGAAGCTAGAGCCGTAGAGTCATAATGCTTACGTGTTTGGGTTGATTGGTGATCAAGTGAATCAGACGAGGAGTATCCCATTCCTGGAGGTTGCTCTTTGTTCAGAGGTGGAGTTACAGGACTGTCCTTAGCGGACTGTATTCGCGAGCCCTGGTACAAGGTTGTTCCAAGAATCTATTCATGAAACGCAAAAATGTGGCGATGAATGATCATTGAAGCTTAGAGTTGCAACATTGTATTACAACAAGCAATAAACCCAGAAAGCTTTGGTTGTGAAATAGCATTACCCCATGTTCGGATATAGGAGGAGTTGGGAGCGGCACGCTCTCCTGATTGAACTGCTGCACGTTGTATAACTCCATGACCTTTTCAAAATTCTCTGCCCACCATCTTTGAGCTTGCCATTTATCGAACATCTCACGACTGCAAAAAGTAGAAATTTTAAAACATCACCATCTAGCCTCATAACACAGAAATAGGAGCTGCACAATTCAAAGAATCCCAAAAGCTAGAGACACAAATCTTGGGACCACAACAGAAGTTAGTCTCGGTACTATGGAGCCTGGTGCTTCTACTTTCAACAGTTGCGTGTACAAATAGAGACTTCTTAAGCTCAGGGTCATCTAGACTTTAGCTCATGACAAGCCAAATTGAAACGTATATCAGGCTCATTTAGAGTTTTAGGTGTACCTAATTCCGACGAGTATAATTACTTTTGAGCGGGGTGAGGCATCAAGGTAAATAGAATGGTGAGGCGACAACTGGCCACATAAAAACCCAAAAGCAGCTGGGACAGGGAAACCATAGAGTAGGTAACTTGGGAAAACCAAAAGAAAATTTATGGATGGGAAGATTTACTACTACTCATGGGTGTCACAAGAAAACAAACGTCTATTTACAAAATCAGATCAAGAAGTAAAACCTATTACGCCGTAATAAGAAAGCAAAAAGCAGCCTGTGTGAGAATCTTCTTCAATGTCAGATCAACACACAACACTATATTCAGTTCAATATGGCTAGAAACAATTACCTGAACCGAATCCTCTTTAGATCATTCCCTCCCTGAGGCAGTGACAGAAATGTGATGAGAACACCGGGCTCCACTTGCGCAACCCATTCCTTAGCCTCGTCCTCCTCCATGAACACTATGTATTCTGTCCGCCCGCTCATAGAGGTAAGTGTACCTTCGTCACTCGAAAGCGCTTTCAACCTGGACTCCATTTCCTTCCCCCAAATCCTTGGAGTTGAGCTTGCAGTCCCAGTTCTCTGGTACGCATAATGAAACCTTCCAAAATCCGAATCAGCATAGTTTCGGTTCCGATTCCGGTTTGATGTGCCAGAACACGGTTTGCAGTTTTTGTATGCACCTGAAGCCTTTACTGCCATGTCTTTAAGCTGAATGAACAGTAGAGTCAGATGCCTTGATAAGAGAGTAATTGACAATTCAGAGGAATAAATGTTCGAGGAATCAGAATTACAGCTCGATCAATCACAAAACCAAGAAAAGAAAGATAGATTAAGACCACGAGTCAAATCTCTACCAAACCAACGAGACTAGGATGGTCCCGCCAGAAAATTTCTTCCTGTGTTTTTTGTTTTCGCCATTATCTCTTTGAACCAAACAATTAGTGAAAGTGAGCTGAAAAGAAAAAGGATTAATCTACCTGCGACGTCAGCGATTTGATCGCCTGTTTAGTCCCAATTTCTTCATCCTCTTGTTGCCTCTCGGGAGTAGATCCGCCATTGTTGGTGTTTAGCTGCTTCGTACACGCTATACACGTCAGCATATCTCCCTCCGAACCCTAAAACTTCATGAGATGAAGCAAAAATTGAAGGAAAACCCAGGATCACATTTCAGACAAAACTCGGATCACATTAA
The DNA here is from genome assembly GCA_030161315.1 of Eutrema japonicum. Classification (NCBI taxonomy): domain Eukaryota; kingdom Viridiplantae; phylum Streptophyta; class Magnoliopsida; order Brassicales; family Brassicaceae; genus Eutrema; species Eutrema japonicum. The sequence goes on along the minus strand of BSQW01000008.1, from coordinate 49,419,510 downwards.
GAAAACATCGCTATAATTGTTGCATACGCGACAGTTCTTGGACAGCACCTAGACTCCGCGATTGCTCACGATCACATAACCACCAGTGAAGAGCTCAAATTGAGTGACGGCTGTTGAATATGACCGTTACGCCAACGACAAATTAGGGCACAAGATCTGTAGAATGAGTGAGAAACATCAAATATTCTCTCTGTATCTCTGTCTCTAGAAACACAAAACCTGAAGCGGATTTGGGGAAAAAGAAAAGAAAGAAGAGCTTTGAGATTTGGGCTTTAAGTTCGTTGGACACTGCACATGAAGTGTGGTCTACTTTCTATTGATCCTCACTGCCACATGCCAATTTATTTTTCAATATTCTTTTATGGTAACAATAAGAATATTTCTTATTTAGGATCTGGAAAAAGAGGAAAAATGATTAAACGTTGAACGTGTATAAATGATAGAGCAAGAATATATTTTTGAAAATAAATTTTTTTTTGTAAATCTCTATAATATTATTTAAAAATATATTTTTGAAAATTAACTTTGTTTTGTAAATCTCTATAATAATATTTAAGAATATATTTTTGAAAATGAACTTTGTTTTGTAAGTTATTATGCCATTACAAATAACAAGAATAATTGAAATATGAAAAAATATTATTATCTTTTACAACTAGTGATAAAAATATGGAAAATATTTATTTTGCATTAAAGATATAATCTACTATATATTTTTAAATAATAATTAATCTATTTATATTCAAATAAAAAAATTCTAATCGAAATCTTGATATATTTTTCACTATAGTTTATTATATTTTATTTGAATTTATATCAAAATAAAAATTGAAAAATAATTTACTAATTTTATAAAAAGTTAGACATAAAAAAATTAATTTTCTTAAGAGTTCGTGAACTAACCACAAAACTATAATCATTAAATTGTGCATAATAGAGTTGTCTTTTCAAGATTATAGGTTTTACGGATTAGCCCGAATAATAATTTAGTCTACTGCAAAACGGGTTAAATAAACAAATTATTCCGTTTGACAACTCTATCTATAATCATGAGTTAGACATATTATAAAATTCTAATAAAACTAATTTTTTAAAAATTTCAAAACGATTTTTTATAGAAAATTACCCCAAACTAATTATAGCGCGTATTAAGTCCTAGTGCATTAACATATTTCTAAAAGCTTATAAAATAGTTATGATATTAATTTTCTTTTTATAATTGTTTCCCACCTAAACCTCTTAATACTTTTTTCTTCTCCTTGAAACTTTAAGCCCTTTGATTACATTATGAGTCTCCAAGTACAGCTTCCACATCATCAAATCATGCCTTTTCAAAAGTTTATCTAAAGTCTAAAGTTTAATTTATAAACATTTTTTTGTTATATTTTCAGTTATAATAATGAGGAGTCATAAGTCAGGCCAATTATGATGATAGCCCAAACAAGTTTGAACGGATCATAAGAAAAGGCCCAATAGCTTATCATACGCTCTTCCGTAGGTGATCACACCCTCGCGTCGTATTATACATTTTATTTTTTCTTCCTCAATTTGCTCATTGCAACAACAAAAAAAGGATCAAATCATTCTCTCCGTTGTTCTTCTTTTCTCCTGAGATTCATTGTTGACTCGTTTACCGGAATCTTCTCTTCAACTCGCCGGTATACCCTACCTCTGTCCGAAAACCCTAATTCGCTGCTCATCTTCTCAGGTTTCTATCATCAGATTCTGTTTTTTTTTTTTTGCCTTTAGCTTTACTTTCCCGAGAAATTTGTGGCAAATTTTGAGAATTCGGTGATTCAGTTACCTGATTTAGGGTTTCTTTCTAGTAAAAAATCGTATGTATTGGACATTTCTGCTATGGGTTGCAAACATTGTCTTTTTTTTTTGTTTCTTCTGCTTTAATGTGTTTAGGATTTTTGGTTTTGTCCTTCTTTTTCATGTTGTTTGTTCCTTAAAGTTGTGAGTATATTTCGTTGTTTGATGTATGAGTATAAATTTGTGCTTAAACATTGGCTTGCAAATTACATGTTTGTTTGTTGTTCCCATGGCTCACAATCGGAGTTACGCTATGGTTTCAGCTTTGTAGCTCAGTTATATAATCATAGCATTATTTCTTGCGGAGCTTGCAGAACATTCACATTACTTCTCTGTATAGTGGAGGAAAGAGGAAGATACATTTTAGTTGATTAACCCCCTAGTAATATACTTTTTATTTTAGTCGATCCAGACAATCTATTCAGAAATTTGAACAGTTATATTTCTTTCATTTAGAAATTGAAACGGGTTTTTTTTGTCCGCAAGAATGCGCGAATTGGAGGCCAGTTATGCATATCAGGCTTATCGTCCCATGAGACTTGGCAAATTAAACATAAACCTAATTTGATTTTGTACAGTTATCTTTATTATCTTATTGAGTAGCTGGTTTGTCCATATATTAATTTCTTCTCTCACTTCAACTTGCAGTCTGAACAGGTTAAGGCAACAATGAATAGCCAGCCTTCATCCAATGGGTTTCCACACAGGAGAGTTGAAAAAGAGGCAGGGATGAATAAAGCACAGCCGATGAAGTCACACTCCTTAAAAAATACAGGTTTTCTATATATATTTATAGATATATGCATGTATATCTATATTCTGATCTAGCATCAATATCTTGTTTGTTGATACATATGTGCAGAAAATGGCGGGGGAGCTGCAAGTGTGGATAGCCCTTCTCGTGATCTGTTTGTTTATCTCACAACTTGTAAAATCGGACATCATGTAGAAGTTCATCTAAAAAATGGATCGGTTTACAGTGGCATATTTCATGCTGTTGACGTGAAGAACAATTTCGGTGAGGCTCTGAATGGAACCTTTTTGTTCCTTTAAGATGTGATATATGTAAGAAGAGGTGACTTATGTTTTTTGTCACTTACAAACTGCTTTGAAAATTTCAGGAATTATTTTGAAAATGGCATGCTTGATTAGGGAAGGTGGTTTACGAGGAATGAATCCCCGTTCTCCGCTTGTCAGCCAGCCACTTTCCAAGATATTCATCATCCCTGCCGACGAACTTGTGCAAGTTATAACTAAGGTGTGTACTCTTTTCTTGGGGATGGGATTGAGTTTTTATGCTCATGTCAGTGTGTAGCATGTTAGAAAGACTACTTGGGGTTTGACATTATTATTTCTATGTCATTGGTTTTGGTGCTAGGACCTTCCTGTATACAGTAATAACGGCTCAAATTCAGTTCAATGCGAGAAACCGTTAGAGCTGTTGACAGACTCTTCTATATCTCAGTCTTATCATGTTGATTTGGAAAGAGAGCTGAAACGTTGGGTACCTGATGAAGATGTTCCAGATTGTCCAGATCTGGAGAATGTGTTTGATGACCCTTGGAAGAGGTAGTGATACTTATTCTTTTAGCCAGGATGTTTTTCCTTTTAATTAGGATTTCTATTTGCTGAGTTAGAAAACTGTTTAGTACTTCTATTTCTCTATTTCCTTTTCCTTCGATGTTTGCTTTTACGTGTTATCATATAGAGATGAATTCCGGCCCTAATTGACACTCTTACTTGGTTGCCTGCTTGTTTCTTGTTCTCTCAGTTTGTACACTCTTCTGGGGCTAAATTAATAAACCCTCTCTTAACATGTCTTGTACGTGATGATATCATAGGGGATGGAATCAGTTTGAGGTCAACGAAACATTGTTTGGAGTAACGAGCACTTTTGATGAGGAGCTGTATACTACAAAACTTGAGAGAGGTCCTCGGACGACGGAGCTAGAAGAGCAAGCCTTGAGGATTGCGAGAGAGATTGAGGGCGAGAGTACCCGAGATCTTCACGTAGCAGAGGTGAATTAGGGATGTCTTATGTGCCACGTGGTTTTTTTCGTTTCCTAGTCGTACCATTTCTAATTTCTTATGGTTCATGCATGCAATCATCTCACACAGGAAAGAGGGCTTCAGCTTAGTGGAAAGTTTGATATTGACGAGGAAACCAAATACTCATCGGTCTACCCGGTTAATGGATTTGATGATACAGGTTATGAAGAGGAAGAAGAAATTTTGTTGGATTGCTGCAACAATATGACTTTTGGTGATTCATCTGCTTCTGATGGCATGAAATCTGCTTCAACTGGCAAGGTCTATGAAGAATCATGGGTATGATTGAGTTCTTCTCGGGTAGTAGTTTTTAGGATAATAATCGGTGATTTTTCCATTTTTTCGTCCTTCAGGGTGACGGTCTACCTTCACGAAATAACACTATTGTTGATCAGAACTGCTCAAACTCAAATAAGCATGCTTGGCAGCTAATATTCGAACAGCCATCCAAAGATATTCCTGCTCCAGGCAGCAATATCAGGTTTTTTTTTTTCTTTCCTTGGAATATGCACGTTCTTTTTCAAAAAGATATTTTTTGATCTATAACATTCTAATAGCTCATCCTAACAGGAATGAGCAGAGAAACAGCAAAAGTCTAGAGGCTTCCCATTATAAAAAGGTAACTAAGTTAAACTTATTCGACACATCTAATCTTGGTTGCATTTAGGATTTCGTAATGTTCCATGACATATAACATTGTTCTGTTGGCTTCTATATGTATTAACGCAGCCGTCCGAGGAATCAGTGTCTGGTCTTAAAGGTATGTGCAACTTCATTTTAGCTTTATCATATCTATCTACTCCCATTGCATCTTAAACGTTGATACCCATGGAAATTCCAACCGAGTCTTTGAATGGCACTCATGATATTAATGAAGATGCAGCAACCTCTGATCCGGCTTGTCTACAATGGAGAGCTTCTGATAGGCAAAGTTCCACTGATGGAAAACTAGTCGGCCGACTTTCTGACAGAGCGAAATCTGAGAGCTCTTGTTGGTGGCCTGGAAGCTCCATTTCTAGAAATTCAGAAAACTCGGCACCTTGCTCAGCATTGAGTCGTCCAATTCTATCACCAAGCTCTTCAATTGGTTCTTATTCTTCAGAAAAGTCCCCACTCAACCCAAATGCTAAGGTTTTGTTTGCCGTGCTTAGATTATTATCCAATACAGGTAGCATTGGCGTAGAGTGGGGTGTTACTCTTAAGATTTTATTAATGAGCTTTGGGTCTGATTCAGGAATTTAAGCTTAACCCCAACGCAAAGAGTTTCAAACCATCTCCAAGCGCTACACGGCCTCAATCTCCAGTTCCGGAGGGATCATTCTATTACCCTCCCGTTCCACCGATGCCTGGAATACACATTAGATACGGAGTAACTTTCTCTATCCTTTAATCCACTGAAATGGTAAATCGAGCTAAAGTCTCTGTTATTATGTTATCTGATTCACAAAGAAAATGGAAATTGACAGATGGGAGCAGCATTTCCTGGACAAGAACCGATGATGTATAATAATACAACACAGCTTGGTCCAAATCAAACATATTATTCTCCAAATGGTCCACAGGTTTGTTGCTATTAAAGCCATGACTCGAAAATTCTTTATTGGAAAACTGAATCTTGGAATCAAATTTATAACAGTACCCACAACAGATGATGGTTGGTCAGCAGAGGCCGGTTTTGTTCATGCCGCCATCACCGTACCAACCGGTTTACTATTATCCTCCATCATTTGTTACAAATGCTCAAAAGAGTTGACAAAGATTTCGCTGACATCTTTGATATTTATTGCAGGAGATGCCATATAAAGGAAGAGACTCTTACTAGCTCATGAATGGTTTCGAATAATCTTCTGATGGAATGGGTTACTTTATTCTATTTCCAGCATCGAATCTTTTATTTTTTAAATTGATAAAATAGTTTGATGTTCCATGGGAGGAAAATTGAACACATTTGATGTTTGATTTAGGTAAGATTTACATTGCTGATCTCACTTCTTTATACACTCTGTTTAAACTTTAACGTTAATCTTTAGATGTATGACGCTCTATGTTCGATTCTTTTTATATATTAAAAAAAAAAAAACTTTAGGTAGGCAAACATGTTTTTTTATTTTATTTGGCTTTTAGCTTTTCCAAATCAACGATTGATGTTCAATCTTCCATATACGTGTTAAGATTTGGTAGGCAAGGAAGTAGTGTGTTCGATTATTGAGTTTGAATTCGTAATGTTTAAATATGAAATTATTAGGATAATGGGTCTAAGTCTCTTTTTTTTTGTGTCTTACATGATTAGTATGTTCGTATAAATCATTATTAATCTTCTTGTGGTGGTGAGTTGAGAAATAAGAATCCATGTTAGGAGAGATTTGAGCATGTTAACTTTGTCGTTTTTAAATTAGTACTAACATGGATAAATTATGGGACTAACATGGATTTGAGCATGTTTTTGAACTAACATGGATAAATTAGTAACATCGAACTTAGTATTATTTAAAAGTTGAAAAACATGGCGAGTTATATTTATTATTTTCTCTCTAAAGGATGATTCATAATAATGGCGTTTGTGATATTTTCGTTTTATCATGGAATCATCACTGCCACTAACTTTTGTTTGGATAAATGATACTAAAATCTATTAATAAATCTGAAAACTAGTCTAAATCAAATAATTGATTCTAAGAACTTCTAGATTCCCTCGATGGCATTATAGTAATATTTTAAGTTAACACCTGTCACCTCTTCGGAAGCATGAAAGTAACCCATTTCTTTTCTCACTTTATGGAAGCATCTCTCCAAATAGTTGAAATTTTATTAGTCATTTTATTCAACTAAAATATTCATCTCAAAATAGAAATGTTCCTATAAAGTTTTTCCTTTTTTTTTTCTTTTCTTTTGCTTATATTTTTTTATGTATTTTTATTGTAATTACTATTCAGAGTTGTGGATTAAATGTAGGGAGATGGAGCAGAAACTACCAAATTACGATTCGTCGTTGCTTGTGTTGGGGAAGCTGCATCAAGAAAACTGAAAAAGGGCTCTTCTTTGCTTGACTTGCAATAAATTTCAATTACCCCAACTACAACATTAAAATTACTTAAAATTATTCGCTTAAATGCAATATTGATTGCACCATAAAGAGATGTTGACAACCTTCCACTTCTCCTTTTGCTTATAAAGAGATGTTGAAATCGACCAAAAACAAAAAAAAGTTGTTGAAAAATTACGTATATACATTATCCAAGTGTTTTTACTACAATTGATGTTTAAGAATTGTCCACGTTTATTATGCCCTAAATAAAATGCTATACATCATTAATAAGAAATGGAAATTCTCGTGTTGTGGAATTATCAAACTAACTATTGGTCATGTGAAGTGTAACTGGACGGCCTCACGCCCGTTCAGAAAATTAGTCTGAACCCGTTTAGGACATAAAATTACTTTCGAGTCTAATAAAAAAAAAACATATGAAAAAAAAGGAATAGCTTTGGATTTCAACTCCAAATCGATGGTTTCCTTTGCCTATTGACTGAACCTGAATAGGAAACAAAAGTAAAATCGTAAACCATTAGTTTTGGTGAAAGGGATGAGTTATGTTCCATAGAAGCTAGCTAGTACATAAAACAAACACAGGTAGTACTTCTTGCTATGTGAAATGTGATGGATGAAATAGTATATATTTTTCTAGGCATCATCATAGTTTTGAATTTCAAATATATTTTAACTAACAAATGTTATTAATTTATAGTGAAGTAAAATTAGTTACAAATATACCTTGAATATGAGTGAACAATTCATTTCTATTTTTCAAAAAAATTATATTTTTCCTTTGATATTTCTTATCATCGTTTTCCCCTAATATTGTGTATATATTATTAAATTTCTATCACCTATATATTTCATATATATTTTAGTCTTATCTAAATTATATATATGCGTTTGTATATCGATTTTTCTATCTATATTTATTAAAAAAATTCTAATTGTTACCTACGAATTTCTATAATTTTTTTAATAAACATTATATTCGCGTCGCAGTTCAGTGAACAACAAAAAAACACGTTTAAATTAGTTACATTAAACTTTAAATCATAGAAAATATAATTAAATAAAGAGATAAGCAAAGTTGACCATATATAGAGTTGTTAACTTTGCAGAAATTTAGAAATGGAAACAACAAATTAACGTTTAGCTAAGGTTTTGTGTTTTGTGTTTTTTTTATATGTGCAAAGGTTTTGTGTCTATTAAAATGGTATTCGTAGAGAGGAAACTATAAACATAAAGAAAAAAAGTGAAAAGAGTCAGGTTTAGTCTTTTAAGCCATAGCCAATAATACACTATTTGCAGAGATAGAGAGAGAGAGAGAAGAAACAGCCATGTTTTGAGGAAGGAGACATGCATCATCATCTCAAGCTTATTACTTAACTTCTCTTTCTCTCCATCTTTTACCAAATCCAAACAACTAATTAGGTCTCTCTCTCTCTCTCTTGTTCGCGTAATTTCTTTGGTAGTGTGTTAATGATTTGGTTGCTCTATTTTTACTTCTGATTCTGATGATCGAATTAGAAAAAAAAACCATTTTTTTAGTGAAAAACTGTTTGCTTTCTCAGTGTCCACTTTTCTCTCTGTTTGGTTGGATCAGTAAGTTCAAAGAGATTTGATTATTACTCGGTTCGCGTGAAGATGAGCTAATTGCTTGTTTTTCTATTCATACCCAGAAATCTGAGTTAATAATCTGTCAATAATATAGTTTCTCTGTGAAAAGCTTTTAGTATGTTTATTTATGGGTTTGCATGTTATGCTTTCTCTGTAAGTTTTAGTGAATCAATCTGTGTAACCAAAATTGGTTTTTCAAAGTTTGAATCTTTCAGTTTCATTGATCAATCTCACCGTGTAATTGAACAAGGAATCTGGATTTTAGGATGGTTTTTAAAAACTTTGTGGATTCATTTATCTCTTAGATTTGTTGATTTTTTTTGTGGATCATGACCAAATTTTTTGATGTAATACCAAAATTTGTGGATTCATTTATCTCTTATGTTTGGTTATTAGCTTATTAAGAAGGCAATGCAAGTGTTCCAAAGGAAAGATTCATCGCGGTCTTCTTGGGGAAACTCTAACATTCAAGGATCTCAATCTTTCAGCGTGACAAAGGATATGATGATGATGTCTACACAATTCCACTCGATGAAACATTCCGGTTTGCAGTTGCAAGATCAAGATTCATCCTCAACGCAATCTACCGGAGAATCAGGCGGTGTTGAAGTTGCAAGCTTTGGAGAACATAACCGTTATGGATGCAGCAGCATTGATCTTTCAGGTTTAACTATAAGATTTGAAGATTTAGTCACATTATCGAAAAACCGCTAATTTTTTTTGTTGGGCTTTCTTCTTGTTTTGATTGATGCAGGTTACATCGAAAACCCTGGAAAGGCTATAGAAATTTATACTAAATCAACTACCACTTCGTCGATGGTGTCTCAAGATTCTGTGTTTCCTGCACCTTCTTCTGGTCCAACATCTTGGTCTCTTCAATGTGCTGAAACATCACATTTCAGTGGTTTCTTGGCTCCTGAATATGCATCTCAACCAACGGTAGTATACTGTAAAGCCTTGTGCTTTCACAATTTCGAATCGAAGAGGCTTCGGTTGGTTAAATTGGGACTTTTTTTTTGCAGCTGCTGCCGCATTTAGAGATGATGGGTTTGGTTTCTTCAAGAGTGCCATTGCCTCATAACATTCAAGAGAATGAACCAATATTCGTCAATGCGAAACAGTACCATGCGATTCTTCGTCGCAGGAAGCATCGTGCTAAACTGGAAGCTCAGAACAAACTCATCAAAAGCCGTAAAGTATGAATCTTTTCACTTTCCCATTTTCTCAAAACACCAGAAGATGATGGATTAGATGTACTTTGGGAGTAACAAAATTCTTGTTTTTCCTTTTTCTGTAGCCGTACCTTCATGAGTCTCGCCATCTTCATGCTTTAAAGAGGGCTAGAGGCTCTGGTGGGCGTTTCCTCAATACAAAGAAGCTTCAAGAATCATCAAACTCACTCTGTTCTTCTCAAACGGCAAATGGACAGGATTTCTCTAGGAGCCCTCGCGGTGGTGGAAGCGCAATTGGTTCCAGCTCGATCACACCAAGCTCCAATTCAAGCCACAGCATGTTCCAAAACCCGCAGTTCAGATTCTCAAGGTATCCATCAACACACCATGTCTCAGCTCTCATGTCAGGTACTTGAGACATCTGAGAAGATTTTTTCTCCGGGAGAACTCCGGCTAAACTCTGGCAAAACGGGAAGTCATCCTTGGCTACAAATTGTTATTGCTTCTTTACAAAGTTTCTGCCTTTAAAACTTTGATTTTATCCTCTGCAACCTCACTCTATATTGAAGAACTTTCAATTAATTGTCAAACTATTTTGTTAAATTACATTACCAATTCTCTGACATGACATTACAATTAGCATTACCCTATCAAATACACAAATGAGAGAAGATTAGGATTCATCAAGAGTAATATACACGCATAGATCCTCTAATGCTCTGGAGGCAAACCGGACACTTAGGGTTCAAGGCTCGTTCCACGGTTAAGGCACACTGTCTGCAACATACTACATGTCCACAGGGAATAAATGCAGGGATTCTCCTTCTTGTCACGCAGATCACACACAATTCTCCATCTGGAATCTCATCTGCATCTTCTGTCTCATCATCGACCACAGGTTCGACCACGGGTTCGTCTGGTCTCTGTACCGGTTCTCTTTGATGGTACCGTAGTTTCCATCTATTCCAGGTCCTGAAGATAAGACAGTAAACAGATTTAGTATCAAAACATTGTCTAAACCCAAAACTATCTGTGTCTCACTACTCGAGCACCTGACAGCAGCAACGCCAAGGATGCCAGCAGACAAACAGCCCATGATAACACCGCCCCAGAATATTGCTCTGGTACTGTGCATAAGGTCCAGTATCATCTTGTCCTTAGTCATCTCTGATCTGCAAAGATTATTCAAAAAGATTTATCATAGATGAACAGCAAGAGAGCTTGTTGCAACATCGGACTAAGTATCAACAGATTGAGAAAAAAGAGAGGAATACACATAAGCGTGACAATAACGAGAAAAATACGATATTCGGAGAAAATCTCACAAGAAATAGGGAAGATCTTGGCACGACTTGATTTCAGGAACTCCATTGTTGAAACTACAGACGCCAACAGCTGTTAAATCTCTCCCAGGTGGTAAAATCTTCTCTACATCAAGCAGACCAACCTTGGAAGAGAAAGGATCACAAAGTTAGGAAGGAAATAGACAAGAACAAGTAACCATCTCTCCTCAGAACCAGGAATTTATTCGAATATACACTCACAGGATACTCAGGGAAGAATAAGACTTGGAGAAACGCAAAGGGAGATGAATTAATAGGCTGCAAGCGATTATACACAGTGGTAAGAGGAAGAGGTTGCCTTGCGCCATCCATGTTAACAACTAGAAAACTAGACTGCGATAGTTGATTCTTTTCGACAATAACAAACGGGACCTGCACACGGAGAGCTATATATATATCAAAGCTAGTTGGATCAAAGATAGAGCTGATAAGAGTGGAAGCAGACTTTACCATTCTCGTAAACTCAGTTCCTTGTTTGGGCAAAGATCTTTCCAAAAGAAACCGGTGAGCATTTGACAGCTGAAACAAAGTCTTCCATCCACTATACGTATACTGAAAGAGATCGAAATGAAAAACTTGCACTATGAGATCATATCCCCAGCCAGAAAATATACAATTCGTTATACAATCACAACAGCACCAAAGCATAAAACTTTGAGAGCAATCTTGAAGAAAAACAACAAGTAATCATATCACAATAAAACCATGTTATATGTATGTGAACTTATAGGTATGTATACGTACAGTCTGAGTTCTCTGAATAATAAGAGCTTTATCTCCAGTCTCCTGAGAGGTAAGCACGTTGTTCTTGTGACTCCCATCACCGGTGAATTTAGGTTTGACGGTTCCGCGAACCACAACGATACGCTGATCACCGTGAACTCGAGTCCCAGATTGGTCTTCTTCAGACGCCGGAATCAGTGATCGGAGGTCGGAAACGGAGACTTCGGGGGCGTCTTTGATCTTATTCAACGCGGCGGAGCTAGAGGCATACTTGAAAGCACAACGAATGGCGCTAAAAGCTAGGGTTACTCCGAGGATGGCTCCGTCAAAGGATAAAGCGATGTCGGACAAAAATGTGAAGATGGCACGATCCGGTGAGGACATTACGGTGATTTCGTCGTATCCAACGCAGTGACGGACAAGTCAAGAGGACATGAGAGAGATGAGGCTATTATATTTTTTTTTGTCGGCGGGCTATTATGCGACGGTAATTCTAATTTGGGTCTTTAATGGGCCACAAATTCGAACTGGGCCTTTTTCTAGTGACAACAAATAAGTGGTTTAGTCGCTGGGAAACGCTAAACGCAATAAATAAATGGTGGAGCGTTATAATTAAATTCCAGTTTTACCCTCACGTTAGAGCTGATTTACAAACTAAACCAAAAATTAGATCTACCACTTTCCCAGAGAGAGAGAGAGAGAGGATACTCGCCGCCGTTCATCCATCTCCGTCGTGTTTCTGCAGCTCACCACCGACTCTGTCTCGTTTTAGGTATTTATCGCCTCGCTATAGAATCTTGTGTGTTTGGAACTTATTGATGAAATTATTTCAGCTAGGTTGAATCTCATTTTGCCTCTCTTGTCTCCGTCTTCGTTTTCTCGGATTCGCGAAGCTCTAATCTTCGTCTCTTTGATAGAGAAGCTTCAAGTATTTTTCTCTGTGCCTTTTAGAATGCAGAAATTTCCTTAATTAGTTATCTTGTAACTGTTTCACGATGTTTTTTTGCTTGTGATATTCGAATAAAGCTTGTGCTTTTGCAACATCTCAAATCTTTGTAAAGAAAGGTGCTTACTTTTTTTTTTGGTTTTTGCCATTTTTGTTTAGTGAAGACATGGCTGGAGAAGGTGAAGAAGAGCTACCTAGAGATGCCAAGATTGTGAAATCTCTGCTTAAGTCGATGGGTGTGGAGGACTACGAGCCTCGTGTGATGCACCAGTTTCTGGAACTATGGTACCGGTATGTGGTCGAAGTGTTGACTGATGCTCAGGTTTACTCAGAGCATGCTAGCAAATCTACCATTGACTGTGACGATGTGAAGCTCGCTATTCAATCCAAAGTTAATTTCAGCTTCTCACAGCCACCTCCAAGAGAGGTATATATATATATGCATTGCTGTCAGTTCCTTGTTGTTTTCTGCCTCATGTTATCGAGAGTGTTGCCTAAAAGTAGATGTGATTATGGTTAGTCTTTGGTAATAGATTGTGAATTATTTGACATTTTTACTATGTAGGAAGGTAGTTGTCCACCTTGATTTTTTGACTTGTGAACAATAACGCCTTTGCTACATAAACTGCATTCAAGAGCATGATTGTTTCCTGAATGCATCATGTCAAATGTTTTCAACATATGAAAAGTAAGCCTGCCAAATCCGATTTTAGAAGTTTCTGTTTCGATGTTTCTTGTAGGTACTGCTAGAACTTGCTGCGAGCAGGAACAAGATCCCTTTGCCAAAGTCCATTGCAGGACCGGGTGTTCCGCTCCCGCCTGAGCAAGACACATTGCTTAGCCCAAACTACCAGCTCGTTATTCCAAAGAAGACAGCTTCAACAGAACCTGAGGAAACAGAGGACGATGAAGAAATGACAGATCCTGCACAGTCATCTCAGGAACAACAAACATCAGAGCTTCCGAGCCAAACTCCTCAAAGAGTCTCCTTCCCTCTTTCTAGACGACCCAAATAAGGAGACAGACAGCGAAAAACAAACTATAATGTTATGTATCAACAAGTAGAATGTAAGAGAACCAAATATTAATGATCGGAGTCGGTCTTCTCTTGACAAATATTGAGTCTAGTGACAATGTACCGTACGAAGAAGATATAGGAAGGAACCCCAAGAATCACGTTTACAAGCAACCAACATGCGTATAGGCAGACTCGCCAATAAGCAGATAACTACACGAATAAGACTCTTATTCGTATAGCCAGACTCGCCAATAAGCAGATAACTACACTAAAAGGCTAAACAAGACAAAGCTTTTGTTTTATTAAAAAAAAAAAAAAAAAAAAGAGTTAAAACACAAAGCAAATCCATGCATATGATAATGTGAAGTGAATTTAGAGCAAACACTAGCTGTATTATAAAGTTGAAATCCATACAATTTTAAGAGTAACAATAATAATATCATAAGCGTTTGATATCCAAAATTTAATAGTCTCAAAGTTATGAAGCCTTGAACACACTTGCATAGGTTTCATATTCTCTACATAGTCTAGAAATGTGCTAATATGAATACTATGATGCTTAAACTCTTCAAAACCCTGAAAATTGACTCTTGCAAAAGTGCTCCTCTCCATATTGTAGAAGACAAGGTACGTAGAAAGGGTTTGATTGATCGAACGACGTATTACCGTAGGGCGTAAACACAATTTCACAGTCATTCCAACAATGTACAACTTCCTCCTGACCTCGTAGCATAAACTAGACAGTACGCATATACTTTTGGACCATTTAATGTTTCCCAGCATCTTCTAGAACCCACAACACAAGTTCTTCTCTATTCCTAAAATCTCTATACTGATGTGCACATAATTTACCTTTGTAGTTGCTCCTAGGCTGTGAGACACGTAGCATTTCTTGATCTAATATCTTAATAAAGCTGAACTTCTCAGACCTAAAGTCAAAGCAAACTATCATATTATTAGAGTCTTCAAAGTAATTAAGCTCTGTGATACAAAACACCATTTATGCATATTTCACCAAGTCGAGCATAATGGGGTTTGCATTCCATCGTGGTTCTCCATAAACGTTTTCCGGTCTCCAATGTCAAAACCCGATGAGTATTAGGTATTCCATAGCGTGACCAGGTCATACACAACACTTTGAACTGTTTGCTGATCGGGTCATAGCCAAAATAGCTTTCTTTGATACCAGTCGCTTTCACTTTGGGTAAGGTTATGGACTCTCCCGTGCATGAGAGGGTTACAAATTACCCGCACCCTTCTTCTTCTTCGGTTTATAAAACAAAAGCTTTGTCTTGTTTAGCCTTTTAGTTGATTGATTAGTGTGTGTTAATATAAGAGTCTTATTCGTGTAGTTATCTGCCTATTGGCGAGTCTGCCTATACGCATGCATGTTGGTATTGCTTGTAAACGTGATCCTTGTAAACTCCATCTATCATCGCCGAGCTGTTTAGCCCGTTCAATCCGCCGCTAGTCCCCGTAAATCCCCAAGATTCGCCTTCGGAGGTACATTACGTACCCGCCAATGTATTAGTGTTTCCTGTTCAATAAGAAAAAACAACTTTAGGGTTTATAATAAGTAGTAAGTACTAGAAAGCATTCTTCTTGAGAGGAGAGTCAAGAGACTAATACCGGTTATGGATCCAACAATGAACTGAGATATAAATGATCATATATATAAGTGTTAGCTATTGTAATTAGATTAGATATTATCAAAGGGTAAGCATCCCGCTTTCATATAAAAACATTCAATTCACATTCTTTGGCTCTAGTCTAGCTCATAAATTTTTTTGTATTATGTTATGCAGAAAATTCGGTTAATTTGATAAATGGACCGTCCGGTTTAAAGAAACCGTCTTCTTCTCTATCCTTTGCTAATACAAACGTTTTAGAGCAAATATGGGCTCTAATTATAAATAAATGGGCCTTCGCCAATATATCCCTAGAAACAACCCATTACAATACAGTATATGCCTTCGTAAGTTTTCTTTTGGAAAATTGTTCATTAGCTACACGAACTATATGAGAACGCATAACTACACATCCGAACTAAAACAATATGTTGATAACTACATCATCTATTGATATAGTATAGACACACATCTGAACTAACATGAGTCATGTGCCCAACACCATGACCATCACCTTCTTTACTTTTCTGGTGTACTGGTCGACTGACTCCGGCGTTGACCCGCGTTGACTCATTATTATTTTTTTCTTCAACGAAAATTCCTACTTCTCTGGTCAAATCTCAAATTCCTTCAAAACCATAGATTCTCTTCAAGAACTTGATCTTAGCAACAACAAATTCTCCGACTCTTTCTCTCTAGTCACAATCAACATCCTAAATCTTGTTCACATCGTTCTTCGGGTCAACAATTTTACTAGCTCGATTCCAGAAATCTCGATTGAAATCAAAATACACATCCGCCACTAGAGCTTGCCGTGGAGATCGAGATCCTTTAGATCTACATGGCCACGTTCTCTGCTTCATCTTCTCCGGCGAAGAAGACCACAATCGATTTCAAGAGAGGCAAGCGAAATATTTCGCTTTCAAGGATGGTCCAAAGCGAAAGTTTTGAGAAAGCTCCGATTAATTCTCACCGGAAATTTTACCAAGTTCTGATCAATTCTCACCGGAAATAGCTACCGCATCAGCACCACCACCACCAGTTCCACAATACATCTCAAACGATTTCCCAAATATCATATCATTACTTATACGCAAAAAAAAAAAGTTAAGTGGTTTGCTCTCTAGACCTAAGTTCCGACTCTGTCATCTAAAACGAGCACGCTTCCTGTGAAACACACCGACGCTGTAGGAGCTACGGCGAAGCATGAATGTAGATGTGGTGGATATGGTGGTGGTTAAGAGATGCCTCGCCGATGTAAATCAATGAAAATTGGAAGAAGAGGAGGACGAGTACATCTTTAGTTAAGAGATTTCAGATCGATTCGTCCAAGAGATTCGTGTAGATTTTAGGAAAGTTTAAACCAGAAAGTTTATGGGACGGAGAGAAAGAGAAGAAGAGAGTTCGAGAGATGATTGTGAGTGATGGGAAGGGCTCATGGCGGTTCGCTTGGATTGGAATTTCTTAATTCGCCTATCACCCAAATTAGCAAACAATTTTGGGAATTTCGTAAACCCTAACCACCCATTATTTTGATGTTCATCAATACTCATAAATTAAATGAACGGAAGAATCGAATTCAATGAAATTGAGAGATCCTACCGAATCAAAATCCTATATGTAAATCATAATTGACGAGGAAGAAGAAGCTGATGAGGTAATTTTTTATGTTTTTATGTTTTCATTTTTAAGTTTTTATTTAATTTGGATCGGATTTAATGAGTTAATGCGGGTCAGCGCCGAAGTCCGTCGACCAGTACACCGGAAAAGCAAAGAAAGTGATGGTCATGGTGTTGGACACATGATTCATGTTAGTTCAGATGTGTATATATGCTATATCAATAGATGATGTAGTTATTAACACATTATTTTAGTTCGGATGTGTAATCATGCATTCTCGTATAGTTCGTGTAGCTAACGAACAATTTTCATTTTCTTTTTCATGTGCAGAATCCCACATCGCTAGTGTATAGAAAGCACTTGTTGTATATATAGCCCTGAGATAGCAATGATGGTCACGACCTTACTTGAACATGATCAGTTCTTTAGGTTTGTACCTCTGTAACCTTGATTTCTAAGGAGACATGCCCTAAACCCTGGTGGATGAACTATGTCCGTGCGATTAGAGCGTGATTAACGGCTACCCTTAGATGGTTTCGGTGCTGTAGAGGATCGTTACTCGGCTTGGTTTAACCCTAGCCGGGGTGGTCGCACGGCGGTTTGACAGGTTCCATTTTTTTCCAACTTATTTCTCACATAAATCTTGATATCAACTCATTGATTTGAGTCATTTGATATTCCCATAAAATGAGTAAACACAGTCTTGTGTTGATTCCCCTCAACTTTTTCCTTAAACGAGAAATGCCATATCGCACGGCGGTCTAACAGGTTTCGTGCGATTAGAGCGTGATTAACGGCTACGATCATCTTAGATTGTTTCGGTGCTGTAGAGGATCGTTACTCGGCTTGGTTTAACCCTAGCAGGGGTGGTCGCACGACGGTCTGACAGGTTCCATTTTTTTCCAACTTACTTCTCACATAAATCTTGATATCAACTCATTGATTTGAGTCATTTGATATCCCCATAAAACGAGTAAACACAGTCTTGTGTTGATACCCCTCAACTTTTTCCTTAAACGAGAAATGCCATATCATACTCAGGGGCGGATCCATAAAGTTTTTTAGCATGTGGCATAATATAGAAAATAGTTTTTCATCAAAAAATATACAACCAAAAAAATAAATCTTATAATAAAAAATTATATTATATGTTTATTTTTGTTTATGAAAAAGTAAATTTGTTTATATAACTCTGATTGAAACTATATTTTTTATTGATGTTAGTACAATCGATGAAAAAAAACAGATCTATAACAATGGATTTTCTAAAGTTTGGAGGTTAACATAAAAAAAAATGATGATAAAACTCATAAATAATTTAACATATAAAGAAAAAAATTGTTTTAAATTAATTATAAACCATCAACTTGCCATGATTATGATTCTGAGAAAAGCAAAGGACTAGAAATAGTTGAAAAAATCTCTAAATTACAGTGATTATATATGCTTTCAGGTCTTTTAGTGGGTCTCAAGATTTTGAGTAAGTAAAATAAATTTATATGTAAGCTGTTAGGTTAAAACTTTTGTGTTAAGCAGAACAGCATGGGGCAAGTGCCCTGATTTTCAATACAAGCGTCCGCCCCTGATAGGTACTTATCGATTCTTTTTAAGAAATCATACGAGATCACACAATCTTCGACCACCCTTTGAACTCTTTATTAACTTTGATGGTGAAAAAGAGGCGCGGACGAGTCCAAGACTTAGTCAGGAACAGCTCAGTGAAATCAGGACTGCAAAGTATGGATCCCCAAAATTTCGATACGCAACGAAACTTAGCTATAGATTTCGCTGGGACTCTCGAGAATATATCGATGAGGAGATCAGATGGGATCGGGTCTGGTACCTTGTGCTCCATAAACCCTAGATCCTTTGGTTGAGACGTTAGACCAACGAAAATGACTTCGATAATGTAAGAGATGCAAATATTAATGACCAGAGTCAGTTTTCAGAGCCTATATGTGCATATCTATATATACAACGTTTTCTTGGAATCAACAAGACCAAAGAAGGTACAACAAATATTTCTGAAGCATTATACTATATAATAACTATATATACGTGAACAAGGATCTGTTGTTTTTGACTAAGAAACGGAAGAATCTGTTAGCTTCCCCAGCCAACCATTGTGCCAGCAGCTGCACGGTGAGGGCGCGAAAAGGCAAGCCCTCGATCATACATCCGCTGAATCTCCTCTCTGTATTCAGTCAGTGACTTGTCAGGTATGGCTGGAGTCAGCTCCACCACATCTCCCATCTTCAGCTTGCATTTTAGATCACTTACAGGTGTCTGGTTTACCCTTGGCCTTAGCTCTTCCTTTGCCGGGATGCTGTACATTGACCATCTCGAGCTCCCTGGTCCTGCTCTGCTTAACAGGTCCGAGACTGTGGAACTCGCGGGGAACTCTTGCACAGTCATCTGCATTTTCGGGTTTAGCAAATTATATCTCCAAAGCAAAGAAAGATCCTCAGGGGGAAGAATTTGAAGGTGATTTATAATAACTAACCTTGTCGTTTTCGATTACAATGACATAGACTGGTCCTTCTTGGTTGCCATTAGGCTTATATGAAAACGGACAGTCTTCAGCGTGAGACGGGAAACTACACAAGGGCTCGGAAGAGCAGATCGGGGATCTGTCTTTGCTCATCGTTTCGCAATGCCAGGTCACAACCCATCTTGCCCATTCAACCATCTGAAGCACAAATGTTGAGTGTTTGCAGTCACCTTCCTTGTATCTCCAGTGAGCTGCAAACCCAAATTCAGCTTGCAGATGCATCTCCTTTGTCCGTATTTGAACTTCGAGCGGAATGGTTCCATCGCCCATCACTACGGTATGCAAAGATTGGTACCTATAATTCCAGAAACGGAAGTCAGAAAAACAGATAAGGAAAGAGACTTCATCATTTGAACTTTGAAGCTATGACACGTTTGCATAACCTACCCGTTGAACTTGGGATGAGTTATGTAATCTTTCAGCTTTCCAGGAACTTCAGACCATAGCTTGTGAACTACTCCCAAGGCCTTGTAACAATCTTTCTCATTGTCAACAATCAAACGTAACCCATGAATGTCATGAATTTCATCCATGGTTAGCTTTTTCCTGGCATAATTTGAAGAGTCAACAAACTCAGTATTGCGGTTCTCTCCATTATCACAGATGAAACCAATAAACAAACGAGCACATTCGAATAATGAGGAAATTACTTACTTCAACATCTTGCAGTAGATACTATACAAGCTCTTGTGTCGTCCAGAGAGAACATGGTAAGAAATGCCTTCTTTCTTAAGCGCTTGCTCCATTTTCTCAATCGCGGAAGTAGTCATAGCTTCATCAAATGAGTCCTCAAGCATAGCTGACATCTCGTGGTGCTGGTCAGGATGAAGATGCTTGAAACACAGATTTTCAAGCTTAACCTTCCAGCTAGAGATTCCCAATCGATTAGCCAAAGGTGCAAATATCTCCAGAGTCTCTTTAGCAAACCTTTGCTGCTTAACCGGAGGCAAAGCATAAAGCGTCATCATGTTATGTAACCGATCAGCTAACTTTATAAGAACAGCTCTCGCGTCTGCCATTGCAAGAAACATAGTGTGCAAACGATCCGCTTCAACGGTTTTACACGCGGTATTGTTTTCCCGAGCCAGTTTACTTAATTGGCTAAGCTTAGACACCTAATGCAATAAGAAGAAAAAACTCAATTAGAATCTCAACCATTAACAAGCTTTAGCTGAATCACATTCATGGCTGTTTCTTACTTACCCCTTCCACAAGATCAGCAACTCCTGATCCAAAAGTTTTGAGAATATAATCATAGCTCATAAACGAATCGTCTAAAGTATCATGTAAAATCCCAGCAATAACAACGGTCGAATTAGCTCCAATATTAGCCAACAACATTGCAGTTTCAACACAATGTTGCAGGTAAGGATCACCATTTGCTCTCATCTGATTCAAACACATCAATTAGTAAACCAAATTATTGAGAAGTTTGTGAGATTTCTTTGCTTCTTCTTCTTCATACCTGTCCTCTATGAGCTCTCTCTGCTTCGTAAAATGCTTTGATCACAGAATCATCCTCGAAGATTTTGTGCTTCAACTGAGCACGTCTAAGCAAATCTCTAGCATATGGTTGTCTTCTTTCTCCTTCGAAACCATCGTCCATGGTGAATGGTAGCTGCTCATCGACGAGAGCAGAGTCTGTGTCGTAATCAACACACGAGCCTACCGCTTTCCTGACGAAACCATTGAACAATCTGCTAGATCCTACACGGAGAGAAGAGCCGCCATGATGGAAACTCCCATCCGAGTTCCGATCGCGAGAAATTCTCATCGGATGACTGCTGCTTGATGAGATTGGACCGTGAAGCACCGAGACAGGGCTTTGGTGGTCTCTTTTAAGGTATGAGGAGCCGACGAATTTGCTCGGAGAATAACAGAAGGAGCCGCTTAAGGCCCGATCCTCGCTCCGATCATGGCGTATGGATGCTAATTCCTCTCCTACGGTTGGGTGAGATGAGGAGGAAGACGATGATTTGACGGATGCGCCGGAGAAAAGTAAAGAGAGACCTCCGATAGTCGGAGACGCCGTGGAAGAAGATGCCGATGAGGATCTGGAATTCAGATCGAGATCGCAGGAGGCATGAGCGTTGATCTGGTGAGCTGTGGAGCACACAGTGCTCGGTGGACTCGCGTAAAGCGCAATGGTCGTTGCTACCACCATGGAAGCTCTCTGGTTTTTGATTCGGAATCGCAAGTTTCAGATTTCAGAAATCAAATGAAACCTAAGACGATAAACGAATATATGAATTCGAGAATTCGGAATTGACTTCACAGCCTCGTCGATTTTCCTGGGAAGCGAAGAATTTTCCCTGGAAACAGATCTCAAAAAACCCAGAAATAACAACACAAAATTCGAGAAACTCCAAACCCAATTGGTACACAAACAGGAAGAACAAATCGTTCTAGAATATATACAATTTCAAACACGAAAATTCAGAAAACGATTCCAATCAAAGAGATTGAGATTGAGATTTTTCCTCTTTCTTCTACTTTTTCGTTTTCTAGAAAAGAAAACCAATCTATCCAGCAATCGAAGCGAAACTGAGAATCTCAAATTACGTAATTACCCTTTTGTTAAACAGAGATTACTGGCTTAAGTTATATTTCGTTGATGTCGTAATCCATTGTGATTATGAAACTAATAAGTATTTTCGCACTAATCTACTCTTTCAAATTTAAAATTTGTTAACCATTAGTATTACTTGTCACTGATTATCCTCTCAAATATGTATTTCATATACTAATAAAAACCTATAATCGTCGTTGTAATTACAAATCAGCAAATTGTCGCAAGTGGGATCCACCGTGGGATTCTATGTTTTTGTCTGGTTGGGAATTTTTTTGATTCAATGAATCTATTTACGGATGAGGAATCCCATTTATAAATATATATTACAATTTGCAAAGTTGCTACCCCTTTCGCTTCATTGATAAAGGAAAGTCATCAAAATATATAACATGTTTTTGACATTTATTTGTATATCAAAATCGAGAGATGGAGAAATTTCAAAATCCAACAGTTGGAAAAAGGGGTTACCAAATATACAAAAATCTAACAAGAAAACTAATATTTTAATATAAAATGGGTTTTTTTGGACGAACTACAAAATTGTGTTTTAATCAAACAAACGTATATATATATGTTTTTTTGGCTGTTTGAAATTTTTATTGCAAACTAGATTATGCTTCACATGATACACAAAAAATAATAAAATATTTATATTTTAAAATTTATAACCCTCGTAATTATATTCTATATAATTAGATTTTAAATTAAGATCATCTTAAGTTATCCACAAATTATATTTTATGATTCACAATTAAAAAATTAGAAATTGAATTATATTGGTTTCAAAAATTTAATTTTCATTTTTAACATCTGTTTTTATATATATAAAATTCAAGCTTACATAAAAAGTACAAAGATAAGAAAATACAAACGTTTAGAAAAAAATTTTAAAAAACAAATGACGATGTTTTTTGGAAAAAAATCTTACTCGTTCTCATTCTCGCATTTGATCTGATGTGAACTTTATTTTTGGTTATCAGCATAACCAATTTAAACATAATTTCCTCATGTTGTATTATATTGGCCAATTCCCAAATTATATCTAGAGATATTCTTCTGTTAAAAATCCAATGTACTGATTCTTCCAAAATAAATAAAATTTGGGACTGCCAATTTTCAACTATTGTACGAATATCGCCATACAACAAAGAGGATACATCTTCAACTCCGACACATCATCCCTTCCATGGTAGTTTTTGTTTTCCGGGATCCCATATCTTCTGACTAGGCATGGGCATTCGGATATCCGATCGGGTTTGGTTCGGATCAATTCGGATTTTCGGATTTTTGGGTTTATGATTTATTATCCATTTGGGTATTTTAGAATTTTGGTTCGGGTTTGGTTCGGATCCATTCGGGTTCAGTTCGGTTTGGTTTCCGATATCCGAAAATCATAAAAATAAAGTGAAAATTAGTTAAATTTGAATAAAATTAGTTAAATTTAAATAAAATTTGGACAAAACTTTACAAATATAAGTAAAAACTTTGTATATTTTGGTTATTTTGGATCTCTCAATCATTTTGGTATAAAAATAACTCATATTTTCGGATTTATAATTGTAATTTTGGGTTATCAAGTCTAAATATAATTAATATTTTGGGTATATAATTGTATTTCAGATATTTCGGGTATCCATTCGGTTCTCGGTTCGGTTTCGGTTCTTCGGATATAGGAATCTAGGATCCGTTCTTTATCGGTTTCGGTTCAGATTCGGTTTTTTTTCCGGATCGGTTTCAGTTAATTTTTCCGGATCCGGATATTATACCCAGAGCTACTCCGACCAATGCACCAACACATTTTTTGAAGAAGATTGAAGAAATGGTAATATAATAAGTGAATATATTAGATTTTTTAGTTGGAGTGTAGATCACAAATTGAGCCCATGATTCCAATATATAGGACATAACTACAACGGTTACATCCGACGATTTCATCGCAGCATGGTGAGAGCCCCACTACAGAGATGGAGAACGCATGGATGGAATCACTACACTCTACACCAGCGTCAGAATCGGAGGAAACAGCTCCATGAGAAAAAACAATTGAAATTGGAAGAGCGATTGGGTAATCGCCATCGGAGCGAAATTATCATAAAACAAAAAAATTCAATAATATTAATCTTGTAAAGAAGAAGAAGAAGTTAAAGACTAGAAATCAGAATCGCCATTATCATCGCCAGAGAGAGACATTTAGTTCTTTTTTCTCTACCTTCATTGGATTCTATATGTATAACATAATTTTCATTACATTGTAGTTTCTGATTTTTCTCTTATATTTTTTTTTTCTATTTTAGTAATTTTCATTTAGAAAAATATAATTCGTTTTTTTTTAAATAATTAAAAATAAGAAAGTTTATATTATTACACCGACATATGTTACGATCTAAATTAACAATGACATATGTCATGATATGATGAGTTATAATTATCCTACGTATCATGTTAACGTTAAACAATTAAACTTTATATAATAAGATTAGGAGAACAATTACAAGGACAATTTTTTCAACTGACAATCTATATATTCCACAAGTATTCACGCAGACTGAGACCACAACGAACAATTTTACTTGCACCACGCTGAAGATTTTTTGTAAATTTACCTCTATTAACCTGTAAAAATCGCATCTTTTAAGAATTGAACCCCATAACTTTTCGTGTATAAACATTAATTAACTATTTGATCAACTACTAGATTATAGAGTTTCCATAATATGTACAAATATATCAATTAATATTTGAAATCTTGACATAAACGTAAGGCAACATGATATTAGCTAAGGACAATATCGACATTTCAATTAATATTTTTTCTTTGATTTCTTCACGCACGAAGACTAAGGGGGTGGTATTCAATTAAAGAATTTAATTGAATTGTAAGGAATTAGACTTTCTATAAAATTCTAGTGTTATTCAATGATGTATTTCATGAATTCTTTTAAATTCATGTGTTATTGGATTAGATATTTGTAATCATTCTTTTATATTATTTTAAATTCTAGTGTTATTCAATTTTTGGATTTCTTAATTCTATTAAATGTTAGTGTTATTCAATTTTATTGCAGTATTGATGATAGTGTCATTTGATAGGAATTTAATAGAATTTCAATAAAAAATTGTAAAGAGTCAATTCCGAACTTTTTTACTGTCATTTTGATAGAATTCATTAAAATTCCAACAAAAAACTTTTAAATTACTCAAAATCAATTGATTTTGAATTCATTTGCATTCTCTTAAATTCAATCATCCAATACCCCCACCTAAAATTTACAAGCATTTTCATTTTGTGATAAGGACACCGACGAAATCTCGAAGAAGAACCATCGCTGCAAAAAAAAAACAATTGCCACGTGGTGTTAAGAGGACGGAGGTAAATAAGACACGTGTCCAAAATGGTGGCCAAAGTTTACATCTTTGTGCCAGGTCAGCATCCACACTCCGTGACTTGTGGGAATAGTTTACCGGTTCTGTTTGAGTCTTGCGGTTAAATCACAGCCGTCTAACTCATCACGACAATATACGGTTCTTTGAGGTCTGAAGTCAAAATAGCAACGCCTGTTTTTGTATTTGACTTTCGGTGGAAGAAACTAACAAAGTTTGGTAAATACATCAATTTAAATAACTTTTTCCAGCATTTTATGTGTCCAAATCAAGTAGAATTAGACCTCATAATTGGTGGAGAAATTAAGAAAAAAAGCCATATTCGTACACACATGAGTTTCTCTATATACACACGTGTAAATAAGCAGTAGAAGAATTCGACTTATTAGTTTCAAATAAATATCTGATCTCTCTTTCTTTTAATAGTTTTGGTTAAATGAAAAAGAAGCATGCTATTTAGTGAAAATATGTAAATTAAAGTGTGATTCTCATAATAATATATAAAAATAATTATAAGTGTTTACGTTTGAAGTAAAAGTGTTTAGACCATTTCTAATTTCACTCCAAATCTTACTTTAAAATGAAGTTTAAAGCAAAAAAAATTAAAACTTCACTCCCAGGCCCAGCTCTACCCCATAGCGAGAGAGGTGTAGGCCCTACATCCATAATTTATTATTTTATTTTTAAAAGAAAAAAAATCCAAAACTATAGAAAAAATATATACATATATATATGTGAAAAAATACCCAAAAATTAAGAAAAAAATATATATATATATTTGGGAAAAAATGCCCAAATTTTTGGCATAAAGTTTACAAAAATTTAGAGACGGACTTGTTCACTCCAAAATGGAGTAATAACAAATAAATTTACTCTATTTTTTTGTTCATCACTCTATTTCCAAATAAAAAATAGAATAGAATTAGAGTAAAATCCAATTCTATATTAAAATTATTCTAAAATGGAATTGAAAATATCCTTAGAGGCAGCGTGCAAACTTTAGCCACCCAAGACTTTAATCACGTGGAACTTCTTCTTCTCCACGCAACCATGTAATTAGTAACGTACCTGCGAAATCGTAAGGGTATAATTATATGGACGATGAACAACAGAACTAAGACATCAGTATTTTATGTTTTTTTTATTGGCTATACACTTGATTTTCATAATCAAGACCTCGTACAGCATCCTTTTCAACTAGTGGTCAAAGCCAAATTTATGTTTCTCTTTAGTGTTTTTTTATGCTATTCCTCTTTAGAGCAATCAAAAAGATTAGGATTTTATAATACACATCACGCGCTGATGATGATCCTTTTAATTTTATTGTTGTTTCATGTGGTGAGAACTTGCCAAAACCAAAGAAACGCGCTGATGATGATCCATCCATTTACAAGGGATATCACTTTGGGACCATCAGTTCAGAACTCAGAGAGTTGGATATGGAAGAATCTTTTTAATTTGCGTCCCTTAGTTACACCCTTTATCTCATGCATCATTGGTTCGGGTATCTCAGCTTTGTTTTGGTATGATGATTGAATCAGCCTTGGCCCTTTGATTGACTTAGCAGAAGAAACAGGTCTAAAAGTCACATGCATCAATATTTTGGCCACGGCTTCTCAAACATGTTCAAATGGTGCCTAGCTACTGCCAAGAGGTAGGCATCCGATCTCAGTATTGTTTCGCGCATGTCTTCCCTCCTCTCCTCCAGCGCTCTCACCCACAGAATCCTATTCCAATGGTGAAATTCTTTGAATTCCGAGCCATGTTTGTTCTTTGCGTCTCTCACTTGGTTCAATTTGAATCTTCAAGGCCCCGCGGGGTCCTCTGGTTCAGAGTTGTTTGGTTTAGTCAAGGAACTCAAAAACACTCATTCATTCACTGGGTGCTTGCTAGAGATCGTATGACAACGAGAGACCGACTTCGCAGTTGGGGTCTTCAGGTCCCATATACTTGCCTTCTCTGCAATTTTGATCAGGAAATGGCTAATCACCTATTCTTCGACTACTCTTACTCATCCTTGATGTGGTCAGATTTCTTCACTCATGACATTCTATCACCTCCCTTAGGTATTCAGGGTATTATGTCTTGGGTGAATACAACATCAACCTATCTCAAACTCAACATCATTTGCAAGCTCATACTTCAAGCATCGATCT
Source organism: Eutrema japonicum (assembly GCA_030161315.1). Taxonomy (NCBI): domain Eukaryota; kingdom Viridiplantae; phylum Streptophyta; class Magnoliopsida; order Brassicales; family Brassicaceae; genus Eutrema; species Eutrema japonicum. Next base: position 49,391,885 of record BSQW01000008.1, on the reverse strand, counting down.
ATGAGTTGTGGAAAGAAAGGAATGTCATACTTCACGGGTCACAACCTCGATTTCCTCATGCAGTCATCAAATTCATTCAAAGCACCATCAGGAGCAAGCTTGCTTGTTTGGACAGACAGACCAATCTTCCAGCCTTAGCAAGCACTAATTCAGGTCTTTTTTATCTTTCCATTTGGTTTGGCTTCATACAATTCTCCAACTCTCTGTATCATCTTCTTGTAAGTTATGTTATGTCCACGCGCAATTTGTTCTATTACCATTTGTATTTCAGAAGTCTTATTTGTAATCTTTTCTATGCTCTTTCACTTGTAAGTTGTAAGTTCAAAACAATGTTATATTTGAAGGGCAACAAAAGAAAAATGAAAAAGAGTAACAGTTATACAAAAAAAAAAAAAACATGAGTGAGTGTTTTAACAATTATACAAGTTAGTATTTAAGTCTTTTTTTATTAAATCTTACAATCTAAAATTATATCTGATTGGTGGAAAATTGATTTTTTTGGTCGAATTAATCAGTAATTTTAGTGTTATAATTACATTACAGTGTGAAATCAAATTTGAACTTATAGCATCTTAAATGGTAGGATATCATGTTTTCGGGTTTATTTTCACAACAATCATGCACTCAAATTTCTTAAATTAATCACACAATCTAAAACTAAACCTAACTGGTGAAAAGATAACTTTACTATCTATATATAATCAGAATCTTGAATGCTAAGTTTACATTACATGGTGATTTTTTTGTTGTTGTTGGCAATTCAGCACTTGAGATTCTTTGATTAATTAGACAATAAAAAAAAATACATACCGTAGAGAATACATTTTAAAAAAAAACATGTAGATCTACCATATACCAATCTGTTTAAGTTATATTTTTGTAGATCTGACATATTTTTTTTTTTTGTTCAACACATACTTATATTAATCTTAAACTGCAGTTACAATCCAAAAGAGTCGGGAATTCGTTGCCAAAGAGTCTGAACTTAAAATCAAATTGAAATACAAAGCATGAAAGTAAGATAGAAGGTTACAATCGAAGAAAATAACCAGGAGCACCTCCAAGAGGGCTAGTTCTTCTACCATTAAAGGCGAGCGAACGAAACTTTTAGCTCGAAATGCCATCAAAGCTGAGCGTTTAAAGATGTTCTCCGTATTGGAGAAGATTGGTGAAAAAGTTCTCTCCAAAACAGAGGAGGGTGGTAAAGTCGATCTCTCCCTTTGGGAGGAAGGTGCCAAAGATCTCTCCACGAGGGAGGAAATTGGTAAGCTGGCCAGATCCACAACGGGAAAGGCTAAAGTAGACTCGGTCTTTGAACCGGTAAATATAGCAACAAGCTTGAGATCCAAAGGGCTGAGGAGATGGTATATGACGTTAAATGGGTTTATTGGGCTCAATGAACTCATTAAGATGAAGCTCATTAAAATGAAACCCAATAAAAAGCCCAGTAAACTAAAGATCGATTCTTGATCCATCTCACGAGCTTGCTTCACGTCGGTAGATCGAGAATTTGTGACGACGACGGAAGTTTTGACAACGGAGGACGGGATGATGACGAAAGTTATGATGCCAGAGGACGGGATGGCGACGGACGACGGGATCACCACATATCTCAGGAGCGGCAGAGATGCAGGGATTTCTCTCGACGGACGGTGGAGTATGTGGAGAGTCGGAGTTGAAGAGTATCGAGAATCCATTTTTTGAGTCGGATTTGGCGGTGGATCTAGCGGATCTGGAGGCACCGGAGGCTTTGGAGTGTTCGGCGGCGCCGGTGAGAGCAGAGCCCGGCGGTGAGAGGAGGAAACACGAGTTTGAGGAGTTCTCGCCGTAAATCGACAGATGGTGACAGCAGAACGAGAGGAGTTCTCGCCTTAAATCATGGCGAACAAGCAAGACAAAATGCGATCAAGCACAACAAGATGCGACGGGAGAAGTTCTCGCTGGCGACTGTTGTGGCCGACGGAAAGTGGAAACGATTCTTCGGGAGGCTTGGTTGGGCCCGAGAGAGGAGGAAGCACACGCCGGTTACGAGGAGAGGATGTCGGAGGTCCAACGCCAGTCGGAGAACACATATATATATCGATTTCAAGCCTTAAACGAAGTAAACAAAAATAAAAAATTTCAAAAAATCCGATTTTTAGTCTGCATACGGCAAAATCGCGACAATCGGAGGCCGCCGAGCGATTTTCCGCCGAGTAATCGGTCTCGACGGCCGCTTTTTAAAACTGGGCTTATATCTTAAGGCTATTACAGCTTTGCTTCAAGCTGTAAAACATAAACAGTACACCAAATAGAGGAATCACTCATATATTATTATCAGCTTTGCTTCAAGCTTAGTTTAAGCCTTTGAGGCTCATTTTGGTGACTAGTGATATGTTGGGCTATTTTTTTTTTTTTATATAAAATGTTGGGCTATTATTAATCTAGCGGATTCATGAGATCCATAACAAAACTATAATATATCGAATAATCTTTTTCAAAACCCACTTTCATTACAAGTATAAATATGTTTGTTAACAATATACGTCTTTTTGATAAAATATTTGTTTGCAACTTGTAACACCACTTACGCTAGTAGATTCTAACAATTTGTACATAAAAATCTAAATACTAAATTATGATTAGAATCATTATTGATCAAATTAAAAGTTGGAAAACTGATAATTAATTATCCAAGTTGGTACTATTGCTTAAGCATATAGATTCTGGAATCTAAAGCAATCGTCTAAAATCCAAATAACTTATTTACTGGTTGAATATTCTAATTTTATTGGGAAGCGACGAGTCTGTCATGTAAGAATAGTGTACAGAATCAATAAAGATCTGAATAATAATGATAGTGTTGCATTTCCAGCAAGGCATGCACCTTAACTCAATCACTTGATTAGATAATCTCATGCCATGATCTTTTTTAATCACGTTACTACGCCCACACATTTGTGTAATATGTATACATACATGTGTTTGTAACTTGACATTCTTTTAGTTAGTTTTTCTCTTCTTTTTTTTGTATCAACATAACAATTGTTTTCCCTGGTATTTAATTTCGGTATTTTTATTTTTACGAATATATGTTTTTTAAATAAAATTTTATCTAGTTTACTCTCTCACATAATCACTATATTTGTTCGTGAATGGAAATTGGTTTCTGTCGGTCACAATAAAATAAAATTTCGGTTCATTACTGTAAGAAATATTTGCATAATTTGTCATTTATTTAGAAAAGAGTTGTTAAATTTTTAGCATTTTCTAAAAATTAGTTAAATTTATAACACTTTCATCTGTTAAATGATAATTTTACCTCTGCTCTTATTGTTCCGTGTATGGTACACGTGCATACACACCATATTATGCATGTGCAATATTATCATGAAAAATAAATTATATGAGTGTTACATTCTCAATTAAGTTTAGAAAGTGACAATAGATACAACAAATTAGTTAGGTGGCTTTTGCATGGGGTGCTACTTTATTTAAGTTTCATTTGCATTCTAGCACTTTTGAAAAGTATTTCAAAATTTAACACTTATTTTACTGTTCAACCCAATTATACCCCTATACAGTACTGCATATACGACCGTGTACGATACACGATGTAGCAATAACAGGGGGTAAATTTGTATTTTCACACAAAAAGTGACAACTATTTTTAACACTTTTCAAAAGTGATAGAATGCAAATGAAACTTAAATAAAGTGACATTCTGTGTAAATATCTCATTAGATATCCACAAAACTGAAAATGTTTAAACTTTTTATAACACTTTTTGGTCAAAAATGTAAGTTTAACAACCCCAGCTTCATTTTTACCAGTGAATAGAAAAATACTAGGTATAGATGGAGAAATTGGATAATTTATATAATATATTTCACCACAAGATTAATATTATTTTTGTATACATATAGGTCTTCTACAAGGTTATATATGATATCTTATTTTGTTTCATATTAATTAACAAGTAGTACAAAATAAAATATTTAACCATATGTACTAATACCAGTTTCACTTCCTAGCTAGCATTCTCATGATTCTCAAGAAATACAAAATCACAATTAAATATAAATAGTTATGAGATGCAGCAACAACCACAACAAAAAGTAAAAAAAAAATTACAAAGATTAATTATTGAATGAATGACTATACAAGAAAATACCGTGCTCGGTCATGGACTGACATGGAGGAGAAAGAGAGACCTAAACCCGGAACCGCAAACGCAGCCGCTTCAACCGCCATTCGCTTCTGGATCGCTTCAAGCTCAGCTCCTGCGTCTACGAACTCTTTCACCAAATTACGATAAAACCCTTTGATCTTCTTCACAAGTCTCACGTAGTGTAGTCTCAACCATCTCAGCTTCATCCTCCTCACCATCCTCTTCAATGAGAATCCGCCACGTGACACCACATTGTTCTTCCCCCCAAGACGCACCACCTGTGACTTACGACGGCGGATATGAATCTTCCGGCGACCCCGAGACCAACGGAACACGGAGGTTGCGGCGATGCGAGGATCCATCGATCTGGTTAATTTTTTGACGTCATAATCAATATAAGCTTCTTATGTACGATTTATGTGGCTTAAACTAATTATTTTTGCTACTCATTGTTTTCCATATAAATCAAGTATTCATTTCATTCACGATGTCATGGCAATTTCGTAAGCTCTCGATTTACATTATTATGCAATAATTTATATCGAATTTACAATACTGATCTTTCACTTGGTTAAATCTCAGATCTTTCATCGTAATTTCATATATTCTATGGAGTTTTAACACTCTGAAAATCTTTGATCTCAATGGGTTTTGTTTTGTTTTTTTATGTTGGGTATGTTTTGTAGCAAGAGTCCATCTAGGTATGACAGCAAAAAATCTATGGAATCGTCGCTCGGTTGTGGTATTCTTTTTTATTAATAATTTTTTGAATTTCTATTCAATTTTGTTTGTCGAGTATTTGGTCAGGATACTATTGTAAGATGGTCGTGTTATTGGCTTTGTTTTTGGAACAAAGGTGGAATTGACTATGAAAAAATGAAAAGTTTGAGTTTATGGAACAACGGCATATCTTTGATATGATCCTAAATTTTTCTTGGAAACATTAGTATTTTCATCAAGTCATTACCTTTTTTTTTAATAATGTGTCCAGGTGGATCATATGGAATGAATTATAACACTATGGACAGGGCCGGCCCGGAGGTACGTGTTGCCTAAAAAAAAAAAATTTGCGCCCAAAACTTTATACAAAAAAAAAAAAAAAAATTTTTGCTACCCCAAATGCTGTCCTAAAATCTTGTGCCTAAAGCTGGTGCTTCTTCTGCTTTAGCCCAGGACTGGCCTGACTATGGATGGCATTTCTATGGTTCTAAATGGCAAAGATAATAGTTTTTAAGGTATGCTTATATCCTTATGTAATTTGATCAAATCATGTGAATTTGTACTTTGATACGCCTATATTATGTTAATTTCGGTTGATATAGGAGTTAAAATTCGTCTCCTATATAAAACATTCCCATCACTCACTAAAGTCAAATATTTAGCCAAAGGTCGTATATTTCCATTGAAAATCTATGGCTTCTTCTCATGTATAAGCAAGTTGACACCTCACCATGATATATAGAAACGTTCATGTGACTTGATCACTCAATGTATTTACATGACATATGAATCGTGCGATTTGATTACAAAAAAATTATGCATATTCTTCTTCTCCTCTCATGCATACTTTAGTCAAAAACAGTTTCTGATTTTATTTATCCATTTAATTTTGTAATTTATACTTTTTGTTGTTGCTACAATGTAGAAATTGAGGAGATATTTGATGAGACTATAAAATAAAATATGCGTCCTAATATTATTAATCAACTTAGCAGAGCAAAACCATGTCTTCGAGATGAACCGGCACACATTTTATTAGCAAATATTTGTCAAAATAATTAAGGGTTGTACCTTGTACGCAAAAAAACTCAATGATGAAAATCTTCAGTTGGTATTAGCGATTTAAATCTCTATCTATATAAAAGCCAACAAAATATGGTACTTTCAAAATCCATTTATTTTCGTATTATTTGAACAAAACTTTCTATGATTCTGTTTAATTCTATTTTTGGGAAAAAATATATTAATTAAAAATATTGGTGATCTTGGTTGGGGCATGTAACAAAGAAAGTTCTTCGTTTCATGTTACTATGGAGGTGTGTTCTTTTAATGTGATGAGTGTCACTACTCAAAGTTACAATTCCGGTTCTCGAGATAATAGAGGATTTATAATGGTTACTGACTTACTGGTTTCGTGACTGCTGAAGACAAACAACTAAGGATGCAATTTTGTGCATTTTTTTTTTAAGACATTTGTTCAATCATTGTATTTTAGTATGTATATCACATTCTCTTATTTTCTCAAAACACATTAGCTGAACGACAAGTATCAGTTAATATTAACTAATATTATCTTATAAAACGAAGCTAGATTTATGAATTTTTAATCGAATTTTAAGGGTTTAAAAAGTGTTTAACCTTTATTGGATAAATTAAAAGTTTTTAAAATAAAGTAAAAGTAAAAGTTTTTTAAATCGCACAATATGAATGTATCTAAAGTGTTATGGAAAACGCTAAAAATAGCGCAAAATGAACAATTTAGATATGAAATTGCAAATGAAAAAACGATAAAATTGAGTTTGAGTATAAAGCCGAGTATAAGCAAGAGAATGATGATAGTTGAAACGGAAAAAAAAATTTTAAACGATTAGTTTGAGTTTGATTTTAATTTTTGTTTTGATGATGTGTCACTCTCACAACTATTCTCAGCAACAGGAATGATAGAAGTGATTGTGTTGCACTAATTCTGCACATGGGCATAGATGGCACTAGTAGCTCACAACTTTCCTCAAAGTGTCACTAAACATTAGCCAACGCGAGCTCTCTGAAAACCAAGGTCCGGGTTTTGTCCTTTAGGTCGATGTTAGAACGCCCAGAGAGGATTGCAGAGTAATTAGGATCTTTCTTTACATCACTCCACGTTGTTCGACTTTCCTTGTTTCTTTTTGGGCATTTCTGCATAAAAAATTTCAAGGCTAGCAGAAATATTCACATATGTTTGATGTTTTTTTTAAATAAACTTACATGACTCTGCGGCCTTCTTCAAAGACTCTGTTTGTGTCTTCTTCTTGCTCTTTCCAGTAACCATTTCTGCATGAAAATCTTGAGGCTTACATAAATATGTCACATATGTTTCGATGTTTTTTTGTAAATAAACTTACATGACTTAACGGCCTTCTTCAGAGTGATAGAAGTGACGAAAGCTTGTTGAGCAGAAGCATCGGCATTAGGATTGCTTTTGGTGAAGTTGTAGTAATCTTCCATACCAATGAGATATCATAAACAATGATTTCTGAATGTATTCCTCTTTCCAATTTTATATGATCTGATTGAATTTCCTCACTTGTTGATTCAGAGTCAACTACAAAAATATCTAAAAATCATTTATGCCTCAAGTTTTTTATATATGATTGATTCACAAATAAACAAGGATACTAAACTACCTCGTGGGTTTTCATGCTCAATAGAAATCCTACACTGGATCGTCTACTCTCTTGGGGTGTTGACACTGAACCTAACATGTTTTTTGTGTGGTTCGTGTGAAGAATCTCCTGTTATGACGAAGTACAAGTGACAGATAACGAAACAAGTGGGTCAACATTATTGAGTTGAGAAAGTCGGCCCATTAAGACTGTGGCCCATATATCTCCGCTTTCAAATACATAATCCGTTCTACGATCGAGATCAACCACAGCTTCCTAGATCCAATGGATCATATTCATTATCAGTTACATCGACATAATACAAACAAGATCTTTCTTGAGAACCAGTGGCTTTTTCTAACTAGATGATGTATACAATAAGCTGTAAATTACAAACTTTAATCGCAACATACAAATATCGAATCGTTACAATGGCGTTATTAAGCTGCCCAAGGTAATGAATCCCATGGCGGAGCTGAGTCTGAAAGTGACAAATATCAGATACAGTGTGATCAGACCAACGCCCATCACTTTGTTCGGTCGCATCTCGTTGCGTGGGAGCATCACGAGAGCCCAAATCAACCCCAATATCAGAAACCCTAATGTGTAGAACAAGCTATTGTCCTCCGGGATAATGTAAGTCTCTGGACTCTTCGACCAAGCACCAAGAAGCATCGACATACCTAACCCAATAAGTGTGTTGAACATTGGACCTGCATAGCAACCCGATAACGCGATTTGTACACCATCTCCACCGTTCATCGACAGTGCGATGTTTGACACTAAGTCACCCATTGAGTTTCCCCAAGCAAGTACGGTTAGACCGAGTATTGACGGGTTGATTCCATAGATTCCACCAAATGTCACCAAAAGGGCAACCAGTTCGTTTGCAATCATGTAGAACCATACGATGCTCATGATGAATCCACCGAGTACCCAAGGGATTAAGAATCTTTGTGGCGGACGATCGGGTTCTGTGTTTTTATACGCGAGAAATCCAAGAGTAGATCCAATCGCAATTCCGATAAAGTAGGCTACAATGCGAGCTTGAGGACTCGCATCATCTTGGCTACCCCAAAGAAAAGAAACAAGGACAGGAGCCAATGAGACACTGGCCACAGCGTACGTCTTCGACCAGCTATCTTCCTCGATCAATGGGATTGTTAATCGTCTAGGAACTGTGAGTGGAGTTTCCAACAAGGATGTGACTTTAGAACATATCGAGCTATCGACTTCTCCACCATCTTCAGTCCATCCCCACGGAGGTCTTTCTTCATCATGTACATTGGATTTCGTGAAATGGTTCGAATAGATGGCGACATTTGTAGCCCACATCCACTGTGGTAGAGAATCATGCAACCGAGGTGGACCTTCCTCGGTGTCAAGTTCTAGCAACGGGCTGTACATAGGAATATCCTCTTCAACACTTGGTGAGAACACACTTGCCTGCATCGGGAGCAGAGGTGTAATAGAATCAAGCTTCAACATCCTGGAATGTTTCCTCAAAATCTCATTCGCAGCCACGAGAGAAGCATAAAGCACATAGATCGAGACAAACGCAATGGCGATACCCACAGTCACTCTGCCGACCATCAAAATCACAGTCAAACACACCAATGTGAAAAGGAAGAAACTCAAGTCTCTGATGAAACATTTCTTATCGATCTTGACTTCTTTATCCGCAACACAAAGCGAAACAATCCCAGCAACAACACAAGTGACAAACACGGCACCACCCAAGACGCTGTTAAGACCCACTTCGCCTTTGTCCGAACCAACAAAAGCAGCTATACTCGCAAACACATCAGGCGCTCCGTTACCAAGTGGAAGTAAAGTAACACCAGCAACAGTTGGAGGCAACCTCAAAAGCTTGGAAAGCTTCTCCAACGAACAACAAAAGTAATCAGCAGCAGTATTACCCAACAGATAAAACAAAGCGACAAGCCAAACCCCTAACACCAGATAACCCAAGATCCTAAAATCTCTGCAGGAGCAGTAAAAGAAGTTGAGGTAATCAAAGAACCCATCTGGAGAGCAAACCGGGTTCGATTTCAAGAACTCGCATTGATCAGCATAACCTCTGTGTTCATGTAACCCAGAGCACAACACAGTACTATCACCACTCACGCTGTTATTACCAGAACTATCCTTGTCAACTTCAACCATATGTCGACGAATAACAGTAAACTGGCTAAATCCATTGTTGTCGGAAACCAATCCTCGACTACTTCCATCAACGAAAGACAGATTCTTTGTAAAAGGGTTCCTGAGAATATCGCTCCGATCAAAGAAGAAGAAAAAGAACAGGATTACAGCACAAAGCCCGTTGAGAATTCCTCGAAATTTGGGATTGCTCGATCTATACAGTAAATTCACAGCTCTCATTCTTGAGATCCCAACCTGGTATTCTACCAACACAATCTACCGGCCATAGATCATCGACAATAAGCTAAAAGCCACACCTAAACGAACCAGGAAAGGTGCAAGGCTTTCAACTAGCAAGATAGGATGAAAGTGAGGAAGTTTTGAAACCCTAGGATTCCGGTTTCGATCAGAAGAGATGAAATCAAGGGTTCAGATGCTCACCGACAACGTGATCTGTGAGCAGGAAAGCGTGTTCTCCTCGGAACTAACACGGAAATCGAATAAGATCGGTGACAATCGACTGTGTCGGATTCTTTACCTGCTTAATTCGGATCCTATTCGTGTTTATTTGACTTTGTTGAAAGTATTAGGGTGGGCGTTCGGATCATCGGGTTCGGAGCAGCTATTTCGGGTTTAGGAATTTATGTATCGATTGGGTATTTTAAAAATTTGGATCGAGTTCGGTTTCGGTTCGGGTTCGGATCGGATCAGATATTTTTTTTTAAGATCCGAAAATTTTCGGATATATTCGGATCCGGATTCAAAAGTATCCAAAAATATTCACAATACCAAAAAAAACTCCAAAAAACCCGAAATTCGAGACAAAAAAAAAATATGAATATTTATTTCAATAAAATCAATATACTTTCAAACCAAAAGTATTCAAAATACCCAAAAAATCTAGAAACAAAAAAATAGATGTATTTGATATACCCTTAATATCGAATATATATATATATAAAATACCTGAAATACCCAAAAAATAATTAATATATTCAAGTTTATAGTTGTAATTTTGGGTATTTGTATTATATCAAATCTAAATATAATTAATATATTTGGGTATATAATTACACTTAGAGTATTTCGGGTACCCATTCGATTATCGGTTTGATACCGGTTCGGGTTTGGTTCTTCGGATATAGAAATTTAGTATTCGATCGGGTATTTTAAAAATTCAGATTGAATTCGGTTAGGATTTTCGGATCTGGATTTTTTATCCGGTCCTAGTTGAAACTAAGACTTAGGGGTGTTATTGGTTAGTGTATTTAGAAGGAGTTTTAATGATTTTAAAAATTCAGTATTAATGATTTTAAAAATTAAAGAATTTACTGAATTTATAAAGAATTACTGAGCGGTATTATTCACGTGCTTACAGCGCGCGTAGGATTCTACATGTCTTATCTACGTCTGTAAAAATTAAAGGTGGGCAAAAAAACCGAATCGAACCAACCGAATTTCAACCGAATTGAACCAAACCATATTCTATATAACTTAATCGGTTGATGTTTTTTTCAACCCAAACGGTTCGGTTTGGTTCGGTTGGAAACCGAATCGAACCGATAACCTAATATGTTTTTGTTAATTAATAATATTAAAAATATAAATATATATTCTCTAGGTATTTTATTCTCTTATTTTTCTTCTAAGAATCATATTCAGTAATGTCTCACAATCTCACAGATTTATATTACGTTTATCTAAATTTTTTTTTGAATTTCTTAGAGGTTCACCCTCCATCTCAGAATGAGAATGATCTTCACACGTCTCGTTAAACATAAAAGCTTAAGTTTTGCTAAGGTAAATGCTTTTTATAATAATTTTATATTAATGTTATAAATCTATAATGGTTCATATAAGAGATGAATAATTTGTATAATTAACTTATATTTAAATTATTGACTTGTTGCAGATTTGCATGTTCATTTTGGTGGCATAGGAGAGACGAAGCTATATATTTTTTTATTTTTTTATTTTATTTTGATTAAGTGGGATAGTTTCATTTTGGTTTTAGATTTTTAGAGAATGATTTTTTGATGGTTTCGTAGGATTCTTGTTTTTATAAGTTGATTTTTTAAAAACCAAATTTCAACCGAACTAAACCAAGCCGAATTAAACCCAAATCGAACTAAACCAAACCGAACTAAACCCAAACCGAACACAAACCGAACCAAACTTATTTCGGTTGAGTTCGGTTAGAGTTTTATTCAACCCAAATCAACCGAATCGAACCGAATCCAAACCAAACCCGAAATTAAACCGAAATGCCCACCCCTAGTAAAAATGACAGTCGAACGTTAGGTTGAAGAAATAAAAAACAAATTTGAACGTTACAAAACGGTAACTTATTCGACCTTTGTGATTATGAATAAATTAAAAGAATAAATAATAATTGTAGATAATAATCTCTATATAATCCCTGTCTTTCCTCATGACATCAAAATATCTTACTCTGATTTTTACCTTTTAAATGTTCAAAACTCTGCTTTTTTTTTCTCTGTTATAACCAATGTTTAAAAAATCACTAGGCGCTAGTCGGGCAGTCAGGTTCTGCCTAGCGCCTAGCCCAAAAATCAGAGATTAATCAGTGACTAATCAGTGATTAGTTTTTAATACTATTTAATTTATATTAAAAAATAATATATAATGTTAAATATATATTATTATGTGGAGAAATATGTATTAATAACACTAATATATTGTATTTTAATATTATTTTATTTAATTTATATTAAAAATTAAATATATGATATTAAATATATAATTATAAAATTTAAATGAATCCAAATCCAATAAGAAGTCAATATTTAACATCATATATTAATTTTTAATATAAATTAAATAAAATAATCAATGATTAATCAGTGATTAATCGCCGATTTTTTTAAAAAATGTTGAAGTCGGAAAAAAATCCGTTGACTGACTTTCTTTCCCGCCTAGACACAAATCGGGACGGTGGACCACCGCCTAGCGCCTAAGCGGCCGATTAATCACCTAGGCGACCGATTTTTTGAACAGAACTCAAATTTATCTCTGATTTTCTCATTCTCTGAGGGGCCAAAATCACATATGTCCCTCCAGGTGTCGAGTTATTCACTTCTAGCTCATGCTATTCAGCCATACCCATTCCCTTTTAATGAAATGTGATATCCCCATCTTGCCCTTCTAATTTCGAAAATAGGACATTAAAAAAGAAATGCTGACCAATGAGAATAAAGGGAATTTCATCCAATCAGAAGGTAGGTTTACAAATTTCGACCAATTAGAACAAAAAAATTTGGGCCAATCAGAAAGGAGGATTACAAATTTCGACCAATTAAAACAAAACAAATTTGGGCCAATCAAAAGATGGGAAAAAGAAAAAAAAGATGGCAAAAGGAAAAAAAAAACAATCAGGCGCCAAAAATTCCAGCCAATCAGGCGTCAGAAAAAAAGAAATTTCTCTCAAAATCAGATTCGCAGAATTCATCACCCATTCATCGCGAGAGCTCTTCTTCTGGGAAACGACAACTCTTCTTCTACTTCTTCATCTGCCATTGAAGCTTAAAAACGAGGTTAGTTCTTCTATTATGTTAGTAGATCATCCCCTAGAAAACCTATGGGTTAGAGGCGGATTTGAATTGAATTTACAAAATGGGGGGGATTTCAATTGAAATTACAAATTCGGGGGGTTTCAATTGAAATTACAAATTCTTAATTGAATTTATAGATTATCGTAGGTAGAATATTGTTTTTGCCCCGATTTCACCTAATTTGTTGTGATACAGGAAAACTGGAAACAATTGGTATTATTGAGGCAAGTGTACAACTGGGAGCTATTGGTATTACTGGATTCTAATGTAGTTTTTTTAATTTATATTCAGGAGACAATGATCACAAACATGCTTTTTGATTATGGAGGATATTATTCAAAGTGTGGAGGAGAGGATAAATGGATTTCAAAAGAAGGTTGCATGTACGCTGTAATGTTTAAAACATTATGTTTGGAAGAGATAACTTACTCGGTAATAGTGGATAGGATATGCAAGAAGGTTGGGGTAGCTGAATCTACGACGAAGCTGAAACTGAGTTACATTCCAATTGTAGTGAAAACTCAGAGACGATTATATATTTTGGACGATGAGGATGTCTCTGTCTATCTGACTTCCTTGGATAAAGAGCAACGCATAAGTGTTTTGAATGTAGAGGTTGTAGAGGTCAGCAAAGATGTTGAAATAAATGAGTTGGGCGAGCAATTTTCAAGAGTAGAGCATGTAAGTTCATTTGGTGTGAATTACGGCGATCATGGTATAGCTAATGTTGGCGTAAATGATAGTAATGGTGGAGTTAATGATGGTGTCATTGCTATTTACACAGGAAACTGTTCAACAGAATAACATCATGAGCCGATAGAGAATGCAGATTGTGAGAATGTAGATGGAGAGAACGTAGATGGTGAGAATGCATCACGTGAAGATGGGGATAACGATGAAGATAACGGTCTGGAAAGTTCCCGAAGGCTTGAAATTGTTGAGTTTCAACATTCTGGAGAAGAACAACAGTTTGTAGATGCATGGGAAGATGGTATGGGTCTTAAAGTAGGCCAAGAATTTGCAAGTAAGCAGGAATTGATATATGTCATTGATAGAGTTTCACATCAGAATTGTTTTGAGATCACTTTAAGTAAGTCGGATAAGAGTAGATACGTGGTAAAATGCGGTGAAAACAGTTGTAATTGGTATCTACAAGCTACGAAGGCTACGAATGCAACTTTTTTCATGGTTAGAGTGTACAAGAGGATGCATACATGCTCTCGGGATACTTCGAGTACAAGCATCAAACAAAGGAAAGGCACACCAGGATTAGTTGCTGGTATTGTCTTTGAGTTGTATCCAGATCAATTGCAACTCCCAGCTCCTAAAAGTATCGTCGTTTTGGTTCAAGAAAACGCTAGTGTGAATGTGTCATACTCTACCGCATGGAGAGGGAAACTAAAAGCTCTGAGCATGGTGCGTGGTAGTCCAGAAGAAAGTTATAACGATTTGTATTCATATTTGTACATGTTAGAGCAGGTCAATCCCGATACAAGAACAAGTGTTTTATTGGATGAACAAAAAAGGTTCAAGTACGTATTTGTCGCTTTGGGAGCTTGCATTGAAGGGTTTCGAGCAATGAGGAAAGTGATCATTGTGGATGCAACTTTTCTGAAGAACCAACATGGGGGTGTGCTAATTTTTGCAACAGATTAGGATCCTAATCATCACCATTATCCCATTGCTTTTGCTGTAGTTGATGCTGAAAACAACGCGAGTTGGAACTGGTTTTTCAATAACCTGAAAACAGTGATACCCGATAGTCCTGAATTAGTGTTTGTTTCGGACAGAAATGCAAGCCTCATCAAAGCAATAGGTGAGGTGTACCCGAGCTCTAAACATGGGTATTGCATCTTTCATTTGTCCCAGAATGTAAGATTGCACGTTAGAAGGGACAAAGATGTTGTTGCAAAAAAATTCAGGGATTGCGCAAGGCTGTATACAGAGGCTGAGTTTCTAGAAGCATACAGTGAATTGCGGAATACTTAGCCTAATGTAGGAAAGTATATGGATGGTAGTGTAGATGAGGCGAAATGGGCAAGGCGTTATTTTCCAGGAGAAAGGTTCAACATAGACACCAGTAATTGTGTAGAGTCCATGAACAGTACATTTCTTGATGCGATAAAGTACTCGTTATTACCTATGATTGATGTAATTGTTGCAAAATTGGTTGGGTGGTTTAACAAACATAGGAACGAGTGTTGCTGCATCGGACGCACATAAACTGGTCCCCTTTGTGGAGAACATAGTGCACGGTAGGGTAGCCATTGCGAGGAAGCTATCGGTAAGTGAGCTAAACTACTTTCACCTTAAATACAGTGTAATTTGACGTGATGGGAAGACTTATTTGGTAAACTTGAGAAGGAAAACTTGCGATTGCAAATGTTTTGATATAGACAATTATCCTTGTGTCCATACAATAGCCACTACAATTGTTTTCATGAAACGGCCAGGAAGAACATAGGATATTCATGTAGAGGAATTGTGCTCGAAGTATTATTTGATGGAGACGTGGGCATTGGCGTATTATAGGACGATATATCTGGTTCCGCATAAGTCCCAGTGGATTATTCCGGAGTATTCCAATTTTTTCCCCCTTTTCCCCACCCAAATCCAAAACTCACAAAAATCCCGCAAATACTCATTTTTCCCGAAATCCCGAAAATACTCATTTTTCCCCGAAAATCAAAAAATCCCCCCTAAACACAGAGAAGACGAAGAATGCCGAGTATCAGCTCTTCCGAGAGATCAAGTCTGAGCCCTCCTCCTGAACGCAGTGAGAATTTTGGAATTCCGACTGCTTGTTTTTGTCGTGCGGCACCAACCATTGAAACTTCTTAGACGAATATGGATCCAGGAAGGAGATACTACAGCTGCACCCTCAAATATGTAAGCAAAATTCTTATTTCCAGTTTATTTTTGTGTAACGAATGGTTATGGGCATCCTTTCATTTTGTGCAGACTCCATCCGGAGGATGCCATTTTTACAAATGGTGGGATGATGCAATAACAGAGGAGATCGGTGACATTCGGAGAGCCATTCAGAACGAGATGGCAGACCAAGAAGATTCCATTCGATACGACCTTAGGAGGGCTTGGACATGCCTTCAGCATGAAGCGGTCGAAATTAGAGACCTCCGAGAATATATTAAAGAGCTTATAGAATCTTATCACAGCCTTAGTAGCATCGTGTGTGACTCAATTGTGAATGAAATTAATCTGGCTTCAGATGCCTTTCACCGAAACGAGTTTTACAAGGAAGTGAAGGTGATGGTTACTCTCTCTGTTCTTGCCATTGTCTCGGTATCTTCAACCATCTACTTGTTTAAGTAGATAATATTAATCTTGATCTTATGTTGTTCATAACTTTTGTGAATCTTGATTTTTTGGATTTAGAATTGTTGTTCAAAATTTTCGAGTAGTTGAACCGAGAAACACCGAGTATTACCGACTTTCGGAAATTTTGAATTTTCGAGTAGTTGGAACGACAATTACCGAGTATTACCCAATTTTGGAAATTTTGAATTTTCGAGTAGTTGGACCGAGAATTACCGAGTATTACCCAATTTTGGAAATTTTGAATTTTCGAGTAGTTTGGCCGAGAATTACCGAGTATTACTCAATTTTGGAAATTTTGATTTTTCGAGTAGTTGGACCGACAATTACCGAGTATTACCCAATTTTGAATTTTGAATTTTCGAGTAGTTGGACCGAGAATTCCCGATTATTACCCAATTTTGGAAAAAAAAAATTTACGAGTAGTTGGAACGAGAATTTCCCAAATTTAAAATTTCTTAATTTACGAGTAATTGGACCGAGAATTACCGAGTATTATCTCTGACTTGTCATATGTTTTGTTAATTTTTTAATTTACGTATAATTGTACCCAGTTATTTGTACCCAGAGAATTATGAAATATTTATATATAAAAAAGAATTACATATAAATATAAAACAAAAACATTAAAAACATAATATTAAACATAAAAAAACAAAAAACAAAAAAACATAAACATAAAAAAAACATAATATTAGTTTTTTTCCGCCATGGATTTAACCATGGCGTACTCCTTCGTCTGTCGTTGTGCCTCACCATCATAGCGCTCCCTCTCCCCGCGATACATGAAGGGAACACATCGCCTTCATTCACCCTAGAGCATGTCCGCCAACGCCTCCAGGAGCTCCTTCATCGACGTCACCATCGACCACCCGGTGGCCAGAAGCCAGGGGTGGAAGACGGCGCCTTTCACACTCACGTTAGGGTGGAAGATCAGTGTGATGAAGTAGACCGTGGGAGGCCTGAAGGGGAAATCCGGCGGGAACCGGATTTTGAGGGAGAACTGACCCCCTTCGTAAGGGCTGCTCGGGAGTCCGTTGAGGGTCGCCTCCCACTCCGAGAGGCCTTCCCCAACAGGGCCTGCGGCGAACCCTGCATTAGGGTTCTGCATAATTTCTTTCATGTGCCGCTTGATCCACACAGTCGCCATGAGATATGAGAGAAGTTAGATGAGAGATGAGAGATGAGAGATGAGAGAAGATAGATGAGAGATGATAATGAAAGATGAGAATAACGTGTATTTATAGAAGGGAAGGGAAAGGGCAAAGGTCGCCACGAAAGAGGAGTAGTTATGGCATGGTATTACTGCTTCGAAGCGGTACAACTACTGCCCTTACCTTCATTTATTATTTCTACTGCATGCAAATTTGACAGTTTTGACGCCACAAACAGCCACGTAAACCGAGTGGACGTAATTAATTAAATTTAAGTAATTTTACAAAAATATTTCTTAAACTGACGCCTTGGGAACATGATAAAACTTATTCTCTCACCACTCCTTAATTGATAAAGTGGTTTACAACCACTTCGAATTTACTTACCCGAATTGAATTACTTAAAACTACCACCGCTTTCTTTTTTATTTATCTTTAATTATCATGATTTGACCGCTACTACATCATTGATTGCCACTACCCATCGATTATATACAATATAAGTTCCGCATTTGACTATTTCATTTAATGTTTCTTGATTACTCAGATTATCCAAAAACATAATAAAGAGTCATTTCCAAAAACACACCATGATTAAATTGAGAGAGAAGATAGAGGGAAAAAACAGTTCAACGCTTCCTCTGCCGAGTGATTGGGTCTGTCGTCCTCGAAGCCTCCTCCTGTTTCCGTTTCCCAACACCCTCTTCTTCCTCAACAGGAGCAACAGCCGTAGCCTCGGCCTCTTTTGCTTGTCCCTACAAATACACCATAGTGTTACCGAACAATACCAAGTAATACATCATAGTGCTACCGAACAATATCAAGTAATACCGAAACCACATTTCAAAGTTAAATACCTCTTCTCTTCTCGTACATCTAGTCACGTACGTCATACCAATCATCTTCTCCTTCTCCTTCTCCTTCTCAATTTCCACCTGACGTCTCCCTTCTTCACCTTCTTCTCCTACCTGCTCTCCTTGTCCTTCTCTTCTTGCCTCTTTCACGTATTCTTCAACGGAGTTGAGTCTTCTATCAATGCCATCCATGCGGTCCATGATTTGGAGAAACTGATCGTCCATACTTTTCTTCAAGCTCTGTAGTTGTTCCACAAATCCAACCGGAGCGACATTGACATTCTCCCTAGCCACATCACGATTATGGACCCTCTCCTTATCATCTCCTCGGGCAGCAACATCAATGCTGAATAGCTCTTTCCAGAATATCGGCTTCCCTTCGTCTATTAGACGCTTCGACCAACTGTCATGAACCACATCAGAGAAATCTGGCTCCTCATACTCCCACCCACGATTCGAGCCATCATAATTTCTTCATCCAAGGATGGTTGCAAGATACTGTGAATGTCTTGTGAATATAAAAATTTACAATTTAAAAACAAGTAAATGCTACATAAATAATGAAAACCCTATAAGATGATTTTCAACCTTAGTATCACCAAGTGCTTCATATAATTCCAATAAAGGAAAACCTTTGAGTGCGAATGGTCGCCACTTTTGTTTGCACATCCGAGGATAATCCCTCTCTGCTCTTCTAACATCTTCTCTGTATTTGTTCTTCATATTTGGGATTGCATAAAAAGCTAAAATCTACAAATAACACACCAAATTACAAATAAAATCATAAAATCATAAAAACAATAAAATGATTACTTACCTCCAACGGAGTAACAAAACTTGGAAATGTCCATGAATCTGTTTCGATGACCCCATTGACATGTTTCATTGTATGATCAATTTCCTTCATATTCACTTCGAAGGAAAACCGCCCCCATGGGAATGTCCGACACGCTTCAAGATCGTTCACAATCCTAAGAAAAAACGGCTCCACAGATGGTGCTTTCGGGCCGGTCTTCGACTTTCCACTTATTATGCTAGTTAAGAAGTAGACGACACACATTTTCAAACGATCTGGAAAAGCTCGCATCTTGCCGAGCTTTTCTTCAACATCAGCAATTCAGGGGACGGTTCCTTTCTTAAAATGCCTCGACTTGAACTCATCATTTCCCATTCTCTCAAAGTCATCTTCTGGATACGGACGACAGTCTAATCCAGATAGGGGTGCATGTTCTCTGAGAGAATAGCGTATGGGAACACTATTAACAACAAACCAACATTCCTTCCTCTTATTTGTACTTGCCGTCCGAAGAAGAAGCAACCACATACCCATCACCTTATGATATGGGTCCCTATGCATGTGCCAAAAATGCTTGAACTGTGGATGCTCTGTAAACCACCTCAGCTCGTCAGGTTGAAGTCCTATAGACTCCAATTTCTCCACTGCTTTGTGGATAAAGCACCTTGTTGCCAACTTTATTACCTTGTTATACTCACTTTTATCGAAGAACATCCTCTCAGGTTGCAATGGCTGGTCTTCCTCCTCGATATACGTTGGCTTTTGCCACAGTGTTAATTGACTGCCCTCACCATTCACTCTCGACGGTTCTGGGGGCGAGTTTGTATGCATTTTCGGTACCGGATGAGTCTCAATTTCTTCGATAATAGCCATAACATAAGTTCTACGAAGTTATAACACAACCATTAGCATCCGAAATCCAACTCTACACAAAAATCGAATTCCTTTGTTTCTACACAAAACTCGAATTCCCAAATTTCATATTTCATTCTACTTAATCTCGAATCCAGTTGAACGAAACACAGAAGAATAAGAGGAAGGACGAACCTGATTTAGAGACGGGAATTCGATTCTCCAGTAATCACTACCACTGTCTTAGTTGTATGTTTTAGTACCAAATAGGAGGGAAGAACTTTCGAATCGACATAAGTATTTGGGAAAGATGTTGCTCGGGATTCAACAATTTTAGGTTTTAATTTTGGGTGTTACCCGATTTCAGCGATTTCGACCCGATAATCGCGGATCTAGAGTGGTGTCGTGGGTGGAGGGTGGATATCGCGGGTTTGTGTATGGATATAGCTGGTTGGGTTGGTAATTACCAAAGTTTTTTAAGGGTGAGTAGTATTTTCTCGCTTTTTCGATTTAAAAATAAATCAAAATAAATTTAGTTTTTATAACAGGGGCATATGTGAATAATGGTCTTCTGAAAAGGACATCTCAACATTTCTCCCTTCTCTGAGCGACATACATAGGGACATCACATAACCCTACAAGGTAGCGCCTTTTGGTCTGATACTTTTGTTTTCTTTGCTAAACTACGGTGTTTTCGCATATATTTTTGTAGGGTTTAAAGCCATTTAAGATTAAAAAAATAATTTTGCTACAAAAAATGGGTGTTAAAATTGTTATCTTTTTCAGTTATTTTTGGGAAACAATAGAGAAGACTACAAAGTTCTTATAATATTCAGGTTCTGTTTTTTTGTTTGTTTTGGTTAACCTCTCTACTCGTCGGTTCGGTAAATTAGTTAAAATTTGGCTTCAAAATAGCAGTTGGAATTGAAGGAATCGACTTGATTTTATTGGATTTTTGTGTGCGCGCGTGTGTTGGACAGCCATTTTTATCGTGCTCTGTTTTTATTTTATTTTTCCTTAATAAAAACATGGGTCTTTAGATCATAGTTTTGTTAACCTTTCCTTGTTCGGTTATCTTAAAACTGAGTGTTATTTTCTTATAAAGAAAAATTAAGGCGATAATAATTATTTACTTTATTTCGGCATGAATGGATATGAATTATGGATTAAAGTGAAACTTGCATGATAAATTTGTACAGAAAGTGATTGTAATGGAAAATTGATATGATTTTGCAGATGGCAGTAAAGAACACAAACTCAATTGGAGTGTGTAATGAAAAGGCATGAATGTGCAGATGGGAGTAATGACTAATGACGAGGAAGAATGTTAGGCAAGAGAGAAATCTAGATGCAGCCTTCGGAATGTGCCATACTTTGTTTATTGTGGTCAGTTTTATTTTGGGTCAAAATTGTGGTCAGTTTAAGTGATAGTATAGTTACGTATTTATTGTATGTATAGTGTGCCATGTATAGATGCGTAGGGTGTGGATACGATGTATAGACATGTATATTGTTGGAGGTGGGCCTAGCACCCCCAATTAGTTAGGCCCATCTTAGGAAAGGCCGTTCCCCGGTACGGTCACCGGACTTAATGTCACCGACCTGCAAGAACGTCCTCAGCAGCTCGGTAGCCGACCTGAAAGCAACGTACCCCGGGCCCGCGCTGATGCCCCGCCAGAGCAGGGAGTGTCAGAAGAATAGGCGAGTGGGAGTTGGTAAGGCAGTACCCTACCCACGTAGGGATGTGCCTTCGACCCGACGTCCCACCAACCCTACAGAGCTGACAAGGGCAGGAAGGAGCAGGTGGAGCAGAGTTGGTAAAACAGTGCACTGCTCTGCAACACGCCACGCCGAGCTCATCATGACCTCTCTCCTCGAAAGCCGGGACACGCCTCTTAGGCCACCTTACCCGCGAAAGAGGCCGCCGACGACACGTGGCCCGAGATCTCAGGGGAGCAGGAAGCCGACCCCGACTATATATACCCCTCATATGTCATTAATGAGGGGGACTGGGGATTTTTACTCTCTCACCTACCACAAGTTACCCGACCTCTCTCTCTTTGTAACAAGACAACACTTTAGAACGCCGAACTGGACGTCCTTCGGAACCAGTTCGTAACTCTAAAGCGTTTACTTCTCTCTCATCAATAAAACGAAACACGGCCCCCGGCCTACTCATATTCCTCCCGACCTGTCTTAAATGTGGTTGAATTGCTCTATTAACGAAAATCTCGCATTCCATCTCCTAATCATTCTTTAAACACACTTAGTGATCCACGGGATCAACAATTGGCGCTAGAAGGAGGGGTTTGAGGATTTTTCTACACGCAAAGAGTAGCTCGGCAAATGTCGGGAACATCGCCCTCATCTCCGAACAACTCCATACAGATAAGTGCCAAGCTTATTTTTATTTTTTAATTTTTTCATTCTCCTTGAGCCGAGCTCATCTCGCAAACACTCGACAAGATAAGTACCGAGCCTAGCCTCGTACTTAAGCTTAAGAGTCAGCAAAGCCGAGCTCATCTCGCAAACACTCGACAAGATAAGTACCGAGCCCAGCCTCGTACTTAAGCTTAAGAGTCAGCAAAGCCGAGCTCATCTCGCAAACACTCGACAAGATAAGTGCCGAGCCCAGCCTCGTACTTAAGCTTAAGAGTCAGCAAAGCCGAGCTCATCTCGCAAACAACACGATCAACAAGTGCCGAGCCTAGTCTCGCACTTGCACATAAAATTTTTAACTCTAATCAAGTTCACCCTTACTTGCAGGTTAACATATACCGAGCTAAGACTTGTTTCGTCCGCCGACTTCGACACTCATTCGCCGAACTTGGGGGAGGGCTATTGTGGGTGTGGTGATGAGCACACCCCTTTTTTTAGCCCATTCCAAAGCAAAAGGCCCAACACCAAAGGCCCAACATCCACTATGCAGATACGGTTACCGTTCCCGACCTGCTCCGCACTGTTCATGACGTGCCGGTACTGTTCACGACCTGCCGGTTACTGTTCCCGACCTGCTCCGCACTGTTCACGACCTGCCGGTTACTGTTCACGACCTGCTCAGCACTGTTCACGACGTGCCGATACTGTTCACGACCTGCCGGTTACTGTTCCCGACCTGCTCCGCACTGTTCATGACGTGCCGGTACTGTTCACAACCTGCCAGTTACTGTTCACGACCTGCTCGGTACTGTTCACGACGTGACGGGTACTGTTCACGACGTGACGGGTACTGTTCACGAACCATCACGTCGTCCCTAAAAACCGGAGAGCTGTCTGCTCAACTTCCACTATAAATACCCCCTTTGGTATTCATTATCAAGACACACAAAAAAACTCTGATCCTCTCTCTCTAAATAACTTTCCCTCTCTAAAAGGAGCTCTCGGCAGCTCTCGGCAGCTCTCGGCAGCTCTCCCAGCTCGGTGCAGCTCTCCGCAGCTCTCCCAGCTCTCCGCAGCTCGGTGCAGCTCTCCGCAGCTCTCCCAGCTCTCCGCAGCTCTCTCAGCTCGGTGCAGCTCTCCCTAGCTCTTCCAGCTCTCCGCAGCTCTGATGAGCTCCCAGCTCTCCCGACGACCCGATCTGACAGTCGACCGACGACCCGACCTGACAGTCGACCGACGACCCGACCTGGCGACCCGACCTGACGGTCGACCTGACAGTCGACCGACGACCCGACCTGACGGTCGACCGCCGACCGACGACCCGACCTGACGGTCGACCAGTGACCAACGACCTAACAGTCGACCGACGACCGACGACCCGACCTGACAGTCGACCTGACTAGCTCTCAGCTCTCCAGTTCTCTCCTACCCGCCTCAGCAACGAACTACGAATGGCTTGATCCCCAATCCGGGGTACGTAGGCAGCCCTCTGGGCACAGCTATAAATCACCTCATCCCCCTCATTTGCCGACCGGAACGCAACCGGCTCTATCTTAACAGAAAATCCCCGAACCTCCCCGATACAAATTGATTTGTAGGAGACGTGCTCATACCCGTTCCAACAATTGGCGCTAGAGGGAGGGGGGTTTAGAGATTCTTCTATACGCAAGGAGCAGTTCAACCACCGCCGCAACCGCAGCAACGATGGCTATTCCGCCCCCAAGAGTATTATCAGGCCTAGAGACCCCGGCCCAAGCAACGGCCCAGGCCCAGACAACGGCCCCGCCACCAACTCAAGCAGCGACGACGACAGCCCGGCCATCAGCCCAGGCAGCCACCGACCGGATGACTCCCCAGGAGTCCTTCAGGGCTCCGCCACCGGCCCCAGCGCCCACTCCTTCCGGCGGCCCCGCCGCGCACAACGCGCCTCACCCCCCGGAGGACCAGCCCACGCTGTCCGCCGTAATGCAGGCCCTACTCACCAGAATAGACGAGCTGACGCGTGCGACCGACCAACGGTTCGCCACGCTAGCAGCCTCCCGGGACCGGTCGGACAACACCGGATCCCCCGACGTCCATTTCAGAGAGCCGGCCTCTCGGGAAGAAACCCCTCGTATCCGAAGGGGCCAGCCCGGCGACTCGCCGTCAGGCTCCGAAGGCCCGGGCGGACGTTTCGCCCCAGCCGTAGGGAGCTCCCCGGGCGACGAAGCCCATCATCTCCGATCCAGCTCCGAACGCGCCAGGGACGCCGAGTTCGAAGCTATGAAGGAGACACTCCGCGTGATGTCCTCTAAGATCCATCAGGCCACCAGTGCGGCCCCGGAAATAGATCGCGTCCTCCGAGAGACGCAAAACACGCCGTTCACCCGCCGGATCTCCTCCGTCCCGCTCCAGCACCTCGGGAAGCTCAAACTCCAGCCCTACGCGGGAACCACCGACCCGGCCCAGTATCTCACGGCGTTCACCATCGCCATGGGCCGCACCTACTTCTCACCAGATGAGCGGGAAGCCGCCCACTGCCAACTCTTCGTAGAGAACCTCACCGGCCCGGCTCTCACGTGGTTCTCTCGGCTGAAGACGCACTCCATAGACAGCTTCAGAGACCTGTCAACCACCTTTCTCGAGCACTACTCCATCTATATCCGGCAGTCCGCATCCAGCGCGGACCTCTGGGCGATGAGCCAAGGAGCAAAGGAGTCGCTCAGGTCCTTCATAGAACGCTTCAAGGCCACGGCCTCCCAAAGCAATGTGACGGATGAGTCCGCGCTGCCTGCTCTAAGAAAGGGGCTACGGGCCGATTCGGCCTTCAAGGACGACATGAAGCTCAACAGGCCGCGCTCGCTGGAGGACGCCTTGCACCGCGCTGGACTCTTCGTCGAGCTCGAGGAGGAGAAGGCGGCTGAATCGAGAAACAGCGCCTCTCACAAGGCCCCGGCCGCGAAGGAGCGGCCCCAGGAGAGATACCAGGAGCCTCGTCAACACTATGAGACGAGTACCAGCGCAGCAAGGGAAAGCAGGCCGCTGCGTTACTTGTTAACGGGCCGACCTCAGGACCCCGTATGCGCGACCCCGTACCTCCTCCCGGCCCCGCGCCGGGGTTGCCTTGGAACAAGTACGTACGGGACCCCCACCAGCAGGACCGGCGTCCCGACGACCCGAGCGATAGGGAGTCCCGACCAGACGAGCCGTACGACAGGTCGGCCTATTGCGACTTCCACCGGCGAAGGGGGCACCCGACCTCTTACTGCCGCGCCCTCCAAGAGGTCCTGCTGAACCAGTTTCAACGGGGCGAAATCGACGTACCGGAGCGGCTGCGCCCACATCCCCGGGATGGCGATCGAGTGAAACCCCGTGACAACCGAGGTAGCGAGGATAACCGGGCTAGGCCTTATCACCACGCCCAAAACGACGACCGGCGGCGACGATCTCCCTCGCGAGACCGGGAAACGGGCAGATCGCCTCCCCCGGCCCGGACTCTGATAGGGATGATCATGGGAGGCCTCCTCTCGTGCAACGACTCAGTGCGGTCCATCAAGCGCCATGAGAGGAAGACCGACGTCTCCCTGAAGTGGCACTCCGGGCCGGAGATCGACGCTCAGGACACGAGCAAAAGGGGGATATGTTTCACCGAGGCCGATGCGGCCGGGGTCCACCAGCCCCACAACGATCCCCTCGTCGTGCAAGTCCGCGTAGCCGACTGCGACGTTAACCGAGTCCTCGTCGATACGGGCAGCTCGGTCGACCTCATCTTCAAGGACACCCTTGCCAGGATGAATCTAAACGGGGTCGAAATCAAGCCGCACTCCATCCCGCTAACCGGTTTCGCCGGGGATACCGTCAACGGAATCGGTACCATCGAATTGCCGGTCTACGTAGGTCGGGTGACGAAAATCGTCAAGTTCGTGGTCTTCGATACCACCCCGATCTACAATATCATCCTTGGAACTCCTTGGCTGCACTCGATGAAGGCAGTCACGTCGACGTACCACCAGTGCCTCAAGTTCCCCAACCAGGCCGGGACGTACACTCTCAGAAGCAACCAGAGGGTTTCTCGCGCCTGCTTCGCCATTGAGCACAAGCTGCGCCGCGCCGCGCCGGCCTGCCTAGCCGTCAGCACGTATCAGCCCGGCGAGACAGTCGCTCGGGACCTCCCGGGGGAAGACCTCGTCACCCAGGTCAACATCGATCCGGGCAACCCCGCCCGTTGCGTCGGCATCGGAACCGACCTCGACGAGACCATCAAGAAGGAGCTGGTCAATTTTCTGGGAGAGAACGTCTCCACCTTCGCCTGGTCAACCGCCGACATGCCCGGCATAGACCCCGCGACGTGTAGCCACGAGCTCAACGTGGATCCGACCTGCCGACCAGTCAAGCAAAAGCGCCGAAAATTGAGCCCGGAGCGCGCCCAGGCAGTCAACGACGAGGTCGAAAGGCTCACCGCGGCCGGCTCGATCACCGAGGTCAGATACCCGGACTGGTTGGCCAACCCGGTGGTGGTCAAGAAGAAGAGCGGGAAATGGAGGGTCTGTGTGGATTTTACCGACCTCAATAAGGCGTGCCCAAAGGACAGCTTTCCCCTCCCTCGGATCGACCAAGTCGTCGAAGCCACCGCGGGGAATGAGCTGCTCTCCTTCATGGACGCCTTCTCGGGGTATAACCAAATCCCCATGCACCCCGACGACCAGGAAAAGACCGCGTTCATCACAGACCGAGGCATCTACTGCTACAAGGTAATGCCTTTCGGACTCAAGAACGCCGGGGCCACCTACCAGCGGCTCGTCAACCGGATGTTCGCCGACCAAATAGGCCGCACTATGGAGGTATACATAGACGACATGCTGGTGAAATCTCTAGTCGCCGCCGACCACGTCGCCCATCTCCGCTCTTGCTTCCGGACGCTGAACGAATACAACATGAAGCTGAACCCGGCCAAGTGTTCTTTCGGCGTCACCTCGGGCGAATTCCTCGGCTATATCATCACCCAGCGCGGGATCGAAGCCAACCCAAAGCAGATCCGGGCGATCACCGAGCTCAAATCCCCTGAGAGCACGCGCCAAGTACAGCGGCTTACCGGGAGAATCGCCGCACTGAACCGCTTCATCTCCCGCTCTACCGACAAGTGCCTCCCGTTCTACCAGCTGCTCCGGGCTAACAAACGGTTCGAGTGGGACGAGAAGTGCGAGGAAGCCCTCCAGCAGCTGAAGGAATACATATCTACTCCTCCCGTCCTGTCCAAACCAGAGGAAGGGTAAACCCTCTGCCTCTACATCGCCATCTCTACGTCGGCAGTCAGCGGGGTACTAGTGCGGGAAGACCGCGGCGACCAGAGACCTATCTCCTACATCAGCAAGTCCTTAGACGACGCGGAGAGCAGGTACCCGACTCTGGAGAAGCTCGCCTTGGCAGTGGTCGTCGCAGCTAGGAAGCTCCGGCCTTACTTCCAATCCCATACGATAGCCGTCCTAAGTACGTACCCCCTCAGGACCATCCTCCACAGCCCGAGCCGGTCCGGCCGGATAATGAAGTGGGCTGTCGAGCTGAGCGAATACGACATCGAGTACCGGGGTCGGACCGCGATCAAATCTCAAGCGCTGGCCGACTTCCTAGTTGAGTTGGCACCCGAGCTGGCAGTCAGCGAGGTGTCCGAAGTGTGGACTCTGCACGTCGACGGATCGGCCTCCAAGCACGGGTCCGGCGTCGGCATACGCCTCGAATCCCCGACCAAGGAGATCCTCGAGCAGTCCTTCCGCCTAGCCTTCCCTGCATCGAACAACGAGGCCGAGTACGAAGCTTTGATTGCCGGCCTGCGCCTGGCCAAAGAGGTCGGCGCAAAGAAAATCCGAGCTTACTGCGACTCCCAGCTCGTTGCCAATCAATTCAGCGGGGAGTACGAGGCCAAGAATGATCGCATGGACGCCTACCTCAAGGTGACTCAAGGCATGGCCGCAGACTTCTCCGAGTTCACCCTGACAAAGATCCCCCGAGGCGATAACACTTCCGCAGACGCCCTCGCAGCACTAGCCTCCACCTCGGCTCCAGAGCAACGACGGGTAATCCCGGTGGAAAGTATCGACCTCCCCAGCATCGAGCTGCCAAAGGGAGCCTATCTGATCGGTCCCCAGGTCGCGGACCCTGACGAAGACGCCAAACCTCCCGAGAACCTACCACCGCCCCCGGCCGAGCCCGAACTGCCGGACTGGCGAATCGACCTGCTGCTATATATCGCAGACGGCGTCCTTCCCGCAGATCGGTGGACCGCCCGACAGCTAAGAAAGAAGTGTGCCCGATACACGATGCTGGACGGCAATCTGTTCCGGTGGAGCGCCTCGGGAATCTTGCTCGGGTGCCTCCACGGGCAGGAAACCTTCGACGTAATGAAAGAAATGCACGAAGGTGCCGACGGAAACCACTCCAGCGGCCGGGCTCTCGCCCTGCGAATCCGGAACCAAGGGCACTACTGGCCAACAATGCTGCAGGATTGTGAAAAATTCGCAGCCCGGTGCGAGAAGTGCCAGCGTCACGGCACACTCATTCACTGCCCTACCGAGCTCCTCACCACTGCGGTAGCACCCTACCCCTTCATGCGATGGGCCATGGACATAGTCGGACCACTACCCCGATCTCGGCAAAAGCGCTTCATTCTGGTCATGACCGACTACTTCACCAAGTGGGTCGAAGCCGAAGCTTACGCCAAGATCACGGCAGAAGACGTCCGGAAATTCGTCTGGAAGTTCGTCATCTGCCGGCACGGACTGCCCTACGAGATCGTGACCGACAACGGTGCCCAGTTCACGTCGGCCCTCTTCGAAGGCTTCTGCGCGAAATGGAAAATAAGGCTGAGCAAGTCCACCCCGAGATATCCACAGGGGAATGGACAAGCCGAAGCCACCAATAAGACCATCCTCGACGGCCTCAAAAAGCGGCTAGACGACAAGAAGGGGTCCTGGGCCGATGAGCTCGACGGAGTCCTCTGGTCCCATCGCACAACGCCGAAGACGTCGACAGGACGCACACCGTTCAGCCTCTCGCACGGAATGGAGGCAATGGCCCCCTCTGAGGTCGGGCTCCCCACTCCCCGCCGTGCTATGCTCGCCCAGCAGCCCGCCCTGAACGACACCGTCCTCCTCAGCGAGCTGGACTTCCTTGAGGAACAACGGGACCATTCCCTCCTCCGAATCCAAAACTACCAGCAGCTCGCCTCCAAGTACTACAACAAGAGGGTTCGAGGCAGGTTCTTTGCCGAAGGAGACCTGGTCCTCCGCAAAGTCTTCGAAAACACCGCCGAGTTGAACGCGGGCAAGCTCGGTGCACATTGGGAGGGCCCTTACCTTATCTCCAAGGTCGTCAAGCCCGGCGTATACGAGCTAGTCACGATGGCCGGCGACGCAGTCCCGCGCTCATGGAATTCGATCAACCTCAAACGGTTCTACTATTAAGCCCCCGGGCTCCAATCCGCTCTCCGCCTTTGTAAACAAACGAACTACGATTGGCTTGATCCCTTCTACTAAAGGGTACGTAGGCAACCCCTAACCAGGGCTCAGCTATTAATCTAATAAAACCTTTTAAACAAAGGAAAACGTTCCCCGACCTGCGCACAAGAGCCGAGCTCCAAACGCCCCCGAGCTCCAAACGCCCCCGAGCTCCAAACGCTTCCGAGCTCCAAACGCTCCCGAGCTCCAAACGCTCCCGAGCTCCAAACGCTCCCGAGCTCCAAACGCCCTCGAGCTCCAAACGCTCGCACTCATAAAAAAAAAAAAAAAAAAAAAAAAAAAAAAAAAAAAAAGCCGAGCTCCAAACCCCACACCAAAAAAAAAAAAAAAAAAAAAAAAAAAAAAAAAAAAGCCGAGCTCCAAACGCTCGCACTACAAAAAAAAAAAAGCCGAGCTCCAAACGCTCGCACTACAAAAAAAAAGCCGAGCTCCCAACGCTCGCACTACAAAAAAAAAAAAAAGCCGAGCTCCAAACGCTCGCACTACAAAAAAAAAAGGGGACCGAGCTCCGGTGCTCGCTCTCCCCGGCACACAAGTTATAAGTGCCAAAGCCGGGTCCCAGGGCTCGCACCTCTACTAGACACACAAGCATTAAGTGTCTCTAAGCCGGGCTCGCTACCCGCACCAAAAAAACAAGGTACACAAGCAATAAGTGCCTTAAGCCGAGATTACCTCGCACCCAATACAAGAGCACGGTCCACGACCTGCTTACTTGACAGAGTACGGTTTACGACCTACTCTACCGATTAAAAAAGCCTCGAAATGGCATTTACACAAAAAAAGGGGGCCAACGGCCTCTTTCATTATACAAAAGGGCCAACGGCCTCGTTTATTACAAAAAGGGCCCACGGCCTAATGATTACAACAGCCTCGAAACGGCACTTACAAAAAAAAAGAGAGGGGAGAAAAAAGGGCCAACGGCCTCGTCTGTTATAAAAATGGCCCACGGCCTAATCGTTACAAAAGCCTCGAAACGGCACTTACAAAAAAGAGAGAGGGGCCAACGGCCCGCTCTTCGCATAAACGGCCTACGGCCCAGTCCTTACAAAAAGAAACGGCCTACGGCCCAGTCTACAAAAAGAAAACAAAAAGGAAAAAAGTTTTTACAAGGCCGCATCGGCCGGTCGGTCTTCCCTCCCGTCAGCACGGGTGCCATCTAAATCAGCCGGGGCCACCATCCTCGCGTTGGTCCCGTACTCACCAAGGAAGGGCTGCCCAGACCCCTCTTCCCCGACCACGACTCCACCGGGTGGCACGTCGTTTCCGGTCTCACCGGACGGCGCGTCCGTATCGGCCTCAGCGGCAGACAGGACCGAGGGATCTGCTTGCACAATCCCAGCAGCTTCGGGAACTCCCTCGTCAGCAGACGGGATCGAGGGATCTGCTTGGACGGTCTCAGCGACCGCAAGAACGTCCTCAGCAGCCAGCGGAGCCTCCAAGGTCAGATCCACCACGGGGGTGCTAGAGGGAGCGACAGGTATAATGTGCTCAAGCAGAACGCCGTGAGCACGGTCCAGAGGGATTTCCAGATCCTCCGGGGTCAAATCCGGAAAGTCCATCCCGTCCAGTACGGCACCGAATGCCGCCTCGTCCTCGTCCAGCTTCTGATACCGGTAGAACGGTACCGACACCCCGTCCTCTGCTTCCATCCTCTTGAGGCAGGCCTTTACGCCGGTCACCTGGCTGTACAGAAGGTGAGGCTCTAAGGCCCGGCGGCGCCCGTCCAGGTGGGCGCGGATCTTCTCCATCTTCGCGGACCACTTCCGGTTCCGCGCTTCCCACCGGGCTGACACCCGATCGCTCTCCGCAGCCACGGCCACCTTGGCCCGGCCTATGGCGGATTCCAGCCCCTTCACCCTGGAGCGGAGTGTCTCCCGCTCCCCCTTCAGGAGCCCGTTCTCCTCCTCGAGCCCCGACGCCCGATCCCACCCAGCCGCAGCACGGTCCCTCTCGGCCTCTAGTGCAGACTGCAGACTGGCCACCTCGACCGCCCGGGCTCTTAACCGCACCGCCTCCTCTTCCAGCGCCGCAGATCGGGCCTTCTCATCTCTCAGCTCCTTCTCGAGCCCGTGGAGACGGGTAGACTGGATCTGCGAGCGGGACTCCCGGCACTCCCGGAGGAAGTTAATCGAGGCGGCCTGCTCGGCGAGCCTCTTCTCGTAGGCCTCCGCCAGAAAGGCACTAAGGGCCATCGTCTGCATTAAACAAATTGTTAACAAAGACGCGCAACAAGTCTAGCTAAAAGCAGTTAGCAGTTAGACCAGAGCAGAAGCTTACCCGAGCTGCGGATCGCGCCACCTGACGGAAGGTGTCGGACTCCACCATCTCCAGCGGGACGAAGCGCGGGTACCTCCGCCCGAACATCATGGCCTGCGCCAGCTCGGCGCACTCGCCCGGATCGACGATTACCTGGTTGCTTCCATCCTCGTGGGTAAAGGAGAAGCTGTAGTCCCGAGGCCCATCGTCGGAACCTCCCGAGGCGCCGCCCACTTCGGCGCTGCGATCCTCGGCCTCCTGCACAGCAGCAGGATCCTCTGCGACGACGGTCGTCTCGCCGACCCCATCGCCCCCTTGAGCCCGGGTCTCATCGCCCCCCCCTGCCGGCACGACGGCCATAGGCACCTCGGGCTCCGGCCCGGGCAGTGTAGGCTGGATGACCTCCCGACCCCCGGAAGAGGACTCTCCCGTCCTCCTCTTCTTTCTGCCGGTCTCCCCACCGGCAGCCCGGTCTTCCCTCCTCTTCGAGGGAGTCGCCGCGGAGGAATCCCCCGCAACCCGTGGTGCCGGATCTCGCCTGACCGGCACCTCGGGTATCGGCGGCGGCGGTGCAACAAACGAGTCCGCGTACTGCGGATTGGCAAACCTCGCTCTACCTGCGAAGGAAGAACCGTTAATTCGGCAAAAAAAAAAAAAAAAAAAAAAAAAAAAAAAAAAAACCACCTCCGGTCATTGCAGCTTCGATTCTCGCAGCGGTGAAGGACTTCCACTCTCTCTGACGCACTGTCCTGAGCACGGCAAGTAGACCTGCGTAGTCCGGTAGCTTGAATCTGGAGGAGTGAGGACCTGAAGAGCAAGACAAAAAAAAATCATCAGTCAGACAACCAAAGAGGAGAAGTCAGCTCGACCTGCAAATCCCTACCCGGGGAAAAATTCCAATCCCGGGTGTATCTCGCCAACGGATCGAGCCCAGCCACGGCGGTAGCCCGGACGTAGAAGTAGCTGCGAGACCAGTCCTCGACCTTCGACAGCTTGCTCGCCCTAGACCCCGAGCTGGGTGCCTCCAGAACGTTCGCCGCAGGCTTGTAAGCGGCATAGAAGGTCCCAGGAATCCCGGGGTTTGCCTTCTGCTGGGTGAACGCCTCGAACATAGGCAACGTCACCTCCACGTCGCATTCGTGCCCTAGGGTCAGCAGCACGATCATCCCCTGGACCGTGGACGGGCAGACCTGCGAGAAGGCCAAGCCCCGCGCCCGGCAATACTGGACGAACAGCTCGGGGAGAGGAAGGCGCAAGCCGCACTTCTGGAAGAACGACTCGTACAAGCAGACGAAGCCCGGCCGAGGAGTCCACGGGCGCTCCTCCGCCCTGGGTACCCTGAGCTCAACGTCGGCGGAAAAACCACACAGATTCCCCAGGAGGGTCACCGACTCCGCTGTGCTCCAGGTCGGTGACCCTCCCTGCTCGTAGAGGACCAGGGGGGACCTCACCCTGGCCACTCGAGCTCCGCCTCCACGGCCGCCCTGACGGCCACCACGGTCGCCCAGACGCCCGGTTCCACCCTCAGCTTGGCCAACACCGCGACCGCCAGAGGATCTAACCACCGTCTTCGGCCGGAGATGGGTCCCCGGGAGCAACGGGGCGGCCCCCGAAGTCGAAGGGGCCAACTGTTCCCCACTGTCTGCCCCTCGTCGCGGAGAAGAGGCATGTTCGGAATCACCGGAGGAGGAACTCGGAGAAGCGTTACCGCCACCACGGGACCCCGACTCTTCGCTCGACTCAACTCTGATACCGTCTAACGTCGGAGCCATTGCACGGAGAGGAGGAAATCGAAAAGACAGGAAGAAAGTAGGAAGAGAAGGAGGAAATCGGAGAAAGGAGGTTACCTTAAGAGTGTGCGCAGAAGGTTTTAACAGTAGGAGGAAGAAGGTTTAAATAGAGGAAGGGGGACAGTGAAGCGACGCCTGGACACGTGTCAAAAGAAGCACGGCTGCCCAAAAAACCTAATGATGACGTCTCTTCGTTTCCCCACGCCAAAAAGCAAAGGACGCCTCGATAAACGCAAAGCGTCTTTTACACGCCGCGCATGGGCAGTCCACGCGAAAAACGAAGCGTCCTTTGTCGTCCCACGTGGTGAGCACGCGCCAACCTCCTACGGGTTTTTCGGAAAAGGCAAACACAGTTGAGCCCGGAAAGACCGTCCTAAGATGCGCCGAACTAACATTAGATCAACTTCGGCACGCTCACTTCGCCTCGCGATACCGAACTGGGGGAGGGCCTATTGTTGGAGGTGGGCCTAGCACCCCCAATTAGTTAGGCCCATCTTAGGAAAGGCCGTTCCCCGGTACGGTCACCGGACTTAATGTCACCGACCTGCAAGAACGTCCTCAGCAGCTCGGTAGCCGACCTGAAAGCAACGTACCCCGGGCCCGCGCTGATGCCCCGCCAGAGCAGGGAGTGTCAGAAGAATAGGCGAGTGGGAGTTGGTAAGGCAGTACCCTACCCACGTAGGGATGTGCCTTCGACCCGACGTCCCACCAACCCTACAGAGCTGACAAGGGCAGGAAGGAGCAGGTGGAGCAGAGTTGGTAAAACAGTGCACTGCTCTGCAACACGCCACGCCGAGCTCATCATGACCTCTCTCCTCGAAAGCCGGGACACGCCTCTTAGGCCACCTTACCCGCGAAAGAGGCCGCCGACGACACGTGGCCCGAGATCTCAGGGGAGCAGGAAGCCGACCCCGACTATATATACCCCTCATATGTCATTAATGAGGGGGACTGGGGATTTTTACTCTCTCACCTACCACAAGTTACCCGACCTCTCTCTCTTTGTAACAAGACAACACTTTAGAACGCCGAACTGGACGTCCTTCGGAACCAGTTCGTAACTCTAAAGCGTTTACTTCTCTCTCATCAATAAAACGAAACACGGCCCCCGGCCTACTCATATTCCTCCCGACCTGTCTTAAATGTGGTTGAATTGCTCTATTAACGAAAATCTCGCCTTCCGTCTCCTAATCATTCTTTAAACACACTTAGTGATCCACGGGATCAACATATATATAGAGAATAGGGTGTATTTGTATAGATTAGGATGAATACTTGTAAAGATGTATCATCTACGTGTAGGAAGTGGGTGAGATACGTATAATAAAATGTATGTCTAGAGTTAGTTTGGGTTTAGGGTTTTAAGGTATAGGGTTTTATTGATTTAAAGATCCCTCATAAGGGCATACAAGACGATTACCCTTTTTAGTGTTTAGAGGATTCTCAGATTCAGAATCGTTCCTGAAGATTTGAAAGACGGAACGAAACAGATTATTAAGGGCATCTGCACATCATACTTTTTAAATATAATCAGCCAATTCAATTGATAAAAAGAAAATTAAAGGCCGCAAACCTAAATTATCACGAATTGAAACGAGCTTAATTTTTTATTGATGGAGCACACAAAACAAAACGACTAGCTTTACATATAAAACGCTGAACAAAAAAAATTAGAAACAAATTGTGATTATTCTCAATTTAACAAGTCTTTCAAAAAATTATGCTCAATTTTTCAATTTTTAGAAATTATTCTCAATTTGGTAATAAAATTTTCAGCTTAATTCATAACCCAACTAAGAAAACATTTTAGAGCCGTGTTAATTAAATTAGGACTAGTTTTGGATAATCGGAAAATAAAACGAAAAACCAAAACGTTATTATTTTTCAAATACCGTTTTCAGAATAAGCTCTTTCTTCGACAGAATACTTACAATTTGAAGGCATTTTAGCTACAATTATTATGTATTATTCTTTTTCCTAACTTTCACTATTTTTCTCATGTTTAGTGAACAGTTTCGGTGTCTCTTTTCTAATTTGAGCGTTGGAATTTTTTTGGAAAAACTTTATCCATTCGTCTTGTCAATAAAACTTAAACGTATTATCATTTTAAGATATCATATTTTGCCTCTCATCATTTACATATATCACATTTCGCCTCATAATATGCATTCTTGCATACCTATAAAAAAACTTGGAATCACCATATGAGCTTATGGAAGCTCATGCGAGTATTTTTTTATTGAACGAATCTTCATCCCCAAACCCCAACACCAATTTATAACCATCAAAATGCATTATTTTATTTATCCCCTATAACTTACTTAGAATCAACTGATAGATTCCAAAAAAAAATTCCTAACTAACGACTAATTAGGAATTTTTATTTTCTCTAATTAGAAATATTTTAAGCAATTGATTTTAAAATTCTTATACAATTCTTCTGAAATTATTTTTATCGATTGTTTTAAATTATATATCATAAAAAATTTTGGATTTAATTTCGAAGAAGTTTAATTCATAATTTATAAACAGTAAATTCTACAATTATAATATTGTCCAACTAAGAAGTGACGAGAAACCAATTAATTTTGTTTTATCTCCAAATAAAACTATAAAATGAGATTAAGTGGATCCGATATTTTTTATTTAGTTTAATTTTATGACTTAATGTTGTAATCTATCTAAAAATTAATTTTGTAATATTTTATTTTTTTGTTTAACGGTTTTTGGATATTTGTGGATTAAAAGAATTCGGGTTCATAAGTAATTTTTAGGATTTATTGAACTATTATATTCATGTCTACCAAATCTCATATAATTTTAATTATACAATACTTGTATCATTTAAATAATTATCTATAATCTATTTATCACAGAATCATAACTCTTGGCATTTTGGATGAAAAACATGTACACTATTTTTTATAAATTATTGGGTCCCTTATGAATTATTGGTTGATTAAAATTAAGGAGAGTCCAAATGAGTAGATAATAGTTTTGGAAGAGATTAGAGATATAACAGAGAATAATTGAATGATGATGTGTCATTATTTTAAACTATGAGAAGATAATGTGGCAGTTTAAGAAGAAAACAAATTCAACTATATATATATTGTGTTTGGCATTATTTACTACCTTTTCTATTGACTTTTTATTTTCTATAAATTGTCTCAAAGTTCATATGTTATTATTTCTACAATCTACAATGCTAAAATAAAAACAAAAAGAGAAAAGAAAACAACGATGAAATTTTTTTGAACCATTTGGAGAAGAAGAGACGCCGAGTTAGGTTGCAAGCTTCAGAATGGTAGTGGAGAATGAGAGATCAGATTGGAAACTTCATAACCATTTTGGAGAAGAGAAAAGATCAATTCAAGGTGATCATGGCATAGAGAAATTTTCCCATTCAAGGTGATCATGGCAAAATAGATAAGAAGACTCATGACCATAATGGAAAGGGAAATGTTCCCATTCAAGGTGATCATGGCATGGAGAAATTTTGAAGATTTGGGAAAGGAAGATGAATATCTAATCTATACTATTAAAACAACCATTTTTTGTTGTCAAATATGAGCATTTTTTATTATCAAACATGCCTCATTAAAGATATTAAACATGTTGTCAAGCATATCAATCTACATATTTTGGATTTTGGGACTGCGCGGACTAAATTACAACATGGGCTTTGGTCCAAATTTTTAAAACTAAAGACATTCAACAACAAAAATGGTCCATATATTATTTGTTTTACTATAAATTATTATGCTAAAAAATAAAAGTATATAAAAATTTAATTAAAATTTTTTGTTTTAAACAAAAATTATGTCATAAAAAATCACCCGCCATTGTATAATTTAATTAAAAAATTACCCCACTCGGATTAGAATCTAGTAATGTTTTATAATTCAATTTGTTTTTGTTTTTAAATCAAAGACAAATAAAATTTGAGAATATATACCTTATCAACATACAATACTTTGGTGAGATGATGTTGTGAAGAAAAATGTGTAGAATCAATAAACCAAATAACACAATATTTTACAACAATGACAATATGAGGGTCTTTCATTTTATTTGAATAACACAAGACTTTTATTGATTTTATAAAATCATGAATCCAATCACTCCTGACTTTTAATGACTTTGAAGTACTTACTTGTTACAAATTCATGAACTAATCACACCAGACTTTAATAGAGTTTAATTTTTTTTTAAAAATTGAATAACACTAGAATCTTTAGAAAATCCAAATCCGTAGTGTTATTTAATCTGATTATAAATATAGGAATGTGGTAGTTAATTTAATTAACTGGACACAACCTCTAATGATTCTTATTTAGAAGGGGGTTTATAAAGCGGTTTTAATGCGGATAATGAAATGGGCCAGGCCCATATTCGAAAGTGACAGCTCGTGGGTCGTGGCAATGGCGACAACTTTTCCTCCCTCCCCTGTGTGCTTAATCCGGGTTTATTTTGACCCGGCAAAGGAAGCATAGGACACGTCACAAACCCATAAATGATAATTTGATATGAATGTACACAACACAACAGCTCAGCTTTCGTCTTCTCGATCTTGTCGCTATTACAACTCTTTTTTTTTAAAGACGTACACGTCTCTCTCTCACTCCTTTTAAGAATCCGTGATCATAACTAATCGAAAAGCTCCGTTTTTTCTTTCTGGGTGTGAATTTGCAGAAGAGATGGGTTCTGCGAACAAAGAGTACGACTTTCTGAGTGAGATTGGGTTGAGTTCTCACAACCTCGGATGTTACGTTGGTGGCAAATGGCAAGGAAACGGACCCCTTGTTTCTACTCTCAATCCCGCAAACAATCAGGTTCTGGAATCATGATTATTGTTCGTGTTGATGAAATACTTTATTCGATTGAATCTGGTTTGATGTTGTTTCTACCATGTGAAGGGTTTTATTTTATCAGTCTATTTGATGATTTTGTATTGAAATTCTTAGTTAACTATCGATGCAGCCAATTGCTGAAGTTGTTGAAGCTTCTCTGGATGATTACGAGCAAGGTTTGAAAGCTTGCGAGGAAGCAGCTAAAACATGGATGCAGGTTAAGTGAATTGCTTTGAACCTTTAAGCAGACTGCACCAAACAACTAACAAAAAAAAAATCAAATATTTTATCAGGTTCCTGCTCCCAAGAGAGGTGATATCGTTAGACAAATCGGAGATGCACTAAGATCCAAACTTGACTATCTTGGCCGTCTTCTTTCACTTGAAATGGGAAAGATCCTTGCTGAAGGAATTGGAGAAGTTCAGGTATGTTAACTCTGCAAAACTTTGTTTCTTTTCACTCTTACATTTACATACTAACACCTTTTTGAATACAAGGGAACCTATGCATATACAGCTGATTTTTCTTGTAGCCTAATTAGTATAACACGTTGTCTGCAACTTTTGCAGGAAGTAATTGACATGTGTGATTTTGCTGTGGGTTTGAGCCGACAACTCAATGGATCAGTCATACCTTCAGAACGTGAGTTCTGGCTTATATTCTCCTAAATAAGTTATGTCTTTGTTCATATTTTCTCCTGAAAGGCACTTGGATTCGGAGATGCTTATTTTCCTGTTTTCCATATCTTACCCTAAGATTTATCATTTCTTTGTTGCAGGCCCAAATCACATGATGCTGGAGGTGATTGCGTGTTTCTTTCATTGGAGTTGTTTAGAATATTTTTTCTTAGAACATGGATAACATTCTGCTTGGATATTGTTGTAACACAGATGTGGAATCCGCTTGGCATTGTTGGTGTTATCACAGCGTTTAACTTTCCATGTGCAGTTCTTGGTAAGTCTTGTGTCCCAATTTCAAATCTTGATGAGCGTGCCTCACAAAACAGAGGAACGATATAAGACTGTAAACCATCTTACCAGCTAATGTGTCTCGTTTTCTGATTACCACATGAAAGTGGACACAGTTGAAATAGATGAACCTCCTCATATTTTGGCAACTAGATTTGTGGCATAACTGAGAAGTACAAGAACTGATAATGCAATATGGAAGTTGCTTCTTCCGCTTTCTGTTCCATAAATTTAAGGACAATGTTGTGGTATTGCAGGTTGGAATGCTTGTATTGCACTGGTCTGCGGAAACTGTGTAGTCTGGTAAGTAACAAACTTGACCCGAATCCGAGCTTTGAGGATTATCTAGCAATTCCTTACTTCAAGAAGCTGTCTTTAACGATACTTAAAGTGTACAACTGCTATCTAGTCGATTCTTTAAGTAATCCTCCATATTGTTGTTCCAACTATTATTCCCTTCAAATAATACATTGCTGAGAGACTGCATACACGTGAAATAAAATTAGTCTTGACGATGATAACTACAGTGGCCTTTTTCACTGTTCCTTTTGGCCTAATTTGTGTCTTTAATACATGTGGTCCCACAGGAAAGGTGCTCCAACTACGCCGTTGATAACTATCGCAATGACCAAGCTAGTGGCTGAAGTTTTAGAGAAGAACAATTTACCCGGTGCCATTTTTACGGCCATGTGTGGTGGTGCTGAAATTGGTGAAGCAATAGCCAAGGACACACGCATTCCTCTAGTATCCTTTACTGGAAGCTCCAAGGTACGTCCTTCTACTATAATCCACCACCCAACCAAAAACACTGAGCCTACTTGTTGCTGTCATTGTCTTCTGTTTGAATATTTCGATTATGCGTAGGTGGGCTTAATGGTACAACAAACAGTGAGTGCGAGATCTGGCAAAACTTTGCTTGAATTGAGTGGAAACAATGCAATCATAGTCATGGACGATGCTGACATACAGTTAGCTGCTCGTTCTGTTCTGTTTGCTGCGGTTGGAACCGCTGGTCAACGTTGCACAACTTGCCGTAGGCTGGTACAAAAATCTAATTCCATCATCAGGCTTTTGGTGCTTCTACTGTTCCTTTTGCTTAATGGTTTAAATCTTTATTTACTGTGTTAAAGCTTTTGCATGAGAGTGTATATGATAAAGTACTCGAGCAACTCCTAACTTCATACAAACAAGTCAAAATCGGTGATCCTCTTGAAAAAGGGACATTGTTAGGACCACTACATACTCCTCAATCAAAGAAAAACTTTGAGAAAGGAATCGAAATCATAAAATCCCAGGCATGTACCTCAGTTTCTATGCTTTGCTGCGTAATCGAGAAGCGTTAGAAGAGTTTAACCTTTTCAACTTTTAACTAAAACCCTTCATTTGCAGGGCGGTAAAATACTAACGGGTGGTAAAGCAATCGAAGGTGAAGGAAACTTTGTGGAGCCTACGATAATCGAGATATCAGCAGATGCTGCTGTTGTTAAAGAAGAGCTATTTGCTCCAGTTCTATATGCTCTAAAGTTTAAGGTAAGAAGTCTCTAAAATCATTAAAGTTTCTTCAGAAATGGATATAAATAAACACAATTTCTTCTGCACAGTCATTTGAAGAAGCTGTTGCGATAAACAACTCGGTTCCTCAAGGTCTAAGCAGCTCGATATTCACTCGTAAACCCGAAAACATCTTTAAGTGGATCGGGTAAGTGATACAAAAAAAAAAACAAAACTTGTCTCAATCTTTTCCAGTTAATTTACTGAAATTAGTTTCACTGTGATGGTTTTTACTACTAGACCAATGGGAAGTGATTGTGGCATTGTGAATGTGAACATACCTACGAATGGAGCTGAGATCGGAGGAGCTTTCGGAGGCGAGAAAGCGACCGGTGGTGGTCGTGAAGCTGGAAGCGATTCATGGAAGCAGTACATGCGTCGTTCAACTTGGTAAAACTCTAAAGTTTCTCTCTATTTTTCAAACATATTTTCCGGTTTGAGTTTTTGGTTTTTGATTCTTTGGATCGGTTTTTATCTTTTGACAGCACGATCAACTATGGGAACGAGTTACCTCTAGCACAAGGAATCAACTTCGGTTAATTTTCAGAGATTTACGTACCGGTTAATGTTGTATTTGGCTCCATGTTTGTATGGGTTGGACTTAAAATATAATTACGCTTTTGTCAGTATAATAAAAATAAGTTTTTATTTTATTTTTGGTAAACAATAATAAAATAAAATAATAAAAATAAGTTTAATTACTTGATTGTTAATTTAAAATATCTTATTATATAAAACAGGATCTTTCAACATGAGCGCGACATGTAGGTAAAATTATAACTCACGAGATCGTGAT
This sequence comes from Eutrema japonicum, assembly GCA_030161315.1. Classification (NCBI taxonomy): domain Eukaryota; kingdom Viridiplantae; phylum Streptophyta; class Magnoliopsida; order Brassicales; family Brassicaceae; genus Eutrema; species Eutrema japonicum. The sequence continues at coordinate 49,349,581 of BSQW01000008.1, read as the reverse complement.
ATTTGTCACTGTTGTTAATTTAGATCTTGACATGTGTCAATTTAATTAAAAAAGTCAAAATAAATTAAAATAAATATTAAAAAAGTTAATTTAAAAAAGGTAATTTTAGTAAAAATGAATTAAAGTAAATATTAAAATATGTAAAGTAAAAAGGTAATCTTAAAAAAAAAAAAAGTATAAGTACAAGTAAGGAAAACTTATAATAAAGGAAAGTGACAAAAAGAAGCTTAAAAGTCTATAATTTACAACCATGATCAAACTTAAAAAAAAAGAAAATTATAAATATAACCTAAACTTAAATTTTTTTTTATTAATATACGATTTAAAATCGATTCCTAATACTAAAAAGTAAATGGAAAAAGTATTTATGTTTAAATTAAGAAAAATTAAACAAAAATTATAAAGAAAAATAAAAGTTAAAAAAAAACTTATATTTTAGTTAAAAATAAATAAATTAAAAAATAGATTACAATCATAAAAAGAAAAGGAATAAAATCCAAATTTTATTAAAAAAACATATTTCAATTTAGAATTAGGAAATTAAATAATATATTAAAATCATAAAAAGCTAAAGTTTTTTTAAAAAAAGAACAATTAGTAATTCTTTAAAAAATCACACACTTAAAAAGGAATACAATCCTAAAAAAAAAAAAAAAATATCATTCCTCGATTCTAGATAACCAAATTGATACCTTATCAATTTCGCATTCATAATTCTAAAAGGTAAATTAAATAATTTACAACAACGACCAAAATTAAAAAATAAAAATTATAAATATACTCTAAACTTAAAAGAAAAATTATTAATATACGATCAAACTTAAAAATTTATAATCATTTCCATTATGACAAAAGGAAACTTAAAAAGGGGAAATTATTAATATACAATAACGACCAAACTCTATATAATAATCTACACATTTCTAAATTTTTTAAAAAGAATAAAAGCCAAAAAAATTAAAAAACATATTTCAGTTAAGAATTAGTAAAAATTTTATCATATAAAACAAAATGTTTCAAAAATGCTAATTCACCTGATCGCGACATGTGTCAAGTCAAAGCTGAAAATATTTAAAATCGATTAATAAAAAACTTAAAAATTCTTATTCATAATCTTAAAAGAGAAAGTTACTAAAAATAAAAATAAAAATTTAATGAATTAAATTTATCTTAAAAGGCAAAATTAATATAGAAAAAAAACATTACTTAGTTTTTTCATTTATATTAAAGAAATCTTATTTTATAAAGCTGAATCTCTCGACGAGAGTGTGACACGTAGGATAATTTTCAATCACGAGATCGTGACATGTATTGTTGTTACTTAAGATCGCGACATGTGTCAAAGTAATAGTCTGAATAAAAGGAAAAGAATAGAAAGAAAATTAAGATTCTAACAATCATGAGATCGTTACATGTGTAAAAAATGAAAATAGCAATGCAATAATATAAACTTTCCTATAAGACAAAATAATAAAAAAGCAAAAATAAATTGTGTTTTATTTAAATATAATGTAATAAATAATAATAAAAAATATATAAACAACAAAACAAACTATAAAAATTATATATGATTCATATATATATATATATATATATATATATATATATCTTATTATATAAAGTTGGATCCCTCGACGTGAGTGTGACACGTAGAATAATTTTAAATCACGAGATTGTGACATTTGTCACGATTGTTAATTTAAATCTTGACATGTGTCAATTTAATTAAAAAGTAAAAATGAATTAAAGTAAATATTAAAAAATGTTAAACTATAAAAAGATAATTTTAGTAAAAATGAATTAAAGTAAATATTAAAAAAGTTTAAACTAAAAAAGGCAATCTTACAAAAAAAAAATAAGTATAAGTAAAGAAACCTTATAATAAAGGAAAGTGACAAAAAAAAACTTAAAAGTTTATAATCTACAACCACGATCAAACTTAACAAAAGAAAATTATAAATATACTCTAAACTTAAAAGGAAAATTATTAATATATAATTTTAAATTGATTTATAATCCTAAAAAGTAAATGAAAAGGTAGTTATGCTTAGATTAAGAAAAATTAAACAAAAATTATAAATAAAAGCCAAAGTTAAAAAAACCATATTTTAAATTAGAATAAATAAATTAAAGAATAGATAACAATCCTAAAAAGAAAATGAATAAAAGCCAAATTTTATTTAAAAACATATTTCAGTTTAGAATAAGGAAATTAAACAATAGATTGCAATCATAAAAAAACTAAAGTTTAAAAAAAGGAAAGAACAATTAGTAATTCTTAAAAAAAAACAAAAACTTAAAATGAAATACAATCCTAAATAGAAAATGATTTATCATTACCCACCTCTAGATAACAAAATTGATAGCTTTTCAATTTCACATTCATAATTCGAAAATGTAAAGTTACTAATATATATATATCGTATTATATAAAGTTGGATCTCTCAATGTGAGTGTGACACGTAGGATAATTCTCACTCATGAGATCATAATATTTGTCACGGTTAATTTAGATCTTGACATGTTTCAGTTTAATTTAAAAAATAAATGAATTAAAGTAAATATTAATCAAATTAGTTTTAATTTATAATCTTATTATATAAAGCAAGATTAATATAGTAAGAAAAAAATATTTTGTAGTTTTCCATTTAGATTAAGAAAATTAGTCATAAAAGAAAAAGAATTTTAATTTCTCACCTCTATATAAACCACAATTTGGTAGTATATCAATTACACCAAAAAGAGATAAAAGTCCAATAATCGTATCCACAACTATTTACTGCATCTATTCACCAAATTTTTCTTTCAATGTATATATTTATTTTATCGTAAACTTTGTTTCTAAATTTATGTATAAGGTATTTTCACGGGTAATCTAATTTTATTTTCCATTTTAGCGTCGTTCATTTTATTTACGGGTTATAAAATATTAAATTATAAACCCACATATATGCTGATACTTATCTAGTAAAATATAAAATACAATTCGTCATGGTGGTGATACGACGTTTTTTCTCGTGGAAGTCGACTAAATTTTTGTCAATTGTATTTAGAGAAATTCAAAATTAGTGAAACCTAGAATCTTCCTCTAATTTTACGATATCGATTAATGACTACTTAACAGTTAACACTAGATCAGATTAAACCCTTGTTACAAAAAAAAACAAAAAAGAACACTAGATCAGATTAGAAAATAGGTCCCACCGAATCCTAATCTGACTGTACGAACAATCTTATCATTAATCCATTTGGCATTTGCACATGCAAGATTGTAAGAATCCACTTAATCAAGAAATACATATCTAAACACAAATAATGATATCAATTATTGGTTTAATTTACATTTTCTATTAATGTTAAATATGAAAATTTAATTATTTTACTATTAATAATATTTACATTGAAATTTTAAAGTTCCAGTAAAACAACACTTAACAAGATTACTATATATAGATCAAATTGTTAGTCTTGCAATATATGTACTTTCTTTATGAAAGGCGTTTAGATATTCCAATTAGAGTACGAATAAAATTCGAAACTTAGCAGGAAATCATAAAATGAAGACCTAAGAGCATCACCAATGGTAGAACCCCTCATGGGGTTCTTACCAATATTTTAATTATAAATTTTAAGAACCTCATGCTAAGAACCCCTAAAAAAGTTCTTAAATAAGAACTTTAAGAACTTTTTTTTTAAAAGTTAAGAACCCCTCTAATATTTATCATTATTTGTCATTATAAAATTTTAAGAACTCGTCTTCTAAGAACCCGGATGGAGATGCTCTAAGAACACACCAAAACTTTCCATTATTAAAGCACTCATATCAACAATTCACATTGTCACATAAACAAATATATTACAATAAAACTAATTTCCTAAATTCCCTATATATATATTTTTTAATTTACAGCTCTTTTTTTAAAAACCTCTTTCTCTAATTTTCAATATAATATATAATTTTCCTGATCTTTCACACGCACGCTTTCTTCTTCGCCGGAAAATCGAATATTCGAATCTACGCACCTCCGGACAAAGCTGGCAAACAACTTCCAGTCTCACCACCAATCACTGCCGCAGCACAAATCGCTCCACCGTCCACAGCCGGAATACTCCTCGGCGACGGCGATTCTGACGTCACGACTCTCGGCAAATCCAGAGTTAGTCTTCTCTTAAACATCGCACCGATCGCCGATATGAAATCGATAGTCGGAGACGGAGAAGTAACAAACTCGCCGCAAAACCTTGTGTGAATCTCTAAAGCCTCCTCGACGCCGATTTGTCTCTGTTTTTTTCCCCACCGGAAAATCTCGCATTTCACGGCCTCGGAACAGAGCCCGCAGATCAATCCCCCGGCGTAGAGCTTGCGTACGCTCTCTATATACGCCGCCGTGTATTCCTCCGTCATACCGCAACTTTTGCATCTCGCGAATTGTGTCTCCGACGACTTCGATTCGGTGGTCGTCGCCATAAAACTCGCAGACATCTCTCTCTCTCTCTGTGAATTGAGAGAAACATCAAAAAATAATCATTTGTTATAAGAACAGAGACGAAACAGATTGATCTCTGGAATCTGATTCGTAGATAAAACACAAACCTTTTTGCTTCGAATCTGTTGTGTGGTTGATAGATCTTGTAGTGATATGTATATACGTATAAATATATATATATGTAAAGGTTTTGCTATCTCTCTTTCTCCCACTCTGCTACTTGCGCTTCGCCGTTGAAGAGCTCGGAGAACAAAATCATTTTCTAAAAAGAACAATCAATAAAAGAATTTCCGGAGAATGAGAGATCAAACCCAGATTTTCTATAACAGCGATTAGAATTGAAAAAGAAAAGACTTTTGTAACTTTTTTTTTAAGCTTTTGATTTGTGATCGTTATTAGAATTATAGGAGATGAGAGAAAGATATAAAGGAAACATTTTTTCAGAGACTCTTCCACACACTCTTCGTAAATAAGACATTAATCAATGATTCAAAAAGAGGAAATATTACAATACTGATTTGTTCCAACGCCAAGTCAGCATATGTGTTCAGGCGAATCGCCAGCTAAGCTAGCTCTGGTTTTTTTTTTTTTTTTGTCAACGCCAGCTAAGCATTTTTAAAAATTTGACTGATAAACATAAAATCGCATTATAAGTCGTTAAGGACCTTATAAAATACATCTTTTATAAACTTTAAATAGGTTGTCTATAATACATGTTGTAAATGGTATACTTTTTTTTATATGTTGTATAAGACAGTTATAAAAATATAACTTATTGTGTTTTTTGCTAAATTAATAAAATTTGAAACAAAAATAATAATAATTAAGCTTAAGTTCAAGAAACATAACATTATATCAAACATTAATAAGGATTTAAAATGAATTTATTATAAATTCTTTATAACCAAATTTATAAAATTATATACGATTTGTAGAGTTTTTTTTTGTCAACAACCTATATACATAGAACGGTTCGGAAATCCAAAACGATTTGTAGAGTTTTATAAGATTTTAAAACGTAGTTTGAAAATGTAGAAAAATTATAAATTTTCATAAAGATATATGTTATAAATGGTATTTTTTTAAAAAAAAATTCCTTCAGTAATATTTTTGAAACATGAGTTCTAAAAATTGTATTTCTCAAAATTTCACATGATTTTATAAAACACTTTGTCTTTTGTTGGTTTAAGTAATATTCTTGTCAAAAAGATGGTTGATTAAAGACCTATTAAAAATAATTAAAAACATATTTAAACGCTAGATTCGTGTATATAAACCGATTTATAAATTTGACCGGAAAACCTAATAAATCAAATTGAAAATAATTTTAGTCTGGCTAAACTAAACTACATGGATCAAATTTTAATCATAGATTTTTATATAGAGTAATACATGAATTAGAAACAGTTATCTGTTATGATTTTAATGTATAGACTTTATTTGACAAAAAAATGTCGATTATCATATATATTTTGTTTTGTCTTCGATAATCTGGAAAATTATGAAAAGCATACACACGTGGACGAAGAGTTAAAGCGTGCAAGAAACCTCAAATAATCAAATGTGAAATTTCTAATTTTGTTCCAACACCAACGATCGCTTGCCTTGTTGAAGATAACATAACTAAAGAAGGTTCGTCGAATATTACCATTATTATTGAATACTTTAATCATATTTTATTATCTTTAATTTATTATGGGTGAAAATTATGTGTGTTGGGACTTCGGAGAGAAGCGAACGAAGCTTACGCTTCAGTTGGTTTGGAACAAGCAAACTTATTTCGTTTGGCTATAATAAAAGGCCATATTAATTGATCCTGTTTAATATTGAAATATTTCCTCTATATCAGAAAGTTTAATTTTTTTGGGTTTTATTATTGTATTAGAAAGTTTGATTTTTTAAGTTTTCTATGCACTTTTTATTAATTAATATCAAGAAATTGTAAACTTTAAAAATATTAATGATAATATTTAAATTTATTAAATTGCTATTGGTTCAGTTCATAATTATGAAAAAGTATGTGGTGAGAGAAAATGATGCATTTACTATTCTTAAACTCTTTAATCTAGTCATTATTTGTGACGATTTGGGACTAAAATTTCGTTAAGTGACATATTTGGGACATTATAACAGTCACGAAATATGATGGTTTCGAAACGTTTTCTTGAGTCTCTAATTGACACAGTTTTGTTACTTTTATTGATAACGAAGTTGTTACTAGATATATTCATCACAACGGATATGACGTTTTTGCTACGAAAAAGAATTTGTGACGACTTTATTATGACCGTCCACAAAACATCACAAATCCGTCACAATGATTTTATTGCTACGAAATTGTGATTATTGTGACGGAAAATTTCGTCACGTTATCATTTCTTGTAGTGAAACATTTATCAACAAATGGAGTATTGAAATTTGGCAACAAACAATTAACGCACACAACAAATATGCTTACAAGTACAACAAAAGAGTGAAGATCACTCACCAAAAGCTGTAGATTCTTCTGGATAACAATCTAAACACTGCCACATGAAAAAGGAAAGAATCCAAAGAATGATATATATATGGTTAATTCTAAAGATCTCCTAATATGGGCAAACCAAAAAAAAAGCTTTCTGGGGTTTTCAATCTTCTTTTCACTGAGAATGTCTCCTCAAATGTGGAGCTGTGCTATATCCTTCGAAGAAATCCAACACAGCGGTTTCAAGATCTTCAACAGAGTATTTCAAGTAGTTCTCGGGGTGTCTTCCGCTTTCTATATGTCCCCTGAATCTTCCAAGAAATGATCTATAAGCCGGGATGAGATGCTCCGATAAAGATATCCTTAGTTCTTCTCTAAGCTGAGTATCGGGAACCGACCATGTCGATTGAATCCTGTGAACCTCTTCAAACATTGTATTAAAAGCTTTAAACCTCTCTCTTAAAGCACTTTTTGAAACACCGGAAGAGAAGCTTCCGCTCACATGTAATCCTTCATCTCTCAAGCTGTTCAAAACTCTGACCCATGTGGCTCTCTGATACTTGGTGGCTGCGTGTCTGAATATTCCTGTAAGCTTTCTTAAATAGATGTCTCCTATAATCTCTCTTAGCTCCGGCGAGCTTTTGACCTTGTGAACTATGTAATGGACATTGTTCATGATGAAGATGTGTGATAAAGATTCGTCTTTGTAGTGCAAAGACTTCCCTTCTAGATTGAACTGTAGCATTACCATTGTCCATATACAATGCAAAGCTAATGGAGATCTTCCTTGAAGCTCACTGAGATCCATATCTGGTTTGTTTGGATCATTGGTACATTTCAAACCGGCGCACGGTTTGGACATGATGAGATCAACCAGTGTTTGCTTATAGTCTGAGATCAAGTTGAGGTAATTCATCACATACCTTGTCAATGGATGTATAGTTCCTCCAGGGACAGGAACTAGTGAAGGTTCACGGAAAATGGCATTCTCAAACTCTACGAGTATGCCTCTTGCTGCTTCTGCTAATCTTGATTGAATCTCTGTTGCTTGGAAAAGAATTGATTCCGATGAATTCGAGTTGAAGATTTCTTCCATATCCGGCAACAAATCTGTTAAAGCATCGTGCAAATCAAGAATCTTGAACAGTTTCTCAGGTGATCTTCTGCTGATGCTTATGGCTTCAGGGAAAGTGAAAAGATGCAGAGCAGAGCCTTTGACGATCTCCATGAAACATGTCTCTTCCATGGTGCCGCCGTCAAATATCTGCTCGGAGAGTCTCTTCTCGCTGGCGAAAACAACCCTAACGCAAACCTTAGCTGCACGGATCCATCTTCTGATCTTCACTTCCACAACTTCCCAATCGAGCCTCTGCACATCACCGATCCCCAATTTCACAATCCCTAGCTGCTTGAAAATCGTTTCCATGGCGGATTTCCTCACGTTCCCGTAGACCTGGACGCATTCACGGGAGTATCCGGCGCCGATCATCCGCTGAGCAATCGATCTCAGATCGGAAACAGCCTCCGGCGAAATCAGATCGATCTCGCGTATACTGGTGGTGGATTTGCAACTGCTTCTTCTACTCGATAACCGGCTCGAACCCGAATCCGAACCATCTGGTAGAACCAGATCCAGTTGCTCTTCTTCGTCACCTTCACCAACAACACTTTCGCTATGATCTTCTTCAAGCTCAGTACGCGAAGCGAAAGAGGACGCTGATGAATCGAGAAGAATAGAATCAGGTTCGAAAGTAGAAATCTGCGAGAGAAGGATGTTTCTCAGCTCATCTTCAAGCCTGGCCATGGCGATTTGTATCGTTGAGCTAGCTTTGACCTCGTGGCTATCGGAGATGGTGACGGAAGAGATGTGCCTTTGGACCTCATCGACGGCTCGCAAGTACCGATCTACCTCCTCACGATCGCTCTGGAAAATCAGATTCTCTTTCGCTTCCTCCGACGTCGTGGAATCCCACCGGAGTATTATACTCTTCGCCGTCTCGAACGTCGCCATGTCGGAACCATCGCCACGATTCTCCGGTCTCTCCATAATCAATCAATCACAGAAACAAAAATGCAAAATCGAAATCCGATTTAGTGTTTGACTTCACCGATCAAAATTGGAGAGGAGATTTAGGTAAAGATTTAACTGAGAAATTCAATTTAGCTTTGCGAATTTTAAAATCAAAATCGTTTTTTTTTGGTTTTTGGGAAAAGAGTCAATAGACTTTTCAACGCGCAGCTCGTGGGAGATTAAGGTGTTGTTTATGTTTGTTGAAAGAAGAAAAGAAATATAAAAACAATTCGGATTCTCGCCGGCGGCGTGAAGTTACCGGCAACAGAGAAAATCCCGGCGAGTTAGATTTATTACTAGTTTCTCTGTAAAGGATGATTCATAATAATGCCGTTTGTGATATTTTCATTTTATTATGGAATCATCACTGCCACTAACTTTTGTTTGGATAAATGATTAAATTTGAATAGAAACCTGCCGACACATAAAAAAAAGCAGACAGAAGATATAATCGAATAATGAACTTGTGTAAGAAGATAAAACATTTGATAATGTTAACTGTTGGAACAAAATTTTATAAGAGCTTGTGGGCTTTATAAATATGTGTATGTGTGAATTGAAATGAGACATTTGGGCTAAGTAAAAAAGTCTTGTGAATGTAAAAAGGAAAAACCTTAAAAAAAGGAAAAACCTTAAAAAAGGAAAAGCCTACAAAAAAGGAAAAGCCTTAAAAAAAGGAAAAACCTTAAAAAAAAGGAAAAACCTTAAAAAAAGGAAAAACCTTAAAAAAGGAAAAGCCTACAAAAAATGAAAAGGCTTAAGAAAAGGAAAAACCTAAAAAAAGGAAAAACCTAAAAAAAAAAGGAAAAGTGAGGACATGATCTTCTCCTATATATAGGATCGCCTCTCTTGAGAGAAAGGTATCCAATCAAACACAGAAAACACACTACAAAAGAAAAAGTTCCTTCAATTCTCCACAGCTTAGAGTAAGTCTTTATTCGAGAGTATCGTAGTATAATGTTCGATAGATCTGATATCAAGTGTAGATGATACAGATTACTTTGGTTGTATCCTGGGACTCATGGATCTATTAAAACCCGTCACACTACGGGAGATTCTTAGAGTTAAGGAAAGAGATTCATCTCGCCTCCTTAGATTTATTTTATTGCTTTATCGTTTTATGAATCGTATGTTCCTTACTGTTTATTTATATAAATCGTGATTAAATCTCTCCTGTCTATTGTGCGATAATTTTGGTCCTACAATCTTAACTCTAAGAAGATCCAATTTTTGTTATTACTTCAATTGGATCTTTAATCACGAGTAAATAAACGTTTTCAAACGGTTTTCTAAAACGATTCTTCTACTGCTGATGATACTCAAACGTTGTCAAAAAGCTTTTAGCAAATTGAAACGTGTAGTAGAGGCAATCTTCATCTCTCTCTATTTTTAAGAAGATGTTCTTCTGCTAGTGATACTCAAACGTTAATCAAACAGCTGTTTAGCAACTTGAAACGTGTAGTAGAAGCAGATCTGCTTAAACATCTTCTAAAAAAAAAAACCGTCTTTAATTGCGATTAAAGAACGGTATAATCAACGAACACACATCTGTTCTTGATAGGTTCGATTCAGATCGATGCCTTGTGAGTATCGATCGACACCCTATGGTATCGGTCGATATTGGACTAAATTGTATCGGTCGACACTTAAGTGTATCGATCGATACCATGCAAACAGTGTATCGGTCGGCACCTCAGTGTATCGATCGATACTTTGCATCGACCAAGTTGGTCTATGTCGATCGATACTGTGTATAAGACACAGGTATCGATCGACACTGGTGCTATGATCGATCCTGTGAAATTCACTTGTATCGATCGACACCCAGGGTATATCGATCGACACTGAGCGTGTATCGATCGATACCAGGTTGCTTCGAATGACACAGTATGTGCATCGAGCATCAATAGGAACCCAGGGTGTATCGATCGACACTCAATGTGTATCGATCGACACCAAGATGCTTCGATTAACACAGTATGTGCATCGAGCATCGATCGACACTGTGGTTTATCGATCGATCCTGTGTAAAAATTCACTTGCATCGATCGACACACAGGGTGCATCGATCGACACTATATGTGTATCGATCGACACAAGCTGAGCATCGATCGACACCGAGGTGTATCAATCGATACAAGCTGATCATCGATCGACACCGAGGTGTATCAATCGATACAAGCTGAGCATCGATCGACACCGAGGTGTATCAATCGATACAAGCTGATCATCGATCGACACCGAGGTGTATAGATAGATCTTATGCAAAACTCACGTGCATCGATCATCACCAAGGGTGTATCGATCGACACTGAGCGCATCGATCGACACCATATGGGTGTATCGATAGACATTGTGTGTGTATCGATCGATACTAAGGAGTATCGATCGACACCAATGCGATTCAGTTCGATATCAGTCTTAGAATTGCGATTCTTGAGTTTATATATCGGTACTAACTGAAAGTTGTGTTCTCATTAGCTTAAAATGACAAACAACGTTGACAACAACTCTGGAACTATGGAGAAAACCAGTGACAAAATGGATCAAACGACTGCGAGTCTGATCGAAACAGTGAAAGGTCAAGCAAACTTGACAGAAGCTGACATGTGTGCTGTGGTCACTGAGGCCAATGTTGCAGAGAGCAATCCAAAGACTTGGTGGTTCGATACTGGTGCAACCAGACACATCTGTATGGATCGCGAGATGTTCTCGACATACACAAAGAACAAGAGTGGTGATAAACTCTTGATGGGAAAATTCCGCCTCGTCGACAGTTGATGGTCACGGGAAGGTTGTTCTGAAGCTCACCTCTGGACAGGAACTGGTTCTCACGAACGTCGTCCATGTACCAGACATACGCAAGAATCTGATCTCTGGATCGCTCATAAGTAAGCATGGATTCTCTGTGAAGCTGGAAGGTGATAAGCTAATCCTAACGAAAAATGGGATGTATGTGGGTAAGGGTTTTGTATGTGATAATCTGTGTAAGATATCTGTTGAGGAAGTAATCCGAAACGATAATGTAACCGAGGCATCCACCTCGTAGAACCCTAAAGATTAATGATAAGAAACCATTTGCTATTTGGCATGAACGATTAGGACATGTTAATTTCAAATCTATGAGTAGATTAATGAACATGAACATGATTCCTAAATGCAAATTAAGCAAAGACAAATGTGAAGTTTTGTGTCCAAGCTAAACTCACTAAAACGCCATCACCCAACGTTCAAAGAACAACAGAACCTCTAGGTTTAATTCACACAGTTTGATGTGATTTGAAATATATTCAAACCAGAGGAGGCAAGAAATATTTCGTGACATTCATAGACGATTGCACGAGATATTGATACATCTTTCTACTGCGGAGTAAAGATTAAGCCTTGGAAAAAAAAATTAAAGACGTGTAGCTCAATATTATGTGTCCAAAAAATTTGCGATTTTTTGGAATAATTGATGTTCAATTAAGTATTGGAGGCTGATTTAATTAAATAATTAAATCATTGGGCTAAGTGAGCAGGCCTCTTGCGATTCTTGATATGAGTTCAAGAATACTAATACAATTCGATATTGTATTAAGTTTATTAAATTCTAGAAATTTAATTTAATTTTACCCTTTAACTTGAGAGTTGGGTATTGGTTAGTATATTAATTTGGTTTGATTCTCTTGAACAAAATCAAATTTCAATATGACTAACAACACCGATGTTATCATTGTTAAGATTCGGTGGTGTAAAAGATAATGAAATGGCTCAAGCCAATGTAGTCGAGATAGACATGTGTAATGTCATCCTCGGAGTCAATATGGTTGAGCATAACCCACATGAGTGGTGGTATTATACCAATATATGCGTTGAGATGGGAATGTTTCCCTCATACCATAAATAATGACAAGAATTTTGGTGCTGAAGTTGACTTCTCAAAGAAGCTCACTCTCACTAATGTAAAGCATGTGCTAGAGATGCATAAAAATCTTATTTAGGGCACAATGCTAATTAGGCACAAATTCATAGTCAATTGTCAAAGCTGATTAGCATGTATTGACAAAGAATGTTGTCTATATTAAGGACGGACTGGTCAAAATTAAAGTTAAGACAGTCGGACTTAAAAATTAATGTAACCAATGTTGTTGACATTAATGAGAAAGAATCATTTGCTTATGGTACATAATCTCTTAGTATTTGATCTGAATGTTTCAGTCACATTATATTCGAATCTATGCGTAGATTGAATGAGATCCTGAAATACAAAAATAAGCAAAGATGAGTGTGAGGTTTGCGTCAAACCAAACAATCGAGTGAACCTCTTGGTTTGACTCATACAAAAGGTGGTGAGAAATATTTCGTGACTTTCGTTGAGGATTGTACGAAATATAGTTATGTCTATATGCTAAGAAGCAAATACGAGACATTTGAAAACTCAAGGAGTTTAAATTCGAGGTTGAAAACCAACTCGGAAGAACTATCAACATAGTTTGAAGTGATAGAGGACATGAACATGGTAGTATCCATCAAACGATTGATCCCTACTAACCTGAATCCAATGGAGTTTCTGAAAGAAAGAACAGAACTCTCAAGGAAATGATGAATGCAATGTTGCAGGAATCTGGGTTAAGTCCAGAAATGTGGGGGGAAGTATTGCTTACCACAAGTTATATCCTGAACTAAATACCACACAAAGTCACTGAAAATGTTTCATGTGAACTTTGGAAAAGTAATGTGTTTTTATACAAATACATGAAAGTGTGGGGGTGCCTAGCAACCACCTAAGAAGGTGACAATCGGACCAAAAACGGTGGATTGTATCTTCATTGCATATGCACACAATGTAGTGTTAATTGCTTTATGGTGTATAAAGTAGATATACCAGACATCCAAGTAATCACGGTAACCAAGGAATGTGTCTTCTTTTGAACATGAGTTTCCGTGTAAAGGATAAGCTCTAGTACCTCACGAATTGAGGCGAGCAATTGAGTTCTTGGACTCTTACGCTTTTATGCGTATCGATCGATACCCCTCGGTATCGATCGATGCTTGACGGGTATTCGACCTTAGATCGAGCAATGCCGGTACTTCAGTAAAGAAGCAGAAGAGGCTAAAGTTGAAATTAGTCGTATGCTGATTGGAATCACAGCAATATGAGATCTTGTAATCCATCAAATGGATGTAAAATCTGTCTTTCTAAACGACCATTTAGAAGAGGAGATTTACATGAAACAACCCGAGGGTTATGTCACTCCTGAATAAGGAAAGAAAATAAGTAGACTTGCAAAGTCCTTATACGAGCTTAAGTTAGCTCCTAAGAAATAGCTTGGAAAGTTTGACAACAAAGTGATGTCAAATGGCTTCAAAATCACTTAAGGTGATATACATCAAAAGTACTCCACATGGATACGTTTTGTTATGTTTATAAGATGACACGTTCATCATGGAAGCAAGAAGGACATAATCCAACACACTAAGAAAGTGTTTAGTGGGAAGTTTGATAGACATAAGATTAGTGGATAATCTTGTCTCAAGATCCTAGAATGTTTTGAGAACTACTCAAACAAGATTGCAATAACTCTAATTGTGATAAGGTTGTATCACAAGTGATGTATGCAAGAATTATCGGAAGTCTAACGTACTTGATGAATCGTACTAGATCCGATTTGGCGCATAAGTCGCTACATGAGTAATCCAGGTCATACTCTGTGGAAAGCCATAACTAGAATGTTGAATTATCCAGCGTTATATGTCGTCTCGATTTACATCAAAGTCTGGGGGGTTCAAGACATTATGTTCACCTCTTGGTCTCGTAAACCTGACAGATATTATAAGTGGATAATATTTTTTCTTGGTAGTGCAGCAGTATCATGGAAATCTTCCAAACAAGCACTTTTGGCCTAATTAACCAAGGAGTCAGAGTTTATAGCTTTAGATAAAGCTACAGAGGAAGTAAAATGGCTTCAAAACTTTGTGGAAGATATCCCGATGTGGGAAAAACCAGTGCCAACTTTATGTGTACACTGTGATAGTTAGTGAGCTATCTCTCAGGCACTGAGTAAGTTATAAAATGTCAAATCTCGAGAATGATATAAGACCATTTAGACAACTGATCTCACAACGGCTGATAACTTAGCGGATCTGTTTCCTAAAAAGTTAGCCTCGAGATCAAGTTAGTTAAATCATCAAAAGGAATGGGTTTAAAGCCTATAGAAAAAGATGACGTTTGACAGATACCCCACCTATGTGACTGGAGATCCCAAGATCTAGGTTCAAAGGGAAAAAAAATTAAACTGATTCGAATTTGAGCACTGTGAGACTATGTCTCTGCCCAGTTCCTAGGATGATAAAACAATGCTACCTGTGGATAGTGAGGATAAGCGTTGGCTTTTAATGATTGCATAGCTGTGTAGATATTGGAGTGTGACATGACACTTCTGAAAACAAGCTAATAAAAGATCACCTTGTGAAGTGTGAAATGGGGCCGTTTCTAGGAGAATGAATGATAAGGCTATATTCTCCAAATTCACTCACGAATACCAGGAATGTTCAAGGCCAAAATGAACCCAATAGAGAACAAAGTTCTACGAGAAAATGTCGCTGTGCGATATCTGTTGTATCAGTTTACATCAAAATCCGGGTGGTTCAAGACATCATGTTCACCTCCTGGCCGAGTAAACGCAACAGATATTAAAATTGTTTGGTTCAAAGCTGAAAAACGCTACCATTCAGTGACAGTTACATTTTCGTATACTCTCGAAAGTCTGTCTACGTCTAGATGAGTCTAGTCAAGTATGTCTAGTAAAGTCTAGTCTGTTCAATTTTCATATGTTTAGAGTCATTTCTATTCATGTGGGGGATTGTTGGAACAAAATTTATAAGAGCTTGTGGGCTTTATAAATATGTGTATGTGTGAATTGAAATGAGACATTTGGGCTAAGTAAAAAAGCCTTGTGAATGTAAAAAGGAAAAACCTTAAAAAAAGGAAAAGCCTTAAAAAAGGAAAAGCCTACAAAAAAGGAAAAGCCTTAAGAAAAGGAAAAACCTTAAAAAAAAGGAAAAACCTTAAAAAAGGAAAAACCTTAAAAAAGGAAAAACCTACAAAAAAAGGAAAAGCCTTAAGAAAAGGAAAAACCTAAAAAAAGGAAAAACCTATAAAAAAAAGGAAAAGTGAGGACATGATCTTCTCCTATATATAGGATCGCCTCTCTTGAGAGAAATGTATCCAATCAAACACAGAAAACACACTACAAAAGAAAAAGTTCCTTCAATTCTCCACAGCTTAGAGTAAGTCTTTATTCGAGAGTATCGTAGTATAATGTTCGATAGATCTGATATCAAGTGTAGATGATACAGATTACTTTGGTTGTATCCTGGGACTCATGGATCTATTAAAACCCGTCGCACTACGGGAGATTCTTAGAGTTAAGGAAAGAGATTCATCTCGCCTCCTTAGATTTATTTTATTGCTTTATCGTTTTATGAATCGTCTGTTCCTTACTGTTTATTTATATAAATCGTGATTAAATCTCTCCTGTCTATTGTGCGATAATTTTGGTCCTACATTAAGTACTGACCCATGCAGTTTTTTAATCAAATTAAGTAGTATGAGACTGGTTTGATACCGTTGTCGTTTTCGTTTGAAAGTTTTTTAATTTTATTTTTTAATTTGATAGGTTTTTAATATCGGCAGGGAAAAAAACCGAACCAAACCAAACCAATCGAATTTAAACCGACCCAAACTAAACCATATTTCATATATAACACAATCAGTTGAAGTTTTTTTCAACCCGAACGGTTTGGTTTAGTTCGGTTTAAAACCAAACCGAACCGAACCAAGAAACCAATGTGTTTTTGTTAATTAGTTAATTAATAATATTAAAAATATAGTGGGATCTTCGATTCTTCACCTAAAACCTTTAGCCTAAACCCACATTTTTTTATTTATTTTCAACTTCCATTTTTGTTCATTTTAATTTTCAACATAATTAAAATATATTCTCTAACACTATTAGCTAAGTATTCGATTTAAAAAACGAGAAAACCAAAAAAAATATTTTGATTAAGTGGCATAAGAGACGAAACCATGAATTTTTTCATTCTGATTAAATGGGATAATTTCATTTTAGTTTTAGACTTTTAGGGAATTTTTTTTTAATAGCTTTGTTTTGTTTACGTTTCGTTAGGATTCTTGTTTTTATAAGTTGATTTTTTTTTAAACCGAATTAAAACCAAACCAAATTACAACCGAACTAAACTAAATCGAACACAAACCAAACCAAACTTATTTTGGTTGAGTTCGACTAAAATTTTATTCAACTTGAACCAACCAAACCAAATCAAACCCGAACTTAAAACGAAATGCCCACCTGGTCTTGGGATTAAATATTTTTTTAACCGATTCAAAAAATTAGATCGGTTCAGTTTAGGACTTGGGCTGGGCCGTCAACAACTATTAATTATTGCTCTGTGACATTTTTAACTCTGCAATTATTATTTTACTGTGCAAGTCAATTTTGGGCCTTGGGCTGGGCCGTGAACATATAATTGGTCGTTGACGGAATGGTAAATTACAGCTCCGTGAGATTAGTAATAGCTCTGTATCATCAGAGAAATCGTCCTACTCCTATATATGGTCACTAGTTTCGTACGGACCTTTCTTTACTCCATCACAGAGCGTGCACTTTTTGTTTTCTTTTTCTTTTTTACCCTTTCTTTTTTTTTTTTTTTGTTTCTTCTCCTTCTTCTTCTTACTTTGATTTTGAACCCTAAAGCGAAGGGAAAAGAGGTATTTTCCTCGGGAAACAAAACATATACATATCTTATCGCAGCGAGAAGAAGAAAAAAATGCAGAATCCGAGGCTGAAACAACACCAGCAACAACAAGCTATGATTCAGCAAGCTCTGATGCAACAACATCACTCTCTCTATCATCCTGGTGTTATGACTCCTCCGCCTCAGGTTTTAAAAAAAAAAAATCTGTATCCATCTTCGATGTAATTGCTATTTTGGTTTTTCAAACGGCTTTGATTCTTAGTTTTTGGCCTCATTCGAAATTAGGGTTTGGTCTCATAATTCCGATTACTGAGTTCTGTTACCTCGCCTTTCGAAATACCATGAAAAGTTTTGAGCTTTTGATTGTGGGCTAGGGTTTCGTCTCTCCTTGGTAGTAATTTCAGTTTACCTGCTGATTTCTGTTTCAATTTTTTTCTGGGTCTTCGCTTACAGTGGTAATGAAGATTTTCTCTGATTGTTTATCACCATTAGTATAGAAAAGGAAGGGTCTTGCTACTTGTTCTGTAATCATCTCTAAATGTTCGTTTATGCATTCGCATTTTTGCAGATGGAGCCCTTACCAAGTGGAAACCTTCCTCCTGGTTTTGATCCCAATACTTGCCGTAGTGTGTGAGTGTTTTTATTGAATGATTTTTTTTTCTTTTCGCCTTTTGGTATATTGAAACCCAAACATTTTGTTTCAAGGTTGTTTGTAAGTGCTTAGTTTCACGCTTCAGCTCCTAATTCGTTCTGGTTTTGCAGGTATGCTGGCAACATCCATACGCAGGTCACGGAGGTTCTTCTACAAGAGATTTTTGCAAGTACCGGCCCTGTTGAAAGCTGTAAACTCATCAGAAAGGATAAGGTGGAGTTTCGAAAACCCCCCTTCTTGGAACTTTTCCGTATTTTTCTCCAAAATTACTTCTCTGGGTTGGCTTCTAAATGTTCATGTTTCACACTTCACAGTCATCATATGGATTTGTTCACTACTTTGATCGAAGATCTGCTGGTCTGGCTATAATGTCCCTTAACGGAAGGCATCTGTAAGCATCTGACATTGATAGTTACTTCATGTTCTTCTCTTTCAAACTATTCATACATTCTCTTAGATTATATTTATGATACTGGATTTCACAGATTTGGACAGCCTATCAAAGTTAATTGGGCGTATGCCACTGGTCAAAGGGAAGATACATCAGGTAAGTTCTGATTAGGACACATTGAATTTTGTTTGTTTGTCCTCTAAGAGAGGTGTGATGCTGAATGATTCTGTTTCTATGAAATGCAGGTCATTTCAACATTTTTGTTGGAGATCTCAGTCCAGAGGTTACTGATGCAGCATTGTTTGATAGCTTTTCTGGCTTTAACAGTTGCTCGTAAGTTCTTGTGCTTAATCAACTTGCTCTTGGTGACTAGTTAGTAGGAAAAAAAAATCTCCTTACACAACTAAGATGTACTAATATATCACTGTGGATTACAAATTTACCTATTGCTTATTTGATTGCACATTCCATCTGAATCTTAGATCTAATATCTGTTATTCTTTTTGTAGGGATGCAAGAGTAATGTGGGACCAGAAAACTGGACGCTCAAGAGGCTTTGGGTTTGTTTCATTCCGCAATCAGCAGGTTTTGTGTTTTTTAAATCATGGATGATTGTTTGTTTTAGCCCCATTCATGATTTTATATTGATTTTAATTGTTAAATGTAATTTGCAGGATGCTCAAATTGCCATAAATGAAATGAATGGTAAGAATGATCATATAGCAGCTTGTGGTCTTAGAGCTTTAAAGGTTTAATTTTGTAAACTTTGGTTTCATGGCACTTATATTGTAAGGACGCATTTGACTGTATGACAGAAGTAGAGCTTTTGTGGTGTTCTGTGTTTTGCAGGTTGTCAGTGATGAATTGTTGAAGTTACATGTCTTTTTTTATATGATTAGACTTTGTATCTAGAAGTAAGTCTTTTTATCTTATTTGTCAATAACCTATGTTTCTTGTACCTCATCTCAGGTAAATGGTTAAGTAGCAGACAAATCAGATGCAACTGGGCGACAAAAGGTGCTACTTTTGGCGAGGACAAACATAGCTCTGATGGAAAAAGTGTTGTTGAACTTACAAACGGCTCTTCAGGTTTTCTTTTGAATTACTTTGCAAATTCTGTTATTTTCGTAATTTCCCGGTAGATCATGTTGATGAAGATTACGTTGATTTAATACTTGCTCAGAGGATGGTAGAGAGATCGCAAACGAAGTAGCTCCTGAAAACAATCCTCAATATACCACTGTGTATGTAGGAAACCTCGCTCCAGAAGTAAGTTATCAACTTTTTATGAATTATTATTGCTCTTTATAAACACAGAGACAGCTCTTGGTGGTATTTTTTTGGCATGTCGTGACAGTTGTCAAGTTTGCAGGTAACTCAGCTTGATCTACACCGTCTGTTCCATACACTTGGCGCTGGAGTGATTGAAGAGGTCCGTGTCCAGCAAGACAAAGGCTTTGGTTTTGTGAGATATAACACTCACGACGAGGCTTCTCTTGCTATTCAAATGGGCAACTCTCAGTCTTTCCTCTTTAGCAGACAGATAAAGGTACTAACTTCAGTTATGATTAAACGTAGATCTAACTCTGCTTGTAAATTGTTTTTCGCTGGTTTCCCCCTAAAACCTTTCCTTGTTTCTGTTATTAATTGCAGTGTTCATGGGGAAACAAACCAACTCCATCAGGCACAGCCTCAAATCCACTTCCCCCACCAGTCTCGGTTCCAGTCCCTGGTCTATCCCCAATGGACCTCTTAGCCTATGAGAGGCAACTGGCTCTAGCCAAGATGCATCCTCAGGCTCAACATTCTCTAAGACATGTCAATGCAGCTGGAGCAAGTGCAGCTATGTACGATGGTGGCTTTCAGAGTGTAGCTGCGGCGCATCAGCAGCTCATGTACTATCAGTAATAAACTCTGGTCTCTGTTCTCTGTTCTCTGAGATACTTTTTTTTCTTCTGTTTTTCTTCTTAATTTGATCACTTTCTTGCTTTTTCTAGACCTTAATCAGAGTCTTATGTATGTGTCTCTCTCATTTAAGCCGATGATTCTATATGTATGCTCAGTTTGTAACCTATGGGTCTTACTTGGATTGTAAGCCAAGCAATAAAATAACATGAAATAAAAGGGATTTGTTTGGGTTCCAAATTTGCTGGGGGTCTGTTGTTTGAAGGGGAATAGTATTGTATTGTGATGGTAAACTTAAACGAAGTAGTTTTTTTCAGTTACATAGATAACAAAGGTGCTTTTCAAGTTTTCAAGTAGGCCTGGGCATTTTTGGTTCCGGTTCGGTTCTGGATATTGCGAGTAGTGAGGTTTAGGATCCATTCACTTCCGAAATGATTTCGGGTCGGTTTGGTTCCAAGATTTTAGAAGCGGAAAATATCCAAAATTTTTTGGTTTTTTTTCTGTTCCGGGTTGGTTCTGGGTATATATTACCTGGAATGCATAAAATATACCCGAAATGCCTAAAATATATCCGAAAACCAGAAAATAAACTCGAAAATCAGAAAAAGTTTAAAGAAAGTATACCCGAAAACCCAAAATTATATCCGAAAACCCAAAATTATATCCGAAAACCCAAAATTATATCCGAAAATCCGAAAATATACACGAAAACAAAAAAAAAACAAAAAAATACACATAATACCAAAAATATTCCTAAAAATCTGATATATATTTAATAGTAGGATCCAATGAGTATTTTAGCAATTTCGGTTCGATTCCAGTTATTTTGCCTAGCCCTATTTTCAAGCATGGACTCGACTTTCTCAGTAGTCGAATAAATTGATTTTATATGTATGCACCAAAGTAAATAATTAAGATCCTTGTAAAGTATATATTTTTTTTTTGATGACTCAGGGGTAAATCCCAGATCCATAGAGAGGCCCAGACTAATCCCCTGGAGATGTATTACCAACGGGCTAAGCGTACATCCGGGTTTGCAAATGGAGCCTAGACATTAGCCCCATATCCCATTTGGCCACAAATGAGAGAGTTTGTTTTCAGGAAGCTTCGAACCCAGGGAAAAAACTGTCAACTCATTCCCAGGAATCCAATACCACTAGACCACCATCCTTGTGGTTAGATCCTTGTAAAGTTTGTAACTCATATATGTAACACTACTATCGTCAAGATTTATTGTCAAGATTTCACCATCGATAGTATTCACTTGTATTCATTCTCTTATTTCTCTTTGTCAATCGTTTCCACAAAAGTATAATTATATACATTCTTAGTACAAAAGTATAAATATATACATTCTTATTTCTTAGTACTATCATTTATCATCGGTAAGCTTACAAAGAGAAGGGCAAATTTGGCAGAGTTCCAATAATCTTTCGAAACCCTGTAACGGAAATGGAGACTTTGCGTCTTTGTTTCTAGAGGCATAATTTAATAGTGATCATATCAGCAAGTATGTAATTACATGCATAGGTTAATTATATTTACACAAAACCCCCGTAGAATTGTCTCTCTTTCTCGTCGTTTTCAACGGTCCAATGCGTTTATCACAATCCTGCATTAGCATATATAATAAACACAAAGCACATTAGAATTAACGTCGAGATTTTAATGCACATTAGGAGTTTAATTAATTATACGAGGGAATTAGGTAATGGAACCATTCATAAGTAGTGAGACTTGCGGCATCAGCTTCCCCGGAGGATGGGATTTTATCGGCGCTGAATGGTCCAAAACTATCACATGGGGTCCCGGCTGCATATTTACCCAAATGTGAGAGGTTTAATTAATTAGATGAATTATTATGTTTAATTATTATTTTGTGATATTATATCAATTTTTTTTTATGTCTTTCTGTCCTCGGAAATAATCCCAAACCCAAACAGACCTATAATAATTTTCCAGGTGGAAATAACACAACCTGCTTATAATGCTCCACTTGACCAAATGCTTGTCCTGGCAAAACCGACACTCACCGCAGAAAAGAAACCACCCGACCGACCGACCACAAACAACTTTGTTGTGATATTATATCATCTATGTGCAATTTGAATAGCTGACAAAGTTCGCTTACGTATCATTTGGGGGAAAAAAATTATTTTTATTATTTAGAATGAAATTATATATAATCTTAATTTTATAAAAATTTACATAAAACATCATTTAGTGGGTTTCTAATAATTAACATATGATAGACAATAAAAAAACATTCATTTTTCTAACCTCATTTATTAACATTTTTGTTGTTAAACAATTAATTAACATGCTTTGTATTCTTTAATTAACCTTCATTTAACACATACTGCATACGAAGAAACATACTTATAACCGATCATTACGTAAACCTTGAAAATCATACAACGCAATAAAAATTTCAATGGTAGTCACGAAATGGTAAGTGTATAATTGTATATTGTAATTAAAGCCTTTAACAAAAAAAATGTATTGTAATTAATTAGAGAGAGGGAGGAGGAGAAATAAATACGGGTTAAAGGAGTCCCCGGGTTGCTGCTTGACCCGGTTGGAGAATCCGGATCCATCTTCAATTTCCGGAGACCACGGACATTGTTATTCCCCTTGGTAACGATTATGCTTCTGGTGACTTGATCGCTGGAGAGAGGAGGAGGAGGAGATTGGACGGTGGATAAAGAATCGTGCTTTCTCAATTTTCCGAGACCACTTTCCGGCGCCGGTCCGGCCACCGTATCATCCCACAGCTTGTGTAGGAACCCCATCCGATCAAAAATGTATCCAAATATATATATATATTTATATAATTATTTGGATTTTTTATTTTATTGACTCTTATCTTCTTCTTTTTTTTTATTCTCCGAGGAAATTGGTTTTATAGAGGTAAAGGGAGAAGGAGAAAGAGAAGCATTGAATATTTTTAGTGAGGTTAATTATTAGCTTTAGCTTAATTAAGGAGATTTTATTTATGGATAGAGATGCTGACTAATCAAATACTTGGTGAATATTCTATAAGGTGTGTCGTTAACTTAGAATCACAAGAGACTACTTCTGAGGTTCAAAGCTTTTTTGTTTTAATTGCGCATGTTTCAGACAAGATAACATAACAACAACATGATGATGATGATCTCACAGTTACCCCTAAACCCTGTCATAAACTTGTACATTTACACATCCCACAAGGCACACCAACAACAACAACAACAACAACAACAAATCCTAATCCAGCAATCTAGAGACCATAGCAAATCACAACAAGACATTTGTGTTCAGTTGTCAGCTACTTACATCGCCATTATTCTTGACATTGCGATCATCATCAGCGATCCTTCTTTCTCCTCCTCCTCGCCTGCTCCTGCTCCTCTCCTCCTCTTGATTGTTCTTCTTTGTTATCTCCAATTGAGTTTTCAAGAACTGCATTCTCTGCAATTCCATCTCTTTAGCGAACTTCATCCTCTCCTTCTCCAATTCCAACATCAGCTTAAGCTTGGCAGTTTCCGCCTTCTCATAAGCTTCTGTGAATCCAAGTATCGCCTTGGCCACCTCTGCAACTCCACTCCCTCCTGACTTATCCATCTTCAACCGCTTAGGCGGCTGAAATGACAGCGGCTGAGGCGGTGGCAGACTCTCAGCTGAGTCAGGAGAAGGCTCAGGTTCAGGATCAGACTCTGATTCAGTCTCAGAGGTACTTGGTTTCCTGAAATGCCACCGCATGGAATCAGAGCTTCTTTTCAAACCCCCTTGTTGCAGGATCTGCGTTCCTTTAGCTTGCCGTTTGTACTCATTCAAACGACTGTTCACAAGAACTCCCATCGGAGCTTTTTCGGAGGATTTGGAAGTGGCGATTGTGGTGTTGCCTCCTCCTCCAATCAAACTCTCGAGCTTTTTGAAGAAGACCCATTTGCTAGGTCCATCACCGGAAGCTATTTTGGCCTTCTCTTGCTTGTACTTCTTCTTCACCGTATCGATCCTGTTCTTACACTGAATATCGGTTTTGGGATATTTGCATTGACGACTCTCGTTGACGATCTCAGCTACTTCTTTCCAATGTTGCTGCTTCAAAGTTCCTTTCCCTGGCTCAGAAAACCGATCCCCCCACGCTTCGATTAGAACCTTGGTCGCTTCTTCGCTCCAGCAATCGTCTCTCCCTCCGCCTCCGCCACCGCTTCCTCCGCCGCTTCGTCTGTTTCTGTTACCGCTAATCCCTCCACCGCCGGTAACAGAAGGAGTATGAACCACTAAAGCCAAAGCGTTCCCCGTCGGAGATTGAGAAGAAACAGGCGGTTTCGTCACAGAGGCCACCGTAACGTCGCTCGTAGGCAAAACCGGAGGAGAGGAAGGAGCTGGTGAGAGGGAATCTCCTGGAGATTGCAGCGACTGAGTCTCGTCGTCTTCCTCCATGGCCTGGGTTTCAGATCGGAGAAGGTGAGATGTGGTGAATTCGAAATTTTAGATCTGAGATTCTTCTCACCGGCGAAGGGATAAGGTCACCGGATGGGTAATCTCCGTTATTGACCCGATTGGGATTGAAATTGACGAAAACGCCCATCGCTCTTTCCTTTAATAACAAAAAGGCAGTAAATGAATTGTGAATATTCGCATGGTATTATGGTAAATCGACTTATTGCTACCAAGGTATTATTTTATTCTTTTGCCTTTCTAATTACGAATATACACGACGAATTTCAACAAACAAAAAATTTGTCCAATATGTAGTTTTTCTTCTTATTTATTCTGTTATTAACACTGGCTAAATAATTCTACAATTATATATGACAAAAATGAAAAAATAATAATAATATTTTTCTATTGCTTTTATCAGTAGGCATAGGCAAAGTATCTAAAACCAAAGAACCGAACCTGAATCGAAACCTATTAAAATACATGATGGATCATAAACTCTTATACTCGAAGAATCGAACTGGAACCGAACTGAGAACCGATAAATATTTTTGGTTATTTTTTAAATATCTGAAATATAATTATATAGCCATAAATATTAGTTAATTTTTATTTCAGGTATATTTTTAGTTTTACGGATATATTTTCTTTAGTTTTTTTGGTTTTCAGGTATATTTTAGGCATTTCATGTATATTTTTCGGGTTTTTGGGTATATTTTTGGATTTTTTGGGTATATTTTCGGATTTTCAGGTAATAAATACCTGAACCAATTAAGATCCTATTTTTTTCAAATATATTTTTGGGGTTTTTAGGTATATTTTACGCATTTTATGTATCTATTGTTTGGTTAGGTAGGTTGTTCTCTCAAGACTCAAAACAAAAATATGGAGACAAACCACAATACACGCAACAAATGATTAGAGAAAATAATCTAGAAATCAAATCCAATGGGCCACGGCCTCATAACTTTAAAGGCCCAATTAAAAGAGATTGATGACGTGGAAGCTTTTGATATTGTGATTGATCACGCTAGCACCTTCTAGAATCGTTTTCTAGAACTTTCCAGCTTACTTACTGTGTGTGTCTCAGTGTCTTTATATAACTAAAAATTAAACCTCACCAGAATTCAAACGTATCAAAATCGAGAATCTGAAGAAGACTAAATTTATCAATTTCCAGGTAAAATCGAAGAAATGAGTGCTGTTACGATCAACCACTTGTTTGGCTTGCCGGAGACGATGGACAAGTTGATCTTCCCGACTTCCCGATCCGGCGAGGGTAAAGAGAATCGAGGAGTAAGAAATAATAATATCCCAATCGACATTCTGGAATCTTCCAAAGAATACATCTTCTACATCGACATTCCCGGAATCTCAAAATCTGATATCCAGGTACACATACATAACATTCTTATGTCTAATTGGTTGTGGAATTAGGGTTAAATTTGAATGGTGATATTAGGTAACTGTGGAGGAAGAGAGGACGCTGGTGATAAAGAGCAACGGGAAGAGGAAGAGAGAGGACCATGAAACTGAAGAAGGATGCAAGTACATTAGGCTCGAGAGGAGACTCCCTCAGAATCTTGTGAAGAAATTCCGGCTACCGGAAGATGCTGACGTGGCGGCCGTCGCTGCTAAATATCAAGAAGGGGTTTTGACAGTCACCGTTGAGAAGCTACCGCCGAAGCCTAAGACGGTTCAAATCGCGGTTTCTTGAACGGTTATATTGGCAGACCGGGTTTTTATGTGTTTGTAAAATTGTTGGACCGGGTTTTGTGTGTTTGTAATCTGTTTAAACTTGTTGCCTTTGGATCCTAAGAGCATCATTATTGGGAGAAACCCATTAAGGGTTTTTAGAGAATTTTTAATTAATAAACTTAAGTTAAGAACTTCTCTTTAGAAACTTAATGGTTTTATTTTGGGTATTGAATAAGAAGAAGGAAATTATGGAACCGAAACTATAACTGTCCCTGCAACTGCAATTGATACGCTACGTTTCGTTTGCCTCAACCAAATAACCCTTCTTCATTTCACTTATTTACACAACGATCAAGCAAACATCTTGTAGCAAAAATCTAGTGTTTTGATCCTTGTTTGTTGCAACGATTGTCCTGACAACTAAGAAATTATTCGATATCTTTGATTTCATGGCTCTTCGAAGAACCAAGTTTCAGGGATTACAAAATCACAATTTAAGATTAAGATTAGCCAGAAAACCAAGTTTCAAGGATTACAAAATCACAATTTAAACAGAGAACAAACTAAAAAGAGTATTACAAAACAACAAGGAAATCAAAATCATGTTTACTTGGAAACTTTCTTCTTCCGTGCAATGGCGATTTTCTTGCCTTTAAGAGTCTTGCAGTTGTTCTTGGTTCTCTGTCCCCAACATGGCAGCCCTTGGATGTGCCTTACCCCACGGTAACATTGGATCTCCTTCAATCTCTTGATCGCAAGAGCATTGAATCTCCTCTGCACAACACAAATCACAAATTCATTCTCTAAGGCCAAAAAACACAAACCAAAACCACATGAAACCACAAACTAAAGCAATTTAGCAGCATAAAGTTTTGTTTCCGACATGGACCTTTTCTCCATTCTCTAGATCAATCTCTTTAATCTTGGTTTCTTCTTTCCCATCTCTGTGGTGAGGAATGTGGAACAATAAACCAAAAAGCACAAACAATCATAGAAGATAATTTTGTAAACAGAGATGGAGTTTCGTAACAACAAACGGACCTTTTGTTTCATGGCAGCATCATCGTAAGCTTCCCCATCCTCTTATGTTTGAGTATCATTAAGAAAAAGAGTATCATCAAGTTTGAGTTTTCTGAAAACTTGAGCATAGAAAATCCAAGGCATAAGAGATAATATAGATCGAAGAAGCTACCAATTTTCCAGTGTGTGCATCATATCCCCAAGTTGTCCTGGCCTTAGATCCCTACCAGCTGCAAACTGAAACTGAAAATTGCTTCAGCACAAAATCTTCGTTCACTACATGACTAAGAACAAAACCTAATTGCAGAAGTTTGTAAAGCACAAAAACTCTCTTCTTCTTCTCTTTCAAGCCTTTCTCGATTTTTCAATTTCAGGATTCCAATTAAAGCAAATGCAAAAAACCATCGAGAAAAAAAATTGAAGCATACAGTCGTCATCACTCGTAGCAGAACCAATAGTGCTACCGCCTAAAGATGGCGAATTTTTGGGCCTCAAGAACAATTTCTCCACCACAGCTTTGTCTTCAGCATCGCCGTTTTCTTCAGTGTCTTCGCTGTCAGCTAATTCACCGAAGAACCAGTTGCAAATTGTGAAATCGAGACATGAAAGATGGTGATGAAGATGATATTAACCTTGGAAGATTTGCAGACGAAGGGAGAGGAAGCGATTACAGAGGAAGCCATGGTTTCTTATTCTTCTCGTTGCGAAGGGAGAGGAAGGGAGAGGAAGCCAATAAAAACATGACACCTATCAGTTAAGAACCGGTTCTTAAGTATCTAAAATAAAAAACGGTTCTTAGCAAATTCCATTTTTTTATTTAATTTAATCTAAATTTTACCTAAGATACCCTGATAAGATGAATGTGAAGCTATAACAGAACCAGTAACAGCGCAAGAGATCTATTGCTTACCTTCTTTGCACACAAAACAAAGTTCAGTTAAATGGCATTTCAGTAATGAAAACGCAAGGCCCTCTCCAAGAAGCTATAGAAGAAGTAACTGATAATTATTATTTTGGATCTCAAATGATGCAAGAGCACTTGTTGGATGGACTTTTTATTGGCCCAAGTCAACATGGGCCTATTAACCTATTCCAATTGAACGTGAATGAGTAATCAGTTGTGATGCGTCCCTGCTTGATCAACTCCGGAGGAAGGCTGATGAAGGCGGTGCTGCAGCAAGGAGAATCGCGACGGAGGTGCGTGACAAGGGGGTAATCGCGATGGTGACGTGATGATGGAGTATTGTCGTGGTGATGATCTCGTGAAGGTAGAAGAACAGGTGATGATACGAGTGTATGACTTTATGGGATTAGATGGAGTAGAACCGATAGAAGAGTTTCTGATTCACAACGTGTAAAGAAACTCGAATTCAGAGAACGTATTCTTAGAATCAGATTGAGAGAAGAAAACAGGAATTGCTTTTGCTTGATGTTCTTCGCTAAAAAAAAACAAAGGAGGCGTGATTGGGTTTTATAAATCAACCCAATCTCGACAAAGCCCTAAACTACAGAGCGTCTGAAATAAAACAACAAGGCGTCTAAAATTTAAATAAAACAGCGAGGCGTCCCAACCATAAGGTTCCTAATCGGTGCACCTCTAAACAACTAAATACTAAGTCAGTGTGACTTGTACATTATTACCCATTGGTCATAACTCCTAAGTAACTCGCCGTAGTGAATCATCTGCCTCGTTAAAAACCATGCTGATAAAACCCTGTGGGATAAAACCCAACATGGAAAAGAGTACAGACTCCTCACCTAAGTTACTTAGTCTTCATGACCGGGTGTAGTCTTCAAGGTGGAAATGTTGAAGACTTGAATCCTTGGCAGAGTGAGTGAGTGAGCTAAGAGTGAATGAGCTTCCTTTGCCATCTCCTTAGCTCTGGATCGAGTGATCACTCCAACTGGTTCCTGCTCCTTGTCTGCTTCTGCTTCCTCAGCTTCCTTGCTTTCCATGATCATATCATCCCCTCCCTCTTGAAAAGGATTTGTCCTCAAATCGAAATCTGCAAGATAAGGAAGTAAGTCAGAAACATTGAACGAAGGAGATACGTTATACTTACCTTGGAGATCGATCTGATAGGCATTGTTGTTGATCCTCTTGACGACTTCAAAGGGTCCATCAACTCGCGGCATTAGTTTGCTCTTTCTCTCTTCTGGAAATCTGTCCTTGCGTAGATGAATCCACACCAAGTCGCCTTCTTCAAATACCATCTCCTTCCTGCCCTTGTTTGCTTGTTTCTCATACTGCTTAGTCTTCTTCTCTATATTCTCCTTGGCTTTTGCGTGTATCTCCCTGACCTGCGCAGCCTTTGCTGTACCATCTAGACTACATTGAACACTTAGAGGCAAAGAGATCAAGTCTAGAGGTGATTGAGGGTTAAAACCATAGACAATTTCAAAAGGAGAGAATAGAGTTGCAGAGTGCTTAGCGTGATTATAAGCAAACTCTACGTGTGGTAAGCAGGCTTCCCATGACTTGATGTTATCTTTCACCAACGCCCTGAGGAGTGTAGATAACGTCCTATTCACCACCTCTGTTTGGCCATCAGTCTGAGGATGACAAGTAGTGGAAAAGGCCAGCTTAGTTCCTAGCTTTGCCCATAACGTTCTCCAAAAGTGTCCTAGAAACTTGGTGTCTCGGTCTGACACTATCTCTTGAGGTATGCCGTGCAGACGTACTATCTCCCTGAAAAACAAATTAGCTACACTAACAGCATCATCTGTCTTGTGACTAGCAATGAAGTGAGCCATCTTGCTAAACCTGTCAACAACTACAAAAATCGAATCGCTACCATTTCTGGTTCGAGGTAAGCCAAGCACAAAGTCCATAGAAATATGAGTCCAAGGTTGAGAAGGAATAGGTAGGGGAGTATACAAACCGTGAGGTTGTACTTTACTCTTTGCCATCTTGCAAACAGCACACCTAGAACAAACCTTCTCGACGTCTAACTTCATGTTAGGCCAGTAGAAACGATCCTGTAGTGCAAGTAGAGTCTTTGATATACCGAAATGTCCAGCTAGTCCACCACTATGAGCTTCTCGAACTAGCAGCTCTCTGATTGACCCTCGTGGTATGCACAGCCTGTTGTTGTAGAACAAGTATCCATCCTGTCTAAAGTATTTCTCAAAAGCAAACTTATGACATTTGCCATAGTTCTCGGCAAAATCAAGGTCAGTTTCGTACAGAGCTATTACATGTTCAAATCCATCAATTTTCGATGACAAAGTAGAGACAAGAGTGTACCTTCTGGATAATGCATCTGCGACTACATTATCCTTACCTTTCTTGTACTTAACAATGTATGGGAATGTCTCAATGAACTCCATCCACCTGGCATGTCTCTTGTTGAGCTTCTGCTGTCCTTTGAGGTACTTCAGAGACTCATGGTCTGTGTGAATGACAAATTCTTTGGGCCACAGGTAGTGCTGCCACGTTTGAAGAGCTCGAACCAATGCATAGAGCTCCTTGTCGTATGTAGGATAGTTGAGTGTTGATCCTCCCAGCTTCTCACTGAAGTAAGCCACCGGTTTCCTATCCTGCATCAACACAGCGCCAATACCAATTCCAGATGCATCACATTCTACTTCAAACGTTTTCAAAAAATCTGGAAGTACTAAGAGAGGTGAATTGATAAGCTTCTCTTTAAGGGCTGTAAAAGCCTGCTCTTGTGCGTCTCCCCATTTGAATCCCACTTCTTTCTTGATAACTTCTGTCAATGGTGCAGCTATGGAGCTGAAGTTGCGAACAAAACGTCTGTAGAATCCTGCTAAGCCATGGAAACTTCGGACCTCTCCCACACTCTTAGGAGTCGGCCATTCCTTGATAGCTTTGATCTTTTCTTCATCTACTTTAACTCCTTCTGCACTTACTACAAAGCCTAAAAAGACAACTTCATTAGTACAAAAAGAACACTTAGAAAAGTTAGCAAAGAGAGATTGAGAGCGAAGAACATCTAGAACCGATCTGATGTGGTTTAGATGTTCCTCCAAACCTTTACTGTAGATGAGTATATCATCGAAGTAGACTACTACGAACACGCCAATGAAGGGTCTTAAGGCGTGATTCATCAGCCTCATGAAGGTGCTAGGAGCGTTGGTGAGACCAAACGGCATAACCAGCCATTCGTATAGCCCCTGCTTGGTTTTGAATGCTGTCTTCCACTCATCTCCTTCCTTCATTCTGATCTGGTGATACCCACTCTTCAAGTCGATTTTGGAGAAGATTGTAGACCCACACAGCTCGTCCAACATGTCATCTAGTCTTGGAATTGGATGCCTATACTTCACCGTTATGTTGTTGATAGCTCGGCAGTCCACACACATCCTCCAAGTCCCGTCTTTCTTAGGAACTAGCAGAACAGGTACTGCACAAGGACTCAAACTCTCTCGGATATGTCCTTTGCTCATCAACTCTTCCACTTGTTTCTGCAGCTCCTTGGTCTCTACTGGATTAGTTCGATATGCTGGTCTGTTAGGCAGGGCAGCACCTGGTACAAAATCGATCTGATGCTCTATTCCTCGAATTGGAGGCAAGCCTGGTGGTATCTCTTCTGGAAAAACATCCATGTATTCCTGCAAAATCTCTGTCATAGCACTAGGAAGCTCCTGTGATTGGTTAGTACTAACAAGGATGTCCTTGTACACAAACATAAAAGTAGTTAATTCAGGATCGAAAAGTTTAGAGAATTCACTGTGGTTGATGTAGAGGCTGTTCGACACCTTCTCCTTATCCTGGCGACTCATATGCAGCTGGTCCTTGTAGATTTCACTCGGTGTTAGAGGCAGGAGAGTGACTTTGCGCCCCTTGAACTCAAAGGACTGCTTATTGGTGTAGCCATCATGCAGAACTCTTCTGTCGAATTGCCAAGGTCTGCCCAGGAGAACATGACTAGACTTCATTGGGATTACATCACACAGCAACTCATCTTCATACTTCCCAATTGCTAGCTTGACTAACACTTGCTGTGAGACAGTTAAAGCGCCCTTGTTGTTCAACCATTGTAGCTGATATGGCCTAGGATGTGGCGTAGTCTTCAGATTGAGTTTCTGTACCATCTCTTCACTAGCAGCATTGGTGCAACTTCCTCCATCTATAATCAAGGTACAGACTTTGTCTTGAACTACACATCTAGTATGAAAAAGGTTCTCACGCTGCTCTCTGTCGTCTGGGTGAACCTGAACACTTAGTGTTCTGCGTGCGACTAGCATTTCCCCAACTGCTGCTGGTTCTTCTTCTTCTTCTTCTGCTGATTCAGTATCTGTCTCACCTTCTGAACTATCTTGAGGGACAATCTGTCCTCCTTCTTGCAGCAGGAACATCTTCTTGTTAGGACAGTCTCTAGAGTAATGACCCATGCCTTGGCACTTAAAACACCTTATATGGCTTGTTGATGTGCCATTTCTGGGTTTAAAATCGGCCCTGGCTTCTTCTTTAACAGCAGATGTTGCTGGCTTAGTGTCTCTGGTGTATGCAGGTTTGCTGATTTCTCTAGGCTTTGGGATGTTAGGAGTGAATGTTGTTCTCCCAATCCTTCTCTTAATCTGCGATTCAATCAATTCTGCCTTATGCACCAGTTCTTGTAAATCTCCATAACTCTGCAGTTCTACCTTGTCTTGAATCTCTCTGTTTAATCCTCCAAGGAATCGTGACAGTACCATGTCGTCACTCTCATTCAGGTCAGCCCTGATCATCAACGTTTCCAGCTCCTGGAAGTAGTCTCTAACTGATTTTGGGCCCTGATTGAGTCGTCTAAGCTTGTGTAGGAGCTCTCTTTGATAGTGTGCAGGCACGAATCTCCTTCTCATCTGCGTGACTAGTTGAATCCAGGTAGTAACAGGGGGCTCCCTGTGTCTTTGTCTAGTAATTCCCAGCTGTTCCCACCATAAAAGTGCATAACCACTGAATTCAGACACAGCTATCTTCACCTTATTAAGCTCATAGGTGCCTTGAACCAGAAAATTGGATTCCATCTTCCTTTCCCAATCAAGATATACTTCTGGGTCATTGGTGCCATAGAATGCAGGATATTGAACCTTGATATGGTTTAGCTGCTGTCTTAGAGGATCATAGTCTCTGCCATTACCTCTATTCTCACCTCTTCTTCTCACGGTTTCTAGGCTATGATCAGAAGCTTCTTCCTCTTCAGAGTATTCTGGATCAGTTCCCCTAAAGACTTTGTGCCCAGCTATGTACTCTCCCGTACGATATCTTGGTGCTGGATGTGCTTCAGCTCTGTCATCACCTCGTTTCCTAGACCGAGTATCCCTGTCCCCAAGTTGACCTTGGTGACTCTTGGCTTTAGGCCTAGTATCACGTTTAGGTCCTTGAGAAGAGGTCCCAATGTGTCCTTTGCCTCTAGTGATGCGTATAGCCTCTGAGGGAGTTGGTGTAGCTGACGACTCATCTCCACTTGCACTCTGTTCCTTGAGTATACCACTAATCTGAGCTTCAAACTTCGCATTAAGCTGTTCAATCTGTTGAGTGAGTTGTGTTGTCACAGCCTGGTTTGATTCTCTGATTTGTTCTGCCATAGCTTTATTCAGGGCTGCCATGGTCTCAGCTGAAAGCTCCATGGTACCTGAGAATCAAACAACAACTCGCAGTAATCTGGTCTTAAATGAAATTGCAAACAGATTTGATGCAGATTTTCGATTTGATGCAGATTTTCAAATTGATGCAGATTTTCGATTTAATGCAGATTTTCAAATTGATGCAGATTTTTGATTTGATGCAGGTAATGAGATGCAACAGAACTAAAAATCGAGTTGATGCAGCTACTAATCGAGACAGGTTCGATTTGTTGCAGGTTATGAAGTGATGCAGGTTCGATGCAACAGAACGAAAATCGATTTGATGCAGCTACTAATCGATACCGGTTCGATTTGATGCAGGTTATGAAGTGTTGCAGGCTCGATGCTACAGAACTAAGGCTATGCACTTATCTATGCAGCGATGCAGGCCTAAAACAAAACAGAACAGCAATGACCAATGATCCTAAATGAAGCCACACAAAAAACCTGCAAATCGCGACAATCCCTAGGTCTTAAAAACCTGCAATTCGCGCGACAACTTAAGTTCTAAGAACAAGACTAATCGCACTAGACAGATGATGTATAGTCTAGACTAGATATGATGCGATGCAGACACAGAACACAACAACCTAGGATGATACTAACTCGATTGCTTCGATCAACAAGACAATCGCGAAACAAGTCCTAGATCAAAAATCCTGCAAATCGCGAAAACAAAAATTTAGGGTTAAGGATTTTCTCAGCCTTTGGTCCAGAGCAAGCTCTGATACCACTTGATGCGTCCCTGCTTGATCAACTCCGGAGGAAGGCTGATGAAGGCGGTGCTGCAGCAAGGAGAATCGCGACGGAGGTGCGTGACAAGGGGGTAATCGCGATGGTGACGTGATGATGGAGTATTGTCGTGGTGATGATCTCGTGAAGGTAGAAGAACAGGTGATGATACGAGTGTATGACTTTATGGGATTAGATGGAGTAGAACCGATAGAAGAGTTTCTGATTCACAACGTGTAAAGAAACTCGAATTCAGAGAACGTATTCTTAGAATCAGATTGAGAGAAGAAAACAGGAATTGCTTTTGCTTGATGTTCTTCGCTAAAAAAAAACAAAGGAGGCGTGATTGGGTTTTATAAATCAACCCAATCTCGACAAAGCCCTAAACTACAGAGCGTCTGAAATAAAACAACAAGGCGTCTAAAATTTAAATAAAACAGCGAGGCGTCCCAACCATAAGGTTCCTAATCGGTGCACCTCTAAACAACTAAATACTAAGTCAGTGTGACTTGTACATTATTACCCATTGGTCATAACTCCTAAGTAACTCGCCGTAGTGAATCATCTGCCTCGTTAAAAACCATGCTGATAAAACCCTGTGGGATAAAACCCAACATGGAAAAGAGTACAGACTCCTCACCTAAGTTACTTAGTCTTCATGACCGGGTGTAGTCTTCAAGGTGGAAATGTTGAAGACTTGAATCCTTGGCAGAGTGAGTGAGTGAGCTAAGAGTGAATGAGCTTCCTTTGCCATCTCCTTAGCTCTGGATCGAGTGATCACTCCAACTGGTTCCTGCTCCTTGTCTGCTTCTGCTTCCTCAGCTTCCTTGCTTTCCATGATCATATCAAGTTGGGGAATCTGATTTTTTTTATGCTTCAAAATGCAATTTGTTTCATATTGGAAATTTGAGGAAAATGGTTGTAAGGAAATTTTGATGTCAAGAAAAGATAAATCCAATCACACATACGCGCTTCGCATCGGTTCAGGACTGAGTCTTGAATCGTGGTGAATGGACCGTAGGGCCAATGATGATGATTTTTTTAAAGTGAACGGTCGCAGTTATTTTTTTTATATAAAACTGAATGTTTTAAAGTTAACTAGGTGAATATATCTTTTAAACTGAATGTTTTTATGTATTTTATTTTATTATTTATAATATTTTAATATTGGTTGCATAGATTTTTTTCAAAATAATTTTTTTTTGAAAAAAAAAAATTCTTTAATCTTGTATTTTTGCTCATCTGAACATAATTAATATGGTATTTGTTTATAAGGATTAAGAGAATTATATTTTATGTTTTTTTTTGCACTCGTTTTTTTGAGATACACTTATTTGAACCCCCAAAAGATATTATGTTTTTCTTTCAATCTATGATACATTACTCTGCATATTGTTTTTTTAAATACTATCTCTAAACTATATATATATATATCTCCCATATTCTCAATTTTATAAAAATCAAATACTGACTTGATAGTTATTATATATTATAAAATAAATTATAAAATAAATTATAAATAATTGCATATAAAAAATTAATGTGAATTGAAACTATGAATCTAAGAAACGATAGATAAGTTTACCAGAAAAAATGATAGATAATAAATTCCGCAAAATACGAAAATAAAAATGTAAACAAAATTAAAATTTCATATTTTTAATAGCCTAAAATTTGAATTTAACTGATTCTTGATTAATGTTACATACATAAACACATTAGTAGAGAGGTAAATCACAATCATAAACACATACATGAGTGTTAAACCGGTTTATGATTTTCTTTTGGTAGATGGTTTAATTTTTTTGTTAGTCTATCTACCGTTTACGCACTCTTTTTTTTTTGAGGAACCTATAATTTTCCACCTACCATGCATCATCATTATCTATATTGTTTTGCAGCATTGCTTGGTTGTCTTTCTGAAGGTTGAAGACAATTCTGGCATTTGTGAGATGCTCAAATGCATGAGTAGAAACCATACACTAATTCACGAATTTGGAAATGGAAAATACAATTCCATATCAAACTCTCTCTCTTTATCTCATTATTTCACACATAAATTTGCAACATCATATTGAAATCGGGAAAAAGAAGCCAGTCATTCACACATAAATTTGCAATACCATCACTAATATCAGAATTCGCTGTTCTGTTCCCATTCCCAAAGTTCTGGTAGTAACCATTTCCCTTCCGTACATTCCAGCTTGTTGTTCCTTCTATAGTATACAATTCATCCTTGAGTATCGCAATCGCCATTACTCCTTTCATGATTTCCCATCTTTTTAGTCAATTTACAATTTCACTTACTTTGTGATCATCATACCCACCTTCCTTCACCTTCAAAAATGGATTCTTACCTGATTTTGAGTTCAAATTTTCAAAATTATATTGGCAGCAGTATTATAGTAAATAAGAAAATGTATAAAGAGCATCCAGAACTATGCTCTATATAGAAATCTCATTAGAGATGTTGCAACGGCATTTAGAAGGAAATATAAACTTTGAGATTCCATTTTTTCAAGGTAAGGAAGATTATAAATATGTTAGACGATAACCTTTCAAAAATGAGGAAGAAGAGATGAAGTCAGGAAAGCAGGTTCTAGACATTTCCAACCTCTATGTAAATCAATATAGATAGCAGATAATGAGGCTACAATTAGTTACGGCGAGCTCCATGTTAGCCCAAATCAAATGTGGCTTTCAACGGTTTTGCCACCTAAAGAGACAAAGCATAATGAAAATGTAAAACTACATTGGTTCTTGTCTGAGCAACACTAATGGCAGCTAGAGGAAATCTTCATAAACCCTGCCATTTATGAAGGAATCAACACATAATCACGTGATTTTATTATAATGCCAATGCAGAGAAAAGAGACAAAATCACTCAAACGCAAGAAGGTGATAATTTGAGGATCTAACCTTTTACCATGAAAGGGGAATGATTTGTACATAGAGAGGTGTCTGAATCACATATAACTAACTCTTTTTTCCGATGACTATATTTGATCACACTCTAGACATAACTTCTTCCATGATTGGATTTTCTTGATACGAAAGCTTTTTCACTTGTCTGGATAAGTAATATCGAATAAGTATGTCTTGATATAACGGTAACGCTGCAGCAATGTGAACAATCATTAGTTTGTAGTCAAAGACACCAAAATACCCAAGCAGATATACTAAAGAAAGCAAATCCAAGAGAATTAATCAAATATTCTTCAATATAAAATGAGATTTGTGGCTTTAAAGCTCTGGAGGTTGGGTAGTAAGATGATTTTGACACGTGTCAAATTAATCGATCAGATGTTGACATATATAAAGTTACCGAATAAAAAAGAAAAATAGAAAACATAAATTTATTCTAAAAACTAATGTTAATTATAAAAAAATTTAAATTTTAAAAAAATTTATAATCGATTCATAATCTTAAAAGGTAAACTTACAAAATAAAAAATAAACAATCGATTATATTTTGACATGTGTAATTTTATTTACCAATTTGATAAAATAATTGTAGATCGGTTAAAATTATCGATTATACCAAATCCGGGTTAGAAAGTATATCTATACTACTAAAAAAAAATATTTTTTGTAGTCAAACAAGAAAAAAAATTCATATAAGACTATAATTTACATGAATAACTATACCAGTTGCCAAACAAATATATTTGGTTTAATTAAAGATTAATTCTTTGGTTCAATTAAAGGTTAAATCTACACTATTGAAACATGAGAGCATTTTGTGTCCAACCATATATTAGTATATATATTTTTATAATTTATATGGATTAGCTATATATGTTGCCAAATAAGTCTTTTTAAAAAAAAAATCTATATAATATCTTTATTATTAGATATACACATTCTAATTAATTATAATATTTATAAATAATATTTAATTTCTATTTAATTGATTAAAATATTAAAAATATAATAACATAAATTCATTATTATAGAGATTAAATGTACATTTATGTTTTTACGTAGTTATTTTGGTACATAAGAGAGGAGATTTTAATCCGAATTAAAAAATTAAGTGACGTTTAAATTTAAAAATTTATGTTTGATTTAATATGGAAAACAAAATATGTGAGATGAGTAAGATGGAAAAAAAAAAAAACAGAAAAGAGTTATTATCTGTTGGTAAATGGAAAAAAATGTCAGCTACAATAGCATAAAAGTGTACATATAATAAAAGTGTACATAATCACATAAATTTAGTAGTACGTGAAAATGAGATCTAAATGGGCCAATGTGCTATTTTTGGGCCTGGCGAAATTGTCCGGTAAAGCTTTCGCGTTGAACAAGGCCGGTTCCACTTGTTTTATTATAAACCAAGAGAAGATGTCTTGTCTAGTTCGTTATTACAGCAACTCTTAAACTCCTTGCTTTGATCATATTGTAACCACAATCTTAGATCATCATAAAGGAGCTAGCTTTGCCAACTTGATAAAGCCATTGATTCTCCATCCCCAATTCCATCTCCTTGACATCATAAAGACTCTCAATTTTGATCTGCCTCGGTCTCATGGCAGCCATAGCTTCCTGTATATCAGCTAAGATGACTGTGGTGTCCAGAGGAAGGACAAGAAGCTCCCTGAGATTGTTCGGTCCAATCACTTCCGGATCTGATCCCCATATCAAATGCCCAACCTGAAGGTTCCCTTCTTGGGTCAAATGCTTGCCGTCGAAGAAGAGATAATCTTCAGGCTTAGCGCATACATGGTTGGTCGCGCAACCGCTTCCATTGACAGGGCCAGTTCCACAACAAGCAACGATTCCCGTCTCGAATGCTGCATCAGAAATGATAAATGTCACAACTTATCTCAAAAAGGCAGTATGGTGATGGTGGTGATGATGATGTATACATCGTTAAAAGACATACTGTAAGTCTTAGGCTTGATAACTCTGTTTTCGATCGAGCTGAAGTAGTCGTAAAACGAGTATTGGAAACCACTGAGTTGTCGTGAAAGTTCAACCAAGAGCTGCAACAGCTTCTTGTTATGCAAAGCCGCCATTTCCGAAGGCAATTTCACGCATTCTTGAACATTTCCGGTTGCTTGTTTCACAGCCGGTAAGCAACCCAACGGTGCCAAGTTCTGGAACGCGAATTTCCTACCTCCAGACCCGTAAATCACCTGAAAAGAACGATAGTTGAAAACAAATCGAAAAGTATCGGGAACCAACCAAATTAAGATGTAGTAGCTGCTGGGTTTTAACCTTTAGTTCTGCTTCTATGGCAGTGATGACTTGATCCACAAAAGCTTGTTTCTGATCATCTGAGGGATTCGGATGGTTCTTGACATAGTTTAAGTAATCATCAGAGCTGATGTAGAACAAATAGATAGCTTCAGAACGTGCTTGACCTGTCCATTTGTTCTTGTTTTCCGAGAACATCCTCACTTGCTGTGACAGAGTCATCTGTATAAAACAAAAAAAGAAGAAGATCTATTTAACCTAAACTCCTTAAAGCGTTGACCTAATTTCTACCAACAAGATGACAAGATTTAACCTAATATATACAAGATCTGAGATCTCTTTCTATTAGAGTTCACACTTTAGCAGTTTAAATGAAATTGATTTGCAATAGAGATCACAAAAAAATCAAACTCAATTCCAGATTTGGCTTGGCTACACAGAGAAAAGTTATGGAAAAAGCTGACCGATTCCGGAGGAGAGCCGAGGACGGTTGCGTCGGCGATGGCGAAGTTAGCTCCGTGAGAGAAATCCGCCGTGCCTCGGAGAATCGGAGGGATTTGAGGAATACCCATGAAATTAGCTTCTCAGAACAAAGGAAGAAGATCAAATCCCAAACAAATATAAACCCTAGCCATCGATTTCAAAATTGATCAGATATAATTTACCGAGATAGTCGGGAATAATACGGCCATCGGACCACCGTCCCGTAGCCTCTCCTATAGTAATTCCATACGGGGGAAAGCTAGCGTACACACGATTCGAAGAGACGAACTGTTTGTTGCCGGCGTCGTAAAGACCATCTCCGAAGACGAAGAGAGTCTGAGCGAAGGAGACTGTGGGGAAGTGAAGAAGAAGAAGAAGTAAGAAGGAGAGAGAGAAGAGATGAGATTTGGGATTCGCCATTGAAGGACTGTGAAGCTCTGAGAGAAACAAAAAAGCGAAGTCGTCTTGTATGACCTGAGTTTCTTCTATCAAAGCTGGTTAGAAAATACGGTGAAGCCACGTGACAAACGTTTCCATTTGTTTTAAGAAAACAAAATACGGTTAGATTTTTTATTGTCGGCAGGTGGAATTATTTGTTTAATTAATATAAAAACCATTTCATATATTTATTCTTAAATTTAACTTCATTTTCACAGTTCTTCAGCTCCATGTGATGATCATTTAAAATTCTCCACGTCTACATCATTATCTCTTTAAATAATTTCTACTTTTTAAAACTACAGTTTTGTTATATTTTTATAGATATTTGCAAATGTCCTCTAATTAATCCTGAAAGTGTTGCTTTGGTGACACGTCTCCGTTTATTTGCTGTCCATCCGGTCTCATTTTATTAAAATATATTGTGTTTTAAATTTTTTAAAATTCTGTATTTTTTTTTTATTGAAAAGATAATTTTGTCTAGATTTATTATTAGTCTGTCTATTATATATTGTTGAAGTACGTAATATTATATAGAAGTATGATTGATAAGTTAATACGTGTACAGTACATAAAATATTTTTTATTTTTATATTTTTTATAAAATATCACTCCTTCCGTTTTATAAAGTGTGCTGTTTTAAAATTTTATTTTTGTTTCATACAAATATTGTTTTATATTTTTAATTAAGAATTTTAAATAAAATTTCAATTTTAATTTTATTGTTTTAATGTATTAAATGAATATAAAAAAATTATTTAATATATTAATTAGAGATAATATATAATTTTTAATAATTTTTTAATATGTGTAAATTATTAAAATAGCGATTTTTATGAGACGGAGAGAATATAACGCAAACTATTTGATAAAATATTAGTACATGTAAGAATCTCATTTTTTTTCTTCTTTATTTCAACTTCACTTTCGGTTCATTCACCTCCATGTGATGTGAGCATTTTTCCATGTCTACCTCATTATCTCTTTAAATAATTACTACTTTTAAAAAGGACAGTGTTCTATCCTCTTTTTTTTTTTGCGTGTGTGGCTAAAAGCTTTTATGTGCTTCTATCTACCACTATAACATATTCTACAATATCGAATCGGACAGGATTCGTCAACGAAAGATGCTGAAGCAATATCTACAATATGTTTAAATAATTAAGGTTTAATCATTAGTGTGGATAGTCATGTGTGAATGTATATCAATAACTATATCTATATATGATCATCCACCATCCACAAATGATCATCAGTAAAGTATTATCCACACATGACCATCCACACTTGTAAATCAAAAATTTACAAGTAGAGTTTTTGTTTCACATCAAAACTATAGCAAAATAGATCTTAAAATATTGGAAAAATAGAATTATCATATATTGTTTGCAGAAAATTGTTTTATGTATTTTATATTATAAAAAAATAGAAAACAAATCAAGTAGGGTAATAATTATTTTACTTAAATTTTTGATTTATATGTGTAGATAATACTTTACTGATGGTCATGTGTGGATGGTCATGTGTGGATGGTCATGTGGATGGTCATGTGGATGGTCATGTGTAGATGTAATTCTTGATATTTACAAGTAGATTTCTTGTTTCACATCAAAACTATAGCAAAATGGATCTTAAAATATATAATAAATAAAATTATCATTCATTGTTACCAAATAAATTATTTTATGTCTTCCACATTATAAAAAAATAGAAAATAAATTAAGTGGGGTACTAATTTTTTTCCCTAAATTTTTCACCATCCACGACCTTGCATCCATGACCATGTATGTAATTTTTGATTTTATTGTATACAAAAGGGTAAAAATGTCAAATTCATCACCTAAAGTGTTTTAAGAGTTAAATATGCATTATCCTGTTATATACAGAAATCATAAAGTACTTTATAAAATAATTTTCTTATATTTATATATATCAAACTCAAACAAAATTGGGAGCCAGATGCCAATATTTTATCTTGCTATGTCCAAAACCGGCTCTGCATATATTATAGCAAACAAAAAAAGTCTTGTATGTTGTAAATTAGACTAGAACTCACCAAGATGTTTATATTGATAACTTTAGAGAGAAAAACTAGAGAGAGAGAGTTTAAGGAGATAAGCAAAAACCACACCGTTCATGTTCTCATTCTTATCACAAGTCACAACTAATTACATATTTATAAGGAAAGATTAATAATAAAATAAAATCAACTTATAGACTAAGGAGCTTAAGGGGAATTATAGAGATCTTCAAAGAGACACTTTAAAAGAAAAGAAAATGCTAGAATCATATTTCTAAATGGTCTTAGTTATATTTGTACATGTTTAATTAATATACAATATTATTAATTTATAATACTAACAGGAAAAAAGATTTACATAATTTTGTTCTTAAGTTCATTATCTTTTTTTTATTGAATTAAAATTTAATTTATCAAAAATTGATTTATAGAGATGTTACAGTATTTATCTACATTTTCTTTATCAAATTTTTTTTTAAAACTCTATTCTGGTTTGTCGATCAAGAGTTTTGAAAGAAATCATTTTGAAATATGATATAATCGCAAAATCAATGAATATAACCAAGCATTACCTTTTCAAAGAATAATTTTACAAACATATTGTTTTGAAAACATATAATTTTAAAAGTGGTTGTCTTTTGGAAAAGCGTTAGGTTCAAGAGGAATTAGTTTGAAGTGAACACACATCAAAAACGTGAGAGTCTGAATACTTGCACATTCACAACGGTTTCACTTTATTACAAGTAT
Source organism: Eutrema japonicum (assembly GCA_030161315.1). NCBI lineage: Eukaryota > Viridiplantae > Streptophyta > Magnoliopsida > Brassicales > Brassicaceae > Eutrema > Eutrema japonicum. Next base: position 49,305,513 of record BSQW01000008.1, on the reverse strand, counting down.
TTTATTTTCTGTCACTTTCCCCAAACTGTTTGTCTTTACAATTGAGTTCAAATAACTTTTAAATTATAACAAAATTTATAAAAATATCTTTTAGTTAATTCGCATATCTTACTCTATATATAACTATTATAATGGACCGAGTAACTTATCATATCTTATAATTCTCTCCATCTTTCAAAAATGGCAAGCAACTGTAATTTAGTGAGCGTACTAGGAGTATTATTAGTATTTACACTCTTTCATAACCTGGTCATAGTCTCCGGGCAGAATTTACCGGCGGTGGCATTGTTCACATTCGGGGATTCCAACTTCGACGCCGGAAACAGAAAGTTCATCACAAAAGCTACAATTGCTCAAAACTTCTGGCCTTACGGTAAATCCCGAGATGACCCCAACGGCAAGTTTTCTGATGGCAAAATCGTCCCGGACTTTATCGGTAAGTTAGTCATTTTTTTCTCCGAAGAAAAACAAGTATTCTATTTTAAACGCTCACACATATCATAAAATAGTTTACAATATACAAAGGTTGTCATTTTTGAATTGCTTGTTTCATTAACTCATTTAAAAAATAATTCGTTGATTTAAGTATACTTGGCAACTATTTGGGGGGAAATAATATGAAATAAGAATAACATAGCTAACAAATACACATAAATCAAATTATTTGTTGTCCACCGTTTTTTTGTTTTTTCCAACTAAAAATAGAATACTTGTTTTTCTTCGGAGATTTTTATGTGCTCGCAAATTTTTAATTCCAATCCATGATACATGTGTAAAAGAAAACGGACTAGTAATTGTTTTCAAAGGTCTCAATTTAAATTATGTTTATTTCTCAAATATTTTAATTACACGAGGAACATGTTTTACTCAGAAATTAATTGAGACAGATAATGCTTTTCTGTAAAAAAAAGAAGGTACTCCCTCTGTTTCACAAAGATCAATTATTAAAAATTCTATATTATCTTTTATTAATACACTAAACAATTTTTTTCTCTCTATTTAATACATTAAAACACCAAGGTTAAAATTGAAATTTTATTCAAAATTTTGCATCGAAAATGTAAAACGACACTCTTTGTGAAACAAAAATAAAACCTGAAAACGACACACTTCGTAAAACGGAGGGAATAATAATTAAATAAAATATAAGGGTTATTAAAGTTAATAACATTGATGAGGAGTGAATAAATCACAGCAAAATTCATGGGAATTCGACACAATTTACCGCCGGCGTTTAAACCCGGCGTCGATCTCTCACGAGGAGCCAGCTTCGCCGTCGGCCATGCTTCTATTCTTGGCTCTCCCAAAGATTCTGTAAGCTCGTTTAATTATTTCCATATATTTATTTAGTATCACTATTTGTTTGTTAATCAATCATAAAAAAAAAACTTGAGACATAAATCATTCTTAAATATTTTTGTAGTTGACTCTGAATCAACAAGTGAGGAAATTCGATCAGATGATATCGAATTGGAAAGATGATTACATTCAGAAATCATTGTTTATGATATCCATTGGTATGGAAGATTACTACAACTTCACCAAAAACAATCCTAATGCTGATGCTTCTGCTCAACAAGCTTTCGTCACTTCTGTCACTAACCGATTAAAGACCGATATCAACGTAAGTCCTTTCGACTTAAAATTTAATCGAAAAAATTAGTTAGTATTGATATTTTTTAGTATTGATATTTTATTATAATTTTAATTGCAGCTGTTGTACTCATTGGGAGCTAGTAAATTCGTCGTGCATATGTTAGCGCCATTAGGTTGTTTACCGATCGCAAGACAAGAATTTGAAACCGGTAACGATTGTTACGAGAAACTCAACGATTTGGCCAAACAACACAATGCTAAAATCGGACCGATGTTGAACGAAATGGCGAAAACCAAAACGGATTTCCAGTTCACCGTTTTCGATTTCTACAATGTCATTCTTCGCAGGACACAAAGAAACATGAATTACCGTAAGTATAATATAATTCACTGTTAACAAATATATACTAATAATTAATGTTCGTTCTGAGCGTAGATTTGAAAATTGATAATACTTGTTGTGACTAATTAGGGTTCTCCTTTACGAACATATCATGTTGCGGTGTTGGGACGCATAACGCGTATGGTTGCGGTTTACCTAACGTACACTCGAAGCTATGCGAGTATCAAAGATCTTACCTTTACTTCGACGCATCTCATAACTCAGAGAAGGCACAAGAATCGTTCGCTCATCTTATCTTTGGAGCCGACCCAATCGTTGTCCAACCCATGACCGTTCGTGAGCTTATTGCCTATCCTGTTAACGAGCCTATGCGTGACTTTTGGAAAGAACCAGAGGAGGAGGATTTACTGATGGTCGACGACATTGACGTCGATGCGAGTGCATCTATGTACCTCGTCTAGTTTTTTTGTGTGTTGTTGTTTGCTAAAAGGCTTCACCACGTCTAGTTTCGAGCTTAATATTTACTACCTCTAATAAGACCAAGCACGAGCTGAGCTGTGTCTGTTGAGACTTTAAATAAAATGTTTTACTCTGTTTTTATGGAAATTTGCACACAAAAAAATGAAGGTTTTTTGGAAACATAGCGTATTCAATGACCAGCTTTGTGCTCAAATTAGAAAAGTTTGTGGCCACATGCATTTCATTAGAACAAAATAATAAAATTTAGTGGAATCCTTCAAAAGATAACGGATTCGAATTCACGTCACTCACCTTTATTTTTATTTTACTTTATTTTTGTTCGCAATTGTTCTTGAATGTAACCACAAACATTTTTCCGGATGATCAGTTGGTTAATTGTATTAGTAAAAAATGATTTGACGAGATGAAAGCAAATAAGTGTAATTGCATTTCCGAGCGCGCCGCTGGTAAAATCCATCCATTTGTAGAGATAACATCTTTGACAAGTGAAAAGAGAGGTAACCCTAGGGACGCAGGCCCCGAAGCACCAAGAAAGTGAATCAATGGTCCAAAAGGAGTCCATGGATCCCACCAGAAGAACGTTTCTTCCCCTTGACCAATCTTAATACGAAGGAATGAAGCTACCTTGTGACGAAGTTTCAGAATCTTTCGAAACATCCATGAACACGTATTATTATCCTCATTTAAAGACCAGAATCAGGAACGGAAAAGATATATACTTCTTATTCAAGCCACCCAAATGCAACCAGCCCGAAAATATAGCATCCAAAATGAGTTTAAGTCCACAAGTTTCATTCCAACTAGCAATCGACCTCAAACCTAAGTGTTAGAGGAGGATTTAGCACCCTCTGGTTTAACTCGGTTCGAACCAAGACCGGTATCAGTTTACGACGATTCGGACAAATGGAAGACGGGCTTCGGTTTAACGGGCCGAACTCTACAAAGCCCAAAAGACAAGCTCAATCATTTCCGCTACCGGACTCTACGACCCAACAACGGCCCAGCCCGGCATAACGAGATAAGCCGACTTCCGAGATAAACGGAAGATTTTCTTATATCTCGGAGGAGATCCGGGATATTTCCTTTCCCAACTGATCAAGGAAAAGGAAATATCCCCTCATACAACCGACTCTAAAAACCTATAAATAAGGAGGAGACAAACTCGAAGAATTCATCGACAATCATCTGAGAATCATAAGAATCGATAGAGAGCTTCATCAAGCGCCGATCTCAAAGTTCTTTAATCTCTTTAGTTCTTTTTTATCGAAACTCTGTTGTAACACCGAACTTCAATCAATAAAACGAGTTTCCGATCAAAGTTCCCTGTTAAAACCCCTTGTGTGATTTACGAATCAACAATTGGCGCCGTCTGTGGGGAGAGAAAAACAAAAACAGAACTTTTGAATCTCGGTTGATTGAGTTCGGCAATGACGAACCCGTTAGACACTCAAGCAGCCATCACCAACAATAACGATCAGGTAGACAACGGGATCATTCCCTAGAACACCGATCTGCCACTCACCGGGGAAAATCCTCCGAACCTACCAACAGGAGAGGACGGCCCTCCGAACCCGAGCACACCGGCAGCCCCAAAGTTAGCCGATCCGACCCCGCTCCTAGAAGCCATGGCGGCCCAACTCGCAGAAATCTCTAAGAGGAACGAAGAACGGTTCGAATCCGTCCTGGCCTCACAAGCCGAACTCAAAAGTCAGATCGGGATATTCGACCCGAACCCGGTCACCCCTGAAAACGATCTTCGTCAGAATCTTCTACCCGAACTTAACGGCGCCCGAAATCTAAACACGGCGGACCCACCAACTAGAAGATCAACCGCCAACCCAGGAGCCCGCATCACCGATCAAGCATCCATCGGCCTAGAGTTCGAAGACGTCCGAGCTCATCTTCAAGATATTCGATCCAAAGTTCACCAAGCAACGAGCTCGGCACCAGAGATCGATCGGGTCATCCAAGAAACACAAAAAAACACCATTCTCGGATCAGATCATCAATTCTCCAGTCCGACGCCTGGAAAGAGTTAAAATTACCCCATACAACGGACATACCGACCCGCGTCACTTCCTGACCTCATTCGTAATCATGATGAACCGATTCCGCTTCTTTAACAAGGAAGAAAAAGAGGCGGCCATGTGTCAGCTATTCGTGGAAAATCTTTGCGGAACCGCACTCGATTGGTTCTCGCAACTCGACGCGAACTCCATCAACAACTACAACGAGCTTACAACTAAGTTCCTCAAACGCTTTACCATGTTCATGAAACAAAAGACAAGAAACGCCGACCTCTGGGCAGTCGAACAGAAAAGCGACGAACCTCTACGTAGTTTCATAAACCGTTTTAAAGAAGTGGTATCTCATTGCACAGTCGACGACGAAGCTGCGATAGAGGCTCTTTACAAAGCCACATGGTATCAGTCCGATTTTCACAAAGAAATCAAACGAAACTGGCCAAAATTCTTGGAAGATATCCTGCACAAATAGCATATCTACATCCTAGAGCAAGAAGAGGAAGCCGCAAAAGATAAGCAGTACGCTCCTCCAAAGCAACTCCTCGTCAAGGAGAAGCAATACGCCCCTCCAAAGCAACCGGTCAATCACGTCCAAACACAACAAAACTGGAACACTTGGATCCGATCAGACGACTCGAAAGAGTCCGACAACGAGTCCGGAACGTTCTGCCACTTGCATAACCGAGAGGGTCACACCACCGAAGACTGCCGACATCTCCAGGAATTCTTACTTATGAAATATAAGAAAGGAGTGGTCCCGGTAGAAGGAGCGTTCCGACCTACGGGCAGACCCCGCCGTAACAACAACAGAAAACGACGTCATGATAACGACAAACCAAGCAAAAATACCGAGCAACCAATCGACGCTGCCGACACAGGTCATTAGAAACGCGATCGGGAAGAACAAACAGAAAATCAACACACCCCCAAGTCTGGAAACGCGTCAACATGATCATGGGAGCACTGGAATCATGCAACTATTCCGTCTGGGCAATCAAAGAGTACAGTAGGGAAGCGTTGGCTACGCAACGAGAAAAATGAGCTACAACAAGTGGAGTGCCGATCACTTTCTCTAAAGCCGACACAGAAGGACTACACATGCCGCATAACGACCCGCTAGTCGTCGAAATACTTATCGGAGACGTCGCCGTCGGACGAGTCCTCGTTGACACCGGAAGCTCAGTTAACGTGATATTCAGAGAAACACTTAGAAATATGGACTTCCCGGACGCCCAGATCAAGCCAAATATCGAACCACTAACAGGATTTTCAAGCGAACAGATCATGACCGCAGGAACGGTAAAAATCCCCGTCTACATCGGGGGAATCGTACAAATGGTCAAATTCCTAGTCCTGGATAAACCCACCATCTACAATGTCATACTCGGAACACCATAGATATATACGATGAAAGCCGTCGTCTCGACCTATCATCAATGCTTAAAATTCCCGACACCATCCGGAGTCTACACTTTGAGAGGCGATCAAGTGATGTCCCGAACTTGCTACATCAACGAATGTAAATTAAGAACAACACCCCGAACATGCGTAATCGACACAAAAAAAACTGTTAATGATCCCGATCTGCCAAGAAGAGAAACAATTATTCATGTCAACATCGACGAGCTAAATCCCGATAGATGTGTTGGAATCGGCGCAGAACTCGACGAAGAGATCAAGTACGATTTAATCCGTTTCCTCAAAACAAAGTATCAACCTTCGCCTGGTCAATCAACGATATGCCCGGGATCGACCCAAAAATTATAAGTCACTAGCTCAACATCGATTCCACCTTCAAACCGATCAAACAGAAGCGGCGCAAGCTCGGACCCGTGAAGGCCCAGGCTGTCAATGACGAGGTCAAAAGGTTACTTGGAGCGGGATCAATTACGGAGGTTCGATATCCGGACTGGCTGGCAAACCCAGTCGTTGTCAAAAAAGAATACAGAAAGTGGAGAATATGCGTTGACTTTACCGATCTCAAAAAAGGCCTGCCCAAAAGATAGTTTCCCACTCCCGCATATCGATAGACTTGTCGAATCTACAGCCAGGAACGGACTTTTCTCCTTCATGGATGCATTTTCAGGCTATAACCAGATACTCATGCACCCAGGCGATCGCGAGAAAACCTCTTTCATTACCGACCGCGGAATCTACTGCTACAAAGTCATGCCATTCGGCCTAAAAAACGCCGGAGCAACATAACAAAGACTTGTCAACCGTATGTTCGCTAGCCAGCTCGTCAAAACCATGGAAGTCTATATCGACGATATGCTCGTCAAATCGCTCATCGCCAGGGACTATATTAGACATCTCAACACATGTTTCGACATAATAAACGAATACGGCATGAAGCTCAATCCGACCAAATGTACGTTCGGAGTGACATCATGAGAATTCTTCGGATATATCATCACTCAAAGAGGAATCGAGGCTAATCCTAAGCAAATCTCCGCAATCCTCGACCTCCCGTCTCCGACAACGAAAAGAGAAGTCCAACGATTGACAGGCCGTATAGCCGCACTCAACAGATTCATCTCACGGTCTACCGACAAGTGTCTCCCTTTCTACCAACTGCTACGCGGAAACAAGCATCTAGAATGGGACGACCAATGCGAAGAAGCGTTCAAACAACTCAAGGAGTACCTATCCACTCCACCGATCTTAGCCAAACCCGAGGATGGCGAAACTCTCTATCTTTACATCGTAATTTCGACCTCGGCAGTCAGTGGAGTCCTCATCTGGGAAGACAGAGGCAAGCAAAAGCCGATCTTCTACATAAGCAAATCACTTGATGGCGCCGAAAGCCGATATCCAACACTCGAAAAACTTGCTTTTGCTGTCGTCACGGCTGCTCGGAAACTAAAACCGTATTTTCAATCACACTCTATCACCGTCTTAACCGATCAGCCGCTCTGAACAATCCTACACAGTCCAAGCCAATCCGGCCGACTCGCCAAATTGGCGATCGAGCTCATCGAATACGATATAAATTACAAGAGTCGCCCAAGCCTCAAGTCGCAAGTTCTCACCGATTTCCTTATCGAGCTACCGCAAGAGTTCGTCGATACTAACGCAACAACTACCGAACAATGGATCCTCCACGTGGACGGATCATCATCCCATCGTGGGTCGGGAGTAGGCATACGACTTCAGTTTCTAACCGGAGAAATCTTGGAACAATCGTTCCGTCTTGCATTCAACGCGTCAAATAACGAAGCAGAGTACGAACCATTACTCGCCGGACTCCGCTTTGCCAAAGCCATCGGCGCAACTCACATACATGCCTATTGTGACTCACTGCTCTTTTCCAGTCAATTTAGCGGAGAATATGATGCAAAAAACGATCGAATGGACGCATACCTCAAACTCGTGAAAAAACTCGCCACCGAATTCGAATACTTTGATCTCACCAAAATCCCAAGGGGGGGAAAACGCTCCGGCCGACGCACTAGCCTTCTTATCATCAAGTTCAGATCCTCATCTCAAAAGGACAATACCAGTCGAAAGTATACTCGAGCCGAACATTGGAAAATTAGAAGAGTGCAATATCACCACGCCCAGGCGTAACTACGAAGATTACCCCGCAGCCGAGCCCGTACCACGAAGACAAACACGGGTAACAGAAGACAAACACAATGCCGAACTCGGTGATATAGAAGAAACCGAACACATCGACGACGAAATCGATGAACCATCAGAGGGACTTCATACGCCAGTAAACATCGACCCCTCAAGCGAACTTACGCCCACCGACTGGACAAAAGAAATCAAAATGTATATCATCGACGGGATAGTCCCAGCCGAGAGATGGGCAGCCCGGCGACTTAAAATGCGAGCAGCTCGATACATACTTATCGGTGACGGACTATTCCGCTGGATGTATGCATCCTTCTCAAATGCTTATCCGGCAACGATATTCACGAGGTCACAAAAACAATACACGAAGGCGATGGCGGAAACCACGCCGGAGGACGTTCCTTGGCCCTGAAAATAAAAAAGGCAAGCTAATACTGGCCAACTATGCAAGCAGACTGCAATAAATTCGGAGCCAAAAGCTAAAAATGTCAAAGGCACGGCTCAATGATACATCTACCAACCGAGCTACTAACTACATCAACAACCCCGTATCCGTTCTTGCGCTGGGGAATCGACATCATCGGTCCTCTACGACGTTCCACCACACAGAAAAAATTTATCCCCGTCATGACAGACTACTTCACAAAGTGGGTCGAAGCAGAGTCATACCCCAAAATCCACGCCCTCGATGTCAAGAAATTCGTCTGGAAAAACATAATATGCTGACACGGAGTCCCGTACGAAATCATCACCGACAACGGGTCGCAATTTATCTCAACATTGTTCGGCGATTTCTGTGCCAAATGGAAAATTCGACTTAGTTTCTCCACACCAAGATACCCAGAGAGCAACGGCCAGGCTGAATCAACAAATAAAACCATCATCAACGGACTCAAAAAATGTTTGGATGTGAAAAAAGGGAGATGGGCCGACGAGCTCGATGGAGTTTTATGGTCTTATCGCACCACTCCGAGACAATCAATCGGACAATCCCCTTTCTATCTGGCTTAAGGCGTCGAAGCTCTCTGTCCCGCCGAACTGAACATTCCAACAATACGCAGAACAATGCTCGTGGAAAATCCAAGCCTAAACGACGAAATCATGCTCGACAACCTCGACACACTCGAAGAGCAACGTGATCAGGCATTGCTTCGCATCCAAAACTATCAAAGTCTGGCAGCAAGCTACTACAACAAAAAGTTCGCGGACGCCACTTCGAAGATGGCGACCTCGTCTTACGAAAAGCCTTCGAAGGCACCGAAGAAAAGAACGCAGGAAAGCTCGGCACTAACTGGGAAGGACCTTATCAGATCATGAGGGTCGTCAAACCAGGAGTATATGAGCTCATGAAGTCGGATGGAACACCGATCCCGCGATCATGGAACTCAAGTGTTAGAGGAGGATTTAGCACCCTCCGGTTTAACTCGGTTCGAACCAAGACCGGTATCGGTTTACAACGATTCGGAAGAAGGGAAGACGGGCTTCGGTTTAAAGGGCCGAGTTCTACAAAGCCCAAAAGGCAAAGCCCGATCACTTCCGCTACCGGGCTCTACGGCCCAACAACGGCCCAGCCCGGCGTAGCAAGATAAGCCGACTTCCGAGATAAGCGAAAGTTTTCCTTATCTCAGAAGGGATCCGGAATATTTCCTTTCCTAATCGAACTAGGAAAAGGAAATATCCTATTAAACAACCGACTCAAAATCCTATAAATAAGGAGGAGGCAAACTCGAAGAATCCATAAACAGTCATCCAAGAGACAGAAGAACAGAGAGAAAGCTTCATCAAGCACCGACCTCAAGTTCTTTAGTCCCCTTAGTTCTTTTTCATCGAAACTCTGTTGTAACGCCGAATTCAATCAATAAAATGAGTTTTTGATCAAAGTACTCTGTTTCTCTCCTTGTGTGATTTACGAATCAACAATTGGCGCCGACTGTGGGGAGAGAGAGCCAAAACAGAACTTTCAGATCTCGGTTGATTGAGTTCGGCAAATGACGAACCCATTAAACATTCAAGCAGTCATCACCAACAACGACGATCAGGTAGGTAACGGGACATCCCTCAGAATACCGATATATTACCAACCGGAGGAAACCCTCCGAACTTTCCAACAGGAGAGAACGACCCTCCGAACCTTCAGACGACCACGCCAGCAGCCCCAAAATCAGTCGATACCACCACGCTCCTAGAAGCCATGGCGGCCCATCTCGCGGAAATCTCCAAGAGGAATGAGGAACGATTCGAATATATGCTAGCTTCACAAGCCGAACTCAGAAGCCAGATCGGGATATTCGACCCGAACCCGATCACACCCGAGAACGATCTTCGCCGGAACCTTTTACCCGAACTCGACGGTGCCCGAAATCCGAACACGGCCGACCTACCAACCATAAGGTCGATGGCCAATCCAAGAGCCCGCATCACCGATCAAGTATCCATCGGCCTGTAGTTCGAGGACGTCCGAGCCCAGCTTCAAGATATCCGATCCAAGGTCCACCAAGCTACAAGCTCGCCACCAGAGATCGATCGAGTTATCCAGGAAACACATAAAATACCGTTCACGGATCAGATCATCAATACTCCAATCCGACGCTTGGAGAGAGTTAAGATCGCATACGACGGACACACTGACCCACGTCACTTCCTGACCTCGTTCGTGGTCATGTTTAACCGTTTCCGTTTCTTTAACAAAGAAGAAAAAGACGCGGCCATGTGTCAGCTGTTCGTGGAAAATCTGTGCGGGACCGCACTCAACTGGTTCTCACAGCTTGATGCAAACTCCATCAACAATTACAACGAGCTCACAACAAAGTTCCTAAAACGCTTCATCATGTTCATGAAACAAAAAACAAGAAATGCCGACCTCTGGGCACTCGAGCAGAAAAGCGACGAACCTCTACGAAGCTTCATGAACCGCTTCAAAGAAGTGGTATCTCATTGCACAATCGACGACGAAGCCGCAATAGAGGCCCTTTACAAGGCGACCTGGTATCGGTCCGACTTTCACAAAGAAATCAAACGAAACTGGCCGAAATCCTTGGAAGATATCCTGCACAAATCGCACATCTACATCCTCGAGGATGAAGAGGAAGCCGCAAATGATAAGCAGTACGCTCCGTTAAAACAACCCCTCGTGAAGGAAAAGCAGAACGCCACTCCGAGGCAACCTGTTAACGCTGTCCAAACACAACAAAACTGGAACACATGGATCCGGTCAGATGACTCAAAAGAGTCCGACAACGAATCTAGACTGTTCTGCCACTTTCATAATCAGAAGGGCCATAACACCGAAGACTGCCGACACCTCCAAGAGTTCTTACTAATGAAATACAAGAAAGGGGATATCCCGGTAGAATGAGCGTTCCGACCTACAGGCAGTCCCCGCCGCAGTAACAACGGAAAGCGATGTCGGGACAACGACAAACAGAATAAAAATACCGAGCAATCAACAGATGCTGCCGACTTAGGTCAACAGAAACACGATCGGGAGGAACAAACGGACAGCCAACATACTCCCCAGGTCCGGAAACGCGTCAACATGATCATGGGAGCACTGGAGTCTTGCAACTATTCCGTCCGGGCAATTAAAGAGAATAGTAGAGAAGCATTGGCCGCACAACGTGAAAACCGAGCCACAATAAGTGGAGTGCCGATCACCTTCTCTGAAGCCGATACGGAAGGACTTCACATGCCGCATAACGACCCACTAGTCGTCGAAGTACTTATCGGAGACGTCGCCGTCGGACGAGTCCTTGTAGATACCGGAAGTTCGGTTAATGTAGTATTCAGAGAAACACTCATAAACATGGACTTCCCAGACACTCAGATCAAGCCAAACATCGAACCATTAACAGGATTTTCAAGCGAGCAGACCATGACCGCGAGAACGGTAAAAATCCCAGTCTACGTTGGCGGAATCGTACAAATGGTCAAATTTCTAGTCCTAGATAAACCTGCCATCTACAACGTCATACTTGGAACACCATGGATTTACGCGATGAAAGCCGTCGTCTCGACTTATCATCAATGCTTGAAATTCCCAACACCATCCGGAGTTTACACTCTGAGAGGCGATCAGGTGATGTCCCGAACTTGCTACATCAACGAGTGAAAATTGAGAACAACACCCTGAACATGCGTAATAAATACGAAAAGAACCGATAACGACCCCGATCTACCGAGACGAGAAACAATTATTCAAGTCAACATCGACGAACTCAACCCCGACAGATGCGTCGGAATCGGAGCTGAACTCAATGAAGAAATCAAATATGATATAGTCCGCTTTCTCAAAAGGAACGTGTCAACTTTCGCCTGGTCTATCAACGACATGACCGGGATAGACCCAAAAATCACAAGTCATGAACTCAACATCGATTCCACCTTCAAACCGGTCAAACAAAAACGGCGCAAGCTCGGACCCGAGAAGGCCCAGGCTGTCAACGACGAGGTCGAACGATTACTTGGAGAGGGATCAATTACGGAAGTTCGATATCCGGACTGGTTGGCAAATCCAGTCGTCGTCAAAAAGAAAAACGGAAAGTGGAGGATCTGCGTCAACTTTATCGATCTCAACAAAGCATGCCCAAAAGACCGTTTCCCACTCCCACATATCGATAGACTTGTCGAAGCCACGGCCAGCAACGAACTTCTCTCCTTCATGGATGCATTCTCGGGTTATAACCAGATACTCATGCACCCAGGCGATCACGAGAAAACTTCTTATATTACCGATCGCGGCATCTACTGCTACAAAGTCATGCCGTTCGGCCTGAAGAACGCCGGAGCAACATACCAAAGACTCGTCAATCGCATGTTCGCTAGCCAGCTCGGCAAAACCATGGAAGTCTATATCGATGACATGCTCTTCAAATCGCTCATCGCTAAAGACCACATCAGACATCTCAACACATGTTTCGACATACTAAACGAGTACGGCATGAAGCTCAATCCAACTAAATGTACGTTTGGAGTCAAATCGGGAGAATTCCTCGGGTATATCGTCATCCAAAGAGGAATCGAAGCTAATCCTAAACAGATCTCCGCAATCCTCGATCTACCCTCCCCGACAACGAAAAGAGAAGTTTAACGGCTGACAGGCCGCATCGCCGCACTCAATAGGTTTATCTCACGGTCCATCGATAAGTGTCTCCCTTTCTATCAACTACTACACGGAAACAAGCATATGGAATGGGACGACCAATGCGAAGAAACATTCAAACAGCTCAAGTAATACCTATCCACTCCACCGATCTTATCCAAACCCGTAGATGGTGAAACCCTCTACCTTTACATCGTGATTTCAACTTCAGCGGTCAGTGGGGTCCTCGTTCGGGAAGACAGAGGCGAGCCAAAGTCGATCTTATACGTAAGCAATTCACTTGATGGCGCCGAAAGCCGATATCCAACACTCGAGAAACTTGCTTTCGCCGTCATCACTGCTGCTCGGAAACTTAGACCATATTTTCAGTCGCATTCTATCACCGTATTAACAAATCAGCCGATACGAACGATCTTACACAGTCCAAGCCAATCCGGTCGACTAGCGAAATGGGCGATTGAGCTCAGCGAATATGATATCAACTATAAGAGTCGGACAAGCCTCAAATCGCAAGTTCTCGCCGACTTCCTTATCGAGCTACCACAAGAGTTCGCCGATACTGACATAACAGCTACCGAACAATGGATCCTCCACGTGGACGGATCATCATCCCATCGAGGGTCGGGAGTAGGTATACGACTTCAGTCTCCAACCAGAGAACTTTTGGAACAATCATTCCGCCTGGCATTTAACGCATCAAATAACGAAGCAGAGTACGAAGCACTACTCGCCGAACTTCGATTAGACAAAGCCATCGGCGCAAATAAGATACGGGCCTACTGCGACTCGCAACTCGTCGCTAGTCAATATAGCAGGGAATACGATGAAAAAAACGATTGAATGGACGAATACCTCAAACTCGTGAAAAAACTCGCCACCGAATTCGAATACTTTGATCTCACCAAAATCCCAAGAGGGGAGAATGCTCCGGCTGACGCACTTGCCGCGTTAGCATCGAGTTCAGATCCTCATCTCAAAAGGACAATACCAGTCGAAAGTATACTCGAGCCGAGCATTGGAAAAACAAAAGAATGCAACATCTTTACGCGCATGCGTAACTGCGAAGATTACCCCGCAGCCAAACCCATCCCACGAAAACAAAGGCAAACACGGACAACAGACGATGAACACAATACCGAGCTCGAAAACAACGAAGAAACCCGACACATCGTCGAACCGACACAAAATCACTCCGACGAAGAAACTGAGGCACCATCAGAGGGGCTTCATACACCAGTAAACATCGCACCCTTAAGCGAATTACACCCACTGACTGGACACAGGAAATCAAAATATACATAATAGACGGAACAGTCCCCGCCAACAGATGGGCAGTCCGGCGGCTCAAAATGCAAGCTGCTCGATACGAACTCATCCGAGACGGCCTATTCCGCTGGAGCGCTGCGGGCATCCTTCTCAAATGCGTGTCCAGCAACGATATTCACGAGGTCATGAAAATGATACACGACGGCGATGCCGAAAACCACGCCGGAGGGCGCTCCTGGGCACTAAAGATAAAAAGGCGAGCTATTATTGGCAAACCATGCAAGCAGATTGCGATAAATTCGTAGCCAAGTGCGAAAAATGTCAAAGGCACGGCTCAATGATGCACCTCCCAACCGAACTGTTAACTACATCAACAGCCCCATACCCGTTCATGCGCTGGGGAATTAATACGCCCTTGACCGCAAGATCTCTCAAGTGATGGGTAGATTCGAAATTGGGGATAATCCTTGAGGTTAATTCCCGAAAGAATTAAGAAGAAGGCGGTGATGATCTCGGCTTGGAAACGTGGAGCAGCTAGAAAGGCGTGGGAATCACTTCCGAAAATCCTTTCGAAAACACACTCGCTATGGACGCTTCTTCACGGGGATCGGTTGAATGGTGACTCAAAAGGTGGTGGAAAACCCTTTGACAAAACCCAACGATCTATCTCGGAATCACTCTAAGATGGATCAAAGTTTTCACAAGAACTCTCGAGAATCGCTTTTTAGAACTCGAAGTGAAAGAAGAAGTTTATTAAAAAAAGATTGTTGTTGATCTCAAAAGAGATTACAAGTTTAAATAAGCAAAGAAAATTGTTGCATGAAAGAGAGAGAATGAGAGTTTCGAAAATGAGAGAAGAATAACTAGAAAATTGTGAAAATTAAATGTTTGACTTGACTTTGAATTTTCGGATGTCTCTTGGTCTTCTTGGGCCGAAAATTCCTTGTGAGCTTTAGGGGAGGAGTGTTCCAAGGCTCATTTAAAACTTTGTCATGTAAACCCTTTGGGAAAAACTATGACTAAGGAAAAGAGTGCACTTGGACTTGGATCGAAACCAATGTGGTTCGAAGCACTTCTTCCTTCAAACCCACGGCTTCATGAACGTGTTGAACAAGTCCCCCTAGTACCTCATTGAGCTTCTTCGCCTTAGCTCTCGTCATAGGTCCGTCCGGAACATGCAAAGCTTCCTCGGGTTCAAGCTCCTTCTCGGCAAGTGTCTCCTCGGCAAGTCCCTCCTCGTCTAAGTGATTAACCTCCGTTGTGTCGTCTAGGATCATATCATCCTCCTCCTCTTGAAAAGGATTTGTCCTCAAATCTGGACTATCTGCAACAAAAGGGATTAAGTCAGCAACATTGAAGCTTGAGTTAACGGTATACTTACATCGCAAGTCGATCTTATAAGCATTGTTGTTGATCCGTTCAAGGACTTGGAATGGTCCATCGGTCCGCGGTAACAACTTAGACTTCCTCTCGTTCGGAAATCGTTCTTTCCTTAGGTGAATCCAAACAAGATCACCCGGTTCGAATACCCTTTCACGCCTTCCTTTGTTGGCTTGCTTACGATATTGCTCGGTCCTTTTCTCAATGTTTTTCCGGGCCTGCTCGTGAATCTTCTTAACAAATTCTGCTCTCTTTTTTCCATCAAAATTCACATGCTCACTCGAAGGTAAAAGGGTTAGATCCAATGGCGTAATAGGATTAAAACCATAAACCATTTGAAACAGTGAATACTTAGTAGCAGAATGAACAGCATGATTATATGCAAACTCAACATGAGGCAAGCAATCCTCCCATGATCTAATATTTTTCTTAATAATTGCACGTAAGAGAGTAGATAAAGTTCGGTTTACTACTTCCGCTTGCCCGTCAGTTTGCTGGTGACAAGTGGTGGAAAACAAGAGTTTAGTTCCTAATTTATTCCACAACGTTTTCCAAAAGTAACTTAAGAACTTAGTGTCCCTATCCGAAACAATCGTTTTCGGCATACCATGCAAGCGAACCACTTCCCTAAAGAATAATTCAGCAACTAAAGATGCATAATCCTTTTTATGACAAGGAATGAAGTGAGCCATTTTCGAAAATCTATCGACAACTACAAAGACGGAATCTCTACCTTTTCTAGTTCTCGGCAATCCTAGGACGAAGTCCATCGAAATGTCAGTCCATGGAGAAGTAGGAATAGGTAAGGGAGTATACAAACCTTGCGATTGTACCTTAGACTTAGCGTGTTTCCGTACGTGGCACAACGTCCGCAAATCCTCTCGACGTCCCTCTTCATATGTGGCCAATAAAAGTGTGCTTGTAAAGCACTTAGAGTTTTAGCCACCCCAAAATGTCCCATGAGACCTCCTCCATGTGATTCCCTAACAAATAACTCTCGCAAAGAACAGTGAGACACACAAAGGCGGTTTTCATAAAACAAAAACCCATCATTCCGTAAATATTTTCCAAAGGCAATTTTTTCACAAGATTGAAAAGGCTCTTTGAAATCAGGATCGGTTGCATATAAATCTTTGATTTGTTCAAAACCAAGCAATTTAGCTTCAAGATTAGAAAGTAGTACGTACCTTCGGGATAGAGCATCGGCTACAACATTATCCTTACCTTGTTTATATCGAATGACATAAGGAAATGTCTCTATGAACTCAACCCATCGGGCGTGACGTTTGTTTAACTTCTGTTGTCCCTTCAAGTGTTTGAGGGACTCATGATCAGTATGGATCATGAATTCCTTGGGCCAGAGGTAGTGTTGCCACGTTTGCAAAGCCCGAACCAAAGCGTATAGCTCCTTATCGTACGTCGGGTAGTTCAACGTTGCTCCTCCGAGTTTTTCGCTGAAGTAGGCAATGGGTTTTTTTTCCTACATAAGCACAGCTCCAATACCTATACCTGAGGCATCACACTCAATTTTAAAAGTCTTCAAAAAATAAGGCAAAGATAAAAGAGGTGCGTTTGTGAGCTTCTCTTTCAAGGCTTGAAAGGCGGTTTCTTGTGCTTCTTCCCATTTGAATCACACATCTTTTTTGATTACTTCCGTAAGTGGTGCGGCAAGTGTACTAAAGTCTTTTACAAAGCGTCGGTAAAATCCCGCGAGTCCATGAAAACTTCGTACTTCTCCCACCGTCTTCGGGCTAGGCCATTCGCGGATAGCTTTCACTTTTTCCTCGTCAACTTTAATGCCCTGTGCACTTACAACAAAGCCTAGGAAAACAAGATTATCCGTGCAAAAAGTGCACTTCTTCAAGTTGGCAAAAAGTCGCTCATTTCGAAGAACACTCAAAACGGATTTCAAATGCTCGACATGATCGTCTAGGTTCTTGCTATAGACTAAGATATCGTCGAAATAAACTACCACAAAAACCCCAATGAACGATCTCAAAATATGATTCATCAGCCTCATAAAAGTACTAGGTGCGTTAGTTAATCCAAAAGGCATTACTAACCATTCATACAATCCATGTTTAGTTTTAAAGGTGGTTTTCCATTCATCCCCCTCTTTCATCCTAATTTGATGATATCCACTTTTAAGATCTATCTTAGAGAACACGCAAGACCCATGCAATTCATCTAACATGTCATCTAAGCGAGGAATAAGATGGTGATACTTTACCGTAATGTTGTTGATTGCGAGGCAATCAACACACATTCGCCACGTTCCGTCTTTCTTTGGAACAAGTAGGACGGGTACGGCACTTGGGCTCATACTCTCGCGGATATGTCCTTTCTCCATGAGCTCGGTGACTTGTCGTTGAAGTTCTTTAGTCTCCACCGGATTAGTCCTATATACGGGTCGATTTGGAAGAGACGCCCCCGGGACAAAATCGATTTGATGCTCAATTCCCCGGACTGGTGGCAAACCGCTTGGGTTGTCTTCGGGAAAGACATCATCGAAGTCCTGCAAAATAGAGATAACGTTGCTCGGGATGTCCGGCTCAAGGTTAGATAAACTCATAAGAGTTTCCTTATACATAAGCATAATGAATTGTTGTTCTGAAAATAAAGCTTGTTTTACCTCGCTAGTTTTCGCAAATAGAGTAGCTTTTCTTACGGTTTTGCCTTCCGAAACCTTGGACGGGATTTTACTCACGTCCTTACCTTTTTCTTGGCGGACCTTAGTATCCGTAACACTTACATCGCATACCTCCTTTTGTTTTTCTCGAAGTTTCTGGTCTTGGTAAATTTCTTGCGGAGTCATAGGAACTAGAACAATGTTTTTATCTTTGAACACGAAGGAGTGTTTGTTTGTGAGTCCGTCATGCGTTACCTTTCGATCAAACTGCCATGGTCGGCCTAAGAGGATGTGCCCGGCTTCCATAGGTAGCACATCGCAAAGGACCTCATCTCCATAACTCCCTATAGACAATGGAACTAGAACTTGTTTCGTTACCTTCATAGGTCCGACGTTGTTCAACCATTGGAGGTGGTACGGCCTGGGATGTTTTTGTTCCTCCAAGTTCAATTTCTACACAAGAGTCGTGCTTGCCACGTTAGTACAGCTCTCTCCATCCACAATGAGGCTGCATACTTTCCCCTTGACGCGGCACCTTGTGTGAAATAGGTTATCACGTTGCTCTTCCTCCTTGGTCCTGTCATGAACAAGTAAAGAACGTCTAGTAACTAATAACTCACCTCTTTCGGCTATTTCCGCGGTTTCCTCCACAATAGACGGTTGTTCCCCATCGTCGTCTTCATCGGTTTCGATCTCCCCATTTTCCCGCAATACCATGGTCCGTTTCTTTGGCCAAGCGTTGGTATAATGCCCCTTTCCTTGGCAGTTATAGCATCGGAGATCTTGATTCTTGTGGGAACTCTCACCTTTCTCATTAAGGTTCCTCGGAAATGTTGGAGTGAACGACTTAGAATCAGTTCCCGGCTTCACATCAACTCTCGGCCTAAAACTTGTTTTCTCATCTCGGGAATAGCTTGGTTTTATGCCGGTTCCAAAAGTTTGGCGGGTGATACCTTTTTTCTTGAGTTGCTGCTCGATCAAGACGGCCTTATGGAGCATTTCCTCTATCTCCACATAGTGTTCCATTTCCAATCGGTCTTGAATTTCTCGGTTCAAGCCACTTAGAAACCGAGACATTGTAGCTTCTCTATCCTCGGTGACGTTAGCCCTTATCAAGAGAATTTCCATTTCTTGAAAATAGTCGTCTACGCTTCGACTCCCTTGAGTTAACTTCCTCAACTTGCTATGTAGCTCACGGTGATGATGACTAGGAACAAACCTCTTCCGCATAATCGCTTTCAACTCGTTCCAAGTTTCCACCGGGTAGTCTCCATTGCGTCGTCGCAATGTGACTAGTTGGTCCCACCAACTAAGTGCAAAATCGTAGAACTCCGTAGCCGCAACACGCAATCTTTGAGCTTCCGTGTACTGGTTACAATCAAACACGAGCTCCACTTTATTTTCCCACTCTAAGTAGGTATCCGGATCATTTTTCCCATGAAAGGACGGGATCTTAAGCTTAAGACCTCCGAGATTATCGGCTTCTCGACCGTGCCTAGGTATCCTTTGGCTACTGTGGGATGAGTGCCCATCCGAGTCATGCCGTCTCCTATCCTCCCTAGCACGTCAACATCGTCCCCTATCTTCATTAGATTAATGATCATCGTAGTAGTTATCGTTTTCCTCTCTTTGGTGTCGGTTTTGCTCTTCCCCCACGCACACGTTTGGAGGTTGTCTTTGTGCCCCAAGAGCATGATTAAGCTTGTCATTCATTTCTTGTATTTCCGTGACCATCATACGTCTCATGTTGTCCATGACCGCTTGTAGTTGAGCGGCACTTAACACGGCTTGGTTAAGAGCGACATTTGGATTTTGTTGGTCATTTCCTTGATTATCATTAGATCCATCTTGTGCCATGGTGACCTGAAATAAAAACAACATCAAGTTAGTATATATAAAAAAATTCAAACGGTGATGATTAAAAGAAAATGGAGAAATCGCTTAGTCGGTTTTTGATGTTTCTCGGATTTTCGGATTTTTCGGTTAACCCCTCGAGTTTTTGAATTTTCTCGGATAAATCCCTCGGATTTATTTTCCTCGGATGGATCCCTCGGTTTGTAGTCTCCCCCCCAGGAAATCCCACGGATTGGAAATTTTCCCCGGAAACTCCTCGGATCGATTTTCCCCCCGGAAAGCCCCTCGGCTCCTCGGATCCCTCAGATTTGAATTTTGAAAAATTGCTGCACTTGATTTCCTCGTAAAAAAAATTAATTCCACCACACAAACACGTGCTTAGATCGATCTAGTAAATAAACACAATCAAACTTAATATAAATATATATATATATATATATATATATATTTTGAATAAGAAGATGAACGGTTTTAGCTAAACAGATCGAAAATAGATCTAGAGTTGGAACGAATTTACCGGATTACTTGAGTGTCTCTGATACCACTTAATACACCCTTGACCGCAAGATCTCTCAAGTGATGGATAGATTCGAAATTGGGGATAATCCTTGAGGTTAATTCCCGAAAGAATTAAGAAAAAGGCGGTGATGATCTTGGCTTGGAAACGTGGAGCAGCTAGAAAGGCGTGAGAATCACTCCCGAAAATCTTTTCGAAAACACACTCGCTATGGACGCTTCTTCACGGGGATCGGTTGAATGGTGACTCAAAAGGTGGCGGAAAACCCTTTGACAAAACCCAACGATCTATCTCGGAATCAATCTAAGACGGATCGAAGTTTTCACAAGAACTCTCGAGAATCGCTCTCTAGAACTCGAACTGAAAGAAGAAGTTTATTAAAAAAAGATTGTTGTTGATCTCAAAAGAGATTACAAGTTTAAATAAGCAAAGAAAATTGTTGCATGAAAGAGAGAGAAGGAGAGTTTCGAAAATGAGAGAAGAATAACAGTTCGCCGAATCCTAAAAAATTCGTATTCATCAAAAGCCGAACTTTAAACAGTTCGCCGAATTCCAAAAATTCGTATTCATCAAAAGCCGAACTTTAAACAGTTCGCCGAAACCTAAAAAATTTGTATTCATCAAAAGCCGAACTTTAAAAAGTTTGCCGAATTCTAAAATTTCGTATTCATCAAAAGCCGAACTTTAAACAGTTCGCCGAATTCTAAAAATTCGTATACATCAAAAGCCGAACCTTAAACAGTTCGCCGAATCCTAAAAAAATTCGGATTCATCAAAAGTCGAACTTTAAACAGTTCGCCGAATTCTAAAAATTCGTATTCATCAAAAACCGAACTATAAACAGTTCGCCGATTTCTAAAAATTCACCGAACTCCGAAGGTTCCCCAACCAATCATCACGGTTCCCACATCGACGTCCTGGCCAGACGATCGATAAAATCAAACTATGCCGAGCTATTTCTCGCACGCATCCACATGGTGCTATGGATAAAACACCTTCCATGTATAAAGCGAGACCAATCTCGCACTTAACCTATTTCTCAGACCATTTGAGCTAAATAAACCGAGCCTGTCTCGTACACTCGGATTCGATCTGAGAAAACCTTAGAGTATCTTAAGACGATATGTTCACGTACTCTTTTGCCGAGCTCCATAGGTAAAACCGAACTTCATTTCTCGTAAAAATATAAACCGATTCCTCAACAATCGTAGAAATCATAAGCCGATTCCTCAACAATCGCAAAAATCTAAGCCGATTCCTCAACAATTGCAAAAGCATAAGCCGATCTAATTTAACGGACCGCCGATTTCGAATAAATCGAATCAAGTCCGTCCTCTTTACCCCGGCTAAGACCGTACTGTTTACGCCACCATTTTGTGTACGATAGACTTGAGAAGTTCGTATAAATTTACGACTTCAAACAATCCGAGATTCGACAAATGTTTCGCAAAACAATTAAGATTCATATTCATAAAAATGGAAAAAGAGTCACATAAAAAAAACTAGCGGATACCATACTTTGAAAACCCTCCGGTCCAAAGGGTAGAGTTATGAGCCTCATCGGCCATAAACTAAAACAGATTGCAAAATAAAGATGTTAGACATCCTGATTCCGCATCGCGTCAGCCCGGTCACCGGACATAACAGTCCGATTAGAACAAAACATATAAATGCCCGGCGGGACCTCGGTGCCCATCGGAAGAGAAATCTCCGGATGAATCGGCTCGACGAAGGGCGACACAACCAAGTCCTCCTCGGCAAGCTCGCACAGATCGACCGCCTCATACTCGGCTAACTTCACAGCTTTGAGCTTTTTAACTTTCTCGATACAGGATGGCGGGACGACAATACCGTGCTTCGTTTGGAGACTATCACAGAAGCCGAGCACCCTTTGAGCTTGATTAATAGCAAGGAATGGTTTCTTAACCCGATCCAAGGCCGCCAAATGATCTTTACCTTTCTGGAGCCGAACCTGATATTTTTTGGCAACTTCCTTCCTTTTCATAATCTGCTGGGTCCGGCCAGCTCTCAAACGGGTCATCTCCAGAAACAAGGTGCGAGCAAGGGCATCCTTCTCATTGACCAGCTCGGCTTTAGAAGCCTTTAACGCGGCTATCTCCTTTGTCAGCTAGTTAACCGCATAATCTCCAGCCCGCGTCCTTTCCTGCTCGGTGAGTAACGCTTTGCATAGCTCAACAACCTGTACGCTGGTCGTAAGAGCCTTTTGGCGAGCAGAATGGAGTTCACGGTCGTAATTGCCCACAAGCTCGTTCGTTTGAGCGATCATCTAAGAAAAAGAAAAAAAGAAGAAAGCTTGTCACGACAAACATCCAAAAAGAAACGAACAATACCAACTAAAACCGGGAAACTCGTTTACCTCAGCAGTGGTCCGAGCCAGCTTCTTATAAGCATCGGACTGGAAAAGATCTTCAACCGGAGGAAGCGCCTCCGAGATGAATTTTTGTTGCCGATATAATTCGGCACAAGCCCCGGCATCACTCGTCACTGGTTCGTCCTTTTCATAACCAAAGCTAACAGAATGAGCCGTGGCCCCAGAGGTCTGCTGCCTCTTCGATGCAGTAGAGCGGTCTGTTATAACCACCGTCTCGGGATCAACCCTTTCAGGTTCGGCATTTTCCGTACCGGCCTCTGAAGCTTGCTTCGCTGGCCTCTTCCCCTTTTTCTTCCTTCTCATCTTCACCGCATCCACGGAAGGAGCACGGTGTTCAGCAGGAGCCGACTCCTCACGCGGAGCCTGTTCTTCGATGACCTCAACCTCGGCAGCGGGTTGTTCGTCCTACGCAGCGGACGGGGCTTCAACAACCCCTTCATCAACATCCATCTCAGCGGACAGATCCAGGATGTCATCCAGCTTCATTTTCTGTCGACGAGGAGGATTCGCTATATAAAACAACAAAAAATCAGACTACATCATCAGCAAAGCAATGACCGGATTACGAAGGAGAATTTACCGACATATACCTCTAAGAGCTCTCTTGGTTTTCAAATCAAGCTTGTCCTGATAAGCTTCAGGCCACCGAGCTTTCCCAGCCACGCTTAACTGCTTTACGTGAGCAAAAGTAAATCCTGGTGTGGTGATAAGGAAGCCCGGTACGTGACGATCTGAAAACAAAAAGGAAAATTATAACTTAGGCAAAACAAAGCAATAGATAGAAATCAGAAATCAATGTCTACCGATGGGAGTCCTCCACTGAGTTCGGTAACTCCCGTCCGGACGCTCAACGGAAGTTTCGTCAATCTTCACATAAAAATATCGAGCATTCCAGTTGTTGACCTTGCTCGGCTTGTTCCCGGTAACAAGGTCGTATTCCAGCTTCGCATTAGCCGATAAAAACCAAGCCCTAGCCTTCCACAAATTCACCCGGAATAGCCTCTCGAAGATTTTGGCCGTAACAGGGATACCGCACTCCTCCCCAAGAGTAAGGAGACCCATAATGTTTATTACCGTAGCCGGCATGAGCTGAGAGAGCGCGACGTGTCACCTCTTGCAGTACTTATAAAAGAGCTCCAGGATAGGAAACTGGAGACCACAGCTTCTGAAATACTCCTCATAAACACATAAATAGCCTTCAGGTGCGTCCCACGGACGATCGGCTACCTTCGGAATCTTGAAAAGAAGATCGTTCGGAGCATTGCACCTTTCCAGGGTAACCTGGACCGTCTCCGCCTTAGAACGAGACGGACCGATGCTCGCAGGTCTTTCAACTACTCGTCTAGCAGCCGACATGGGAACATCATCTCCCACATTTTGACGAACATCTGGGGAGACAGCGCGATCGTCTGTACGAGCTGCATCATCGCCCTCAGCAGGCCGAGTTGCAAATTCTTGATCTATCCGTACTTGATCAATTGATTCGGCGACTTCCTCTTCAGGCTCTTCCTCATCAATAAGATGAGGGACTTCAATAACAACCCTCGGATTGCTCGGCCCGGCAGCAGCACGTTGAGAGTTACGCCTAATCAGCTAATGCCGAACATCACTCAGACCGTCCGAACTCGAATTGGAGCTGTCAATAAACGGCTCAAGATCGGGGAATTTGGGCGGTGGAGTTCGGTCATTAACCGAGGAAGAAGAGGTTCTTGAATTCATTTCGATTGAAAAGAAGGAATTGATGAAGAACAGGTTGAAGAACTCGAAAATCTTCAAGCAAACCAGAGAAATCACGGCGGAAGAGACGATAGGAGAACGGAAAACAAATAAAATCTAGAGAGAAGGGAGAGCGCTAGAGAGGGAAAATCGTTTACCTTTTGAAAGCAAGGAAGAAGTGAGAAACGGAAGGACGTTCGAGCGATATTTGTAAGGAAAAAAGCAATGATGATGACTCCTCGAAACTCGCAACTGAAGGAGACGAATCGACACGCGGCTCCTCGAAATCTGAGACCGAAGAAGGCGAATCGACACACTCTTCCCAAAAAGAAAAAAAAAGAAAAAAACAGCTGAACTCGAAAGTTCGAAACTAAATGTGACGATTCCGGACTCGAAAGATGCTCCAACAGATTCTCCAAACACGAATCGTCAAACGGGTCATACCGATCTCAATTTTTACCGAGCTAAAGAATTCTCAAACGAAATCCGCCGAACTCGAAAACTCCTTCGCCGAACTGAAGGGGGGACCAATTGTTGGAGGAGGATTTAGCACCCTCCGATTTAACTCGGTTCGAACCTAGACCGGTATCGGTTTACAACGATTCGGAAGAAGGGAAGACGGGCTTTTGTGTAAAGGGTCGAGTTCTACAAAGCCCAAAAGGCAAAGCCCAATCACTTCCGCTACCGGACTCTACGGCCCAACAATGGCCCAGCCCGGCGTAGCAAGATAAGCAGACTTCCGAGATAAACGAAAGTTTTCCTTATCTCGGAAGGGATCCGGAATATTTCCTTTCCTAATCGAACTTGGAAAAGGAAATATCCTCTTAAACAACCGACTCGAAATCCTATAAATAAGGAGGAGGCAAACTCGAAGAATCCATAAACAATCATCCGAGAGACAGAAGAACAGAGAGAAAGCTTCATCAAGCACCGACCTCAAGTTCTTTAGTCTCCATAGTCCTTTTTCATCGAAACTCTGTTGTAACGCCGAATTCAATCAAAAAACGAGTGATTTACGAACTACAAATGCTACTACTACTAGAAACGCCAAATTCGAACAATGATGTAATACGAACTACAGATGGCTTGATCCCTCTTTCGAGGGTACGTAGGCAGCCCTCCTTGGGTTCAACTGTTACTTTAATATAAATTCGAGTTCATAAAAAGCCGAACTTCAAACAGTTCGCCGAATTATAAACATTCGTGTTCATAAAAAGCCGAACTTCAAACAGTTCGCCGAATTATAAAAATTCGTGTTCATAAAAAGCCGAACTTCAAACAGTTCGCCGAATAATAAAAATTCGTGTTCATAAAAAGCCGAACTTCAAACAGTTCGCCGAATTATAAAAATTTGTGTTCATAAAAAGCCGAACTTCAAACAGTTCGCCGAATTATAAAAATTCATGTTCATAAAAGCCGAACTTCAAACAGTTCGCCGAAATACAAAAATTGCTTTTTCGTAAAACCAAATTTTGACAAAAGTCTACCGAACTCCAAAAGTTCGCCTGCCAACCATCACGGTTCCCACATCGACGTCCTAGCCAGACGATCGATAAAATCAAACTAAGCCGAGCTATTGCTCGCTTGCATCCTCATGGTGCTATGGATAAAACACCTTCCATGTATAAAGCCGAGACCAGTCTCGGACTTAACCTATTCTCAGACCATTCGAGCTAAATAAGGCGAGCCTGTCTCGCACACTCGGATTCGATCTGAGAAAAATCTTGGAGTATCTTAAGATGACCTGTTCACATACTCTTTTGCCGAGCTCCACAGGTAAAACCGAACGTCATTTCTCGTAAAATATAAGCCGATTTCTCAACAGTCGCGAAATTCCTAAACCGATTCCTCAACAATCGCGAAATTCTAAGCCAATTCCTCAACAATTGCGAAGCATAAGTCGATCTAATTAAACAGACCGCCGATTTCGAATAAATCGTAGAATCAAGTCCGTCCTCTTCACCCCGGCTAAGACCGTACTGTTTACGGCACCATTTTTTGTACGACAGACTTGAGAAGTTCGTATAGATTTACGACTTCGAACAAACCAAGATTCGACGAATGTTTCGCAAAACGATTAAGAATCATATTCATAAAAATGGAAAAAGAGTCATATAAAAAAAAACTAGCGGATACCGGACTTTAAAAACCCTCTGGTCCAAAGGGTCGAGTTATGAGCCTCATCGGCAAAAAACAAAAACAGATTACAAAATAATGATATTAGACATTCTGATTCCGCATCGCGCCAGCCCGGTCACTAGACATCGTAACCATGTTCGAACCGAACATATCAATTCCCACCGGTACCCCAGTGCCCATGGGAAGAGAGATCTCCGGGTGAATCGGGTCGGTGAAGGGCGATACGACCAGATCTCCTTCAGCCAATTCACAGAGATCAACCGATTCATATTCGGCCAGCTTTGCAGCTTTGATTTTCTTGACCCTCTCTATGCAAGATGGCGAGACGACAACACCGTGCTTCGCCTCAAGACTACTACAGAAGTTGAGAACTCCTTGGGCTTGATTAACAGCAAGAAACGTCTTTTTGACCCGTTCAAGAGCCGCCAAGTGATCCTTGACCTTCTGAAGCCGAACTTGGGACTTCTCGATGACCTCTTTCCGCTTCATAATTTGCTGCGTTCGACCAGCTCGCAGACGGGAGGTTTCCTTAACCAAAGTGAGGGCAATAGCATCTCTCTCCTTGGAGAGCTCGGCTCTTGAGGCCTTCAACGCGGCAATCTCCCTCGTCAACTCGGCAACCGCGAAGTCACATGCCCGCGTCCTCTCCTGCTCGACGAGCAATGCTTTACGAAGCTCAACAGCCTGCACACTGGTCGTAAGAGCCTTTCGGCAAGCAGAACGGAGCTCACGGTCGTAAGTACCGACAAACTCGTTCGTTTGGGCAACCATATGAAAAAAGTAAAGACTTGTCACAAAAAGGAGGAGCCGACTATATACCAACAAAGCCAGGAAGGTTCATTTACCTCAGCAGTGGTCCGAGCCAGCTTTTTGTAAGTCTCGGACTGGAAAAGATCCTCGACTGGAGGAAGCGCCTCCGAGCTAAACTTCAGTTGCCGATACAGTTCGGCGCAAGCCCCGGCATCACTCGTCACCGGTTCATCCTTGTCATACCCAAAGCTAACGGAGTGAGTTGGGGCCCCAGAGGTCCGCTGCCTTTTCGACGCAGTAGAGCGGTCCGATATGACTACCGTCTCGGGATCAACCCTTTGAGGTTTGGCATTTGCCGCACCGACCTCAGAAGCTTGCTTCGCTGGCCTCTTGCCCCTTTTCTTTCGTCTCCTCATCTTCGCCGCATCTGCCGAAGAAGTAGGCTTCTCGGCAAGAACCAGCTCCTCGCACGGTACCGGCTCCTCGACGACCTCCGCGTCGGCAGCAGCTTGCCCGACCTGAGCAGGAGACAGGACTTCGGCATTCTCCTCTTCAACACCCATCTCGGCAGATAAATCAGGGATGTCGTCGAGCTTCATCTTTCGGCGGCGAGAAGGATTTGCTGAAAATAAAAGAGAAAGAACAAGAATTTCAGACTTGATCAAGCAATCGCCGGACTACGAAGGAGAATTTACCGACATGTACCTTTGAGAGCTCTTTTGGCTTTCAAATCGAGTTTTTCTTGGTAAGCTTCAGGCCACCGAGCTTTCCCAGCCGCACTTAACTGCTTCATGTGAGCAAAGGTAAACCCTGGTGTAGTGATAAGGAAGCCCGGTACGTGACGATCTGAAAACAAAAAAATAAAATATGACTTATGCAAAAAAAGGCAATAAATAAAGGTCGAGAAACCAATGTCTACCGATGGGAGTCCTTTTTTTGCCTAAGTCATATTTTTTTTTTTTTTTCAGATCGTCACGTACCGGGCTTCCTTATCACTACACCAGGGTTTACCTTTGCTCACATGAAGCAGTTACCGATGGGAGTCCTCTACTGAGTTTGGTAACTCCCGTCCGGACGCTCGACGGAAGATTCGTCGATCTTCACATAAAAGTATCGGGAATTCCAGTTGTTGACCTCGCTCGGCTTGTTCCCGGTAACAAGATCATACTCCGGCTTTGCATTAGCCGACAAAAACCAGGGCCTGACCTTCGATAAATTCACCCGGAAGAGCCTCTCAAAGATCTTAGCCGTAATAGGGATGCCGCACTCCTCCCCAAGGGTTAGGAGACCCATAATGTTTATTACCGTGGTCTGCATGAGCTGCGAGATCGCGACATGTCGCCTCTTGCAGTACTTATAGAGGAACTCCGGAAGAGGAAACTGGAGACCACAACTCCTGAAATACTCCTCATGGATGCATATATAGCCGTCAGGTACATCCCACAGACGATCGGCAACCTTCGGGATCTTGAAAAGAAGATCATCCGGAGCATTGCATCTTTCCAGAGTAACCTGAACCGTCTCCACCTTAGAACGAGATGGCCCGATATTCGCAGGTCTTACGACTGCTCGTCTGGCAGCCGACAAGGGAACATCGTCTCCATCGGTTTGACGGACTGCAGATGAAGCAGCACGATCATCTGGACGGGCTATATCATCGCCCTCCGCAAGCCGAGCTGCGAACTCTCGATCCGCCAGGACTTGGTCATTTGACTAAGCGATCCCTTCTCCAGTCTCCTCATCGACGAGGTGAGGGACTTCAATAACAACCCTTGGGTTGCTCGGTCCGGCCGCAGCACGTTGGGTGATACGTCTGATGAGCTCTTGTCTAACATCACTCAGACCATCCGAACTCGAATTGGAGCTATTGATAAACAATTCGAGATCGGGGAACTTCGGTGGAGGAGTTCGGTCGTTAACAGAAGAAGAAGAAGTTCTTGAATCCATATCGATCGAAAGGATAAAATTAACAAAGAACAGAATGAAGAACTCGAAGATCTTCAAGCAAACCGGAGAAATCACGGCGGAGGAGATGATCGGAGAACGGAAAATAAATAAAATCTAGAGAGAAGGAAGAGCGCTAGAGAGAGAAAGTACCTTTTGAAAGAAATAAGCAGAAGTGAAAAATGAAAAAAGGATCGGCTGCTATTTATAAGGGAAAAAGCAATGATGACGACTCCTCGAGATCTGCAACTAAAAAAGATAAATCGACGCGCGGCTCCTCGAATTTCACAACTAAAGGTAAGCGAATCGACATTCCTTTTCCCAAAAAAATCCACCGAGCTTGAAAATTCGAAATCATATACGAAGTTACGTGAACTCGAAGGTTCCGAACTCAAAATTCTCCCGAGAGGTTGTCCGAACTCAAAACATCAGACGGATCATACCGATCTCGATTTTAACCGAGCTAAAGAATTCTCCAAAGAAATTCGCCGAACTAAAGGGGGGGGGGGGGGCAATTGTTAAAGGAGGATTTAGCACCCTCCGGTTTAACTCGGTTCGAACCAAGACCGGTATCGGTTTACGACGATTCGGACAAAGGGAAGACGGGCTTCAGTTTAACGGGCCGAACTCTACAAAGCCCAAAAGACAAGCTCAATCATTTCCGCTACCAGACTCTAAGGCCCAACAACGGCCCAGCCCGGCATAACGAGATAAGCCGACTTCCGAGATAAACGGAAGATTTCCTTATATCTCGGAGGAGATCCGGGATATTTCTTTTCCCAACTGATCAAGGAAAAAGAAATATCCCCTCATACAACCGACTCTAAAAACCTATAAATAAGGAGGAGGCAAACTAGAAGAATTCATCGACAATCATCTGAGAATCATAAGAATCGAGAGAGAGCTTCATCAAGCGCCGATCTCAAAGTTTTTTAATCTCTTTAGTTCTTTTTCATCGAAACTCTGTTGTAACGCCGAACTTCAATCAATAAAACGAGTTTCCGATCAAAGTTTCCTGTTAAAACCCCTTGTGTGATTTACGAATCAACACTAAGCCTCCCTCGATTTTCGGGAAACTAAGCGCTGACCACGAGACACGAGCTCCTGAGGGATTATCCATCTTTCCATACCACAAAAAGGACCCGCATAAAGAGTTAATTTTTTGGATTACCCTCTTAGGAAGAAAGAAGGCTGAAGTCCAAAATCCTATTATCCCTGATATGACTGTTGCAATCAAAGTTAAACGCCCAGCTAGGCTCAAATGCCTATGCCACAAGTTTTGCTTTCATCTCTGATATGACTGTTGCAATCAAAGCAATCAAAGGTTTGCTTTCATCTCGTCTCTGCCACGAGTAAGAGGAGCGGACTCTCCTCTTTGGTTAATTGGAGATCAAATTTGCAAGACGTTCTCATCAAAGGCAGTTTGGAATATAATAAGGGATGTACGGCCCCTTGTTTCGTGGCATGATCATATTTGGTTTAAAGCAGCCATTCCTAAACATGCTACAACTTCATGGTTGTTTACTCTTGATAGAAATCCTACGTTGGATCGCTTAATCTCGTGGGGTGGGGATGTGGAAGGTACGTGTCTCCTTAATTTGTGGCTCATGTGGGGAATCTAGAAACCACTTATTTTTTTAATGCTCCTATTCTTTGGAAATCTGGAAGGGTCTTCTCCTACATTTACATATTTCGGGTTATCCAATGACATGAGAGCAAATTGTCACTTGGCTACCGAATGCTTCTACGTCAATTGCGTCAAAGCTGGCAAGCATGTATTTATGAGATTTGGAAGGAGAGAAACCGGCGTTTTCATGATGGTAAATCGATTCCTCCTCATAAAATCCTACAACAGATATTTGTGGTGGTAAAAAACAAAGTGGTAGCATTGACAAATCTGGGTTCAAGGATGGGACCATGTCTTCTTCGTTACTGGTCAACAAGATGACATGTTTCCCCTCAATCTGATATTTCTCTCCCTCTTTCACTCTTACGTAATCATTTGTGTTTATCAAATGTATTCTTTCCCTCTTTTTCTAGCTACTCCTTTACTTTTAATGGTTGTTGGTTCTTGTTTGGTTCTTTGTAAGCATTTTTTATTTTAATGAAAGTCCTTTAACAACAAAAAAATGATTTGACTTTTTATATACTACTTTTCTTCAATGTATTTAAATGTCTATTTTATATTAAATTATAAAAATTCATAAATGAAATAGTAGAAATGATTAGCAACAAAGAAAGAAAAGGTAGAAATTATAACAATTCCAGAAAAGCTAAGCTTGGCACTGGGGCAGGCTAATATGTTTATAGTTAATTTCATATGAAGTTAAACCAATAATCATGATATATATAGAATAGTCAAATAAGGCACGCTTCATAGAGAACTCCATCTATCTCCACGTTAGCAAATTTCATTTTTATTATATAGTTCATTTTTTACTAATTTTATAGTACCAATTTGTGGACTTTTTGTTGTCGTTTTAATGATTCCAAATACTAACACAAACCACTACATTATAAATTATATTTTTACTCTAAAAATCATCTCTAATCTTTTCTAAACACAAAAAAAAATAACACAGATAAGTTGACTAAATTAAAAATTACTAAATTGAAGAACAAAACTCGTAAATTTGCCACTATTATATATTTTTGACGAGATTTTATCATATAATAACATTGGATTCGTGACCTCAAAGTACACGTATGGAATATAGAACTTTATAAAAGATCATGTAAAGCGGGTTAAGTAATATTTTATTAAAAACAAAAAAATTGTGCTTTTAATTTCCTTACATCTCTTATTCTGATTAACGTGGTTACAGATTGGTTCCATTTCGATATTGTTTTTGTTTTTTTTTTTAAATCTTGATTTGGCCTCGGTAAATGCACGATCCTGATTCTAGCAATAATGAATAATTTTAATTTAAAATAAAATTAAAATTTCGTCTTTCGTTAGATGTGAATAGGGCTGAGCAAAATACCCGGAACCGAAGAACCGAACCGAACCCGACCCGAAAAAAGGGAACCGAACCGAACTCGGAACCGACAAAATACCCGAACGAATCTTAGACTCGGATACCTGAAGAACCGAAACCGAACCCGAACCGAACCGAGAACCGAATGGGTACCCGAAATACCCGAAATATAATTATATACCCAAAATATTAATTATATTTAGACTTGATATAACCCAATTACCCAAAATTATAATTATAAAACCCAAAAATATCAATTATTGTTAGACCGAAATAACCGAAATATCTAAAATAATAAAAAATTTGAAAATTCTTAATTATATTTGTCAAAATTTAACCAAATTTTAATCAAATTTAGTATTTTTTTAGTTTTTTCCTATATTTTGGGTATCCGGAACCGACCCGAAAATACCCGAACCGAACCCGAACCAAATTTTATAAATACCCGAATGGGTCCTTCAACCCAATACATGAAAGACCCGATACCCGAAAGAACCGACCCGAACCCGAACGGGTACCCGAATGCCCACGCCTAGATGTGAACTACTCAAATTTTTTTTTTTTTAAATTGATCAATAATCGTGTACTCACTTCACTTTTATTAATTATCATTATAAATAGTAACCTCGCGCGACACGTTATTGTTTTAAAATAATAATTACTGTAATTTCCAAAAGTCATATACTTGCAATATAAATATATATTTCTGTTAAAAAATACTTGCAATATAAATATAATGAACCGGTCTATGAGATCAAGCACAAAAGCAATCTTCTCTATTACAGTCGTCCTCTCTCTCTATCTATACGATGGCGAGCAACTGTAGTTTAGCGAGTGTCCTAGGAGTATTTTTGGTATTCACACTGTTCCACAATCCGATCACCGTCGCCGGACAAAACATCCCGGCAGTGGCTTTGTTCACGTTCGGTGACTCCAACTTCGACGTCGGAAACAAACAGACTCTCACCCAAACTAACGTTCCGCAAGGTTTCTGGCCGTACGGAAAATCCCGAGATGACCCTAACGGCAAATTCTCCGACGGCTTCATCGCTCCAGACTTTGTCGGTACGTTTAAAATCTTTATAACTAAATCTAACGTACGTTAATCTCTCGATCGAGTTTACACGGCCATAAGTGTTTGTAACTTTTTGACTTTTAGTTTACCAAAAACCAATCTCATAGCTATACACATTCAAGGCCTACTTTTAAATTTTACCACTACGTATAATATATTAGTGCGTAGTTTGAGGCTTAGCTCCATGGAAATATTCGTTTGTTTGTATATATTTGATTTGGTCAACGCATATGAAAAACTGAAAAAGTGACAACAAATACAATATGCAGCAAAATTCATGGGGATTCCGATCGAAATTCCGGCGGCGCTTAAGCCGAACGTCAATGTCTCACGTGGAGCTAGTTTCGCCGTCGCCGATGCTACTCTTCTCGGAGCTCCGGTGGAATCTGTAAGTCTACTTAATTTCAACATTTTATTGATATTTTACAAGACTATTCGAGTAAACAAACAAATCTGTCTTTTTTGACCCGCGTTTTAAGTGGGACATCTATTTTTGTTTTATATTCATCATCATCACATAAAAATATCTGACTTAATATCAATAAACTTCACTTTAATATATTTGCAATGGTAATTAATACTATTAATTTTTTTTTTGCTTTCTGGTTTTCCTTTAGTTGACTCTGAATCAACAAGTGAGGAAATTCAATCAAATGAAAGCAGCAAACTGGAATGATGACTTCATCAAGAAGTCAGTGTTTATGATATACATTGGTGCTAACGATTACTTAAATTTCACCAAGAACAACCCTAACGCCGATGCATCTGCTCAACAAGCTTTCGTCACTTCCGTGACCAACAAGTTAAAGAACGATATCAGCTTGTTGTATTCATCAGGAGCTAGTAAGTTCGTGATCCAAACCCTAGCGCCATTGGGTTGCTTACCGATCGTCAGACAAGATTATAGCACCGGGATGGATCAATGCTACGAAACTCTCAACAATTTGGCTAAACAACACAACGAAAAATTCGGACCAATGTTGAACGAAATGGCTAGAGCCACTCCTGGTTTCCAATTCACCGTCTTTGATTTCTACAATGTCATTCTTCGTAGGACGCAGAGAAACCTAAACTACCGTGAGTTGGTTATTTTCTATTTATTTTAGTTTTAATCTCTGAGATACTATGTGAATACTCATATACAAAACCGTTAAAAATTGGTTATTACTATAGGTTTTTTAGTGACGAACTCATCGTGCTGCGGAGTTGGGACACACAATGCTTATGGTTGCGGTTTACCTAACGTGCACTCGAGGCTATGCGAGTACCAACGATCTTACCTATTCTTCGATGGACGTCACAACACCGAGAAGGCGCAAGAAATGTTTGGTCATCTTCTTTTTGGAGCCGATCCAAATGTGATCCAACCGATGAACGTCCGTGAGCTCGTGGTTTACCCAGTCGATGAACCTATGCGTGAGTTTTGGTTGCCTACAACGTCAGCCACCATCCAAGCCAGCCACTCTAGCTCGTCATTAAGCCGCGGTTACGAGTTCTATACTGAGTCTCTATAAATCAATCTTTCGGGATCAATCGGTTATCACAAAATTCGGAATCATGATGTTTTTTGTTTGCAATGATTTTCTCTTCATCTCTCTAGGTGAGTCTCTCTCAATAATAAAAGATTTATCTTTGCAACTCCTACCACGTATTGGACAGATTCGGGATTCATTAATCTATATCGATCATGTACTCAAACAGTAAACTAAAACACATGGAATCCAGTTACGTACGCAGTAAAATAACGAGTTTACCCTATCCTATAGAGAGAGAGAATCAAAATGTCCAGGACCTTGTGGTCGAGTGGTAAGAAGACATGTTTTGGCCGCAACCACGCTACGAGTTCGATCCACCTGCTGCGCGAATGATATATCATGGTTTTTACCCGTTTTTAGCCATGATATAGGTCTTATTTATAGAGTCTTTCTAGTATTTTGGAGTTTTTTCAGGTTTTATGTGACTTTGGGAGAAAATGAGCCATTTTGGGTGAAAATGAGCATATGGAGATGCAGAGTCATGCAGAGACGTCAGAAGTTTGGCATTCGTTGAAGAACTTTCCACCGATGGATTGAGCTCAAATTTGGATACAAAACAGATCAATGGATTAGCTTTCATTTGGAAGTGGTTTGAGGCCATTCCAACGGTGCGATCAAACGTTATGCCAGTTTTCGTGAAGACAGTCCAGTCTGACGAGCATAAGAGTCGACACGCAAGCTTGGTATCGATCGATACCACTAATGGTGTCGACCGATACCGATTTCAGGAAGAAGGAAACGTGACTTTTTACAAGTTTGAAGTTTGCACCTTGGTCCAGAAGACTTTAATAATTACTAGAAGTCCCAAAACGTGTTTTAGGTTATAAATTAGGTTTTTCAGCCACTTTTGTTGGCTAAGCTTTATTTTATTCTTGATACTTTGAGAGAGATTTGTTCCAGGGTTTTTGGGAGACAACTCTGAACCCTTGTTTCTTATTGATTTCTTTTATGCAATTCTATTCATCTATAATTTCTGTTCTATTGATTATGTCTGAGTAGATCTCCTTTAGGTTTAGAGTTCTTATAAAAGATCTCTTTGAATGTTAGGTTAATTGGTTGATTAGGGTTCATAATCTGAATTAGTTCTTTATCATAGGTTGTTCTCAAAGCTAATTCTAGGTTGACGAATCTGGAACTTAGATCTTAGGTTAATCGATTAGGCACGACAGTGCAATTGATAATCTGACAGAACTTAGGGTGAGCAAAATAGCCATCCGCAAAGATATTTGGTTTAGTTGTTTTGTGAACATATCAAACCTGAACTTTAAAGCTGGTTTAGATCTTTAGGATTTGCAAAGAGATTTGGGATTCTGGGATTTAGACTTAGATAATTCTTGCACCGACAGTTGGTTAATTATAGCTTAGTGATTTGAGTTCAAGAACCGTGCATAACCTGAACCCTGACTAGTTAGTTTGTCTGCATTCATTGATTTTCTGAGAAATACCCTGAACCTATATTTTCTCCATCGAATTTACAACAAATTTAATCTACGTTATTGCTTTCAATTACATTGATCACTTAGCTTAATTCAACCCTTAAAAATATATTGTGTAATTCTTGAGTCTCTGTGAATTCGACCCCTAAGTATTACAATCGACAAAACTGTTAGTACTTTAGGGTATTACATTTGAGCTTATCAGCGAAACAAAAACACAATTTTCCTGGACACCCACACGGATATGAGTTTATGCTTACGATCCATTTGAATACCCGAGGAGGGGCCTATTCGTGGGTTGCCTTCCTACAGTGATTAGTCTGAGCCTCTCCATGGACCTGAGATTTACCCTGAATTATTAAAAAAAAAAAATCAATTAAAAAGTTTATCAACACTCTTCCATTTTATTATTTTATTTAATATGATTAATACGCATAAAACTGTTTATAAATATATAACGATACTTTTTATGACTTGAGTTATAGTATTAATTAAGCTTATTTTTAACTATAATACGAATACAATATTATATTTTTGTCAGTAAAAGTATGCAATATGATCTGATTTTGCGGATCATAACTCATAAACGACATAAACGAGATTTAAAAACGACATAAACAAAGCCATCAGTCATCTTGATCTGGTGGTCATCAGTCATCTTGATCTGGTGGTCATTAAATAAGATGTGATCCACAGTGGCTTATCTTATAGTACATTGGTAAGCAACTCCCGTATCCCGAGGTGGCATGATGGGAGACATACAAGTATATAATTTAAAATCTCATTAATTAATTGAAGCAACAACCGATCTTGACTCTATCCTCTACGTTCAGTTGATTAATATAGTTACCAATTTAATAATATTCCTTATATATAAATTGAGAAAGATTGAAAAAACAAATATTGGTTTCATGTGTGATTTATAAATATGTCATTGTTGAAGTGTCATGAATATAAAGATTCTCAAATTTTTTATAAAAAGGTTTAATTTATTAAAATAATTATGTTATTGCCATTCACGTTAAACCATTGCATAATCATATAAAATTTATTATTAATTTCATTATGATATTTTATATATACTGTTAAATCAGTATTAGTTTCTAAATAATTTTATTTTCTAAAATAATTTTTTATCTTCGAGTTTTTTTTATATTCGAGATATATTGTTTTGTTTCATGGGGTTATAAATTTTATTTTTCAGATTTTTTTTTTATTTTGACAAATATTATTTTTACAAGTTTCATGTTTATTTGCTCAGTTTTTTGTTTTTGACAAAATCTCTTAGTTATATTTTATTTCATACAAATGTTTGCATATTCAAATTCAAATTATAATATGAAATCTAGCCTACATATTATTATTATAATTATTGAGATATAAAGCGTATACTATAGTTCACACACACATATTAATGATTATTGAAATATAAATCGTATAATATAGTTTGATGATAATATTCTCATCAAACTATATTTTAATTTGATATAATTTGATGCTAATATAGTTTGATACTAATGGTCTCATCAAACACGTACTAATAGATATTCAAGTGACGGATTTGAAATTCGATTTCAAAATGGATTAAATTGTTTTGAGATTACCATTTATTTTTCATATTCAAATTCAAATCATATTAAATTTCATATTGAAATCTAATCATATAAAATTACATATTTAAATTCAAATCAAATTAAATTATATAATCAAATCTAATCATAATAAATTGTTATTTACAAATCAAATTGCAATAAAAACGAGATTTTTATGGAAAAATAGATTTTCGTGACAAGAGTGATTTTTGCTATTAATAATTTTCATGGAAATATATATTTTCGCTATTGATAATTAAAAACTAAATACAAAATTACGTTATATGATTGAAGAGACATTTGATTTTGAATTCTCATTTATATCTTCATAATAAATGAGAAACCCTTAATTTGAGCACTATATAACACTATAGTACATGATCATTTCATTCATCAATTACACAACATTATTAACACATAAACCCCATCAAATTTAAACAAGGTCTATTATATCATTGTGGCTCAAAATAGTTTACAAAATACCTATTTATTAGATTCATAATTTTAAATTTTTCAATTCTATATTATCATTTTAAACTCGGATATTACAAAATTTTGATAGATATCTCATTACGCGTAAGACGCGGATTAGTACCTATAGATCTAGTAATATAAAAGATTTGGATTGTATCACATATATAGATCCGCATTTATTGATCCGTTTAATAATGGTATCATTTTTTTTTGTCCGACTTACATAATTTGACATATTAGCTGTGGTATAGTATACTACATTTGACTAACTTGAAAAAAAAAAAAATCAAATTGGTAATTTAATCATCGTTGTCGTGAGCAAGCTCCGTTGCTTACCTGTGAGACTCACAGGCTGTGACTAACCTTCCGGTGCAAAGAAGGTGAACGCAGAGAAACCCTTGTGGTTGAGTAATCCAATTGTAACTCAAATTTCATCTAAAACATTTATTTTTACCATATACAGTAATTGTTCATATTATCAAAAAAAAAAAATTATTGTAAACACAAAGCACACGACTACAAGATTAACAGGATATATAGCGAGCTCGTCTGTTATTGTCGTAAACATACATCGGCGATTCTAAGTACGCCGCCTAAGTTAAAATAAAGCTTTGAGATTATAAGGCCTAATGACATTAGGCGGTATGTCCAAATGATGTTCTGCGTTCTGTCGATGAGCCTTCTCCGTCAAATGAGAGGAATCAAAAGAACAAATAACCAGTAACGTTTTCGCATAACACGTTACCTTGGGATAGTCCCATTCGGTTTTCACACGTGCTGATTCCTCTCAATGGTCTACTTCCACAACATGCCTTCTTCCTTTCCTTAAACCCTTGAAAATTAACAAACAAAACACAGAACGTTCCTAAAGCTATACTAAAGATCGTTTTATTACATAAATTTAATTGCAAACACTACTATAACAAAACAGTCCGATTTTCCACCGAATTTTTGGTAGGAATTTGTTTCCATTCGATTTCCAACCAATATCCAGCTGATTTGCAAATCAATGGAAAAGTTCATGAAGGATAATAGTCTCCATTAACACATGTGCTATGCTTCCTCTCACGTGTCAACATATTGGTGGGCTCAAGCCCAACAAGAGTCACGTACAAGAGTTGAAAAGTGAATAATTGGGCTGATACGTTAAGGCCCATTCTCGTATGTTTCAACTTGGTATATAAGCAGCGAGGGTTTAGAACAAGGAGCTGGGTGAAGAGAAGAGGCAGACAGAGAGAGAATTTGGTTAAAAGTTCTTCTACGGTTCTTCGTCTTCAAAGGCTGCTGGTCTTTTGTGGAGTTTGAGTTAGTGATTCTTCTTGATTTCGTCTTAAGGGTTTGTGCTTTTTTTTGGCAACATCTGCAAAGATTAGAAAGAGAGACATAAGAGAAAGCTTGTAAGAGAGATATCACGGTTGTACGAAAACTCTTGTTATCACTTGATTGTTCTAGTGGATCGTTGAGAGTACCGTCTCTCCCCAGACGTACCGAAAGGGAACTGAGTTAACAAATTTCTTGTGTCTTACTTGAATCAACAACAAACTAACGTATCAAGGTCAATTGATCAAAGTTCTGGTTTAAGAGCTAAGACTAGAGGTTGAATTCGATATTAAAACCTCACAGTTCAGAAATTTTTTTATCAACAAAAACTGTTGAAAATGGGCCAACAAATTCTAACCAATTTATGACTAAAATATACTCCTAATTGGAATTTTGGTGGGAAATTCATCAGAAATTGATTGAAAAATTTACACCAATTAAATATATGATTTTCGATCATAAGGTAGTAGAAAATTATCCATACTCGTTGGAATTTTGGTGAGAAATTCATTGAAAAATTGATTAAAAATAATTCTACCGATTTTGATCATAAATTAGTAGAATTTCATCTATCAATTTTTGACGGATAATTTTTATTTCCGACAGATAATATCTCAATAAAAAAAATACAGATTTCGGACGAATAATTTTCTAAACTATTTTGAAAATCATAATAAAAAATTAGTCAAAAATTACCTACCGATTTTTGACCGCCACGAACATATAACCTAAATCTAAAAATCTTATACTCATTTAGCCAAAATTCGCTTCCTACGGCCACCTTGAGTTGTCTTTTTCTCTTCCTTTCACGTTTTCCTTCGCTCCGACGTTTTCTTCTTCTTGAGCATCAACGCCATCGCCGTACCTATAGTTGCTGCTACCGTGAAAAGAATGCGACGATATTTTGAATATATTTTTATTACACTGCCACTCGCCACCGCCAAAATAGACATTTTACTACTTAAATAATTAGTTTATTTTTAAAAACCATGCAACGATATTCCGAATAAAAATGATTTGTTTTTTTCTGTAAATATATATTTAAATATTTTGACATTACATTTAAATTAGATATAAACAGTGTTCTAAAATATATCGGATGCTGACAGAACAGTAGATCACCGTATAGCGCATGGACTTATATGCGAACGTTTGATTTGTTACTAATTACATAATCTAAAACATATATACTATTTACATAAAAGGAATTAACCAAAAACATAATTTATTATTATTAATGTGTTTGTTATTAAAACAAAATTCCTTTTATCGTTTATTTTTGTTAATATTAAGGCGTTTTCATGTTATTGTGTTAGAGATAAATATAATTCTGAAAATAATTGTAAATTTACAAAATCCAAAAATCCAAAAATTTGAAATTTGAAAAATGAAAATATGATTTGTTTATTAATATATCATTTTGTTTATTTTGCATTATTAATTCTTTTTAGTTTTATGTTATTTTATTAGAGAATTTTTTTTTTGAGTTTTATAGTTATCTAGATTAGAGCATCTCCAATGATACTCTATTCTTGCCTCTAAACTCTATTTTTAAAGTAAAATCCTCTCCAATGGTACTCTATATCTTACTTTAAAAATAGAGAAATCAACAATGTTTCTCTATATTTGGAGTAAGATATAGAGGAGTAAGATATAGAGTACCATTGGAGATGATTTCCGAATCGTTCTAGGTATTTAGGCTGTTGACAAAAAAAAAAAAAAAAAGTAACACTGTTCATTTCTCTATTTTTAGAGTAGAACTTTTTTATTTACAAAATGATCCTCTACTTTTTATATTTTTCATTTTATACATAAACAATGAAATAACAAACAATATTATATTTAATCATTTAAAAATTAAAAATGCAACAACAACATATATTAAATTTTAAAAATACAATGAGATAACAAATAATATAATTAAAAATACATAATTAATATTAAAAATTAAAGATAAAAATCCCAATATAATTACCGTTAAAAAGAACTCAACACAACTTATTATACTAGTAATCTAATAATCTGGTAAGTCGCTTAAATTGCATGCACTGGAAGTGGAAAAATTGTCCTACCGCATGGGTTGGAC
Organism: Eutrema japonicum; assembly: GCA_030161315.1. Lineage (NCBI taxonomy): Eukaryota > Viridiplantae > Streptophyta > Magnoliopsida > Brassicales > Brassicaceae > Eutrema > Eutrema japonicum. The sequence continues at coordinate 49,263,310 of BSQW01000008.1, read as the reverse complement.
AATATGCGGGACGTAGTGGATCGCAAATTATAATTCTTGAAGCCGTAGCAGATTATGATCTTTGGATATGGCATGCATATTTTGGAATGCCATGCATATTTTGGAATGCCATGCACCAATAATGATATCAATGTGTTGGAGTCTTCCCATCTTTTCTCCAATCTCGCTCAAGGTATTGCTCCTCCTTGTCATTATGTCATTCAAGGAAAAGAATATAATATGGGTTATTATTTGGCTGATGGTATATATCCAAAATGGTCCAACATAGTGAAAACTATTCACGAACCAAGGGATCATAAGAAAAAATATTTTGCTACGCAACAAGAAGCATGTAGAAAAGATATTGAGCGTGCCTTTGGAGTTCTCCAATCGCGTTTTGCTATTGTGAAAGGATCGACTCGTTTTTGGAAAAAAAAATATGATACATGACATAATGACTACATGTATAATTTTATATAATATGATAATCGAGGATAAGCGTGATCTCGATGCGCCAATTGAAGTTAGAAGAGAAGCTCCACCTTCAGATGTTGAAATAGTAGAGGATGAAAATACCCGATTTCAAGAATTTCTTTGTCGATATAGACAAATCAAAGACAAAGAAGCTCATTTTTCACTTCGAAACGTGTTAATTGATCATTTGTGGGAGAAATACACTAATTGTGATGTTTAAATAAAAATGTACTAGTTGTTTGTTTTTCAATTTATGTGGTGTAATGAAAATTTATAATTAATAGAATTTTAAAATATGATTATGTTGAACTATTGTTAAGAAATAATATACATAGAAGAATTTTAATTTTTCTAAAAGTAAATGGTTTTGTATGCAATTAATAGATAGAATATATTTGAATTATTTATTTTTAGAGTGAGATATAAAGGTGACTATTGGAGTAAACTCCTTCTCTATTTATAGAGAACTCTATATTTAGAGTAAAATATAGAGGCAACCATTGGAGATGCTCTTAGGTTGTGATACGCATAAAAATAATAAAATATTTAGATTTTAAAATTGATAACCCTCTTAGTTTTTTTTTGTCAACAACCCTCGTAGTTATGAATCCGTATAATTATATTATAAATTAAAACCCTGTTAAGTTATCAACAAATTATGTTTTATGATTTACAATTAAGAAATTAGAAATTGATTTATATTGGTTCCAAAAACATAATTTCCATTATATTGTAGTTTCTATTTTTTTTTTTACTTTTTTTTTGTAATTTCCATTTAGAAAAACATAATTCTTTTTTTCTTTCTTTTTAAAAAATAATTAAAAATAGAAAAGTTTATAATATTGCATTGACACATGTTACGATCTAAATTAACAATGACACATTACACAATCTAATTAGTTATAATTATCTTACGTGTCACGTTCACGTTGAGCAATTAAGCTTTATATAACGTTGAGCGATTAAGTTTTATATAATAAAATTCTTTTTTATTGTTATTAATTAACTTTTCTTAAAGCCTAGAATATAGTGCTTAAAGTCTTTAGACTTTGAGGACCTTTTAAGCATTTAACAGTGCTTAGAGCATTTCCAATGTATTGCTCCATTTTTTGCTCTAAAATAGAGCAACTCCAAAATGGAATGGAGTTTTACTCCAATACCACTCCAGTATTGGAGTTAAAAATGGAGCCATGAACAAAAAAAATGGAGTTGGCTCCAAATATGAAGCCAAGTATTAAAAACTCTATTTTGGCTCCAAAATAGAGTTGGGTTGGAGAAGAATTGACTCCAAAAGCAAGTTTAGAGCCAAAAATAAAGTTGGGTTGGAGATGTCCTTAAAGTCTTTTTTTGCCAAACAGTCTTTTACTACTTTATTAATTTTAAAGTCTCAAAAACAAGACTTTTTCTTTTTTGGCCATGATTTCTAAAAGCTACGTGAGATGAGCTTTTACACACAAAAAAAACTAAAAAAGTAAATACATTTAATTTCTTTTTCTCTTTCTTCTTCCCCCAAAATCATTCAAAAGACTTTATAGATTTATATATAGGTAATTTCTAACTAAATTTAAGTGATTAATTATTATTTTTTCTGTTTTCTTTTGAGATCCATTTCTTTAATTTTTTTTTTCATTTTTTTTATAAAAATCTTTTAAAAATATCATAAATTTTTATCAGTTTGTCCCACTTCTTGATGGAGCTTTTGGTTATTAAACCAGTATTTGAAGCAATAAACATAGATGAAGTTTATTTATTTTTAATAATTTTTCATGTAATTTATTTCTAGTTATTTTGTATTTTTTGTCAACAAATTTTTGTATTGATTGCTTATGCCAATATAAATATTTTTAATAATTTAAATCTGGCGTAAACTATATTCTTTACAAAAAAAATTATCTGCAATTTTTAAAGTAACAGTCAGTTTCTACAGCTTTTATTACCAAAATACTTTTATCAAATTTGTTTTAAGTAACAGCTACAAATTTTACAGCCAAAAGTTTTTAAAACCAAAAGTGTACAGTCAAAGCCAAAAATAACAGCTCTTACCAAGTAGACCCAGAGAGTGATGAGGGAAAATATGGTTATAGATAAATCTGAAAATATTTTCTACAGTATATTTGGATAAATCAGTTAAATTAATAATAGCGTTTTAGTTGTTTTTGGTGAAATTGACCGTCAATGCTATCATATATAGTAAAAGCGAAGTGAATTTTCGGAATGAAACTCTCTCATTCACTCTAAACCGTATAATTCGGTTAATAGGTCTATTTTATCGGTTCAAATTAAGTTTTTTTAGATTTCGTAATTTGCTGTACCGATTCTCAATTTTTGGGTTTTTAATTTATGCTGTTTCGTAATAATCGACTTCAAATCATATATGAGTTTGTATTTTTAAAATTACGTTTAATGCTGTAAATATATATATTTCGTTGGATGGTACATGGTAACCTAGAAACTAATTGATCGAAACTTTTTTAAATTTTTTATATCTAGGTTAATTGATCGTTAAACGTAATTCTATTCAAGTGAATAGCACTAACGATCCAACGAAAATTTTAAAACGTTTAATGCTGTAAATTTTATATAAAAGTACCAAATATATAAAATTACATTTAATCCTATTCACTTGCTAATTGATCGAAACTTTTTTTTATTTGTTTTCATCTTTTATGTTGCTTTATCATTTTTATGTGTTTGGTACTTTTAATTTTGATGACCTTTTCTACATTCTCTTTGCGTTTTTTTTTGTTTTCACAAGAATTGTGTTCGTTGTCTCCTCTAGGAAAGATTTCCATGGCCTTGGTTTTTTAGATATTGTTGTGCGTTTTATTCACTTACTAATTGATCGGAAATTTTTTTTTGCTAAATGTTATTTTTCCGTTTTTGATTCTAATTAGTACTCGATTTAGATTATATTTCCACGGATTTGTTTATAAGATCTATATACTTTGTCATATAATCGAGTAATATCTTTGTAATATCTATTACGAAATTCTATGTTATTATCCTTTTATGAATCGATGAAATCCTAACAGTTATTATAGATTTGTCTAATCTAAATAATTTGTTTCATATTTATCATTTTTAATTATAAATGCAAAGTCGTTGATTGTAGATTGCGTTGTATATTGTTCGAAATTATCTAAAAATAAAAAATAAACGAAACCATAGCTTGACATGTGGACTATAAATATAGCCCTTTTATACCGCATTTAAGGCATTATGAGGTCGAGTTTTTTTAGGTTTCAAAGTGTTTAGGGTTTATTAGATAATGTGTTCCTGTTTTGTGAGTTCTATATCTTAATTTTTGCTCTTTGCTTTTGGGTATTGTTTTTCTTTCGAGTATCTCTTTGCTGATTAATTATGCATCTGTCTCTTTATGGTTGTTTCTTTCTTTTATTTTCACTTGCTATTTTGTTTTACTCTTGTAGGTTGCTTTATCTCTTTTGGACATTCCTCATGTTTAAATATCGGTGCTGCTTTGTCAAGGACTCAAGGTATGAGTGTCATGTGTTAATGTGTAACATGTTTATGTGTTCGTTTTTTTTTTTATGATGATGGGTTTGAACTTTGCGTTTAAACACACGAAATACACACCTTCTTTTGGACATTCCTGTTTGCGTTTGTTTTATTATTTTTGTAAGGCTGACCATCATCTCTTATCTTTAATTTTTGCAATTTTGTAGGTGTTCTTTAATGCGCAGATGAGAAAAACAGAGGAAGAATATAAAAGATCGGCTTTTACCAGAAGACTATAGGTGAAGCCGTCGACACCATGTATCTACTAGATCTCTCTCGCTCAACTCTGAAACAAAGTGGAGTGTCTTCATCAGCTTCCTTATCTCTCGACTAAGTGACAACTGACATCAAACGTCTCAAATGGCATGAATGCTGTCTCAGCACATTCCAAATCATCAATTCAAGTGAAGTTACTCGAGCAATCTTTCTTCGTTATGAATCTCGACGTAACCAAACCAATTCTATTTTTAAGATACATAGCAATAAACAGTAAAATTTGTTTCTGCACACTCATATCACTAGCTCATACTTTGTTTTTGTAATTGCAGATTGTTTCGTAACTTGTCATATCATTTGCGTCTTCTGCAATTCCATTGACCAACAGATCCAGAGAAGGTCAAGATAACATATTCAAAAATTCCACTGCATGTCTTTCATCACCTTCATATATTTAGCGCTGTATGCTCTCTTCTTCGGTTACAAGCTCCCGACTCATTCTTTTATCGTTTTTTTCTTAATCCTCTCTCTGCAATATGTGCTTCGATCGTTTATACTGTGGTGATCTCTGCAATACATGTAAATGTCATTCTTTTATGTGTGCATATAGCTGATACTGATTAGGACGATATTACTTCTGATCAATGTTCAAAAAATCGCTAGGCGGTAGCTAGGCGTGTGATGGGGACTAGAGTCTAGGCGGATTAATCGGGGCCTAGGCGGGGCCTAGGCGTTTTCAAAATTTTTATTAATATATTAATATATTATATATTTTGTATTTATATAATATATATTTTTAAAGTTTTTAGTGTTTTATTTGAAAATTAAATTGGTAAATTTTTTGTTTTGGATATAAAAAGAAGGAAAAAAACCACTGTTAAATCATATTCTAAAATAAAGTTTTTTTCTTTTTTTGTGGTTTTGACTTATTTAAACGACATCACATTGAAAAACCAAAAAAATAATAATTGAAAATAACTAAACCAGTTACTAAACCGATTTGAACGACTAAACTGATTTGACCGATTTTGTCCAATTTGGTTCGATTTGGTCCGACTAGAACCGGCTAAACCCGGATACCAATTTTTCTCAGCGATTTTACTAAAATCGGGTCGGTCAGGTCCGACATGTTGTCCTCCTTCTCTTTTACAAACGTAAGTCAACATTAAATTTTTCCATCTCGAAAATTTCTATCGTCATCTTGTGTTTTCTACAAATCTGAGGAGAAAATGGAAGGTGGGTTTTATTGAGATTGGAATATTAATCCTTCATCGTTATTTGGATCAGAGAATCTAGATGACGAGTTGGAGAAGAGGGAATTGTGAGGGCTGAAGATCTTTTCTCTCAGATTCCTCAGCCTCATACACTAAAGTAGCCAATGAAGTTTTTGTCCAGATCATGGAGTCTAAACGCTTATTAAACTCTGATCCAAAGCTCTAGCTCAAAAACAGAGAGAACACCAAGATTTGTTTTCAGTTGCCTAGAACAGTCCTAGAGTCTTCTTCCAAGCTTCTGCTGCAGATACACTCATGGTATGATCTCTTCCTGGTGATGCTTAATGTTCTAACAATTTTGATAGAATTTTAAAGAAGAGAACAACTCTAAAGTCAAAGAATTCCACTGTATGAGTCGTTTGACCAGTTTTGAATTCTGATTTTGGTGATTCGTTGGAAATGCAGGCAGAGATGGTCATGAACTCAACTGGTACGCTTTGATCAAATAAATTATCAACGTGGTTGTACCATAAATAATGCATAGAACTTTGCACTGGTTCTCTATCAGACCCAGTGGTAATTTCTTTGAATATTTATTACTAATCTTATTATCATATATTGCAAAGCTTTACTCACTTAAAAAATCTTGGTTCGCTTGTGCGAATTTATGGTTATTATAGGTAAAACTGAATTTACGCTCTTATGATTGCAGTTAAAAAGCTTACACTGCAACAAACGTTAAAGAAGAACTAGAACCTTCGAAAATAGAGTTTATTCAGTCAAATGTGGTTGTAAAGATGCAGAAGAGAGTCTTTTTTACCTAAGATCATAGAGAGGTTTACAAAGGAAGCTTCTTTGTACTCTGATGATTGGATGAGATAGTTAATGGATAATAACGCAGACGAAAAGCTTGGGGAATCGATACAGAAATGTGTAGAAGGTAAACCCAACTACAAGAAAGCATCTCTGGTTATTGAATGGTTGCCATACAGTTCAAGGTTCCGTTATTTTTTCTCAAAGGACTTGATGGAACAAAAGCCTTGGTGGGTTTAAAAGAATATTGCTTGTGCTCTAAGAACCCTCTCGACCCTAATTCTCTATGCTTTTCAGTAGAGCCTTTGTATGTTTGTAATGAGACAATGGAAGAGAAAAACAAAAAAACAGCCTTTCTTATGTATATGTTTGAATAGTAACCAATATGGGGTCTCAAGTAATAATCTGACCTCGAGTCACTAATCTGCTGAAACCTTAAGAGACATATTTTCGAAGTATCGACTTTGTTCGAAGAGGAGAGAAGAAAATGTTAGTCTTTAGTACGTGTTTTGAGTAGAGTTTTTTTAAATTCTTGGTTTATTAATTATATTTTTCTGAAATCGTTGTTAGTTGTCTTGATTTTCAAATTTTATATTTTCTTTACTCGCAAGGAACATGTACGATTTTGAATACATACGTCCTAGAGCTTTAATATTTTTTGTTTTCTTTGCTGGTAAGGTTTTGTCGAGATTTTCAGTACAAGACACAAACGAATCAGATTGCCTTTTATTCGCTTGATTGGACAATGGTATTTTGTGATATTCGTAATCAAACCCCCTTGCTTATGTCGACTTATGAACGGTTTGGTATCGATCAAGTTGGTGATCAGCTTCCTCTTAAGACGTTGCGTACGTATGTTGTCCCTTACCTCTTCCCTGGCGGTATTGGTAATATGCATATATCTTTAGATTATACAATTTTTATGTACCTTTAAAAATAAATGTATAGATATATAAAAACATAATACTTCAATAGTACGATTTAGCGTTATATGGTCGTATTCGTTTAATTGATGATTGTCGTGCATGCGATGCAGAAATTGAAAGACATGGCTATGGTGGTCTTGGCGGTAATGATCATGATTTCGTTGGTATTGGGCATTACCAGTCTGGTAAAGGTAATCATGATCGTCTGAACTCCGGTGATCGCCATACTGGTGATTGATCTGGTCTTGATACTGGATTCGGAGGTGTTGGTGACAGTGGGGACTGATAACACCATATTTTACATGTTTTTAAGGTTTAGTTTCATAGGTTTTTAGTTCCAATTTGTATAGTTTTTGGATATTTTCATGCATTTAGGTCCAACTTGAGTCTCATTGCATTTTAGATGTCCTAGGTTGTCTTTGCATTCTTTTTGGCTTGCTTGAGCCATTTTCAGGTGTTCTTGGAGTCATAGGAGTTGGAGGAGTGAAGATAGCCATCAAAAAGTTCATTTCGGAATACAAAGATGCAGGATCAGGTTGAGACGTCATAAGTTTGGCATTGGATGAAGGACTTTCCACCGATGGATTGAGCTCAAATTTTAACACGAGATATATCAATGGATTAGCTTTCATTTGGAAGTGGTTTGAGGAAATTCCAACGGTGCGATCAGAAGTTATGCCAATTTCCGTGACGACGGTCCAGTCTGGCGCGCGAAGGAACTCAGTGGAGCTCGCAGCGGTCATGCAGCGGTCTACAGTGACCGCTGCGGGTTCATCCGTCGAAAAAAAAACAGAGAATCACAGCGGTCATGCAGCGGTATGAGCTGACCGCTGTGGATCATCTGAAACTCAAAAATTCGACCCAAACTCTATTAAAAGCCAAAAAACCTAATTTTATTAAAAGAAAAAGTTTTCTTCTTCTAAGAATGGGGCTCGTCCCCAACTCTCTCTTCTTGATGTTTTGGGATTGTTCTTCATACAAATGCCATTCTAGAGAAGATTTCTTCACTCTATCTTTATATTATGCTTATTTGATTCTTGTTCTTCATTTCTATGTCTTTTTCTCTTGTGTTCTTCATGTTCTTGTGAGTTGACTTTTTGTTGGATTTTAGATAATGTTTGATTTGGATGGTTGATGGTTGATTGTTGATGTTTAGGCTTAGATAATCATTTGTTCTCATGTTAGGAGGGATCTTAATGCTAGAATCGAATTGACAACTCATTTCTAGAACTTAAGACATTTCTCGCCCGGAAGGTGTTCGATGAAATGTCTAGAAAACTTCTAAGCATGCAATTCAATTCTTAGCCAATGGAAATTGATGATTAAGGTGAATTGTTGACTTGTATGGACTAATGCTTAATGATTATGGATCATTTAGTTTCGAACGGAAGTTCTTGATAACTAGATGATTTTGTAAATGGATTAGTATCATGGAAGTGAACTAATCTACTTGTGTGATCCATGTCATAAGAATGAATGTGCATTGAATGTTTAGGCATCATTAGTCAATTGTCTTGATGGTTAGATAATGGTTATTTAAGATGATCTTGGATGAGTCTTTCACTTAGGTTGGTTCGTAACGCTAGATTTGTCATGATAAACCGAAACCTAGTACTACACCTTAGATTAGTTAGATTTTTGGTCTCATCCCATGCATTAGGGATAGATTCGAGTAAGCGGTGTTAGTACTAGATTAGGTATGTTCATTCGTTTCTAGATCTTAGGCATTTCACTCATGACCCGAGTTTAAATGAATTGCTTGATCCGAACCTTTTGTGAGCTATGCATATCCTAGCCAACGGAAGTTGATGTTTAGGGTGTTTAGTGAACTAATTGGAATTGTTTCTTAATGCTTGTTAATTATTTAATCACAAATGGAAATTTGTTCTTGATTAGATAATTAACAAGGTGATTAGTGTCATGGAAATGGATTAGTCATATTTGAGAATTCCATGTTCTAAGATAGTGATTAATGCTTCTAAATGATTCATTGTTTGATTGTTACCCATCTCATTGATAGCTTAGTTCATAATCCAACATTTTAGTCTTGTGTTTTGTTTTCCTTCTTGCATTTGTTTCCTTTCTTATAAATTTAAAAACCAAAAACAATGTTTGCTCTAGCTTAAGAAGTTTCTTGCATTCTTAGTGCCTCAATCTTAACCCCTTATGGATTGACATCTCAAGTACTACAATGACATGAGTACACTTGGGATAATTGACACGAAAATATCCCGTATCAGGGACGACGGTGATGATGGTTGTGAAGGATTTTATGGTGGGGAAGTGATAAGCTCAAATTAATACCCTAAAAGTACTAAAGTTTTGTCGGTTGTAATACTTAGGTATCGAGTCCACATAGACTCTAGGAAACACACAATAGATTGAATATATGAGAATTAAGCTAAGTGATCAATGGAATTGAAAACAGATACGTAAATTAAACAAGTTGTAAGTTCGATTGGAGAAAGATAGGTTAAGGGGATTTCTCAGGAAATTAATGAATGCAGATAAACTAACTAATCAGGGTTCAGGTTATGCACGGTTCTTGAACTCAAATCACTAAAGTATAATTAACCAACTCTCGTTGCGAGAATTATCTAAGTCTAAATCCTAGAATTCCAAATCTCTTTGCGAATCCTAAAGTCTAAACCAGCTTTTAGTTCAAGTTTGATTTGTTCACAAAACAACTAAACCAAATCTCTTTGCGAATAGTTATTTTGCTCACCCTAAGTTCTATCAGGTTTCTCAATTGCACTCTCGTGCCTAATCAATTAACCTAAGATCTAAGTTCTAGGTGATCAATCCAGAATTAGCTATGAGAATAACATATGGCGAAGAACTAATTCAGATTATGAACCCTAAACAACTAATCAACCTAGCATTCAAAGAAATCCCTTATGAGAACCTTAAACCTAACAGGAGATCTACCCAGACATGGAAATTGGAACAATAAACATGTTTGAATAAATCATTGAATAAATAATAAGAAAGAGAGTAAAACAGGGGTTCAAAATCTTCTCTCGGACGAACAGAGTTTCAGACTTGTCTCCCTCAAAAGCTCTCTCACCAAAAACCAAAGTAGAATTCAAGCGTAGAATAAAACTTAGCCACCAAAGTGGCTGAAAAACCTAATAAATAACCTAAGACACGTTTTGGGGCTTCTTGTAAATAATAAAGTCTTCTGGGCAATTTGTATTTCTTAAATCTTCAAATAAGTCGCGATCCTTCTGTTTCTTCGACGGGTATCGATTGATACCATAAGTGTATCGATCGATACTCAGGCATCAAATCGGTGTCTCAGCTACAGGATCTCAGTTTGACTCCAAAAAGCTCCAGAATGCTTCAATATCTCCAATAATGCTCCAAACGTATCTAAAACCTGAAAAGACTCTAAAAGACTCTAAAAGACTCCAAAATACTAAAAAGAATCTATAAAAATGACTTATATCATTGCCTAGAACGGGTAAATTAAAACCATGATATATCAGGAAGATCTTAGAGTTAAGACGAAGACGAAGACGAAGACAATAAAGAAAAACAAGAAGTCAAAGACGAGACGAAGAAAAACCGAAATAATAATAAGCCAGAGAAGACGAAGACAATAAAGAAGGAAACCAGAAGAGAAAGACGACGAGAAAATGGCAACGACCTACGAAACATATCGATGTATGATCAAAGAAAAATCATGGATATTGAATTTGACATACTAAACTGGTTCCAAACCCTGCTAGAAATGTTAGAGGAAATGTACGGAAGCTACGATGAAACGATGTAGATTTTTGTACGACGAAGAAATATGTGATTAATACGAAGAAGACAAAGGAGGACAAAGGCGAATACGAGATAAGTAAGAATAATAGAAAGAAGAAAGAAGACGAGGAAAAACCGAAAGAAAAACAAGAAGAAGAAATCGAAGAAGACAAGACGATAAAGAAGAAGAAGTAGAAGTCGAAGAAGATGAAGATGAAGAAGAAGAAGGAAAAGACGAGGAAGATGTAAAAAGGATGATGAGGAAGAAGAAGAAGAAGCTGATGAAAAAGAATTCAGAAAATACGAGGATCCAGACGTTAAAGATGAGGAAGGAGACCAGAAGATAAATATGACAAAGTCTGAGAAGGTGAATATGCGTAAGGAAGCTAAGAAAAACCAGAAGAATAAGGAACCATAGAAGACAAAGAAGACAAATGCAATGAATTAGGAGAAGTCGAAGAACAAGAAGAAGAAGATCGACGAATAAAAACCGAAAGAAAAAAAAAAGAAGAGGAAGTCGAAGAAGACGAAGATTATGAAAAATAAGAAGCCCAAGACGATGAAAAAAATAAGGATCTTATGAAGAAGAAGAAAAACCGAAAGATAAAGAAAAGGAAGAAGATAAAGCAGAAGAAGTAAAAGACGACGAAAAACCATAATAATATGATGTCGAGAAGGTGAAGAAGATGAAAAAGGATAAGAAAGAAGAAGAGGAAAAAAAATACGAAGAAAAACTGAAAGAAAAAAAAAAGAAAAAGAAGTCGGAGAAGATGGAGACGATGAAATTAAAATAAGTCGAAGAAGACGAAGACGATAAAAAAGAGAACGAAGAATACTAAGATGTTGAAGAAGAATAAGGAAAAGAGGAGGAAAACCCATATTTTAGGATTTTGTTTTTTTATAAATATTATTAATCAGAGGTAACACAGATAGGATAACATTTTATTTATATATGATACTATAATGTAGTTGATATGATAATTATATTTTTGCTGTAATTTTGTTTTCAAATTTAGATATACAATTTAAATAAGTGGTTTCGTGCACGGAAGATACAAGGAAATAGTGGTTGAAATGATGAAGCTATTTTGACGGCCAAAAGATGTGTGATTGATATGAAGAAGGAGAAGGAAGGGATAGCCAATATGCTTGAAGGTAAACTAAGAGAACAAAAGAGGAGATGAGAAGTTGAAGGAGACAAGACTAAACATATCTATAGTGGAATTTATCTTTCATGAAGGAGGAAAAAACATACTAGAGATTCTCGAGAAAGAAACAAATGAGATCTAATTGAGAGAGAGAGAGAGAGAGAGAGAGAGAGAGAGAGAGAGAGAGAGAGAGAGAGAGAGAGAGAGAGAGAGAGAGAGAGAGAGAGAGAGAGAGAGAGAGAGAGAGAGAGAGAGAGAGAGAGAGAGAGAGAGAGAGAGAGAGAGAGAGAGAGAGAGAGAGAGAGAGAGAGAGAGAGAGAGAGAGAGAGAGAGAGAGAGAGAGAGAGAGAGAGAGAGAGAGAGAGAGAGAGAGAGAGAGAGAGAGAGAGAGAGAGAGAGAGAGAGAGAGAGAGAGAGAGAGAGAGAGAGAGAGAGAGAGAGAGTTAAAGCCTTCAAGAACATGTAAGTGTAATTTTTTGTAGTGGTAGTTTTACTTCTTTTTTATATATATTCTATTTTTTTAATACTTGAAATTATATATTGTTTAGAGAAACGACTCACGAACCATATCTATGTATGAACAACGAAATTTTAGAGATATTGAATTCGACAATACTAAACCGGCTCCAAACCCTGTTTTAATTGTTTGAGGAAAATTATAGAAGCTACAAAGAAATAATGGTTGAAACAATGAAAATGTTTTGGCGTCGAAAAAATGTGTGATTGTTATGAAGAAGGAGAAGGAATAGATGGAGAAGATGTTTAAAGGTAAATTAAGAGAACAAAAGAGAGAAGGAGATGTAGAAGGAGACAAGACAAAATCCATCTATTGTGGAATTTATCTTTCACGGTGGAGAATAAGAGGAAGAAGAACATGTTTGAGATTATCGAGGAAGAACCAAGGGAGATCTAAGTTAGGAATCTAGAGAGATAGAGAGAGAGAGTAATGGAAACCGAAAATGGAAGATTTTGATTCAAAGTTGAATATGGCGAGGAAGAAGACGAAGATGAGACGAAGAAACACGGAAGAATAAGAAGTCGGAGAATATGATGATGATGAAGAAGAGGGCGAAGAAAAGTCGGACAAATAAAAATCCGGAACAAGAAGAGGACGAAGAAAAACCGGAAGAAGAAAATGAAGACAAATCTTAAGAAAAAAGAGGAAGAATAAGCCATAGAAGTTAAAAACAATAAGGAAGAAGAAGAAGAAGTCGAAGACGATGAAGAAGAAAAATAAAAGAGAAAGAAGACGGCGAAGAAGGAAAATGATGTAGAAGAGGGAGAAGAAAATGACGAAGAAAAACCGGAAGAGTGAGAGAGTAAAAAAAGGAATTCATAGAAGCCAAAGATGATGAAAAAGAAGAGGAAGAAGACAAAGACGAAGACTAAGATGATGAAGAAAACGTCGGAAAATGACAAAGACAAAGAAAAAGAAAAACCATAAGTAGAATAAGAAGGCGGATGAGACCAAGACGTTGAAGAAAAAGAAGGAGGAGAAAGTTAAGGATTTGGAGAAGAAGAAGGGGAAGAAGGAGTATAAGAAGACGAAGGTGATGACGAAGAAGAAGAAGAAGAAGCCTAAGACAATGAAAAAGAGAAAAGGAAAATACGAGGGAGAAGATAAACCGAAATTTAAAGAATAAGAAGAAGAAGGCGAAGCATAAGATTTGAGGATGAAGACGTGACGAAAAAAAACCAAAAGAATAATAAGCAAGAGATCGAAGACGAGATGAAGAAGGAAAACCCGAAGAGATAGACGAAAACAAACCGAAAGAGAAAGAAGAAGAAGAATTGTTGGAGAAGACAGAGATGATAAAGGAAAAGAAGTAGAAGTCAAAGACGATTAAGAAGAAGAAAAATGAATCAAAGGTGATAAAAAGAAGAAGGAAAAGACGAGGAATAACCGATTAGAGCGAGAGACACTTACGACAAAATGGAGAGAGAGTTATAGCTATGGAGAGATAAAAAAGAATTGCTTTCCATATAATGTGTGAGTGAATAAAATATTATTCAATATGTTCTCGAGCTCTATGATTGTCATTGCTTTATTTCGTATTTTTTTATAAATAATATTGGTTGTTAATTCTCTTTTTTTTTTGGATTGATCGTAAATCTAACATTGTTGTTATATTTGTGTTTGTTTTTTTATTGGTAATAAAGTTAATAACTTAATGATGTAATTAGTTTATGAAATCTATATGCCCGCGCGAGCCGCGGGCTACTCGCGCGGGCTACCTACCTAGTACATTAGAAAAGGACTTTTCAAATAATAAAGAGAAAGATATTACATCACAAAACATTCATCGGTATTATTTTTATTTTAAACACAAGTATATGACTAACAAGATTAGACAACCTCGTTTTTTATTTTCACAGGTATACATATGGGCGATTCTAAGTACGTCTAGTTAAGTTCAAATAAAGCTTTGAGATTATAAGGTCCAGTGACATTAGGCGGTCCACTCCAAATCAGCTCTGCGATTTGTTGATAAGCCTTCTCCGTCAAATGAGAGGCATCGAAAAACAAATAATCGGTAACGTTTTCGCATAACTCGTAACTTTGTCCCATTCGGCCTCCACAAGTATTGATTCCTCTGAATGGTCCGCTTCCACAACAACCCATATTCCCTACCTTAAACCCTTCAAAACAAACAAACAAACAAACAAAGACACAAAACTTTCATAAAGCTACTCTAAAACATCAATCTATTACATATAATGTAATTACCAAGTTACCATATTTCGAAGGATTGTTGATTCTTTCCAATAAAGAAGTGTGATAGTCGTGAAGGGCATATCTGAATCCAGATAGTTGACGTTGTAGCCGCCTTAAAGCATCAGGAAACTTCTTGTTGTGCAAATCGATCAGCTCGGTGACGTTTTTGTTACAAGATCCTATGTTTGTTGTGTCTAAGATCAATGCGGCTGGTGCACAATCGTATGCTCCAACATTCAAGAATCCGAACTTCCTTCCTCCCATTTTATACACTTCCTGAGAAACATAACATATACCTCTCATTATTAGACCAAATGTTCATAAAATTTTAGATCAGTTTTCGATTTTAGTTTTACCTCAACCACGGATGAAGTGTTACCAATAACAAAATCAACGAATTTCTCTTTGGTATTGGATTGGAAAAGTGAAGAGTTTGCACCCAAGGGATAAAATAAGTCGTTGGCTCCAATATTAAACAGATAAACAGCTGTTGAGAGAATCCTCTTGGCTTTTACATCTCCTAACTTAGATCTCAACCTCCTTTCAACGTTCTTGAAGTTATTTAACTGTGTTCCCAAATCTATCACCTTGAACGGTGAAGAAGGGAAAAAAAAAAAAAAAGAGAGACAAAGTGTAATTAGTCAAATAAGAGAGATATTTTGTTTTTTAATTATTATTTGCATGAAAAATATATTAAAACAAAATCTCTATATTATTATTAAAACATTATTCGTAAATTTCAACACAATTTTTATAAAAAAATTATTCCGGGCTATATAACTAGGGCGAGTTGAATCCTAGTTTATATTGAAAGAGAAAAAGTAGTAAAAATTGATGATATATACCATTCCGGGAAAGGTTCCGACCAAAGCTCCGGCACCGGCAGAAGCAAAATTAGCTCCATAGATAAATTGATTGCTACTGTTGCTTGGTTGTAGATTTGGTGGGATCAACGGTAAGTGTGCGTTCTCAGCTGTCACGTTAGCGACCAGTTAAAAAAAAATGTAAAAAATTTCTGTGAAATAAAATTAATGAAAAACGGAGTAATATTGTTACCTATGAAATCGGAAATCAAACGTCCGTCGGAGACTCTTCCGGTGGGAAATTTGAAAAAGGTTTGACCGTACGGCGGGAAATTCGATTGGACGGTGGTATTGATGTAGTTGTTGTTTCCGGCATCGAACAGAGAATCTCCGAACACGAACAAAGCAGCTTTGTTTGTGACCAGATTATTATTCCCTGTGCAGTTGATTGAGCTGATCGATAAGATTATTGTGTAGACGAAGAAGATGATCGAAACTAATCGAAGGCTTTTCATATTTAGTTTTGTGTTCTTAATTATACAAAAGTAGTTGCTCTGTTTTCTGTATGTGAAGCTTTGTCTTACTCTTATATGTTTTTCAAAATGTTTTTATTCCACAGTTTGTTTGGTTGCTTTTTTATTTATTTATTTTTGGTGGAAAAATGTTGTCAAGTTGTTTTTCTCAAGCATGATTTTCAAATGCACGACTTTGAATCTAAATCGACATGATGTGTTTCTAACTGCCTATAGATAAAAAAAGTATGAAGTTGACCAAGAGAAGTTAAATATACTTTCTAACTGCCTATGCAATTGTTTTGATTTTTTTTTTTTGGCAATCTATTCGATCTATTCTAGAAAGAAAAACGAGCTATGCAAACACAAATCTAAAAACCAATCCCAAATTGCTGTTTAGCTCTGAATTCACAAAAGTATATAGTATCAACTACTTAACTCTGAATTCACAAAATTATATGAGTTTTGATCCAAAACTTCGAGATTACAAATAAAAAAGAAAATACTAACAATAATAATAAAAGTAAAATATGATGTTAAAAGATTCAACAGTTTGAATTGATGTATTTCAAAACTATAACCGCGTGAATCTTCGTATTTCAGCACACACAAAGAAATAATTGGTTAGTTGGTAATAATGCTTTAAAACAGTTAAAACCATGTAAATTTCTGAGAAATTTGTCGACTTAATTAGTTCCAATTTCGAAATAATATGTTCTACAATTAGAAGCAACTGTATAAAGCCAGCAAACGACGATATGCCACAAAGTTGGACCGTGGTTCGTTCGTGTTTGGTGGCTAATCTTCACTCTTAAGGTACAGAAGGAGACCTAAAGCAGTAACATGTTTCGTGTGGAACAAGTATCAAATATTTTAAAGTTTATTTATGTAGAACCACTAGTAATATTCTAGGAAAAATATAGATTCATAACTACTACACGTACGCAATGAAGAGTGATGATAGTTGATTAAGGAAAAATATACTGATTCACAGAATAAATCTGTTCAGATATGCATTTAGTCAAGAATGTATGCTGAACAAATAAAACCTTTAAATGTAAAAATCACTAATGAAAGTTTAATTACTTTGAAATTCAAAAAAAAGTTTAATTACTTTTTGCCAATATTCAAAAAATCGCTAAGCACTTGATAGGGACTAGCACTTAGGTGGATTAATCGGAGTCTATGCAGGGCATAGGCTTTAAAAAATTATTTATGATTTATTATATACTTTATATTTAATTAGATATTTTTAAGTTTCTTGTGCTTTATTTGAAAATTATATAGGTGAAATAGTTGAAATAAAATAGTGAGCTAACACGACAACCTAGACTTCTAAAATTTGGGTACCCAAAATCCGAAAGAACCGAACCAAACCTGGATGGGTATCCGAATGCCCATGCCTAAAAAATATAGTGAAAACAAAATATAAAAACATAATTTGAAACTTGATAAGAGTAAATTAGAATGCTGATTTATCTCACCGTTTTTAGTTAAATCGTTTCGGTTATGACCGATTTGGCGCCTAGACCCCGCATAGACCGGGAATTATTATCACTACAAGAAAACACGCGATTTGTGATTGCAAAACCCGTTGCAAATCAGGTTTTGCGACGGATTTGCGAGGACCATTAATCCGTCGCAAATCAAATCTCCTCACAAATCCGTCTCAAATTTGCAAGGAATTTTTTCCGTCGCAAATTTGCGAGGGACAATTTCCGTCGCAAATTTACAAGGGACATTTTCCGACAGATAATATCTCAATAAAAAAATACAGATTTCCGACGAATAATTTTCTAAACTATTTTGAAATTCATAAAAAAAAATTGGACTAAAATTACCCACCAATTTTTGACCGCCACGAACATATAATCTAAATCTAAAAATCTTATACTTATTTAGCCAAAATTCCCTCCCTACGGCCGGTCGGCCGCCTTGAGTTGTCTTTTTCTCATCCTTTCTCGTTTTCCTTCGCTCCGACGTTTTCTTCTTCATGAGCATCAACTCCATCGCCGTACCTATAGTTGCTGTTACCGTGAAAAGAATGCGACGATATTTTCAAAATAAACATTTTACTACTTAAATAATTAGTTTTTTTAAACACCATGCAACGATATTCCGAATAAAAATGATTTGTTTTTTTTCTTTAAATATATATTTAAATACTTTGACATTACATTTAAATTAGATATAAACAGTGTTCTAAAATATATCGGATGTTAACAGAACAGTAGATCACCGTATAGCGCGTGGACTTATATGCGAACGTTTGATTTGTTACTAATTACATAATCTAAAACATATATACTATTTACATAAAAGGAATTAACCAAAAACATAATTTATTATTATTAATGTGTTTGTTATTGAAACAAAATTCCTTTTATCGTTTATTTTTGTTAATATTAATGCGTTTTCATGTTATTGTGTTAGAGATAAATATAATTCTGAAAATAATTGTAAATTTACAAAATCCAAAAATCTAAAATTTGAAATTTAATATGATTTGTTTGTTAATATATCATTTTGTTTATTTTGCATTGTTAATTCTTTTTCGTTTTATGTTATTTTATTAGAGAAAAAAATAAAATAAAAAATTTGAGTTTTATTGCTATCTAGATGATACACATGAAAATAATAAAATATTTAGATTTTAAAATTGATAACCCTTGTAGTTATGAATCCGTATAATTATATTCTAAATTAAAACCCTGTTAAGTTATCAACAAATTTTGTTTTACGATTTACAATTAAAAATTAGAAAATGATTTATATTGGTTCCAAAAACATAATTTCTATTATATTGTAGTTTCTATTTATTTATTTTTTTACTTTTTATTTTAGTAATTTTCATTTAGAAAACATAATTCTTTTTTAAAAATAATTAAAAATAAAAAAGTTTATAATATTGCATTGACACATATTACGATCTAAATTAACAATGACACATTTCACGATCTAATGAGTTATAATTATCCTACGTGTCACGTTCACGTTGAACGATTAAGCTTTATATAATAAAATTCTTTTTTTATTGTTATTAATTAACTTTTCTTAAAGCCGAGAACATAGAGAGTGAAAAGGGAAAAATATGGTTATAGATAAATCTTAAAATATTTTCTACAGTATATTTGGATAAAGAAGTTAAATTAATAATAGCGTTTTAGTTCTTTTTGGTGAAATTGACCGTGACCGTGACCGTGAGTGCTATACATTAGAAAATGACTTTTCAAATAATAAAGAGAAAGATATTACATCACAAAACATTCATCGGTATTATTTTTATTTTAAACACAAGTATATGACTAACAAGTAACAAGATTAGACAACCTCTTCTGTATTTTCACAGGTATACATATGGGCGATTCTAAGTACGTCTAATTAAGTTCAAATAAAGCTTTGAGATTATAAGGTCCAGTGACATTAGGCGGTCCACTCCAAATCAGCTCTGCGATTTGTTGATAACCCTTCTCCGTCAAATGAGCGACATCGAAAAACAAATAATCGGTAACGTTTTCGCATAACTCGTAACTTTGTCCCATTCGGCCTCCACAAGTATTGATTCCTCTGAATGGTCCGCTTCCACAACAACCCATATTCCCTACCTTAAACCCTTCAAAACAAACAAACAAACAAACAAAGACACAAAACTTTCATAAAGCTACTCTAAAACATCAATCTATTACATATAATGTAATTACCAAGTTACCATATTTCGAAGGATTGTTGATTCTTTCCAATAAAGAAGTGTGATAGTCGTGAAGGGCATATCTGAATCCGGATAGGTTACGCTGTAGCCGCCTTAAAGCATCAGGAAACTTCTTGTTGTGCAAATCGATCAGCTCGGTGATGTTTTTGTTACAAGATCCTATGCTTGTTGTGTCTAAGATCAATGCGCCTGGTGCACAATCGTATGCTCCAACATTCAAGAATCCGAACTTCCTTCCTCCCATTTTATACACTTCCTGAGAAACATAACATATACCTCTCATTATTAAACCAAAAGTTCATAAAATTTGAGATCAGTTTTCGATTTTAGTTTTACCTCAACCACGGATGAAGTGTTACCAATAACAAAATCAACGAATTTCTCTTTGGTATTGGATTGGAAAAGTGAAGAGTTTGCACCCAAGGGATAAAATAAGTCGTTGGCTCCAATATTAAACAGATAAACAGCTGTTGAGAGAATCCTCTTGGCTTTTACATCTCCTAACTTAGATCTCAACCTCCTTTCAACGTTCTTGAAGCCATTTAACTGTGTTCCCAAATCTATCACCTTGAACGGTTAAGAAGGAAAAAAGAGAGACAAAGTGTAATTAGTCAAATAAGGGAGATATTTTGTTTTTTAATTATGATTTGCATGAAAAAATATTAAAACAAAATAAACTTTATTTTTTCTTAAATTTTAAAACAATTTTTGTGAAAAAATTATTCCGTGCTATATAGCGCGAGTTGAATCCTAAATTATATTAAAAGAAAGGAAGTAGTAAAAATTGATGATATATACCATTCCGGGAAAGGTTCCGACCAAAGCTCCCGCACCGGCAGAAGCAAAATTGGCTCCATAGATTAATTGATTGCTATTGTTGCTTGGTTGTAGATTTGGTGGGATCAACGGTAAGCGTGCGTACTCAGCTGTCACGTTAGCGATCAGTTAAAAATAAAATGTAAAATTTTTCTGTGAAATAAAATTAATGAAAAACGGAGTAATTTTGTTACCTATGAAATCGGAAATCAAACGTCCGTCGGAGACTCTTCCGGTGGGAAATTTGAAAAAGGTTTGACCGTACGGCGGGTAATTCGCTTGGACGGTGGTATTGATGTAGTTGTTGTTTCCGGCATCGAACAGAGAATCTCCGAACACGAACAAAGCAGCTTTGTTTGTGACCAGATTATTATTCCCTGTGCAGTTGATTGAGCTGATCGATAAGATTATTGTGTAGACGAAGAAGATGATCGAAACTAATCGAAGGCTTTTCATATTTAGTTTTGTGTTCTTAATTATACAAAAGTAGTTGCTCTGTTTTCTGTATGTGAAGCTTTGTCTTACTCTTATATGTTTTTCAAAATGTTTTTATTCCACAGTTTGTTTGGTTGCTTTTTTATTTATTTATTTTTGGTGGAAAAATGTTGTCAAGTTGTTTTTCTCAAGCATGATTTTCAAATGCACGACTTTGAATCTAAATCGACATGATGTGTTTCTAACTGCCTATAGATAAAAAAAGTATGAAGTTGACCAAGAGAAGTTAAATATACTTTCTAACTGCCTATGCAATTGTTTTGATTTTTTTTTTTTGGCAATCTATTCGATCTATTCTAGAAAGAAAAACGAGCTATGCAAACACAAATCTAAAAACCAATCCCAAATTGCTGTTTAGCTCTGAATTCACAAAAGTATATAGTATCAACTACTTAACTCTGAATTCACAAAATTATATGAGTTTTGATCCAAAACTTGGAGATTACAAATAAAAAAGAAAATACTAACAATAATAATAAAAGTAAAATATGATGTTAAAAGATTCAACAGTTTGAATTGATGTATTTCAAAACTATAACCGCGTGAATCTTCGTATTTCAGCACACACAAAAAAATAATTGGTTAGTTGGTAATAATGCTTTAAAACAGTTAAAACCATGTAAATTTCTGAGAAATTTGTCGACTTAATTAGTTCCAATTTCGAAATAATATGTTCTACAATTAGAAGCAACTGTATAAAGCCAGCAAACGACGATATGCCACAAAGTTGGACCGTGGTTCGTTCGTGTTTGGTGGCTAATCTTCACTCTTAAGGTACAGAAGGAGACCTAAAGCAGTAACATGTTTCGTGTGGAACAAGTATCAAATATTTTAAAGTTTATTTATGTAGAACCACTAGTAATATTCTAGGAAAAATATAGATTCATAACTACTACACGTACGCAATGAAGAGTGATGATAGTTGATTAAGGAAAAATATACTGATTCACAGAATAAATCTGTTCAGATATGCATTTAGTCAAGAATGTATGCTGAACAAATAAAACCTTTAAATGTAAAAATCACTAATGAAAGTTTAATTACTTTGAAATTCAAAAAAAAGTTTAATTACTTTTTGCCAATATTCAAAAAATCGCTAAGCACTTGATAGGGACTAGCACTTAGGTGGATTAATCGGAGTCTATGCAGGGCATAGGCTTTAAAAAATTATTTATGATTTATTATATACTTTATATTTAATTAGATATTTTTAAGTTTCTTGTGCTTTATTTGAAAATTATATAGGTGAAATAGTTGAAATAAAATAGTGAGCTAACACGACAACCTAGACTTCTAAAATTTGGGTACCCAAAATCCGAAAGAACCGAACCAAACCTGGATGGGTATCCGAATGCCCATGCCTAAAAAATATAGTGAAAACAAAATATAAAAACATAATTTGAAACTTGATAAGAGTAAATTAGAATGCTGATTTATCTCACCGTTTTTAGTTAAATCGTTTCGGTTATGACCGATTTGGCGCCTAGACCCCGCATAGACCGGGAATTATTATCACTACAAGAAAACACGCGATTTGTGATTGCAAAACCCGTTGCAAATCAGGTTTTGCGACGGATTTGCGAGGACCATTAATCCGTCGCAAATCAAATCTCCTCACAAATCCGTCTCAAATTTGCAAGGAATTTTTTCCGTCGCAAATTTGCGAGGGACAATTTCCGTCGCAAATTTACAAGGGACATTTTCCGACAGATAATATCTCAATAAAAAAATACAGATTTCCGACGAATAATTTTCTAAACTATTTTGAAATTCATAAAAAAAAATTGGACTAAAATTACCCACCAATTTTTGACCGCCACGAACATATAATCTAAATCTAAAAATCTTATACTTATTTAGCCAAAATTCCCTCCCTACGGCCGGTCGGCCGCCTTGAGTTGTCTTTTTCTCATCCTTTCTCGTTTTCCTTCGCTCCGACGTTTTCTTCTTCATGAGCATCAACTCCATCGCCGTACCTATAGTTGCTGTTACCGTGAAAAGAATGCGACGATATTTTCAAAATAAACATTTTACTACTTAAATAATTAGTTTTTTTAAACACCATGCAACGATATTCCGAATAAAAATGATTTGTTTTTTTTCTTTAAATATATATTTAAATACTTTGACATTACATTTAAATTAGATATAAACAGTGTTCTAAAATATATCGGATGTTAACAGAACAGTAGATCACCGTATAGCGCGTGGACTTATATGCGAACGTTTGATTTGTTACTAATTACATAATCTAAAACATATATACTATTTACATAAAAGGAATTAACCAAAAACATAATTTATTATTATTAATGTGTTTGTTATTGAAACAAAATTCCTTTTATCGTTTATTTTGTTAATATTAATGCGTTTTCATGTTATTGTGTTAGAGATAAATATAATTCTGAAAATAATTGTAAATTTACAAAATCCAAAAATCTAAAATTTGAAATTTAATATGATTTGTTTGTTAATATATCATTTTGTTTATTTTGCATTGTTAATTCTTTTTCGTTTTATGTTATTTTATTAGAGAAAAAAATAAAATAAAAAATTTGAGTTTTATTGCTATCTAGATGATACACATGAAAATAATAAAATATTTAGATTTTAAAATTGATAACCCTTGTAGTTATGAATCCGTATAATTATATTCTAAATTAAAACCCTGTTAAGTTATCAACAAATTTTGTTTTACGATTTACAATTAAAAATTAGAAAATGATTTATATTGGTTCCAAAAACATAATTTCTATTATATTGTAGTTTCTATTTATTTATTTTTTTACTTTTTATTTTAGTAATTTTCATTTAGAAAACATAATTCTTTTTTAAAAATAATTAAAAATAAAAAAGTTTATAATATTGCATTGACACATATTACGATCTAAATTAACAATGACACATTTCACGATCTAATGAGTTATAATTATCCTACGTGTCACGTTCACGTTGAACGATTAAGCTTTATATAATAAAATTCTTTTTTTATTGTTATTAATTAACTTTTCTTAAAGCCGAGAACATAGAGAGTGAAAAGGGAAAAATATGGTTATAGATAAATCTTAAAATATTTTCTACAGTATATTTGGATAAAGAAGTTAAATTAATAATAGCGTTTTAGTTCTTTTTGGTGAAATTGACCGTGACCGTGACCGTGAGTGCTATACATTAGAAAATGACTTTTCAAATAATAAAGAGAAAGATATTACATCACAAAACATTCATCGGTATTATTTTTATTTTAAACACAAGTATATGACTAACAAGTAACAAGATTAGACAACCTCTTCTGTATTTTCACAGGTATACATATGGGCGATTCTAAGTACGTCTAATTAAGTTCAAATAAAGCTTTGAGATTATAAGGTCCAGTGACATTAGGCGGTCCACTCCAAATCAGCTCTGCGATTTGTTGATAACCCTTCTCCGTCAAATGAGCGACATCGAAAAACAAATAATCGGTAACGTTTTCGCATAACTCGTAACTTTGTCCCATTCGACCTCCACAAGTATTGATTCCTCTGAATGGTCCGCTTCCACAACAACCCATATTCCCTACCTTAAACCCTTCAAAACAAACAAACAAACAAACAAAGACACAAAACTTTCATAAAGCTACTCTAAAACATCAATCTATTACATATAATGTAATTACCAAGTTACCATATTTCGAAGGATTGTTGATTCTTTCCAATAAAGAAGTGTGATAGTCGTGAAGGGCATATCTGAATCCGGATAGGTTACGCTGTAGCCGCCTTAAAGCATCAGGAAACTTCTTGTTGTGCAAATCGATCAGCTCGGTGATGTTTTTGTTACAAGATCCTATGCTTGTTGTGTCTAAGAGCAATGCGCCTGGTGCACAATCGTATGCTCCAACATTCAAGAATCCGAACTTCCTTCCTCCCATTTTATACACTTCCTGAGAAACATAACATATACCTCTCATTATTAAACCAAAAGTTCATAAAATTTGAGATCAGTTTTCGATTTTAGTTTTACCTCAACCACGGATGAAGTGTTACCAATAACAAAATCAACGAATTTCTCTTTGGTATTGGATTGGAAAAGTGAAGAGTTTGCACCCAAGGGATAAAATAAGTCGTTGGCTCCAATATTAAACAGATAAACAGCTGTTGAGAGAATCCTCTTGGCTTTTACATCTCCTAACTTAGATCTCAACCTCCTTTCAACGTTCTTGAAGCCATTTAACTGTGTTCCCAAATCTATCACCTTGAACGGTTAAGAAGGAAAAAAGAGAGACAAAGTGTAATTAGTCAAATAAGGGAGATATTTTGTTTTTTAATTATGATTTGCATGAAAAAATATTAAAAAAAAATAAACTTTATTTTTTCTTAAATTTTAAAACAATTTTTGTGAAAAAATTATTCCGTGCTATATAGCGCGAGTTGAATCCTAAATTATATTAAAAGAAAGGAAGTAGTAAAAATTGATGATATATACCATTCCGGGAAAGGTTCCGACCAAAGCTCCCGCACCGGCAGAAGCAAAATTGGCTCCATAGATTAATTGATTGCTATTGTTGCTTGGTTGTAGATTTGGTGGGATCAACGGTAAGTGTGCGTACTCAGCTGTCACGTTAGCGATCAGTTAAAAATAAAATGTAAAATTTTTCTGTGAAATAAAATTAATGAAAAACGGAGTAATTTTGTTACCTATGAAATCGGAAATCAAACGTCCGTCGGAGACTCTTCCGGTGGGAAATTTGAAAAAGGTTTGACCGTACGGCGGGTAATTCGCTTGGACGGTGGTATTGATGTAGTTGTTGTTTCCGGCATCGAACAGAGAATCTCCGAACACGAACAAAGCAGCTTGGTTTGTGACCAGATTATTATTCTCTGTGCAGTTGGTTGAGCTGATCGATAAGATTATTGTGTAGACGAAGAAGATGATCGAAACTAATCGAAGGCTTTTCATATTTAGTTTTGTGTTCTTAATTATACAAAAGTAGTTGCTCTGTTTTCTGTATGTGAAGCTTTGTCTTATATATCTATTTTCGAAACGTTTTTATTACACAGTTTGTTTGTTTGTTTTTTTTTTTTTGTGAGAAAATGTTATCAAGTTGTTTTTCTCAAGCATGATTTTCAAATGCACGACTTTGAATTGAAATCGACATGATGTCTAGCCTATATATAGAAATTATGAAGTTGAGCAAGAGAAGTTCGATATACTTTTCAACTGCCCATGCATTTGTTTTGATATATATATTTGTTTGGTAATCTATTCGATCTAATCTAGAAAGAAAAACGAGCTATGAAAACAAAAATCTAAAAACCAATTCCAAATTGTTGTTTAGCTCCCAATTCACAAAAGTATAGTATCAACTACTTAGCTCTGAATTCACAAAAGTATATGAGTTTTGATCCAGAACTTCGAGATTACAAATAAAAAAGAAAATACTAAAAGTAATAATAAGTAAAATATGATGTTAAAAGATTCAACAGTTTGAATTAGGCCTGAGCATTCGGGTATTCGGTTCGTTTTCGGATAGGAACCGATCGGGTCCAGGTCTTTCGGGTATAAGGATTTTATACCCATATAGGAACCGATTGCGTTACGGTTCGGTTCCAATCGGTTCCGGGTCGGTTCGGATCTTAATTTACATATCCGAAAAAACCAAAAAAAATCGGGTTGAATTCGGTTCTGGTTTTTTTGGACCCGAATGATCTATAATATACCCGAAATCATGAAATTACCCGAAATGGAAGAAAAATATCTGAAACCGAAAAAAAATATTCGAACCTAAAACAGTTTTAAACATTGTTGAAACATGAAGTAGAGAGTAGACAGATAAAGTTTGACATAAAGAAAGATAAAGTAGAGAGTAGACAGATACAAGTTCATGAAACTTATGAAAAATGAAACATGAAGTAGAGATTAGAGAGTAGAAAGTAGAAACAATATGAAACTCATGTTTGATACTTGGATCTCTCTCTCATATCTTCAAGACATAAACATAAACAAAATATAGAGCAGCAAATCAGCAAATGTCAATTTCAGATTCAATAACAATTTCAAATTCAATACGAAAACATAACAATTACCTTATAACAGATTCAATAACACTTTCACTTCTCAGGTTCCTTACAAGTTTAATTCAGGTTCAAACTCTATAGAAAAATGAAAGAATATAAGGTTACAAATAAATTTTATAAACCATAATTAAAACAGAGTTCAAATGAAAGAAATTACCTCTCATAAGATCATCTTGCAACTCTACATCCGCAAGCATTTGTTCAACTGTTATCACACCTTTTTCATTGATATGAATCTCACATTTTAACCACTGCTCGGTGTACATTAACACTTCAATCATGTAGTGTGTCAAACAGCTCCTATATGGGTCTAATACTCTCCAACTAGTGCTAAATGCCGATTCTGATGCTACTGAAGACACTTGCATTGCAAGTATATCCCTAGCTATTAGTGATAGAAACGGATACTTTGGACTGTTTTTCCTCCACCAACATAACACATTGTACTCTGAACCCTTCATAAGTTTTGGTTTCTCCACACTCTCTTTCAAATATAAATCCAACTCATTCGTTGAATCTTCAGTTCTTGTTTCATCTACAAGCTCTTGGTAGAGGTTATCCACTCTTTGATAACCAATACCATTACTCAGAACTGTTCTCTCAAAGATGTCACCTCTAACTTGCTCTTGAGACTGAGAAGATATTCCTTGGGACTGAGAAGATGCTCCTTGCGACCCACCACTAGCAGTTTTATTCACTAAACTATTGTACTCATCAAACAAACGCTTCAACATTAGCTCCACTGAATCATAAAGATGAATAGCCTCGTGACTACCTTTACCATAAAGCTCATCAAAACAGAGCTGAGCAAACTTCATCTTCTTCCTTAGGTCAAAAACACTTGCTACTATCAAAAGCTTGTTCATTTCAACCTTATTCCCAAACGGATTCCAATACTTTTCTAATTTCCCAATCATAGCTTCAGTTTTGCTCATCAATTCTACATCAGGACATGGACTCTTACTTAGTGCACTAATGTTTGTAGTAATGATGACTTTCTCATTGTAGATTTTATGTGCAGCTACAGAAGTTGAAGCTGAAAGAATCAATGTGGAATTGTAAAATATGATAAGGAACTGAACCAACCTGTTAACAGCTTTCCAATCACTCGTAGATGGTGGTCCAATTCTCTTTTTCCCGTCCACAACTTCCATAAAGTAGTCGTTATACGGCTTATCTTCAGCTTCCATCTTCTCAAATGCTAATCTGAACTTCATTGCTTGCTCTAGCATGAGATAAGTTGAATTCCATCTGGTCTTGACATCTAAAGGTAGGCTTCCTCTTGTTATCTTTCATGTTTCTACACGAAACTCAAATGACTTGACTCTGTTTGTTGAAGACCTCACATAGGTAATACCGTTACGAATAGCAGCCACACTGTTATCTATCTCCTGCAAACCATCCTTCACAATCAAGTTCAGTATATGAGTGGCACACCTTAAATGCAGAAACTCTCCTTTGAGAACCAATGCATCTTCTCCATTTTGCTTGAATGCTTCCTTGAATCTCCTCATAGTTGAACTGTTAGCTGTGGCATTATCTACGGTGATGCAGAAGACTCTCTTGATGTCCCACTCTTCTAAACACTTAAGTAAAACATTACAAATTGTTTCACCTTTATGATCAGACACATTCTTGAAACCTATTATCAACTTCCTTAAACGCCAACTAGCATCAATATAATGAGTTGTTATTACCATATAACTAGCTCCAGTATGTGGAGCAACCCATATATCTGTTGCCAATGACAACCTCTGCTTGTTCTGCCCAAGAATCCTCTTCATAGCTGCTTTCTTTGTAACATACATCTCCACAATATCTCTTGTGGCTGTTCTCCAAGAATGAGGACTATACAGTTGAACTTTTGAGGTGAAATGTTTCCAAGCTAAACTCTCTATGAACGCTAATGGCAATTCTGCTAAAACTAGCATCTCATTTGCAGCTTCCCTACACACAAGTTCAGAGACCTTACCTAAACCCAGATTCCCAGCATCACCAGTAGGAGTTAGAACAGTTTGATTACTCTCTTTGTGAGCAGCTTTCCATGACTCATATGACTTGCAACCAAAATTGATATGTTTCTTCAGATTGGATGTGCCAGACTTGGTTGGACAACACATTTCTTTACCACAATAATGACAATTACATTTGTCATAATTGTCTTTGTGTCTGCTGTAGTGTTCCCAAACCCAATACCTTGTCTTAGTACCAGAACCACTCACTCCTGCAGTTTCTTTCCTCTTGCCCTTATTTCCAGCTTCAACATCATCATCTGTTCCATCAAGTTCATTATCTTCATCCATTGTAAAATCAATGTTTTGTGGTGGATGCTCAGAAGACGCCATCTAGTGGCGGAGATGAAATCATTCCAGAGACACAAAGAATCAATAACATCACAAAAAATTAAAATTTGAATTTAATGATTCGATCCTAAAGCTTTGAGACATCTGACATCTAATATAGAAACTAAGAACAAGCAACAGAATCAAAAGACATTTACAAAGAAACGAAGCTTGTAAACATATATTAGCAATGTACGTATAGCAAACAAAGAAAAAATCTTAAGCTTCTAATCAGATTACAAAATGAGAGAGCTACCGAGAACATGATTCATGAAGGCATGAACACAAAAACAAGATCGAACAAAGATTGATGCTTCAATTACAGAAAAAAAAATGGAGTTGTAAGAATTAAGAAAGACTGAAAGAGAGTAGTACCTGTTAGAAGGGGATTTAGCACTCCCCCGGTTTAACCCGGTTTGAATTAAGATCAGCCCAACTCCGACATCAAAGCCCATCAAAATCGACTTACGAAATAAAAGGAAGATCTCCTTTTATTTGATAAAGGCAAATCCCGAGAAAATAGGAAGTTATCCTTATCTACTCCGGGAAATAAGGATAATCGCCATTATTAATTCAAGAAGGAAAAGGAAAATCGACGGACCTCGAGACTTATAAATAGAAGAGCTCATCATTCATAATAATCATTTCAACATACTATGTAATTAGAACTACGACCAGCTTGATCCCTTTCGAGGGTACGTAGGCAATCCATCTTGGGTCCAGCTATGATTCTAGTAAAATAATTTTCCTAAACCCTAAACTGAATTCGCCGATCTACGATATGTGCGAATTCTGGTTCTTACAATTGACGCCGTCTGTGAGGAATGGAGAATTATTAAACCCTAGAAATCTGAAGCTCGAAGACGACATGAACGCAACCCTAAAGACCTCGCGATGACAAAAACCGAGCTTCTTAGCCGGTGACATCTACGATGTCTGATGAAATCTCCGATCTCTCTCATCATGATTGCCGACCATGTTCTCCGACAACGCAACCGGTCTAAAACAAAAAGCTAAGTTTCATTATAATCAAGTTCAATCGTCTTTTTTTTTATCGTCAATTGGTTTAAAAAAAAAAAAATTGGTTATCTTCTTTACATGCTTCTTCATCGAATCGCAGGCAACAAAAAAAGAAGAAGAAACTTCTCCTCCTTATCCGATGAGAAACTCGACAACTCCGTTTTGAGATAGCTAACGTAGCCAAAGCATCTCCATCTCAATCTACAATTGACGATTCTAGTAAACACTATTCCATAACTAGGTCGCCGACATCTGGAACCAAATTGATAGTCGCGCTCACGAAGCTCAATCTTCCGAAGAACCATCTTTCCGAAGAAATCCCTGGAGAAATCTCGCCGTCATCTTCAACTCCTCGAAATCGGAGATAATTCCTTCACTGGAGAAGTCCCAAACGAATTAGAGAAACACCATCGCGAATCTCGAGCCTCATCGATCTCAGAACCTCCATATCTCTCGCGATACTCACCGACTTATAAAAAAAATAAAAGAGACTCAACACTCGACCCCATCTCTGTTTCTCGGAAGTTATATCCGTCCTCCGATCGCACCACGACCACAGTCAGTAATTCGGCAACGCGTCGAGCTTCCCGGAGCTCCGCCACCGCCGCCACTACTTAACGCCGCACCTTCAACAAAATCAAGCCGACATGAAAGGGATCAGGTTTCTTTCCTTTTGTTGGGCTTGCATAAAGATTCTCAGCCCATCTGATACTAGGCCCATGACCTGGCCCAAAATAATGTGACGATTGAAACCCAAATTACTCACAAACCCCACCTTGGGCGATGTCATCACGATCGTTCTCAACGGTGAATCCGATGCAGCTCCGGTCAACTCGAATCTGGTGAAACTCCGCCCAGACCTGCATCTTCCGGTGAATCACCACGTTTCTGACCAACGCCGTCAGCTCCGACGCCCATGAATAACCTCCGAGACATTCTCCTTTTTTCGCTTCGGCAACTATGGCGAAGAAAGCACACGCCGCTTCCGTTTTCCGATTTCATGGATCAAACACATCACCGGCGTCATTAACTTCTGTGATCTCAGAATCAACGATGAACAGCCCGTATTACTCTACTCTGTTACCATTGAATTCGTCGGTGATAAGAAAAATTGTCAGAAACTTCGCTATCCCAAGCGATCTGCAGCTCGATCTCTTCCTCTGGTGATGACGACGATTCAGAGATCCAATTTCGGGGAAGAACACAAACGAAATCTCATATCGATGAACTCTTTTAAACCCGAGCTTCATCATTTGGCCCCGAGCCGTGTTCGTCTCGGCGGAGATAACAGCCGGCTATCATCGATTTTAGAGCAGAAAAGCAAGAACGTTGCAGTCTCCGAATCAAGCTGAGATTCATGGAGAACAAAAAAACAAAAAAAAGGGAAGAAAAGGCGTTGGAGAAGAAGTCTCGTATGGACCATTTGCTATATGGGCCTCACTTAATTATTTTAATTTGGGCCTATCAAAGTCCAAATTAAGGTGGTCATATGGTTAACATCTAAATCAAGTGGTTTACTTTCTCGTGCAAATAAAAAAAAAAGTGAGGAGAAGAAGGAGAAAGAAGAAGACGCAAATTAATTGGTTCAATCAATAACCAGACCGGGGCCGAGTTCAAAAGTTTCGGTTCGCTAACTGAACTAAGCCAGATGTTTCAAATCAACAACACGGCATCAATACTCTAGCCAAAGTTCGGGAAAAGAAGAAAAACAAAAAAAACAAAAAAAACGTTCGCCGATCTCAACAATTACGCAAAAGCTAAGTATCATTTTATTTTCCAAGTACTATGATCCAAAAATTTCAAAGAAAAAATATCTTTCACATTTTTATCAAGAAATCGCAGGATTTACAAAAGTTGTCGCTCCAGCTAGAACGCTTCGGCAGCGCACAAGCCATTATAACGACATGCAATCAAGAGCTTCAGCTCGTCAATCCATCTCATCATTGCTCGTCGAGCTATCTCAAGTCTTAGTCCATCTACCAAAATATTCTCAACTCGTCAACCGAGCTCCCCAAAATTCAGGTATCACCTATGGAAAAATATCTATTTTTCGAACATGTTCTGTTCAAACTCAATCACAGGGTCCGTCCATCTAAGCCGAACTACGGTTCGCAAAAAAAAAAAAAAAAAAAAAAAAAAAAAAAAAAAGACGCTCGTATACCGAGCTACGATACGCTCTCCTACCGAGCTACATCTTCTACCGAGCTACGCTCAATTATCAAGACAATCTTGCCTACCAAGCTACATTCGATTATCAAGCTACGCTCATCTACCGATTTCAGTTCAGTTCATCAGTTTCAATTTCAGTTTATCGGTTCATCGATTTCAGGTCAATTTTAGAATATCAGAATATCAGTTCGGCTATTTTGATTCAGAATTTCAGTTCTCCGGATTCGGTTCAGAATTTTAGAATATCAGTCGGCTATTTTGATTCAGAATTTCAGTTCGCCATATTCGGTTCAGAATTTCAGTTCGGCTATTTTGCTTCAGAATATTAGTTCATTGGTTTTAGATCAGAATTTCAGTTCATCAGAATTTCAGTTCATCAAAACTTCAGTTCGTCAGATTCAGAACTTCAGTTCGTTAGATTCAGAACTTCAGTTCGTCAAATTTAGAACTCCAGTTCGTCAGATTCAGAACCTCAGTTCGTCATATTCGGTTCGAAACTCCAGCTCTTCAAAAGCCGAGCTCCATAGTTCCCATCAAAAGCCGAACTCCATAGTTCGCACACATAAGCCAAGCTTATATGGCTTTCACAATTCATATTTTTCAAGCCGAAACCATCGCAGTTCGCCGAACTCAAACAGTTCGTACACTCATAAATTGAATTCATGCAGTTCACCGAACTCAAACAGTTCGTACTCTCCTAAGCCGAACTCCACAGTTCGCACAACAGTCTGAAACGACTAAGTAATTTAAAGCTGAACTCGTATAGTTCACACTTTAAACTATCACAGTTTCACACATCGATGTCCTGGCCAGACGATCTGTACAAATATATAAGCCGAGCTTTGTTTCGCATGCATCCTCATGGTGATATGGATAACACACCTTCCATGTTAAGCCGGGACCAGTCCCGTACTATATTCGCTCTGAGGCCATCCGAACTTCCTTCCTCCCATTTTATACACTTCCTGAGAAACATAACATATACCTCTCATTATTAAACCAAAAGTTCATAAAATTTGAGATCAGTTTTCGATTTTAGTCTTACCTCAACCACGGATGAAGTGTTACCAATAACAAAATCAACGAATTTCTCTTTGGTATTGGATTGGAAAAGTGAAGAGTTTGCACGCAAGGGATAAAATAAGTCGTTGCTTCCAATATGAAACAGATAAACAGCTGTTGAGAGAACCCTCTTGGCTTTTACATCTCCTAACTTAGATCTCAACCTCCTTTCAACGTTCTTGAAGCTATTTAATTGTGTTCCCAAATCTATCACCTTGAACGGTTAAGAAGGAAAAAAAAAATAGGGACGAAGAGTAATTAGTCAACTAAGAGAGGTATTTATTTAATTTTTAATTATTATTTGGATGAAAAAAATATTAAAACGAAATTTATAATGAAAGAAAGGAAGTAGTAAAAATTGATGATATTTACCATTCCGGGAAAGGTTTCGACCAAAGCTCCGGCACCGGCAGAAGCAAAACTAACTCCATAGGTAAATTGATTGCTACTGTTGCTTGGTTGTAGATTTGGTGGGATCAACGGTAACTGTGCGTTCTCAACTGTCACGTTAGCGATCAGTTAAAAAAAGTGTAAAAATTTTCTAGAAAATAAAATTAAGAGAAATACCCTGAAATAACATAATTTTGTTTTTGTTCCAAACCTAGCATAAATTTAAAATTATGAAAATAGCATAAATAATTATGTAAAAAATATTTGTTTACCCAAAATAAATTTAAAATTTATGTTTGGAATCAGTATTTCCAATTTAAGGTTTAGTTTTTTTCCCCATTATGTAAGAATTTATGTTATTTTAATATTAAATTTGTGCTATTATTGTCCAAATTTGAGTTATTATTATCATTTGAGATATTTGCACATGATGTTACTTATTTCAGCTTTCATTAGTAAGTTAGCACTTTCAAAGTGCTAAAAATAGTTGTTACTTTTTGTGTGAAAATATGATTTTACCATTGTTATTGCTGCATCGTGTACCGTACATCTACATCGTATACCATACACGCCGTACTGCACATGAGCAAAAATGAGTTGAACAGTAAAATAAGTGCTATATTTTACTAAAGTCTTAAAAAGTGATAATTTGCTAATGAAAGTTGAAATAAGTGACATCTTATGCAAAAACTCTTTGTCATTTTTAACTAGTGATCCTAAGTTTGGAACAAAAGATTTAAAATGTACTATTTTTATCAATTGCGCCAAAAATTATTGAAAAACAGAGTAATTTTGTTACCTATGAAATCGGGAATCAAACGTCCGTCGGAGAATCTTCCGGTAGGAAATTTGAAAAAGGTTTGACTGTACGGCGGGAAATTCGATTGGAGGGTGGTATTGATGTAGTTGTTGTTTCCGGCATCGAACAGAGAATCTCCGAACACGAACAAAGCAGCTTTGTTTGTGACCAGATTATTATTCTCTGTGCAGTTGATTGAGCTGATCGATAAGATTATTGTGTAGACGAAGAAGATGATCGAAACTAATCGAAGGCTTTTCATATTTAGTTTTGTGTTCTTAATTATACAAAAGTAGTTGCTCTGTTTTCTGTATGTGAAGCTTTGTCTTACTCTTATATGTTTTTCAAAATGTTTTTATTCCACAGTTTGTTTGGTTGCTTTTTTATTTATTTATTTTTGGTGGAAAAATGTTGTCAAGTTGTTTTTCTCAAGCATGATTTTCAAATGCACGACTTTGAATCCAAATTTTTTTTTTTTTTTGGATTGATCGTAAATCTAACATTGTTGTTATATTTGTGTTTGTTTTTTTATTGGTAATAAAGTTAATAACTTAATGATGTAATTAGTTTATGAAATCTATCTGCCCGCGCGAGCCGCGGGCTACCTACCTAGTACATTAGAAAATGACTTTTCAAATAATAAAGAGAAAGATATTACATCACAAAACATTCATCGGTATTATTTTTATTTTAAACACAAGTATATGACTAACAAGATTAGACAACCTCGTTTTTTATTTTCACAGGTATACATATGGGCGATTCTAAGTACGTCTAGTTAAGTTCAAATAAAGCTTTGAGATTATAAGGTCCAGTGACATTAGGCGGTCCACTCCAAATCAGCTCTGTGATTTGTTGATAAGCCTTCTCCGTCAAATGAGAGGCATCGAAAAACAAATAATCGGTAACGTTTTCGCATAACTCGTAACTTTGTCCCATTCGGCCTCCACAAGTATTGATTCCTCTGAATGGTCCGCTTCCACAACAACCTATATTCCCTACCTTAAACCATTCAAAACAAACAAACAAACAAACAAAGACACAAAACTTTCATAAAGCTACTCTTAAACATCAATCTATTACATATAATGTAATTACCAAGTTACCATATTTCGAAGGATTGTTGATTCTTTCCAATAAAGAAGTGTGATAGTCGTGAAGGGCATATCTGAATCCAGATAGTTGACGTTGTAGCCGCCTTAAAGCATCAGGAAACTTCTTGTTGTGCAAATCGATCAGCTCGGTGACGTTTTTGTTACAAGATCCTATGTTTGTTGTGTCTAAGATCAATGCGGCTGGTGCACAATCGTATGCTCCAACATTCAAGAATCCGAACTTCCTTCCTCCCATTTTATACACTTCCTGAGAAACATAACATATACCTCTCATTATTAGACCAAATGTTCATAAAATTTGAGATCAGTTTTCGATTTTAGTTTTACCTCAACCACGGATGAAGTGTTACCAATAACAAAATCAACGAATTTCTCTTTGGTATTGGATTGGAAAAGTGAAGAGTTTGCACCCAAGGGATAAAATAAGTCGTTGCCTCCAATATTAAACAGATAAACAGCTGTTGAGAGAATCCTCTTGGCTTTTATATCTCCTAACTTAGATCTCAACCTCCTTTCAACGTTCTTGAAGTTATTTAACTGTGTTCCCAAATCTATCACCTTGAACGGTGAAGAAGGGAAAAAAAAAAAAAAAAAAAAGAGAGACAAAGTGTAATTAGTCAAATAAGAGAGATATTTTGTTTTTTAATTATTATTTGCATGAAAAATATATTAAAACAAAATCTCTATATTATTATTAAAACATTATTCTTAAATTTCAACACAATTTTTATAAAAAAATTATTCCGGGCTATATAACTAGCGCGAGTTGAATCCTAGTTTATATTGAAAGAGAAAAAGTAGTAAAAATTGATGATATATACCATTCCGGGAAAGGTTCCGACCAAAGCTCCGGCACCGGCAGAAGCAGAAGCAAAATTAGCTCCATTGATAAATTGATTGCCACTTTTATTATTATTGTTAGAACTTCGAGATTACAAATAAAAAATAAAATTCTAACAATAATAATAAAAGATTCAACAGTTTGAATTGATGTATTTCAAAACTATAAGACCATCTCCATTGGAGGTTCATATCTATTTTTTGGCCCAGTATCATATGCAAAAACCAATTAAAAAAAATGAAAATGGGCTTATAACTTAAGAACCGCTCCTTAGCTAAGAGTTTTAAGAGACCGTCTCTTAAAGGACGTGGCGGCTTAGGTTTGGACGATTTTTTTTTTTTGAGTCTCCTTCGCCGGAGGAAGGAACACCAGCGTCTCACTCTCTCGCCGAGCTTCTCTCCGGTCTATCTCTGGTGGCCATCCTCTCCGGTTACTAAACTTCGTACCGTTTGCTTCTGGAGAAGCCGAGACGACGGAGACGGAGGTGGAATCGAGCGAACCCGAAGTCCAGGTTTTTCGATTTCGGCTCACTTCGAATTGATTATGTGGGTTCTGTATTGGGGTCACAGCTGCTTTTGGTGTTAATGTGATTGTTTAGGTTAATAGATTGTGTTGGTGTTGTGTGTGTTGAGATTCGGTTCTGTCTCAGCTTATGAGGAATTGATATGAGATGTCTGTGTAAACTGGATTGCTCCACATCACAATCAGTTGTAGATTAATCAGGATTGTTTTGCTGAGTTCTCTAAAAAATAGATTTTTATGCTGAAATGTGTATTGGTGATTAGGTTTCGAAAATGAAGGCTGAGTATATACCACCAAGAGAGGATGTCATTATGCAGGACGAGGAGAGAAAGAAGTTGCAATGAAGCTGGGAAGCTTATTCTGCTTCCTCCTTCACTTGATGACCTCAAGAAAATTGCAGGTAAAACACACAAATCTGAAATTTCAAATTACACAAATTACACAAATTTTGTTATTTGTCATAGATTGGATCAGCTGTAGGTGGTACTTCAAGTGCTTTCATTGGATTTAACCACGGTATGTCTTTAATCTCTCATTGATTAATTTGTTTGAGTTGGTATCCTCTTGTGAGAATTTCTGCAATTGAGGTCAGTTGTTTGTGTCTGCTTCTAATCAACATAGGGTGTATTAAAGAAAGAGATATCGTTTAGAGTGTGTTGAAATCAAATGACTTAGAGGGTAAATGAATGTAAGTTTCGGGGATTTAGATTTTTGGTTTTTTTAAGAATCTCTAAGGGGTTCATCAATGGAAGAGTAAAAAAGACAAAGGTTCTTAACTATTCAATAATAACAAAAACTATTAAAATAATGTTAAGAACCCCAAGGGGGAGTTCACAAATGGAGATGCCGCGTGAATCTTCGTATTTCAGGACACACAAAAAAAATTGGTTAGTTGGTAAAAACAGTTAAAACCATGTAAATTTCTGAGAAATTTGTCGACTTAGTTCCAATTTCAAAATAATATGTTCTACAATTAGAAGCAACTGTATAAAGCCAGCAAACGACGATATGCCACAAAGTTGGACCGTGGTTCGTTCGTGTTTTGTGGCTAATCTTCACTCTTAAGGTACAGAAGGAGACCTAAAGCAGTAACATGTTTCGTGTGGAACAAGTATCAAATATTTTAAAGTTTATTTATGTAGAACCACTAGTAATATTCTAGGAAAAACATAGATTCATAACTACTACACGTACGCAATGAAGAGTGATGATAGTTGATTAAGAAAAAATATAGTGATTCACAGAATAAATCTGTTCAGATATGCATTTAGTTAAGAATGTATGTTGAAGAATAAAACCTTTAAATGTAATAATCACTAATGAAAGTTTAATTACTTTGAATTTCAAGAAAAAAAAGTTTAATTACTTTTTGTCAATGTTCAAAAAATCGCTAGGCGGTATCTAGGCACTTTGATAAGGGACTAGCGCCTAGGCGGATTAATCAGGGCCTAGATTGAGCATAGGCGTTAACAAATTATTTATTGATCATATAATTTATATTTATATTAGATGTTTTTAAGTTTCTTGTGCTTTATTTGAAAATGATGTTGGTGAAATGGTTGAAAATAAAATAGTGAGCTAACACGACAACCTAGACTTCTAGAATTTGGATACCCGAAATCCGAACCGAACCCGGGCGGTGGACGGGTACCCGAATGCCCATGCCTAAAAAATATAGTGAACAAAAATATATTTAAAAAAAACATAATTTGAAACTTAATAAGAGTAAATTAGAATTCCGAATTCTCACCGATTTTAGTAAAATCGTTTCGGTTATGATCGATTTTCCGTCTAAACCCCGCCTAGACCGGAGATTATTATGGAGATCATACCTTGTAAGAGTTAGAAAATGTTCATTTGAGTATTTGTAAAAAACTCACCTTTTATTGAATATAAATTTGAGTTAATCTCTTTGAAGCTTTTAAGCTTGTCTCTTGTTTTTCTAGGCTTTTAGATGGATTTCTTAAGCTATGAAGCATCTTGGGTCATTGTCTTTATGTGGATTCACTCAGACCTTGCCTTGTGTTCTTATCACAAAGTCATTCCTCAACTTTGTATGACGAACTTTGATCAAGTCCAGCTTGTAGGCCTTAAAACCATGTGAACTAAGAAAGCTGGATTCCGATCTTATATCATTGACAACACTGGGTCTGTCAATAGTGCTTATAACATTAGTCCCAAAATTTTATAAAGAACAACATATAAGTTATCCCCTACTACAATGGTGTCAAAGGGATCCATATAAGTTGACACAATCTCGTTCACGAGTCCAACCAAATTACTACGACCAAAAATTAATTTAATAAACAATGTATAACAATCAAATATACAACCCACATATCGCATGGACAATCATCTAGTAGTTAAAAAGAAAACAAATGACAAAAACCGCTCAAAATAAAATATATCAAACATGATAATGTAAATGGTGATATTGTAATGATCTTAATCGATAATCATCCTAGAAAACGTATATTAAGATAATGTATTATCATCATCAAGCGTGGTTATGTTTAAGAAAACTAAAATTGAATCTATTCGACCAATATATGTTTTGTGGGTTCACAATTTTTTTTTGTGGTTATGGAATAGAAAAAACGATACGACATTTTACTTCCGTATCCAAACAGTAACTTTTCTTTGATCGTTGATTCTAACCATAGTACAAAAACACATACACACAAAGAAAGGTAAGTTTATTGAATTTGTAATGTTATTGAATTATTAAAATATCAAAACTCAAAATAGATCACAAATATTACTTTCCAGTATTAGAAATGGCAGTATGTATGATCGGTATTGCAGTGATGGGCGGAATTCGCTATCCCTTGAAATCACCATAATCGTAGGGCCTCGAGGTTGGCTTATCAGGAGGTTGAAAAATTCGATTACGTGCAATTTGAGCAGCTTAATTTTTTTTTTATTGTTTTTTTTTCTTCTTATAAACTGTTTATGGAATTGGATTGTTTGATTAAGTTTTAAGTTGCTTTTTTACTATTATTTGTTATTTTAAATTAAATATGAAAATGACATATTTTATAGATTTATGTAGGTCATTCAAATACGTTGGATAATCATTGTGGATATTGATAGTCAATGATTCCAATATGAAACAGTTAAACATCTCTTGAGGTTACCTTGGCCTCTCCTAACTTAGACCTAACATTTTTGAAGTTGTGTAATTGTGTTCTCAAATTTATCACCTTGAGTCGTAAAAGAAAAGTAAATATGTCAAACAATTATAATCAATTCAACCTATAAATTATACAAATTTGAAGAAATTTGAAGTAATACCATTCCAGGAAAGGTTACCATCAAAGCTCCGGAACTGGCGGAAACAAAACTAATTCCGTAGGTTAATCTGATTTATTAGAGAATTATTTTGTTGTGGAGAGAGTACGGATTTAAGTAGTTTAGCGATCAAATCATCGTGGCCATTGGCTCATTGCGTAGGAGGCTATTGTTGTATACAATGTGGCAAATAGAAATATAACGTTTTATGGTTTGACTATTATGCTAGGTGAATAGTGGAATAGCATAATAGTTGAATGATCGAATTGCGGAAAGAAGTGAGTTGGGTAAAAAATTTGCAGAATAATATAAACCACACTTAACCGAAAATATGTATATAAATATATAACGGTTTGCCAATCCCCTCTAATACAAAATCAATTTGGTGGCCAAGTTTTAAGTCAAGCTAACCAATTAACACAAGAAACTCGTAGGCATGGGCACCCGGTTAGTTTGGGTTATTCGCTTCGGTTATTCTGGTTCTTGGTTTGTTCGGCTTTGGGAAAAAAATTCGCTGAATTAAACCGAAGAAAAGTTTGATTTGGCTCGGTTCGAAAGTTGGTTTATTCGGTTTGGTTTGGGGGTACGAAAATTAATGCCGAGTTGGAACCGAATTTTTGAAGTTATTCGGTAATTAGGGCCTACTTTCAATTAAATGGGCCAAACCATGTAAACAAATGGGCCAAAGCATGTTTATAGAATTTAATAGCAGATTTGTAGTTAACCAAATCTAAATGGACCAAAAGCGTGTCCAGTAAGTAAGAGATTACACAAACACCTCAAAAGACCTAAAATTAGGGTTTTGGCAGATACGACGGCAGCAATGATGACTCACATCAGATGCAAATAGAGAACCGTTACCTTTCGATTCTCATATTACAGAGATGAATCGATGGTCTTTGTCGATGATTACCAAGAAGATTTCGCCGTATGAGAAGTGTTGTAATCAGAGCCAGGCTTCGAAAATTTGGAGTTTCTGTTTCAGATCGAAACTTGAGAGGAGAAGAAAGGTAACAAAATTATGTTTTTAATTGCTTACTAAAAACCGAACGGTTTTTTACTATACCGAACCAGGGACCTGAAAGTGTGAGCTTTCTGTAGAAGTATCGTGAAGATTGGTGAAGTCTGGTGAATTCTGCAGTCATGCTGGAACAACAACGGAGATGTTGGAACAAGAAGACTGCAGAGCTGGAACATTAAACATGAATTTTTTAATGACGTGGCAAGAGTTGCTAAGGTGGACTCGTACGACCAGTAATCTAACCTAGGAGCTCTTTGCTGTCTTCTATAAATATGAAGCAAGGAGGCTTAGCAGAGATTAGCCGTTCTTAGATATAAAAGTGAGAGATAAGCTTTTAGAGCAGAACTATAAGAAGCATTTAGTGCAGAACGGTGAGAGAAACATAGAAGTCACAATAATTGTGATTCTAGTGTTTAAAGTAGTTAGAAATCGGTTGGTCACAAGCTAAGGGGTTGTCTTAGGTTGTGTGTAAATCCAACTAAAAGTGTTGTAAACATCTTATAGATTTCTAATAAAGATAAACTCGGTGCGCCGGAGTTTAGAGAAACCGCTGTCGATCCATCTGCTTTTTTAATTGGTATCAGAGCGGGCATCTGAACCAAGTTGTAAACTTTACAACAGGTGAAGATCCTACGGAAAGATGGACGTAAAGGAGCTGGTGTTTCTGCACGGAAATTCTACTCTGGAGAAAGGTAACTATGGTCATTGGAAGATGAAGATGAGAGCGATAATCAGAGGAATCCACGAGGATTCGTGGACTGCTGTCGAAAATGGATGGACTGCTCCTACGGCGAGGGGTGAGAATGGTGAAGATGTTCCTAAAGACAAGTCGCTATGGACGGATGATGAGAAAAGCCTAGCAAAGTACAACGCTAAAGCTCTGTCAGCAATCTTTAATTCCATTAATGAAAATCAGTTCAAACGTGTAGAATGTTGTGAGTCAGCTAAGGAGGCTTGGGATAAACTGAAGAAAACTTATGAAGGAACCTCAAACGTGAAAAGATCCAGACTTGATATGCTTGCAACAAAGTTTGAGAACATTTTGATGGAAGAAAGAGAGTCCATAGAAGAGTTTAGTGGGAAGCTCAGCGCCATTGCTAATGAAGCTCAGAATATGGGGAAGAAATATAAGGATAAGAAACTTTTGAAGAAACTGTTAAGAAGTCTTCCTCCTAAGTTTGAAACCAAGAAAACAGCAATGGGAACGGCTCTGGATACTGATAGTATTGACTTCGATGAAGTGGTTGGACACTTGCAAGCGTATGAAATGGAAATCCCTGCAACTAGGACAAGCAGTTCAAAGGGAATAGCTTTTGTTGGTGAAGAAAGGCAGGACATTCAGGAACTTAAGAACGAGATCGGGTTGATGGCTAAGAACTTCAACAGAGCCTTGAAAAGGGTTGAAACAGGGAGCAAAAAGATGTTTTCTCGATCCCAATACAATGAAAGGGAGCGAGATAGGTTTGTGAAGAAAAATGATCAACAGTGCCATGAGTGTCAAGGATATGGTCATTTCAAAGCAGAGTGTCCTACTTTAAAAATACGAGAACTCAAGTGCTTTGAGTGCAAGGGGTTTGGTCACACAAAGGCTGAATGTATAGGCGGTCAAACAAGAAAGGATAAATCTTATATTAGGATGAGTGAAAGCGAATATGAGGATGAAGAGGATGACTCAGATGAAGTGACAGGATATGTAGCTTTCATCGTAGCCATTGACGAAACCAATAGCTCTTCCGACAGTGAAACATATGTGGAGATCAAAGAACACTCATCAGAATCAGAATCTGAAAC
Organism: Eutrema japonicum; assembly: GCA_030161315.1. Lineage (NCBI taxonomy): Eukaryota > Viridiplantae > Streptophyta > Magnoliopsida > Brassicales > Brassicaceae > Eutrema > Eutrema japonicum. Next base: position 49,219,804 of record BSQW01000008.1, on the reverse strand, counting down.
GGAGTTAGTGGGACATTTATTTGAGAGTGAAGTAGAGGAAGACTATGTGGTTGATGTTCAAGCTGAGTTCCGGAAACTGTATGAGAGCTGGTTGCTGCTTGGTAAGGAAAAGATTGCCTTGGTTGAAGAAAATGAGAATCTTCAAAATCAGAATAAGAGACTGAGTGAGTTACTAGATGTTGAGAAAGAGAAGACTAGATCTCTTAATCATAATCTGTCTGAAACCAGAAAGAAGATTCACATGCTGAACAATGGTACAAAAGATCTGGATAAGATTCTCTTTGTTGGAAGAGTGGGAAACAGCAACTTCGGTCTTGGATATAACGGTGGTTTGTCTAGTGGAGAAACTCGTTTTGTGCGTGGGAACAGCTCTCACAATGTTCCAACAGAACTAAGGAATGATCAACTAAGGAACAAGAATAAAGCTGCTCAGATACATGTCAAACGTGTTAATGGTTACTCTTCTGGACAAAGGAAGGATGTGAGAGGCTTAAGGAACCGTGGATGTTTTTATTGTGGAAAAGTCGGACACATTAAAAGATATTGCTACAAATTTGCTGATAAAGTGAGAGGATTGATGAGGCATGGGATGGTCTATCCGAACTTCAAAAGAGAGTCTCAGGTTTGGGTTGCGAAGTCTGACTTAAGATGTCATGTTGCGTACACTTCAGTAAAATCTCTTTATACTAAAAAGTGGTATTTCGATAGTGGAGCTTTTATACACTTGACTGGAACTCAAGATAATCTAAACAATTTTACTGAAGTCAAAGAGAGAAAAGTCACATTTGGAGGTGGAGCACAAGGTAAGATCAAAGGAAAAGGAGATCTACAAAATTCTCAGTTACCTAAGTTGGAAAATGTGTACCTCGTACAAGGTCTTACTGCCAATTTAATCAGCGTGAGTCAACTATGCTATGAAGGGTTGAGTGTGACGTTCAATAAAGTAAAATGTTGAGCATTTGATGAGCAATATCAAATTGTTCTTTTTGGAGTTCGAAGTGGAAATAACTGCTACATGTGGGAACAGTCACATGCCTGTTTGAGAGCTGAGAAAGATGATCCATTGTTATGGCATGAGAAGCTTGGACACAAAAATGTCAGAAATATGACTAAGATAGTCAACCAAGAACCTGTGAGAGGTGTTCCGGAACTAAAACATGTTGAGAAGATTATGTATGAAGCTTGCAACCAAGGAAAACAAATCAAGGTTCATCATAAGAAGGTGCAAGGATTTCAAACTACTAAGGTACTAGATCTTATCCAGATCGAAACTTGAGAGGAGAAGAAAGGTAACAAAATTATGTTTTTAATTGCTTACTAAAAACCGAACTGTTTTTTACTATACCGAACCAGGGACCTGAAAGTGTGAGCTTTCTGTAGAAGTATCGTGAAGACTTGTGAAGTCTGGTGAAGTCTGCAGTCATGCTGGAACAACAACGGAGATGTTGGAACAAGAAGATTGCAGAGCTGGAACATTAAACATGAAGTTTTTAATGACAGGGCAAAAGTTGCTGAGATGAACTTGTACGACCAGTAATCTAACCTAGGAGCTCCTTGCTGTCTTCTATAAATATGAAGCAAGGAGGCTTAGCAGAGATTAGCAGTTCTTAGATCTAAAAGTGAGAGATAAGCTTTTAGAACAGAACCGTAAGAAGCATTTAGTGCAGAACGGTGAGAGAAACATAGAAGTCACAAGAAGTGTGATTCTAGTGTTTAAGATAGTTAGAAATCGGTTGGTCACAAGCTAAGGGGTTGTCTTAGGCGGTGTGTAAATCCAAGTAAGAGTGTTGTAAACATCTTATAGATTTCTAATAAAGATAAACTCGGTGCATCGGAGTTTAGAGAAACCGCTGTCGATCCATCTGCTTTTTAAGGACCGAGCTAAAATTGGAGAGCTGCATATCGGTTTGCAGCTCAAAACCGAATCTAAACAGAGATGGTTCGGTCCGTTCGGTTCCATTCAGTTTGGACCGAATGTCCAGACCTACAAGAAATATTAGGCCCTTAGAGTTCTTTTTGTATTATTTTCATGTTTGAAACCAAAATGCTTCAAAATATTTATGTAGCTATTTCTATGCCTGAAAGATTGAGAAAAGGAAATATAACCACCTTTTTATATATATTCAACGCATAGAAATAATAATACTGCCCATTTTCTCACAAAGTTGTAAAATTGCATAATCCGGAAGAAAAAAAAAAACACAAAGGAGCAGCATTTGGCTTTGTGATTAGCTTTAGATAGTGAAAACGACGTTCTCCGAAAAGCAAAAACGAAAAAAAAATATAGGAAATTGAAAAAAAAAATTATTATTAAGAAATGATCATATATTTGGTATATACAGTGTATATATACTAGATTAGGCTCCACGTATACCCGATATTTATAATTTTGAAATTTTATAACTCGTCAAAAAAAAAAAACCAAAAACGAAAAAGTGAAATCGATAAAATAAAATTGAGAACGTCGATACGAAATCACCCACCGATAGAGAAATCTATCACCCAGCGATAGAGAAACCTAACAAAGTAATTGTTCTTTATTTATTTTGAATCTTCTATTTTTTCATATTAATTTTTGTTACATGTTTCCAAATATTTTATTTTTTAATTAACTCTTCTTTTTATGATAAAGTTAAATTTTTCTATTTTCTTGTTTTCCTTAGAAATTTTACCTTTTAAGATTAGGAATCAGTTATAAATTTTCTGAATTTTTTAAATTTGCTTTTTTATTAACTTTAGATTTTATGATATATTTACATTTTTTCTTTTTCCTTTTTATTCAGTAACTTTAGATTTTAGGATATATATAAAAAAAAATCTTTTATTGTTAACTAGATAAGTACCCGCATATATGCGGATTTGTAAATTAATATTTTATAACCCGTGAAACAAAAATTAAACAAGAAAAATATAAAACAAAATTAGATCACCCGTTAAAATATATAATACATAAATTTATAAACATAGTTTAAGATAAAATAAATATATACCTTGAAAGAAAAATTTGGTGAAAAGGTGCAATAAAAAGTTTTGGATACGATTATTGGAATTTTAATTTTTTGGTGTATAATTGACATACTACCAAATTATAGTTTATATATAAGTGAGAAATTAAAATTCTTTTCCTTTTATGATTAATTTACTTAACCTAAAGAGAAAAACTAAGGAATGTTTTTTTCTTCTTTTTCTATTAATTTTTAAAAATTTTAATTTTTTTTAGTAACTTTATCTTTTAAGATTATGAATCGATTATAAAATTTTCAGAATTTATAAGTTTTTTTTATTAATCGATTTTAAATTTTTCCAATTTTGACTTGACACGTGCCGCGATCAGATGAATTAAAACCTTTGAAACATTCAGTTTTATATAATAAGAAAATTTCCTTATTCTAAACTGAAATAAGATTTTTCCTTTTTTTTTTTTTTGCTTTTAATTTTCTTATTATAACCTGAAATATCACTACAAGAAAACACAGTTTTTGTGACTCTTTTTTTTGTCGCAAAAAAGTGGGACGAAAATGTGACTAATTTGCGACCATTTTACGACTACTCGAAATGCAGTGGCAAAACAGTTGCAAATTAACGGCGAAACAAAGGAGTCACAAAAAGGTCTCAAATTTGCTACTGTTTAAGAACTTGCAAAAGTAGTCCCAAATTTGTGACTGATTTGCTTCGGTTTAGCAACTCCACTCGATTTTTTTTAAATAAACATCAAATAATATACAAAAAAAATTCAACACTTACAATTTTTAAAATATAATCATTTTATAAATCCTAAATTATAAACCCTAAACCTCTAACCCTTAATCATAAACTCTAAATCTTAAATTGTAAAATATATTTTTGAACAGCTATGTACCCAAAATCATTGTAAAGTGATATTCAAACTTATATATTCTTAAAGTTTAGGGTTTATGGTAACATGTACACTAATTTGCAAATCCAATTTTTGTGACTAATTTGGAACTAATTTGAGACTAATTTTTAATAGTATTTACAAAATAGTCCCAAATTTGGGACTAATTTACAACCCCACTTGATTTTTTTTTATAGAAATCAATAAATTATAAACTCAAACCACAAACCTTTATCCCTAAACCATAAACATCTAACCCTTAATCATAAACTTGATCTAAATCTTAAATTGTAAACAAAATTTTACACATAAACATCAAATAATATACAAAAAAATTCAACACTTACAAATTTTTTTAATATGATCATTTTATAAATCCTAAATTCTAAACCCTAAACCTCTAACCCTTAATCATAAACTCTAAATCTTAAATTGTAAACTAGATCTTAAACATAAACATCAAATAATAAACAAAAAAATATAATAGTTACAAAAATTTCAATCTAATCATAACATCTACTAAGTGTTACATGTGTTTTATAAGGAATGATTTTGAAAGATAAAAACTAAATTATCTCAAAATTTATTTATTTTTAAGTTTTAACATATTTTTGAACTGCTATATACACAAAATCATTGTAAAGTCATATTCAAACTTTCTAGCTTCTTACAGTTTAGGGTTTAGGGTAAAAAATTTTAATTTTCACAAAATAGTCTCAAATTTGCGACCGTTTAGCCACCCCAGTCGATTTTTTTTTAATAATAGTCACAAAATAGTCCCAAATTTACGACTAATTTGCGACCAAATAACAAAAATAATGAAAGCTTTTCATTGGCTAGTTCCTTGTGACGAAGATCGAAATCCTCCACCGTTGATTGGTTTAATCCAACAGTGGATATCTCATTTGCTTTTTTTTTTTTATTGAGTTTTGTCTTTCTCTCTCGATATTATTCTTCTTCTTACTTCCTATGAATTTTTTTTTTTAATTGAAAACCTTTAACATTTAGAGAATCAGACATAAAATAGTCAATCACCATATTACATCCATCGCAACGAATGCAAATAAGACTGGGCCGACAATTCCTTATCATCACTTCCCCTACGATTTTTTTTGCTTCCTTCTCTTCCTTGAGTTTAGCTAACTTTTTTTTTCAGATCTGATGATGTCAACTAGAAGCTTCGTCTCGGAGGAGGAGGAGGCAGTGAGCGGAGAGGAATTGTCGATCTGAGCTCGTGGCGAAAGTCGGCGAGGGGTTCGGTGGGTGTGCGTTGCGAGCTGAGGTTCGTGGTGGTTCGTGCCTCGCGTGGAGGGTGGTTCGTGGTGAGCTCGGGATGCAAGTGAAGGAGCAGATCTTGGCCATGGATGTTAGAGGGGGGATTAGCACCCCCTGGTTTAACTCGGTTCGAACCGAGATCGGTTCAATCAAGACCGGTCTACGATGGTTCGGATCAAAGACAAGTCGGCCCGAAAACGTTGGGCCGAGCTCGGAATCTCGCTGAAAGCCCATCTCGGCTACCGATCTAGGCCCATCACAAGCCCGGTCCGTTACAACAGATGAAACCGGAATATTTCCCTTTTCCCACCGACCTCGGAAAAGGAAATATTCTCTTCGGTCGACTCTTCGAGATATCAGGAACTTATCCTTATCTCGGAGAGAAAACCGGAAGATTTCCTTTTCCTAATTGAATTCGGAAAAGGAAATCTTCCTTTCAACCGCCTCAAAGACACTATAAATAAAGGAGGAGGCTCATTCGTTCGACACATCCACAACTTCCGCAGAGACAGAGAATACAAGAGAAAGCTCATTACCGATCTCAAGTCTTTTGTCTTTGCCTTCTTACTTAAACTCTGTTGTAATCGCCGACTTAGATCAATAAACGAGATTCCGACTAAAAGTACTGTTTTACCCCTTTTTGTGTGATTTACGGATCAACAATTGGCGCCGTCTGTGGGGAAAGATAGAACAGTACTTTCGGATATCGTTTGATTGAAGTTCGGCAATGGTTCTTCCAGTCGATACCACCGCAGCCCCCGTCAACAGCTCAGAAACCGATGATCAAAACCCACGGATCGACGAGCTCAATCCTATCGATACCGAACTACAGACAACCGGAGGAAGACCCCCTCCGACCATACCTGTTGGAGAAGACAATCAGGTCAATCCATCTCGGACTCTTCCACAGCCTCCGGCTACTTCGATATTCACGGATCCGACCGTCTTCATAGAAGCTATGACAGCGCAGTTCGCCGAAATTAACAAAAAGAACGAAGAGCGGATCGCGTCTCTCATAGCATCCCATTTTGAGCGCCGAAATCAGATCGGTATCCTCGATCCAAACCCGATCACCCCCGCCAACGAAAACACGTTACGCCGAAATCTCTTGTCCGACTTAACCGACGCTCAACCCCCAGGCACGATCGACCCGCCGACAAGAAGATCCTCCGCGACCGGTTCGGAAATCAACATCACGGACCAAGCCGCCGTGAATTTGGAATTCGCCAAGGTCCAGGCCCAACTACAAGATATGCGGACCAAAGTCCATCAGGCTACGAGTTCGGCGCCGGAGATCGACCGAGTAATTCAAGAGTCACAGAGGACGCCGTTTACCGACAAAGTCGTCAACACTCCAGTCCGACGATTGGAAAGAGTCAAGATCACATCATACGACGGGTTTACCGATCCTAAACACTTCTTGACCTCGTTTGTCATCACAATGAACCGATTTCGTTTCGGCTCGGAAACCGAGAAGGACGCAGCCATGTGCCAACTATTCGTGGAAAACTTATCCGGAGCCGCGCTCGATTGGTTTTCAACGCTCGAGCCAAGTTCGGTAAACAGCTATAACGAGCTCACTACCAAATTCCTCAAACGCTTCACCATGTTTATCAAGCAGAAAACAAAGAACGCCGAACTCTGGGCCCTCGAGCAGAAGCAGGACGAGCCCCTACGCAACTTCATGGAACGTTTCAAAGCGGTTGTATCCCATTGCACGATCGACGACGAAGCCGCAATCGAGGCTCTTTACAAAGCCACCTGGTACGAATCGGACTTTCACAGGGAGATCAAACGCAATAATCCAAAGACATTGGAGGACATCCTGCACAGGGCGCATATCTTCATCATGGAGGAGGAGGAAAGATCCGAGAGAGATAGGTGATACACAATCACGAAACAGCCCGCCACTAAGGACAAACTGTACGTTCCCCCGAAACAACCCGTCAATACGATCCAAACTCAGCAATCCTGGTCGAACACTTGGGTTCGGTCGGATGAGCCAAAAGAGCCCGACACCACTGAATCCGCACCGTACTGCAATTTCCATAACCGGTATGGAAACCATTCGACCGAAGAGTGCCGACATCTACAGGAGTTCCTGATGATGAAGTACAAAAAGGGGGAAGTTCCAGTCGAAGGAGCCTTCCAACCCTCGAACAGACCGCGCCGTAACGATAACGGTAAGAGACGTAACTCCAAACCGAACAAGCCTGCCGAGCAAAAGAAAGACAAAACCGACGACGAACAACCGAAACGGGATCGGGAGGACAACGTGGAAACTCAACAACCTCCGCAGGTTCGAAAACGTGTCAACATGATCATGGGTGCATTGGAAACATGCAACTACTCCGTCCGAGCTCTGAAGACATACAGTAAGGAAGCAGTGGCCGCAAAACAGTCACATCAGACTACACCCTGCGGAACGCCGATCACCTTCTCTGAGGCCGACACGGAAGGACTTCATATGCCGCATAACGACCCGTTAGTCGTCGAGACACTCATCGGTGATGTCGTAGTCGGGCGAATTTTGGTCGACACTGGGAGCTCGGTTAACGTGATTTTCAAGGATACGCTGAAAAATATGGATTTTCCCGACAACCAAATCAGACCGAACATCGAACCACTCACCGGATTCTCAAGCGAGCAAACCATGACAGCAGGAACGGTCAAAATTCCTATGTATACCGGGGGAATATGTCGAATGGTCAAGTTCTTGGTGCTAAACAAACCCGCGATCTACAACGTAATACTCGGCACGCCGTGGATATTCTCGATGAAAGCAGTCGTGTCAACGTATCATCAATGCGTCAAGTTCCCGACACCTTCCGGAGTTTTCACCCTTAGAGGCGACCAGGTGATGTCCCGAACGTGTTTCATAAACGAATGCAAACTGAGGACCACTTCCCGCACCTGCGTGATCAACAAGAAGAAAATCCCAAACGATCCCGATCTGCCGCGACGCGAAACGATCGTCCAAGTCAATATCGATGATTTCAATCCGGAAAAATGCGTAGGAATCGTAGCCGAGCTCGACAAAGACATCAAAGAGGATTTAATCCGACTCCTCAAAAGAAACGTTTCGACCTTCGCCTGGTCAATCACAGATATGCCCGGAATCAACCCAAAGATAATACGCCATGAACTCAACATCGACCCCACCTTCAAACCGATCAAACAGAAACGACGCAAGCTCGGTCCCGAGAAAGCCCGAGCTGTAAACGATGAAGTCGATAGATTACTTAGCGCAGGATCGATTACAGAAGTTCGGTATCCCGACTGGTTGGCAAACCCGGTCGTTGTGAAGAAGAAGAACGGAAAGTGGAGGATATGCGTCGACTTTACCGACCTGAACAAAGCCTGCCCAAAGGATAGCTTCCCACTCCCACATATCGACTGACTCGTCGAAGCCACCGCCGGGAACGAACTCCTCTCATTCATGGACGCCTTTTCAGGCTACAATCAGATACTCATGCACCCGGACGATCGCGAGAAGACCTCATTCATTACCGATCGCGGTATCTATTGCTACAAAGTGATGCCGTTCGGCCTAAAAAACGCCGGTGCTACCTACCAACGCCTCGTTAATCGGATGTTCGCTAGCCAGCTCGGCAAAACAATGGAGGTTTACATCGACGACATGCTCGTCAAATCACCGGTTGCAAAGGATCACGCCGGACATCTTAACACCTGTTTCGACATCCTAAACGAGTACGGCATGAAGCTTAACCCGACCAAATGCACATTCGGTGTAACCTCCGGAGAATTCCTCGGGTATATCTTGACTCAAAGGGGAATCGAAGCCAATCCTAAACAGATCTCAGCAATCCTTGACTTACCATCTCCAACAACGAGAAGGGAGGTGCAAAGACTCACAGGATGCATCACCGCACTCAACCGGTTTATCTCCCGGTCCACCGATAAGTGTCTCCCTTTCTACCAATTGCTGCGCGGAAACAAAAATCTTGAGTGGGATGATAAGTGCGAGGAAGCATTCAAGCAGCTCAAAGAATACTTATCAACACCACCAGTTTTGGCAAAACCTGAAGACGGCGAGACCCTCTATCTCTACATCGCGAACTCAACCTCGGCGATCAGCGGGGTCCTCGTTCGGGAAGACCGGGGCGAACAAAAACCGATCTTCTATATCAGCAAATCACTAGATGGAGCTGAAGGGCGATATCCGACTCTCGAAAAGCTGGCCCTCGCCGTTGTTGTTTCAGCTCGGAAATTGCGCCCTTATTTCCAATCACACTCAGTCACCGTGCTAACCGATCAACCACTCCGGACAATCCTACATAGCCCAAGCCAGTCCGGTCGGTTGGCTAAATGGGCTACCGAACTCAGCGAGTACGACATCGATTACAAAAGCCGGACAAGCATCAAATCACAAGTCCTCGCCGATTTCCTCATTGAACTATCTCCGGAATACGTCAACACTGATGTCATAACCGCCGAACAATGGATCCTTCACGTCGATGGGTCGTCGTCTCACCGAGGCTCTGGAATAGGCATTCGCCTCAAATCTCCAACGGGAGAAATCTTGGAGCAATCTTTCCGCCTGACGTTCAACGCGTCTAACAACGAGGCAGAATACGAAGCGCTAATTGCCGGACTACGTTTGGCCAAAGCCATCGGCGTTACACGCATTCACGCCTACTGCGACTCACAGCTCGTCGCAAGTCAGTTCAGCGGGGAGTATGACGCCAAGAATGATCGAATGGACGCATACCTCAAGCTCGTCAAACAACTCGTTGCCGAATTCGATTCGTTCGAACTTACCAAGATTCCGCGGGGCGAAAACGCTCCAGCCGACGCACTCGCTGCCTTGGCTTCGAGCTCCGACCCTCACCTCAAACGAACGATCCCGGTGGAAAGTATATCGGAACCTAGTATCGGAAGCACAGAACAATGCATCGTCACGACTCGTAGACGGGATTACGAGGAAAATCCTGCGACTGAACCTGTCTTACGTCGACAGAGACGGACTCCAACCATCGAGCCCGATCAAGACACCGAGCCCGAACACTCTAGTACCGCCGAAGGCAACAACGACACGCTGCAAGTCGACGAATCGGCCCGATCAGACGATGAAACGGAGGAACAGACGGACGGACTTCACGAGCCAATAGACCTCGAACAGTCCGACGAGCAGACTCCCGCCAATTGGACACTGGAGATAAAAATGTACATCATCGATGGCGAAATTCCGGCCGATAGATGGGCCGCTCGACGACTCAAAATGCGAGCCGCTCGCTACATACTTATCAAAGACGGACTGTTTCGTTGGAGGGCAGCAGGAATCCTCCTCAAATGCATCTCAGGCGATGAAATTCAGGAAGTCATGAAAAAAATACACGAAGGCGATGGCGGCAATCACTCCGGCGGCCGATCTCTAGCCCTGAAAATCAAGAGAGCAAGCTATTATTGGCCAAGTATGCAAGCAGACTGCGAGAGGTTCGTCGCGAAGTGCGACAAATGCCAAAGACATAGCCCAATGATACATCTTCCTACCGAGCTGCTAACCACTTCGACAGCTCCGTATCCATTCATGCGATGGGGGATGGACATCATCGGTCCTTTCAGACGATCCACTACGCAGAAAAAGTTCATCCTCGTCATGACGGATTACTTTACCAAATGGGTAGAAGCCGAGGCATATCCCGTCATCCTCGCCTCTGACGTTCAGAAATTCGTCTGGAAATTCATTATCTGCCGACATGGAATTCCGTACGAGATTATCACCGATAACGGTCCCCAATTCATATCAACACTATTCAACGACTTCTGCGCTAAGTGGAAAATTCGACTAAGTTTTTCCACACCAAGATACCCGCCGAGCAACGGTCAGGCCGAAGCAACAAACAAAACAATCATAGCCGGCCTCAAGAAACGATTGGATACTCATAAAGGGACATGGTCAGATAAACTCGACGGAGTCTTGTGGTCATACCGAACGACCCCAAGATCGTCAACGGGGCAATCCCCCTTCTACATGGCCTATGGCGTGGAAGCCCTATGCCCCGCCGAACTCACCATCCCGACTATCCGTCGGACGATGCTCGTACAAAATCCTGATCTTAACGACGAAATCATGCTCGACAACCTCGACAATCTCGAGGAACAACGCGATCAAGCCTTACTTCGGATTCAAAATTATCAGAACTTGGCAGCACGCTACTACAACAAAAAGGTCCGCGGACGTCATTTCACCGATGGCGACCTTGTTCTGAGAAAAGTCTTCGAAGGCACCGAAGAAAAGAATGCCGGGAAGGACCTTATCAGGTCATGAGGGTAGTCAAACCAGGCGTCTACGAGCTCATGAAGCTAGACGGAACCCCCATTCCCCGTTCGTGGAATTCCATGAACCTCAAGCGGTACTACATCTAGGCCAACCCTCAAGCGCCAAAAAAAAAAAAAAAAAAAAAAAAAAAAAAAAAAAAGAGATCACCGAGCTATTACACATACGCTCGATTCTAATATGTAATATGAACTACGAATGGCTTGATCCTTCTTTCGAAGGTACGTAGGCAGCCCTCACAAGGCGCAGCTATAACATTAATAAAACTTTATTACGCAAAGGCATTGCAACCGAACTCCAAGTTCGTATCTTCTAAAGTCAAACTTTTAGTTTGCCGAACTCCAACAGTTCGTATCTTCTAAGTCAAACTTTTAGTTTGCCGAACTCCAACAGTTCGTATCTTCTAAGTCAAACTTTTAGTTTGCCGAACTCCAACAGTTCGTATTTTCTAAGTCAAACTTTTCGTTTGCCGAACTCCAACAGTTCGTATCTTCCAAATCAAACTTTACGTTTGCCGAACTTCAACAGTTCGCATTCTCAACCACAACGGTTACATATCAACGTCCTGGCCAGACGATCTAATAAAGCTGAGCTTAGCTCGCACGCATCCTCATGGTGCAATGGATAATACACTTTCCACATTCAAAGCCGAGATCAGTCTCGCACCAACTTCTCAGATTATCCGAGCCAAATAAGCCGAGCCCGTCTCGCACACTCAGATTCAATGTGAGAAACCTAGAGCATATTAAGATGAGCTGTTCACGTACTCTTAAAACTAAACTCTAGGGCCAAGCCGAACGTTTTTCCTCGCAAATCCAAGCCGATTTCTCAACAGTCGCAAAACTAGTAAGCCGTTTTCTCAACAATCGCAAAACCAGTAAGCCGGTTTCTCAACAATCGCAAAATCGATGAGCCGATCTACAATATGGATTGCCGACCTCGAACAGGTTCAGTCAAACTTGTCCTCTTCACCCGGCTAAGACCGTACTATTTACGGCACCACTATGTACGACAAGTTTGAGAAGTTCGTATAAACTACGACTTCAAATATATCAAGACACGATTTAAACAAAAAAAAAAAGACTAAATATAAAAAGTCAAACAAAATATCGAAAGATTCATTCAGAAAAGCCCCTCGGGCAAAACGGATACCGGACTTTAAAAACCCTCCGGTCCAAGAGGTCAGGTTTTAAGCCCATTCGGGCAAAGGAAAAACTAGTCATATTACAAAAAAAAAACGATTCAGACATTTTGCTTCCGCATCGCATCAGCCCGATCCGCCGACATCGAGGCCCGGTTGGATCCAAACTCGTCAAGACCAGGTGGGACCTCGTTACCCATCGAAGTCGAGACCTCCGGGTGCACTGGATCACTAAATGGCGAGACAACCAGATCCGCGTCTTCCAACTCGCGGAGATCGATCGCAGCGTACTCCGCAGACTTTTCTGCCTTGAGCTTCTCGAGTCTTTCAATACGAGAGGGCGGGACGATAATACCGTGCTTCTTGTTGAGGATCTCACAAAAACCGAGCATTCCCTAGAGTTGGTTGATAGCAAGAAATGGCTTCTTCGCCTGATCAATCGCCGACAGATGATCCTTTACCTTCTGCAGCCGAACTTGACACTTCTCGGTAACCACCTTCCTCTTCGAGATTTGTTGAGCACGACCAGCCCTCAATCGAGAAGTCTCCGCGAATAACTTCATCGCAAGCGCATCCTTTTCCAACTCCAGCTCAGCGTTGGATCTCTTCAAGGCAGCAATCTCGCGGGTCAGCTCGGCTACCGCGCGATCACCCGCCTCCACCGTGTCTTCGGACACATTCAGCTCTTTACGAAGCTCCACCACTTGAACCCTCGCTTCAGAAGCCTGACGACGGGAGGCCCCGAGCTCACGGTCATAAGACCCGACGATCTCGTTCGTCTGGGCAACCATCTGTCAAAACAACGAACCTTAGAAAAAAGAAAAAACAAGGAACGACGAACTCAGGAATAAAACGAGAGAAGGGTTTACCTCGGCAGTAGTCTGGGCCAGTTTTTTATAGGCCTCAGATTGGCGAAGGCAATCAATCGGCGGAAGGAAGTCCGGGCCGAAACTCAAGCGCCGATACGATTCGACGTAATCCCAAGAATTGGCCTCAGGATCGGACGCCCGACGCCTCTTTGGCGCTGGAGAGTCATCCGATAAGACAACTGTTTCTCCTTCAGCAATTTGGGGTTCGGTACTCCCCTCGCCGCCTTCGCCACCTTCGGTATGCTCGGTACCGACCCTAGCAGTTGGATCAGCAGCCTGCCGAGACCCCTTCTTTGTCTTTTTTCTCCTCTTCTTTTCGGCCGGAAGAGAAGTGTGTTCCCCAGTAGGAACTTCGTCCTGACCGATCTCTTCAGCCGGACCATCAGGTTCGGCCATTACAGGAACCTCGTCCTGGCCGGTTTCTTCAACAACCAAATTTTCGGAATCCATCTGGTCGGCAGCCAAAGGAATTTCCGCGTCCATTTCATCGCCATCCATCTCGGTGGAGAGATCGGGTATATCATCGAACTTCATCTTCCGACGACGAGATGACTTTGCTGTAAAAGAAAAGAACGATAGTTAAAAACAAAGGGGACTAAGAGATCGGTATCGGCGAACTACAAAAAAAAAAAAAAAAAAAAAAAAAAAAAATTCAACCGACCAACCTCTGAGAACTCTCTTCGCCTTCAAATCGAGCTTGTCCTGGTAAGCTTCAGGCCACCGAACTTTTCCAGCCGCACTCAGCTGCTTAGCGTGAGCAAAAGTGAATCCTGGCGTGGTGATAAGGAAGCTTGGAGGATGACGAGCTGAAAACAGAAAAGAAAAATATAATTTAGGCAAAATAAGGCACTAAGGTGAAATCAAGAACAAGTATCTACCAATAGGAGTCCTCCACTGAGTTCGGTAACTCCCTCCCGAGTACTCAACGGAAAATTCGTCGATCTTCACGAAGAAATACCGGGCGTTCCAATTATTAACCTTGCTCGGTTTGTTCCCGGTAACAAGATCGGCTTCAGGCTTTGCGTTTGCCGATAAAAACCAAGGCTTCGCCTTCGACAAATTCACCCGGAATAGTTTTTCAAAAATCTTCGCCGTGATAGGGATATCGCACTCCTCCCCCAAAGAAAGAAGACCCATAAGATTAATCACTGTGGCCGGCATCAACTGAGAGATTGCGACGTGCCGCCTCTTACAGTATTTATAAACGAGTTCCGGGATGGGAAACCGAAGCCCGCAACTTCTAAAATGCTCCTCGTAGACGCAAATATAGCCGTCAGGAGCATCCCACGGGCGATCAGTAGCCTTCGGGGTTTTGAATAGAAGATCGTTCGGAGCACCGCACCGTTCCAAGGTAATCTGGATCGTCTCCGCAGTGGAACGAGACGGTCCGATATTGGCGGGCCTCTCAACTACCCGTCTGGCAACCGACACGGGACTATCGCCCACTACGTCAGGACGAACTGCAGAAGAGACAGGGCAGTCGTCGAGATCGGCCGCATCCTCGTCCTCGGCAAGCCGAGCAGCAAATTCGGCATCTGCCCGAACTTGATCAAACGACTCAGCAGCCGTTTCCTTGGGCAGATCTTCATCGAGGAGATGCGGGACTTCGATCGTAACCCTAGGACTACTCGGCCCGGCATCAGCAACCCTGGAACCACCTGCTCCACCACGACGCGAGTTATGCCTGAATAAATCTTGCATGTCCGAACTCGAAACGGAATCATCCATAAAACGTCTAAGGTCTGGAAAGTCTTGATTCGGAGATCGGTTATCAACAGAAATAGAGTCACCTTCGGAGGTCATCTCGATCGGAAGAAATAATCGATGACGAACAACTTAAAAACTGATGAAGAACAGTTGAAGATCGGCCGGAAAGTTTGAAGATCTTCGAACAGATCGGAGAAATCACGGCGGAGGAAATGATCGGAGAGCGGAAAGAAAAATAAATTCTAGAGAGAAGGGAGAGCTCTAGAGAGAGAGAGAAATACCTTTTTGAAGAAAATGAACAGAAGTGAGAAATGAAGGAGGATCGAGCGGTATTTATAAAGAAAAACGCAATGATGACGATTCTTCAAATTCTGTAGCCGAAGAGTACGAATCGACACGCGGCTCTTCGAATTCCGTAGCCGAAGAAGACGAAACGACGCCCCCTTCCCGAGAAAAATCTGCCGAACTCGAAAGCTCCAAAATCTATTCGACCACGGGAATTCCGATCTTCACTTTCGAAAGAAGTTCGCCGAACTCAAAATTCGCCGAACCCGAAAATCCGCCGCACTCGAAATAGAATCTGATCAGATCGTACCGATCTCAGTTTTAACCGAGCTAAAGAATACTCCCCAAAAATTCACCGAACTCATAAACTCCCTCGCCGAACTGAGGGGGGGACCAATTGTTAGAGGGGGGATTAGCACCCCCTGGTTTAACTCGGTTCGAACCGAGATCGGTTCAATCAAGACCGGTCTACGATGGTTCGGATCAAAGACAAGTCGGCCCGAAAACGTTGGGCCGAGCTCGGAATCTCGCTGAAAGCCCATCTCGGCTACCGATCTAGGCCCATCACAAGCCCGGTCCGTTACAACAGATGAAACCGGAATATTTCCCTTTTCCCACCGACCTCGGAAAAGGAAATATTCTCTTCGGTCGACTCTTCGAGATATCAGGAACTTATCCTTATCTCGGAGAGAAAACCGGAAGATTTCCTTTTCCTAATTGAATTCGGAAAAGGAAATCTTCCTTTCAACCGCCTCAAAGACACTATAAATAAAGGAGGAGGCTCATTCGTTCGACACATCCACAACTTCCGCAGAGACAGAGAATACAAGAGAAAGCTCATTACCGATCTCAAGTCTTTTGTCTTTGCCTTCTTACTTAAACTCTGTTGTAATCGCCGACTTAGATCAATAAACGAGATTCCGACTAAAAGTACTGTTTTACCCCTTTTTGTGTGATTTACGGATCAACAATGGAGATAGAAGAAGATCGAAGGTCGGCGGCGAGGGAGAAGAAGATTGAGCGCTGGCGAGGGAGAAGAAGAATATCTTCGATCTTCTTTTTTTCATTTTTTGTGTGTTTTGTAATTAAATTTAATAAATAAATAAAAAAATTTGGATTTTTTTTTTAAAAAGTATTCGCAAATCGGTCTCTAAATTAGGACTGATAATGGGTGTCACATATTAGTCGCAAAATAGCGACTATTTTGTGACCACTTTATTTAGCGACGAAATATTTGCGACCACTTTTTTTAGTATCAAAATGGTCGCAAATGACTCATTTGCGACAATTTTGGAACTATTTTATTAGTCACAAAACTGTGTTTTTTGTAGTGTATGGTTTTTCCTATTTTAAAAAACTTTAATTTTTATTTATAGTTTTTGTTTAATTTCATTAATCTAAACATTACTAATATTTTTTTTCATTTTACCTTTTAAGATTTTGAATCGATTATACATTTTACTTTTATTGTTAATTTTAAGTGTTAAAATATAATTAAAAATTTATTAAACACATATCGAAATCTAATCGATTAACTTAACACGTTTCGCGATCTTACTAACTTCGAAACATTTTATTTTATATTATAAGATATTTTATAACCTCTGAAAAAACTAAAAATTAAAAATTAAATTAAATCACCCGTAAAAATAAATAACATAAAATTTTAGAATCAAAGTTTCCGATGAATTATATATATACTATGAAAAAAGAATTTGGTGGAGCAGATACAGTTAAATACCTTTGAAACCGATTATTGGACTTTTTATTTTAATTTTTGGTATGTAATTGACATATAGTACCAAATTATTTATGTAGAGGTGATAAATTATAGGTTATTTTCTTTTATGATTAGTAATACATTTTTTTATTTCCTTAATCTAAATAGAAAAACTAAGATTTTTTTTTCTCTTTTTTATTAACTTTTTCTTTTAGGATAAATGTAGATATTATATATATATATATATATATATATATATATATTTTAAGTAACTTTAGTTTTTAAGATTATAAATCGATTATTAATTTTTTCATATTTTATGTTTTGTTTTTTTATATTTTTCTTATTATTAAGTGACTCTACCATTTAGGATTATGGATCAATTATTAATCTTTCCAAATTTTTATGTTTTTTAATTAATTGATCACTAATCGATTTTAAAATTTTCCATTATAATTTTTTGATTTTTCGTCTTTTTATTAACTTTAGTTTTTAGGATCACTTTACATTTTTTATTTTCCTTTATTATTATTTTAAGTTTCCCTTTTTTATATAGATTGTTTTTTTTTGTTTTTTTAGTTTAACATTTTTTAATATTTACTTTAATTTATTTTTACTAAAATTGTCTTTTTTTAAGTTAAACATTTTTTAATATTTACTTTATTTCATTTTTTACTTTGTTAATTAAATTGACACATATCAAGATCTTAACTAACAACCGTGACAAATGTCACAATCTCGTGAGTTATAATTATCCTACGTGTCACGCTCACGTCGAAAGATTCAGCTTTATATAATAAGAGTGATAAATTATAGTTTTTTTCTTTTAGGATTAGTAATACATCGTTTTATTTCCTTAATCTAAATAGAAAAACTAGGATTTTTTTTTATTAACTTTTCGTTTTAGGATAAATGTAGATTTTGTATTTTTTTTTTAAGTAACTTTATGTTTTAAGATTATAAATCGATTATTAATTTTTTCAAATTTTATATTTTCATTTTTTAATATTTTCTTATTATTAATTAAGTTTACCATTTAGGATTATGGATCAATTATTAATCTTTCCAAATTTTTATGTTTATTAATTAATTGATTATTAAACGATTTTAAAACTTTCCATTATAATTTTTGGATTTTTTTCTCTTTTTATTAACTTTAGCTTTTAGGATCAATTTACATTTTTTTCCATTGTTATTATTTTAAGTTTCCTTTTTTATATAGATTATTTCTTTTTCTTTTTTTTAGTTTAACATTTTTTAATATTTTTTTAAATTCATTTTTACTAAGACTGTCTTTTTTAAGTTAAACATTGTTTAATATTTACTTTATTTCTTTTTTTAATTTGTTAATTAAATTGACACATGTCAAGATCTAAATTAACAACCGTGACAAATGTTACGATCTCGTGAGTTACAATTTTACCTATGTGTCGCGCTCACGTTGAGGGATCCTGCTTTATATAATAAGATATTATATGGTAAAATCTAATTGGAAAATCTATTTACATGTGTCATACTCTGATCGATTGACTTGGCACGTGTCGCAATTTGGTGAATTATTAATCTAGATTATATACGCAGAGTTTATAATTTAATATTTTATAACCCGTGAAAAAAAAACTAAAAACAAAAAAATAGAAAACATAATCAGATCACCCCGTAAAAATAAATAAAATAATTTTAATATTAATATTTTATAATCCGTGAAAAAAAAATATAAACGAAGTTTCCTGTTAAACAATATTACATTGAATGAAGAATTTGGTGGAATGGGTGGAGTAAATAGTTTTGTAAAAGATTATTGAACTTTTGATTTTTTGTTTGAAATTGAGAGACTACCAAATTGTTTATATAAATGTGAATAATTAAGTTTTTTTATTTAGGATTAGTAATCCATTGTTTAGATTTCTTATTATAATTTGAAAAAACTAAGAAATTATTATTTTTACTTTTTAGTAACTTTGCTTTTTAGGATTAGAAATCGATTATAAATTTATATATATATATATATATATATGTATATATATATATATATAACATTTGCATATCAGCGCATATATATTTCGTAGATCCTCTTCTATCCCGTTTAGGTTTAGCTGTTCAAAACATATATGTAACACGTATATATATATAAATACACTAGCCTCTAGGTCAAAGAATAACACACGAGACTATTCCCAAACCTTCGACTCAAATTTTAACAATCTCTCCCCAAAGATCTATAAAAGTAATTAAGTAAACCCTTAAGAGAGGGAAAGAAGGACAAACTTGGTGAGTGGTGTGCAATGAAGATTTCTATCAAGACACTGAAGGGAAAGAGCATAAACCTAGAGGTTGAGGATAGTTATTCCGAACCCATCAACATCAAGATCCATGGAGAGCCAATCCGTGAAGTGGTTCTGGGTCTGGATCCGGATCAGGGTCAGGGTGAAATCATGCAGATTTTTGTGTCGACTCTAGGGGCAAAGACATTCATCCTAGAGGTGGAAGGATCCGAGACCATTGAAAACGTCATGGCTAAGATCCATGCTAAAGGGGGCCCGCCAGTGAAGGAGCAGAGGCTGAGCTATCATGGAAGGCAGCTCGACAAAGGTCGCACATTAGCTGACTACAACATCAAGACGGAGTCGAACATTGTCATTATGTCACGTCTTTGCGGTTGCTAAATTGTATTCGTTTGTTTTCCAGAGTTTATCTTTAATCTTTTATTTTGGGAACTTTCTCTGACTTGACAAGGAACATAATATTTTAAGAAAACTTCAAGATACTTTTGTTATTATTATTATCGCAAAGATTAAATAATTATTATGACAATTTAAACACTCGCAAAAAAATGAAAAAAAAAAATGAAAAGCAAGATAAAAAGGAATATTGAGCTTTAATTAAGTTCAAACAGCGCTTTGAGATTATAAGGTCTAGTCAAGTTTGTCGATCCACTCCAAATGAGCTCTGCGAGTGCGATCTGTCGATGAGCTTTCTACGTCTAATTAAAGGACCAAAGCTCAAATTAGAAAGATTGTTGATTCTTTCGGATAGGGAAGTGTGATAGTCATGAAGGGCGTATATGAATCCGAATAGTTCACTCTCTAGCCGCCTCAACCCATTCAGAAGCTTCTTGTGGTGCAAATTGATCAGTTTCGTGACCGGCTTAAAACAAGATCTTATCTTTTTTTGGTCTATAATCAACGAGGCTGGTGCACTTACGCTCCCATGTTCAAGAATCCAAACTTCCTTCTTCCAGTTTTATACACTTCCTAGGAACATAGGGTCATCTCTCATTTTTCAGATCAAAGTTGTTCATAAGAGAATCCATGTAAACTTTGTTTTTAGAGCAATTTTTTATATGATTTACCTCGATCACGTCCGTAGTGCTACCATTTACCAACAACAAAATCGGCATATTTCTCTTTGGAATTGGTTTGGAAAATGGAAGATTTCGTAGTAAATGGATATGGATATTGTCAAATATTATAAAATAGAATATATTATTGAGTTGTTCTGATACAAGATCATAAGACACATATATATAGTGTTTAACATTGACATATTGATAACGTCATGTAAATCTTCTTAATCCTTATCACAATAGGATATCTTCGGTAGGGTTCATGGGCTTCACTTCATAACCGGATTCTTATGGCCCACAACACTTGATTCGCAAGATACACATCTTGCTCCTTAAGATATCTCCAATACTCCCCCGCACGACAAAGGTGGTACACGAAACGTAAAATCTGTAATCACAAAGCGGAACACCTATATCGTGGACACTTGTCGAGAACAGACAAAACATGTCAACTGACTCCTCCGGATTAAACTTCAATCTTCAAAAAAATAGGGATGAAACTTTAGCTCGTCTTTGGTCTGAAAAGAAAGGGAATAATAACATCCCGTGGGTGCAAACTCCTGCAAACTCCACAAATAATTGTCATTGTCTCGGACAGTCCATAAATCGGACTAAAAAAATGACCTAAAAACATGAGCGTTCCAATAGAAATCCCTAGTAATAGTAAAAGAAAAATCAAACTCCCCCGTAATAAGAGAAATTAAAAAAAAAACTTTGAGAAATTCTAAAATTAAGAATTAATCTCAAAATCTATAAAAAAATCACCCGTGAAAACCAAATCCCTCAAACCTAATTGTCATGTCGATCTCCCTTGCCGTGAAAACAAAGTATAAAATTTTAAGAAAAAATTATTTAAAACTAAAACCAAATATAAAGAAAAGCAAAATAAAACCTTTAAAAATAAAATAAAAACACCAGTACCACTAACCTAATTAAGAAAATCAAACTCCCAACTTAAGAAAAAATTAATAGAATTAATAAAAAAAACTGCGTAACCACACGAGCAACGTCATCTTCATCGTCAACACCTTCACCACCGTCTTCAACGCCGAGAGATATTGTCTCCATCGTGAAAGTTTAAAACTTAAAACGCGGAAGCTTTAGTCCACTATAATCGAATTCTCTGATACCATGTCAAATATTATAAAATATAATATATTATTGAGTTGTTCTGATACAAGATTATAAGACACATATATATAGTGTTTAACATTGACATATTGATAACACCAAATAATGTAAATCTTCTTAATCCTTATCACAATAAGATATCTATGAGAATATTCTTCGGTAGGGTTCATAGGCTTCACTTCATAACCGGACTCTTATGGCCCACAACACTTGATTCGCAAGATACACATCTTGCTCTCCAATAGATATTGATAGTCGTTGACTCCAATATGAATTTTGAGATTGCCCTCTTGCCATCAAAATATCCTAACTAATTAGACCTCAACCTTTTCTCAACGTTCTTGAAGTTGTTTAATTGTGTTCTCAAATATGTCACCTTAAGTGGTGAAAAATGTGAAAAACAAAAAAATGTTAAAAGATTAGCATCGATTAAACTAATACACGTATACAAATTTGAAGTAATAGCTAGCGAATACCATTCCAGGAAAGGTTCCGACCAAAGCTCCGGCACCAGCGGAAGCAAAACTAACTCCGTGTTTTAACGTTGTGTTCTTGGTATTATTGTAAATGCTCTGTTTTGTTCTGAATATAGTAGCAATTGCTATGAAACCCCCTCGACTTTAATTTGGTGGCAAGCTTTGAGTCAAGCTGAAAATTAGTCTTCAAACACAAACTAGGATTCTTAAATAAAAAAATAAAAAAAATCTTTTATGAGAACAAATGCTTCACAATATTTACTTAGCTATTTAATTGTGCGAAAAAATAAGGTAGAAAACAAAAACACCCCGGATTTTGAATCTTAGGGTTCATGATCTAGAATTTGTAAAACTTGTACAAACGGTCGAGAGAACCCAAAAGTTGTAAAATTCTTAAAAAAAAGAAACCAAAGAGGCAGCATTTGGCTTTTACATCGATCATTAATTAATAGCTTTAATCAAAGCCGACGTTTTCCAAAAATGGTCAAAATAACGATTAAATATCATGGGAAATCGTATAACATATAAGTCTCTTCTCAAAGATGTATAAAAGAAAACCCTAAAGAGAGATAGAGAGTAAGAGAAGTTGGGTCTTTTCTCAAAAAAAAAAAAAAAAAAAGATGTTGGGTTTGCAATGCAGATTTCTATCAAGACGTTAAAGGGAAAGAGCATAAACCTAGAGGTTGAAGATAGCTCCAACTGCACTATCGACCTCAAGATCCATGGAGAGCCGATGCGTGAATTGGTTTTGCGACTGGGTCCAGGTCCGAGTCGAGGTGCAGCAGCCATGAGTATTTTTGTAAAGACTCTTATGGGCAATACCTACACCCTCGAGGTTAAGGGGTCCGATACCATTGGAGAAGTCAAGGAAAAGTACGAGGAGATTTATGGCGCTCCAGTCGACCAGCAGAGGATAAGCTTTCAAGGCAAGCTGCTAGAGGACTGTCGCACGGTAGCTGAGTACCGCATCAAGCATGAGTCGACCCTTGTCATGATGCTTCGTATTTGCGTTTGCTAAAATGTCTCTTTTTTTGTTTTTCCAACGTTTATTTTATCTATATCATTTCGGGAAAATTGTCTAAAAAAGCAACAAATTACAAATTATGGCCATTAAAAGCATCAACTATCGAGTTGGCCATTTAAATCATCGTATTTTGTTGACTTCAAAATTAAATCATGAACTTTCGTTGACTATGCCAAAAAGAACATGATGTTAAATCCGTTAACAGAGCTCATGAACAGTGTTACAACTCCGTTTTAATCCGCGATTTAATAAAACGAATCTAAAAAAAAAACCCTGCTAGAAATGTATAAAAAAAACGATTTAATAAAACGAAACTTTTTTAAAATTTTTATATCTAGGTTAATTGATCGTTAAACGTAATTCTATTCAAGTGAATAGCACTAACGATCCAACGAAAATTTTAAAACGTTTAATGCTGTAAATTTTATATAAAAGTACCAAATATATAAAATTACATTTAATCCTATTCACTTGCTAAT
The DNA here is from genome assembly GCA_030161315.1 of Eutrema japonicum. Classification (NCBI taxonomy): domain Eukaryota; kingdom Viridiplantae; phylum Streptophyta; class Magnoliopsida; order Brassicales; family Brassicaceae; genus Eutrema; species Eutrema japonicum. The sequence goes on along the minus strand of BSQW01000008.1, from coordinate 49,196,194 downwards.
TGATCGAAACTTTTTTTTATTTGTTTTCATCTTTTATGTTGCTTTATCATTTTTATGTGTTTGGTACTTTTAATTTTGATGACCTTTTCTACATTCTCTTTGCGTTTTTTTTTTGTTTTCACAAGAATTGTGTTCGTTGTCTCCTCTAGGAAAGATTTCCATGGCCTTGGTTTTTTAGATATTGTTGTGCGTTTTATTCACTTACTAATTGATCGGAAATTTTTTTTTGCTAAATGTTATTTTTCCGTTTTTGATTCTAATTAGTACTCGATTTAGATTATATTTCCACGGATTTGTTTATAAGATCTATATACTTTGTCATATAATCGAGTAATATCTTTGTAATATCTATTACGAAATTCTATGTTATTATCCTTTTAAGAATCGATGAAATCCTAACAGTTATTATAGATTTGTCTAATCTAAATAATTTGTTTCATATTTATCATTTTTAATTATAAATGCAAAGTCGTTGATTGTAGATTGCGTTGTATATTGTTCGAAATTATCTAAAAATAAAAAATAAACGAAACCATAGCTTGACATGTGGACTATAAATATAGCCCTTTTATACCGCATTTAAGGCATTATGAGGTCGAGTTTTTTTAGGTTTCAAAGTGTTTAGGGTTTATTAGATAATGTGTTCCTGTTTTGTGAGTTCTATATCTTAATTTTTGCTCTTTGCTTTTGGGTATTGTTTTTCTTTCGAGTATCTCTTTGCTGATTAATTATGCATCTGTCTCTTTATGGTTGTTTCTTTCTTTTATTTTCACTTGCTATTTTGTTTTACTCTTGTAGGTTGCTTTATCTCTTTTGGACATTCCTCATGTTTAAATATCGGTGCTGCTTTGTCAAGGACTCAAGGTATGAGTGTCATGTGTTAATGTGTAACATGTTTATGTGTTCGTTTTTTTTTTTTTATGATGATGGGTTTGAACTTTGCGTTTAAACACACGAAATACACACCTTCTTTTGGACATTCCTGTTTGCGTTTGTTTTATTATTTTTGTAAGGCTGACCATCATCTCTTATCTTTAATTTTTGCAATTTTGTAGGTGTTCTTTAATGCGCAGATGAGAAAAACAGAGGAAGAATATAAAAGATCGGCTTTTACCAGAAGACTATAGGTGAAGCCGTCGACTCCATGTATCTACTAGATCTCTCTCGCTCAACTCTGAAACAAAGTGGAGTGTCTTCATCAGCTTCCCTATCTCTCGACTAAGTGACAACTGACATCAAACGTCTCAAATGGCATGAATGCTGTCTCAGCACATTCCAAATCATCAATTCAAGTGAAGTTACTCGAGCAATCTTTCTTCGTTATGAATCTCGACGTAACCAAACCAATTCTATTTTTAAGATACATAGCAATAAACAGTAAAATTTGTTTCTGCACACTCATATCACTAGCTCATACTTTGTTTTTGTAATTGCAGATTGTTTCGTAACTTGTCATATCATTTGCGTCTTCTGCAATTCCATTGACCAACAGATCCAGAGAAGGTCAAGATAACATATTCAAAAATTCCACTGCATGTCTTTCATCACCTTCATATATTTAGCGCTGTATGCTCTCTTCTTCGGTTACAAGCTCCCGACTCATTCTTTTATCGTTTTTTTCTTAATCCTCTCTCTGCAATATGTGCTTCGATCGTTTATACTGTGGTGATCTCTGCAATACATGTAAATGTCATTCTTTTATGTGTGCATATAGCTGATACTGATTAGGACGATATTACTTCTGATCAATGTTCAAAAAATCGCTAGGCGGTAGCTAGGCGTGTGATGGGGACTAGAGTCTAGGCGGATTAATCGGGGCCTAGGCGGGGCCTAGGCGTTTTCAAAATTTTTATTAATATATTAATATATTATATATTTTGTATTTATATAATATATATTTTTAAAGTTTTTAGTGTTTTATTTGAAAATTAAATTGGTAAATTTTTTGTTTTGGATATAAAAAGAAGGAAAAAAACCACTGTTAAATCATATTCTAAAATAAAGTTTTTTTCTTTTTTTGTGGTTTTGACTTATTTAAACGACATCACATTGAAAAACCAAAAAAATAATAATTGAAAATAACTAAACCAGTTACTAAACCGATTTGAACGACTAAACTGATTTGACCGATTTTGTCCAATTTGGTTCGATTTGGTCCGACTAGAACCGGCTAAACCCGGATACCAATTTTTCTCAGCGATTTTACTAAAATCGGGTCGGTCAGGTCCGACATGTTGTCCTCCTTCTCTTTTACAAACGTAAGTCAACATTAAATTTTTCCATCTCGAAAATTTCTATCGTCATCTTGTGTTTTCTACAAATCTGAGGAGAAAATGGAAGGTGGGTTTTATTGAGATTGGAATATTAATCCTTCATCGTTATTTGGATCAGAGAATCTAGATGACGAGTTGGAGAAGAGGGAATTGTGAGGGCTGAAGATCTTTTCTCTCAGATTCCTCAGCCTCATACACTAAAGTAGCCAATGAAGTTTTTGTCCAGATCATGGAGTCTAAACGCTTATTAAACTCTGATCCAAAGCTCTAGCTCAAAAACAGAGAGAACACCAAGATTTGTTTTCAGTTGCCTAGAACAGTCCTAGAGTCTTCTTCCAAGCTTCTGCTGCAGATACACTCATGGTATGATCTCTTCCTGGTGATGCTTAATGTTCTAACAATTTTGATAGAATTTTAAAGAAGAGAACAACTCTAAAGTCAAAGAATTCCACTGTATGAGTCGTTTGACCAGTTTTGAATTCTGATTTTGGTGATTCGTTGGAAATGCAGGCATAGATGGTCATGAACTCAACTGGTACGCTTTGATCAAATAAATTATCAACGTGGTTGTACCATAAATAATGCATAGAACTTTGCACTGGTTCTCTATCAGACCCAGTGGTAATTTCTTTGAATATTTATTACTAATCTTATTATCATATATTGCAAAGCTTTACTCACTTAAAAAATCTTGGTTCGCTTGTGCGAATTTATGGTTATTATAGGTAAAACTGAATTTACGCTCTTATGATTGCAGTTAAAAAGCTTACACTGCAACAAACGTTAAAGAAGAACTAGAACCTTCGAAAACAGAGTTTATTCAGTCAAATGTGGTTGTAAAGATGCAGAAGAGAGTCTTTTTTACCTAAGATCATAGAGAGGTTTACAAAGGAAGCTTCTTTGTACTCTGATGATTGGATGAGATAGTTAATGGATAATAACGCAGACGAAAAGCTTGGGGAATCGATACAGAAATGTGTAGAAGGTAAACCCAACTACAAGAAAGCATCTCTGGTTATTGAATGGTTGCCATACAGTTCAAGGTTCCGTTATTTTTTCTCAAAGGACTTGATGGAACAAAAGCCTTGGTGGGTTTAAAAGAATATTGCTTGTGCTCTAAGAACCCTCTCGACCCTAATTCTCTATGCTTTTCAGTAGAGCCTTTGTATGTTTGTAATGAGACAATGGAAGAGAAAAACAAAAAAACAGCCTTTCTTATGTATATGTTTGAATAGTAACCAATATGGGGTCTCAAGTAATAATCTGACCTCGAGTCACTAATCTGCTGAAACCTTAAGAGACATATTTTCGAAGTATCGACTTTGTTCGAAGAGGAGAGAAGAAAATGTTAGTCTTTAGTACGTGTTTTGAGTAGAGTTTTTTTAAATTCTTGGTTTATTAATTATATTTTTCTGAAATCGTTGTTAGTTGTCTTGATTTTCAAATTTTATATTTTCTTTACTCGCAAGGAACATGTACGATTTTGAATACATACGTCCTAGAGCTTTAATATTTTTTGTTTTCTTTGCTGGTAAGGTTTTGTCGAGATTTTCAGTACAAGACACAAACGAATCAGATTGCCTTTTATTCGCTTGATTGGACAATGGTATTTTGTGATATTCGTAATCAAACCCCCTTGCTTATGTCGACTTATGAACGGTTTGGTATCGATCAAGTTGGTGATCAGCTTCCTCTTAAGACGTTGCGTACGTATGTTGTCCCTTACCTCTTCCCTGGCGGTATTGGTAATATGCATATATCTTTAGATTATACAATTTTTATGTACCTTTAAAAATAAATGTATAGATATATAAAAACATAATACTTCAATAGTACGATTTAGCGTTATATGGTCGTATTCGTTTAATTGATGATTGTCGTGCATGCGATGCAGAAATTGAAAGACATGGCTATGGTGGTCTTGGCGGTAATGATCATGATTTCGTTGGTATTGGGCATTACCAGTCTGGTAAAGGTAATCATGATCGTCTGAACTCCGGTGATCGCCATACTGGTGATTGATCTGGTCTTGATACTGGATTCGGAGGTGTTGGTGACAGTGGGGACGACGGTGATGATGGTTGTGAAGGATTTTATGGTGGGGAAGTGATAAGCTCAAATTAATACCCTAAAAGTACTAAAGTTTTGTCGGTTGTAATACTTAGGTATCGAGTCCACATAGACTCTAGGAAACACACAATAGATTGAATATATGAGAATTAAGCTAAGTGATCAATGGAATTGAAAACAGATACGTAAATTAAACAAGTTGTAAGTTCGATTGGAGAAAGATAGGTTAAGGGGATTTCTCAGAAAATTAATGAATGCAGATAAACTAACTAATCAGGGTTCAGGTTATGCACGGTTCTTGAACTCAAATCACTAAAGTATAATTAACCAACTCTCGTTGCGAGAATTATCTAAGTCTAAATCCTAGAATTCCAAATCTCTTTGCGAATCCTAAAGTCTAAACCAGCTTTTAGTTCAAGTTTGATTTGTTCACAAAACAACTAAACCAAATCTCTTTGCGAATAGTTATTTTGCTCACCCTAAGTTCTATCAGGTTTCTCAATTGCACTCTCGTGCCTAATCAATTAACCTAAGATCTAAGTTCTAGGTGATCAATCCAGAATTAGCTATGAGAATAACATATGGCGAAGAACTAATTCAGATTATGAACCCTAAACAACTAATCAACCTAGCATTCAAAGAAATCCCTTATGAGAACCTTAAACCTAACAGGAGATCTACCCAGACATGGAAATTGGAACAATAAACATGTTTGAATAAATCATTGAATAAATAATAAGAAAGAGAGTAAAACAGGGGTTCAAAATCTTCTCTTGGACGAACAGAGTTTCAGACTTGTCTCCCTCAAAAGCTCTCTCACCAAAAACCAAAGTAGAATTCAAGCGTAGAATAAAACTTAGCCACCAAAGTGGCTGAAAAACCTAATAAATAACCTAAGACACGTTTTGGGGCTTCTTGTAAATAATAAAGTCTTCTGGGCAATTTGTATTTCTTAAATCTTCAAATAAGTCGCGATCCTTCTGTTTCTTCGACGGGTATCGATTGATACCATAAGTGTATCGATCGATACTCAGGCATCAAATCGGTGTCTCAGCTACAGGATCTCAGTTTGACTCCAAAAAGCTCCAGAATGCTTCAATATCTCCAATAATGCTCCAAACGTATCTAAAACCTGAAAAGACTCTAAAAGACTCCAAAATACTAAAAAGAATCTATAAAAATGACTTATATCATTGCCGGGTAAATTAAAACCATGATATATCAGGAAGATCTTAGAGTTAAGACGAAGACGAAGACGAAGACAATAAAGAAAAACAAGAAGTCAAAGACGAGACGAAGAAAAACCGAAATAATAATAAGCCAGAGAAGACGAAGACAATAAAGAAGGAAACCAGAAGAGAAAGACGACGAGAAAATGGCAACGACCTACGAAACATATCGATGTATGATCAAAGAAAAATCATGGATATTGAATTTGACATACTAAACTGGTTCCAAACCCTGCTAGAAATGTTAGAGGAAATGTACGGAAGCTACGATGAAACGATGTAGATTTTTGTACGACGAAGAAATATGTGATTAATACGAAGAAGACAAAGGAGGACAAAGGCGAATACGAGATAAATAAGAATAATAGAAAGAAGAAAGAAGACGAGGAAAAACCGAAAGAAAAACAAGAAGAAGAAGTCGAAGAAGACAAGACGATAAAGAAGAAGAAGTAGAAGTCGAAGACGATGAAGATGAAGAAGAAGAAGGAAAAGACGAGGAAGATGTAAAAAGGATGATGAGGAAGAAGAAGAAGAAGCTGATGAAAAAGAATTCAGAAAATACGAGGATCCAGACGTTAAAGATGAGGAAGGAGACCAGAAGATAAATATGACAAAGTCTGAGAAGGTGAATATGCGTAAGGAAGCTAAGAAAAACCAGAAGAATAAGGAACCATAGAAGACAAAGAAGACAAATGCAATGAATTAGGAGAAGTCGAAGAACAAGAAGAAGAAGATCGACGAATAAAAACCGAAAGAAAAAAAAAGAAGAGGAAGTCGAAGAAGACGAAGATTATGAAAAATAAGAAGCCCAAGACGATTAAAAAAATAAGGATCTTATGAAGAAGAAGAAAAACCGAAAGATAAAGAAAAGGAAGAAGATAAAGCAGAAGAAGTAAAAGACGACGAAAAACCATAATAATATGATGTCGAGAAGGTGAAGAAGATGAAAAAGGATAAGAAAGAAGAAGAGGAAAAAAAATACGAAGAAAAACTGAAAGAAAAAAAAAAAGAAAAAGAAGTCGGAGAAGATGGAGACGATGAAATTAAAATAAGTCGAAGAAGACGAAGACGATAAAAAAGAGAACGAAGAATACTAAGATGTTGAAGAAGAATAAGGAAAAGAGGAGGAAAACCCATATTTTAGGATTTTGTTTTTTTATAAATATTATTAATCGGAGGTAACACAGATAGGATAACATTTTATTTATATATGATACTATAATGTAGTTGATATGATAATTATATTTTTGCTGTAATTTTGTTTTCAAATTTAGATATACAATTTAAATAAGTGGTTTCGTGCACGGAAGATACAAGGAAATAGTGGTTGAAATGATGAAGCTATTTTGACGGCCAAAAGATGTGTGATTGATATGAAGAAGGAGAAGGAAGGGATAGCCAATATGCTTGAAGGTAAACTAAGAGAACAAAAGAGGAGATGAGAAGTTGAAGGAGACAAGACTAAACATATCTATAGTGGAATTTATCTTTCATGAAGGAGGAAAAAACATACTAGAGATTCTCGAGAAAGAAACAAATGAGATCTAATTGAGAGAGAGAGAGAGAGAGAGAGAGAGAGAGAGAGAGAGAGAGAGAGAGAGAGAGAGAGAGAGAGAGAGAGAGAGAGAGTTAAAGCCTTCAAGAACATGTAAGTGTAATTTTTTGTAGTGGTAGTTTTACTTCTTTTTTATATATATTCTATTTTTTTAATACTTGAAATTATATATTGTTTAGAGAAACGACTCACGAACCATATCTATGTATGAACAACGAAATTTTAGAGATATTGAATTCGACAATACTAAACCGGCTCCAAACCCTGTTTTAAATGTTTGAGGAAAATTATAGAAGCTACAAAGAAATAATGGTTGAAACAATGAAAATGTTTTGGCGTCGAAAAAATGTGTGATTGTTATGAAGAAGGAGAAGGAAGAGATGGAGAAGATGTTTAAAGGTAAATTAAGAGAACAAAAGAGAGAAGGAGATGTAGATGTAGAAGGAGACAAGACAAAATCCATCTATTGTGGAATTTATCTTTCACGGTGGAGAATAAGAGGAAGAAGAACATGTTTGAGATTATCGAGGAAGAACCAAGGGAGATCTAAGTTAGGAATCTAGAGAGATAGAGAGAGAGAGTAATGGAAACCGAAAATGGAAGATTTTGATTCAAAGTTGAATATGGCGAGGAAGAAGACGAAGATGAGACGAAGAAACACGGAAGAATAAGAAGTCGGAGAATATGATGATGATGAAGAAGAGGGCGAAGAAAAGTCGGACAAATAAAAATCCGGAACAAGAAGAGGACGAAGAAAAACCGGAAGAAGAAAATGAAGACAAATCTTAAGAAAAAAGAGGAAGAATAAGCCATAGAAGTTAAAAACAATAAGGAAGAAGAAGAAGAAGTCGAAGACGATGAAGAAGAAAAATAAAAGAGAAAGAAGACGGCGAAGAAGGAAAATGATGTAGAAGAGGGAGAAGAAAATGACGAAGAAAAACCGGAAGAGTGAGAGAGTAAAAAAGGGAATTCATAGAAGCCAAAGATGATGAAAAAGAAGAGGAAGAAGACAAAGACGAAGACTAAGATGATGAAGAAAACGTCGGAAAATGACAAAGACAAAGAAAAAGAAAAACCATAAGTAGAATAAGAAGGCGGATGAGACCAAGACGTTGAAGAAAAAGAAGGAGGAGAAAGTTAAGGATTTGGAGAAGAAGAAGGGGAAGAAGGAGTATAAGAAGACGAAGGTGATGACGAAGAAGAAGAAGAAGAAGCCTAAGACAATGAAAAAGAGAAAAGGAAAATACGAGGGAGAAGATAAACCGAAATTTAAAGAATAAGAAGAAGAAGGCGAAGCATAAGATTTGAGGATGAAGACGTGACGAAAAAAAACCAAAAGAATAATAAGCAAGAGATCGAAGACGAGATGAAGAAGGAAAACCCGAAGAGATAGACGAAAACAAACCGAAAGAGAAAGAAGAAGAAGAATTGTTGGAGAAGACAGAGATGATAAAGGAAAAGAAGTAGAAGTCAAAGACGATTAAGAAGAAGAAAAATGAATCAAAAGTGATAAAAAGAAGAAGGAAAAGACGAGGAATAACCGATTAGAGCGAGAGACACTTACGACAAAATGGAGAGAGAGTTATAGCTATGGAGAGATAAAAAAGAATGGCTTTCCATATAATGTGTGAGTGAATAAAATATTATTCAATATGTTCTCGAGCTCTATGATTGTCATTGCTTTATTTCGTATTTTTTTATAAATAATATTGGTTGTTAATTCTCTTTTTTTTTTTGGATTGATCGTAAATCTAACATTGTTGTTATATTTGTGTTTGTTTTTTTATTGGTAATAAAGTTAATAACTTAATGATGTAATTAGTTTATGAAATCTATCTGCCCGCACGAGCCGCGGGCTACTCGCGCGGGCTACCTACCTAGTACATTAGAAAAGGACTTTTCAAATAATAAAGAGAAAGATATTACATCACAAAACATTCATCGGTATTATTTTTATTTTAAACACAAGTATATGACTAACAAGATTAGACAACCTCGTTTTTTATTTTCACAGGTATACATATGGGCGATTCTAAGTACGTCTAGTTAAGTTCAAATAAAGCTTTGAGATTATAAGGTCCAGTGACATTAGGCGGTCCACTCCAAATCAGCTCTGCGATTTGTTGATAAGCCTTCTCCGTCAAATGAGAGGCATCGAAAAACAAATAATCGGTAACGTTTTCGCATAACTCGTAACTTTGTCCCATTCGGCCTCCACAAGTATTGATTCCTCTGAATGGTCCGCTTCCACAACAACCCATATTCCCTACCTTAAACCCTTCAAAACAAACAAACAAACAAACAAAGACACAAAACTTTCATAAAGCTACTCTAAAACATCAATCTATTACATATAATGTAATTACCAAGTTACCATATTTCGAAGGATTGTTGATTCTTTCCAATAAAGAAGTGTGATAGTCGTGAAGGGCATATCTGAATCCAGATAGTTGACGTTGTAGCCGCCTTAAAGCATCAGGAAACTTCTTGTTGTGCAAATCGATCAGCTCAGTGACGTTTTTGTTACAAGATCCTATGTTTGTTGTGTCTAAGATCAATGCGGCTGGTGCACAATCGTATGCTCCAACATTCAAGAATCCGAACTTCCTTCCTCCCATTTTATACACTTCCTGAGAAACATAACATATACCTCTCATTATTAGACCAAATGTTCATAAAATTTTATATCAGTTTTCGATTTTAGTTTTACCTCAACCACGGATGAAGTGTTACCAATAACAAAATCAACGAATTTCTCTTTGGTATTGGATTGGAAAAGTGAAGAGTTTGCACCCAAGGGATAAAATAAGTCGTTGCCTCCAATATTAAACAGATAAACAGCTGTTGAGAGAATCCTCTTGGCTTTTACATCTCCTAACTTAGATCTCAACCTCCTTTCAACGTTCTTGAAGTTATTTAACTGTGTTCCCAAATCTATCACCTTGAACGGTGAAGAAGGGAAAAAAAAAAAAAAGAGAGACAAAGTGTAATTAGTCAAATAAGAGAGATATTTTGTTTTTTAATTATTATTTGCATGAAAAATATATTAAAACAAAATCTCTATATTATTATTAAAACATTATTCGTAAATTTCAACACAATTTTTATAAAAAAATTATTCCGGGCTATATAACTAGGGCGAGTTGAATCCTAGTTTATATTGAAAGAGAAAAAGTAGTAAAAATTGATGATATATACCATTCCGGGAAAGGTTCCGACCAAAGCTCCGGCACCGGCAGAAGCAAAATTAGCTCCATAGATAAATTGATTGCTACTGTTGCTTGGTTGTAGATTTGGTGGGATCAACGGTAAGTGTGCGTTCTCAGCTGTCACGTTAGCGACCAGTTAAAAAAAAAATGTAAAAATTTTCTGTGAAATAAAATTAATGAAAAACGGAGTAATATTGTTACTTATGAAATCGGAAATCAAACGTCCGTCGGAGAGTCTTCCGGTGGGAAATTTGAAAAAGGTTTGACCGTACGGCGGGAAATTCGATTGGAGGGTGGTATTGATGTAGTTGTTGTTTCCGGCATCGAACAGAGAATCTCCGAACACGAACAAAGCAGCTTTGTTTGTGACCAGATTATTATTCCCTGTGCAGTTGATTGAGCTGATCGATAAGATTATTGTGTAGACGAAGAAGATGATCGAAACTAATCGAAGGCTTTTCATATTTAGTTTTGTGTTCTTAATTATACAAAAGTAGTTGCTCTGTTTTCTGTATGTGAAGCTTTGTCTTACTCTTATATGTTTTTCAAAATGTTTTTATTCCACAGTTTGTTTGGTTGCTTTTTTATTTATTTATTTTTGGTGGAAAAATGTTGTCAAGTTGTTTTTCTCAAGCATGATTTTCAAATGCACGACTTTGAATCTAAATCGACATGATGTGTTTCTAACTGCCTATAGATAAAAAAAGTATGAAGTTGACCAAGAGAAGTTAAATATACTTTCTAACTGCCTATGCAATTGTTTTGATTTTTTTTTTTTGGCAATCTATTCGATCTATTCTAGAAAGAAAAACGAGCTATGCAAACACAAATCTAAAAACCAATCCCAAATTGCTGTTTAGCTCTGAATTCACAAAAGTATATAGTATCAACTACTTAACTCTGAATTCACAAAATTATATGAGTTTTGATCCAAAACTTGGAGATTACAAATAAAAAAGAAAATACTAACAATAATAATAAAAGTAAAATATGATGTTAAAAGATTCAACAGTTTGAATTGATGTATTTCAAAACTATAACCGCGTGAATCTTCGTATTTCAGCACACACAAAAAAATAATTGGTTAGTTGGTAATAATGCTTTAAAACAGTTAAAACCATGTAAATTTCTGAGAAATTTGTCGACTTAATTAGTTCCAATTTCGAAATAATATGTTCTACAATTAGAAGCAACTGTATAAAGCCAGCAAACGACGATATGCCACAAAGTTGGACCGTGGTTCGTTCGTGTTTGGTGGCTAATCTTCACTCTTAAGGTACAGAAGGAGACCTAAAGCAGTAACATGTTTCGTGTGGAACAAGTATCAAATATTTTAAAGTTTATTTATGTAGAACCACTAGTAATATTCTAGGAAAAATATAGATTCATAACTACTACACGTACGCAATGAAGAGTGATGATAGTTGATTAAGGAAAAATATACTGATTCACAGAATAAATCTGTTCAGATATGCATTTAGTCAAGAATGTATGCTGAACAAATAAAACCTTTAAATGTAAAAATCACTAATGAAAGTTTAATTACTTTGAAATTCAAAAAAAAGTTTAATTACTTTTTGCCAATATTCAAAAAATCGCTAAGCACTTGATAGGGACTAGCACTTAGGTGGATTAATCGGAGTCTATGCAGGGCATAGGCTTTAAAAAATTATTTATGATTTATTATATACTTTATATTTAATTAGATATTTTTAAGTTTCTTGTGCTTTATTTGAAAATTATATAGGTGAAATAGTTGAAATAAAATAGTGAGCTAACACGACAACCTAGACTTCTAAAATTTGGGTACCCAAAATCCGAAAGAACCGAACCAAACTTGGATGGGTATCCGAATGCCCATGCCTAAAAAATATAGTGAAAACAAAATATAAAAACATAATTTGAAACTTGATAAGAGTAAATTAGAATGCTGATTTATCTCACCGTTTTTAGTTAAATCGTTTCGGTTATGACCGATTTGGCGCCTAGACCCCGCATAGACCGGGAATTATTATCACTACAAGAAAACACGCGATTTGTGATTGCAAAACCCGTTGCAAATCAGGTTTTGCGACGGATTTGCGAGGACCATTAATCCGTCGCAAATCAAATCTCCTCACAAATCCGTCTCAAATTTGCAAGGAATTTTTTCCGTCGCAAATTTGCGAGGGACAATTTCCGTCGCAAATTTACAAGGGACATTTTCCGACAGATAATATCTCAATAAAAAAATACAGATTTCCGACGAATAATTTTCTAAACTATTTTGAAATTCATAAAAAAAAATTGGACTAAAATTACCCACCAATTTTTGACCGCCACGAACATATAATCTAAATCTAAAAATCTTATACTTATTTAGCCAAAATTCCCTCCCTACGGCCGGTCGGCCGCCTTGAGTTGTCTTTTTCTCATCCTTTCTCGTTTTCCTTCGCTCCGACGTTTTCTTCTTCATGAGCATCAACTCCATCGCCGTACCTATAGTTGCTGTTACCGTGAAAAGAATGCGACGATATTTTCAAAATAAACATTTTACTACTTAAATAATTAGTTTTTTTAAACACCATGCAACGATATTCCGAATAAAAATGATTTGTTTTTTTTCTTTAAATATATATTTAAATACTTTGACATTACATTTAAATTAGATATAAACAGTGTTCTAAAATATATCGGATGTTAACAGAACAGTAGATCACCGTATAGCGCGTGGACTTATATGCGAACGTTTGATTTGTTACTAATTACATAATCTAAAACATATATACTATTTACATAAAAGGAATTAACCAAAAACATAATTTATTATTATTAATGTGTTTGTTATTGAAACAAATTTCCTTTTATCGTTTATTTTTGTTAATATTAATGCGTTTTCATGTTATTGTGTTAGAGATAAATATAATTCTGAAAATAATTGTAAATTTACAAAATCCAAAAATCTAAAATTTGAAATTTAATATGATTTGTTTGTTAATATATCATTTTGTTTATTTTGCATTGTTAATTCTTTTTCGTTTTATGTTATTTTATTAGAGAAAAAAATAAAATAAAAAATTTGAGTTTTATTGCTATCTAGATGATACACATGAAAATAATAAAATATTTAGATTTTAAAATTGATAACCCTTGTAGTTATGAATCCGTATAATTATATTCTAAATTAAAACCCTGTTAAGTTATCAACAAATTTTGTTTTACAATTTACAATTAAAAATTAGAAAATGATTTATATTGGTTCCAAAAACATAATTTCTATTATATTGTAGTTTCTATTTATTTATTTTTTTACTTTTTATTTTAGTAATTTTCATTTAGAAAACATAATTCTTTTTTAAAAATAATTAAAAATAAAAAAGTTTATAATATTGCATTGACACATATTACGATCTAAATTAACAATGACACATTTCACGATCTAATGAGTTATAATTATCCTACGTGTCACGTTCACGTTGAACGATTAAGCTTTATATAATAAAATTCTTTTTTTATTGTTATTAATTAACTTTTCTTAAAGCCGAGAACATAGAGAGTGAAAAGGGAAAAATATGGTTATAGATAAATCTTAAAATATTTTCTACAGTATATTTGGATAAAGAAGTTAAATTAATAATAGCGTTTTAGTTCTTTTTGGTGAAATTGACCGTGACCGTGACCGTGAGTGCTATACATTAGAAAATGACTTTTCAAATAATAAAGAGAAAGATATTACATCACAAAACATTCATCGGTATTATTTTTATTTTAAACACAAGTATATGACTAACAAGTAACAAGATTAGACAACCTCTTCTGTATTTTCACAGGTATACATATGGGCGATTCTAAGTACGTCTAATTAAGTTCAAATAAAGCTTTGAGATTATAAGGTCCAGTGACATTAGGCGGTCCACTCCAAATCAGCTCTGCGATTTGTTGATAACCCTTCTCCGTCAAATGAGCGACATCGAAAAACAAATAATCGGTAACGTTTTCGCATAACTCGTAACTTTGTCCCATTCGGCCTCCACAAGTATTGATTCCTCTGAATGGTCCGCTTCCACAACAACCCATATTCCCTACCTTAAACCCTTCAAAACAAACAAACAAACAAACAAAGACACAAAACTTTCATAAAGCTACTCTAAAACATCAATCTATTACATATAATGTAATTACCAAGTTACCATATTTCGAAGGATTGTTGATTCTTTCCAATAAAGAAGTGTGATAGTCGTGAAGGGCATATCTGAATCCGGATAGGTTACGCTGTAGCCGCCTTAAAGCATCAGGAAACTTCTTGTTGTGCAAATCGATCAGCTCGGTGATGTTTTTGTTACAAGATCCTATGCTTGTTGTGTCTAAGATCAATGCGCCTGGTGCACAATCGTATGCTCCAACATTCAAGAATCCGAACTTCCTTCCTCCCATTTTATACACTTCCTGAGAAACATAACATATACCTCTCATTATTAAACCAAAAGTTCATAAAATTTGAGATCAGTTTTCGATTTTAGTTTTACCTCAACCACGGATGAAGTGTTACCAATAACAAAATCAACGAATTTCTCTTTGGTATTGGATTGGAAAAGTGAAGAGTTTGCACCCAAGGGATAAAATAAGTCGTTGGCTCCAATATTAAACAGATAAACAGCTGTTGAGAGAATCCTCTTGGCTTTTACATCTCCTAACTTAGATCTCAACCTCCTTTCAACGTTCTTGAAGCCATTTAACTGTGTTCCCAAATCTATCACCTTGAACGGTTAAGAAGGAAAAAAGAGAGACAAAGTGTAATTAGTCAAATAAGGGAGATATTTTGTTTTTTAATTATGATTTGCATGAAAAAATATTAAAACAAAATAAACTTTATTTTTTCTTAAATTTTAAAACAATTTTTGTGAAAAAATTATTCCGTGCTATATAGCGCGAGTTGAATCCTAAATTATATTAAAAGAAAGGAAGTAGTAAAAATTGATGATATATACCATTCCGGGAAAGGTTCCGACCAAAGCTCCCGCACCGGCAGAAGCAAAATTGGCTCCATAGATTAATTGATTGCTATTGTTGCTTGGTTGTAGATTTGGTGGGATCAACGGTAAGCGTGCGTACTCAGCTGTCACGTTAGCGATCAGTTAAAAATAAAATGTAAAATTTTTCTGTGAAATAAAATTAATGAAAAACGGAGTAATTTTGTTACCTATGAAATCGGAAATCAAACGTCCGTCGGAGACTCTTCCGGTGGGAAATTTGAAAAAGGTTTGACCGTACGGCGGGTAATTCGCTTGGACGGTGGTATTGATGTAGTTGTTGTTTCCGGCATCGAACAGAGAATCTCCGAACACGAACAAAGCAGCTTTGTTTGTGACCAGATTATTATTCCCTGTGCAGTTGATTGAGCTGATCGATAAGATTATTGTGTAGACGAAGAAGATGATCGAAACTAATCGAAGGCTTTTCATATTTAGTTTTGTGTTCTTAATTATACAAAAGTAGTTGCTCTGTTTTCTGTATGTGAAGCTTTGTCTTACTCTTATATGTTTTTCAAAATGTTTTTATTCCACAGTTTGTTTGGTTGCTTTTTTATTTATTTATTTTTGGTGGAAAAATGTTGTCAAGTTGTTTTTCTCAAGCATGATTTTCAAATGCACGACTTTGAATCTAAATCGACATGATGTGTTTCTAACTGCCTATAGATAAAAAAAGTATGAAGTTGACCAAGAGAAGTTAAATATACTTTCTAACTGCCTATGCAATTGTTTTGATTTTTTTTTTTTGGCAATCTATTCGATCTATTCTAGAAAGAAAAACGAGCTATGCAAACACAAATCTAAAAACCAATCCCAAATTGCTGTTTAGCTCTGAATTCACAAAAGTATATAGTATCAACTACTTAACTCTGAATTCACAAAATTATATGAGTTTTGATCCAAAACTTCGAGATTACAAATAAAAAAGAAAATACTAACAATAATAATAAAAGTAAAATATGATGTTAAAAGATTCAACAGTTTGAATTGATGTATTTCAAAACTATAACCGCGTGAATCTTCGTATTTCAGCACACACAAAGAAATAATTGGTTAGTTGGTAATAATGCTTTAAAACAGTTAAAACCATGTAAATTTCTGAGAAATTTGTCGACTTAATTAGTTCCAATTTCGAAATAATATGTTCTACAATTAGAAGCAACTGTATAAAGCCAGCAAACGACGATATGCCACAAAGTTGGACCGTGGTTCGTTCGTGTTTGGTGGCTAATCTTCACTCTTAAGGTACAGAAGGAGACCTAAAGCAGTAACATGTTTCGTGTGGAACAAGTATCAAATATTTTAAAGTTTATTTATGTAGAACCACTAGTAATATTCTAGGAAAAATATAGATTCATAACTACTACACGTACGCAATGAAGAGTGATGATAGTTGATTAAGGAAAAATATACTGATTCACAGAATAATAATCTTGGTTTGTGACCAGATTATTATTCTCTGTGCAGTTGGTTGAGCTGATCGATAAGATTATTGTGTAGACGAAGAAGATGATCGAAACTAATCGAAGGCTTTTCATATTTAGTTTTGTGTTCTTAATTATACAAAAGTAGTTGCTCTGTTTTCTGTATGTGAAGCTTTGTCTTATATATCTATTTTCGAAACGTTTTTATTACACAGTTTGTTTGTTTGTTTTTTTTTTTTTTTGTGAGAAAATGTTATCAAGTTGTTTTTCTCAAGCATGATTTTCAAATGCACGACTTTGAATTGAAATCGACATGATGTCATGTCTAGCCTATATATAGAAATTATGAAGTTGAGCAAGAGAAGTTCGATATACTTTTCAACTGCCCATGCATTTGTTTTGATATATATATTTGTTTGGTAATCTATTCGATCTAATCTAGAAAGAAAAACGAGCTATGAAAACAAAAATCTAAAAACCAATTCCAAATTGTTGTTTAGCTCCCAATTCACAAAAGTATAGTATCAACTACTTAGCTCTGAATTCACAAAAGTATATGAGTTTTGATCCAGAACTTCGAGATTACAAATAAAAAAGAAAATACTAAAAGTAATAATAAGTAAAATATGATGTTAAAAGATTCAACAGTTTGAATTAGGCCTGAGCATTCGGGTATTCGGTTCGTTTTCGGATAGGAACCGATCGGGTCCAGGTCTTTCGGGTATAAGGATTTTATACCCATATAGGAACCGATTGCGTTACGGTTCGGTTCCAATCGGTTCCGGGTCGGTTCGGATCTTAATTTACATATCCGAAAAAACCAAAAAAAATCGGGTTGAATTCGGTTCTGGTTTTTTTGGACCCGAATGATCTATAATATACCCGAAATCATGAAATTACCCGAAATGGAAGAAAAATATCTGAAACCGAAAAAAAATATTCGAACCTAAAACAGTTTTAAACATTGTTGAAACATGAAGTAGAGAGTAGACAGATAAAGTTTGACATAAAGAAAGATAAAGTAGAGAGTAGACAGATACAAGTTCATGAAACTTATGAAAAATGAAACATGAAGTAGAGATTAGAGAGTAGAAAGTAGAAACAATATGAAACTCATGTTTGATACTTGGATCTCTCTCTCATATCTTCAAGACATAAACATAAACAAAATATAGAGCAGCAAATCAGCAAATGTCAATTTCAGATTCAATAACAATTTCAAATTCAATACGAAAACATAACAATTACCTTATAACAGATTCAATAACACTTTCACTTCTCAGGTTCCTTACAAGTTTAATTCAGGTTCAAACTCTATAGAAAAATGAAAGAATATAAGGTTACAAATAAATTTTATAAACCATAATTAAAACAGAGTTCAAATGAAAGAAATTACCTCTCATAAGATCATCTTGCAACTCTACATCCGCAAGCATTTGTTCAACTGTTATCACACCTTTTTCATTGATATGAATCTCACATTTTAACCACTGCTCGGTGTACATTAACACTTCAATCATGTAGTGTGTCAAACAGCTCCTATATGGGTCTAATACTCTCCAACTAGTGCTAAATGCCGATTCTGATGCTACTGAAGACACTTGCATTGCAAGTATATCCCTAGCTATTAGTGATAGAAACGGATACTTTGGACTGTTTTTCCTCCACCAACATAACACATTGTACTATGAACCCTTCATAAGTTTTGGTTTCTCCACACTCTCTTTCAAATATAAATCCAACTCATTCGTTGAATCTTCAGTTCTTGTTTCATCTACAAGCTCTTGGTAGAGGTTATCCATTCTTTGATAACCAATACCATTACTCAGAACCGTTCTCTCAAAGATGTCACCTCTAACTTGCTCTTGAGACTGAGAAGATATTCCTTGGGACTGAGAAGATGCTCCTTGCGACCCACCACTAGCAGTTTTATTCACTAAACTATTGTACTCATCAAACAAACGCTTCAACATTAGCTCCACTGAATCATAAAGATGAATAGCCTCGTGACTACCTTTACCATAAAGCTCATCAAAACAGAGCTGAGCAAACTTCATCTTCTTCCTTAGGTCAAAAACACTTGCTACTATCAAAAGCTTGTTCATTTCAACCTTATTCCCAAACGGATTCCAATACTTTTCTAATTTCCCAATCATAGCTTCAGTTTTGCTCATCAATTCTACATCAGGACATGGACTCTTACTTAGTGCACTAATGTTTGTAGTAATGATGACTTTCTCATTGTAGATTTTATGTGCAGCTACAGAAGTTGAAGCTGAAAGAATCAATGTGGAATTGTAAAATATGATAAGGAACTGAACCAACCTGTTAACAGCTTTCCAATCACTCGTAGATGGTGGTCCAATTCTCTTTTTCCCGTCCACAACTTCCATAAAGTAGTCGTTATACGGCTTATCTTCAGCTTCCATCTTCTCAAATGCTAATCTGAACTTCATTGCTTGCTCTAGCATGAGATAAGTTGAATTCCATCTGGTCTTGACATCTAAAGGTAGGCTTCCTCTTGTTATCTTTCATGTTTCTACACGAAACTCAAATGACTTGACTCTGTTTGTTGAAGACCTCACATAGGTAATACCGTTACGAATAGCAGCCACACTGTTATCTATCTCCTGCAAACCATCCTTCACAATCAAGTTCAGTATATGAGTGGCACACCTTAAATGCAGAAACTCTCCTTTGAGAACCAATGCATCTTCTCCATTTTGCTTGAATGCTTCCTTGAATCTCCTCATAGTTGAACTGTTAGCTGTGGCATTATCTACGGTGATGCAGAAGACTCTCTTGATGTCCCACTCTTCTAAACACTTAAGTAAAACATTACAAATTGTTTCACCTTTATGATCAGACACATTCTTGAAACCTATTATCAACTTCCTTAAACGCCAACTAGCATCAATATAATGAGTTGTTATTACCATATAACTAGCTCCAGTATGTGGAGCAACCCATATATCTGTTGCCAATGACAACCTCTGCTTGTTCTGCCCAAGAATCCTCTTCATAGCTGCTTTCTTTGTAACATACATCTCCACAATATCTCTTGTGGCTGTTCTCCAAGAATGAGGACTATACAGTTGAACTTTTGAGGTGAAATGTTTCCAAGCTAAACTCTCTATGAACGCTAATGGCAATTCTGCTAAAACTAGCATCTCATTTGCAGCTTCCCTACACACAAGTTCAGAGACCTTACCTAAACCCAGATTCCCAGCATCACCAGTAGGAGTTAGAACAGTTTGATTACTCTCTTTGTGAGCAGCTTTCCATGACTCATATGACTTGCAACCAAAATTGATATGTTTCTTCAGATTGGATGTGCCAGACTTGGTTGGACAACACATTTCTTTACCACAATAATGACAATTACATTTGTCATCATTGTCTTTGTGTCTGCTGTAGTGTTCCCAAACCCAAGACCTTGTCTTAGTACCAGAACCACTCACTCCTGCAGTTTCTTTCCTCTTGCCCTTATTTCCAGTTCCAGGACTTGATATTTCAACATCATCATCTGTTCCATCAAGTTCATTATCTTCATCCATTGTAAAATCAATGTTTTGTGGTGGATGCTCAGAAGACGCCATCTAGTGGCGGAGATGAAATCATTCCAGAGACACAAAGAATCAATAACATCACAAAAAATTAAAATTTGAATTTAATGATTCGATCCTAAAGCTTTGAGACATCTGACATCTAATATAGAAACTAAGAACAAGCAACAGAATCAAAAGACATTTACAAAGAAACGAAGCTTGTAAACATATATTAGCAATGTACGTATAGCAAACAAAGAAAAAATCTTAAGCTTCTAATCAGATTACAAAATGAGAGAGCTACCGAGAACATGATTCATGAAGGCATGAACACAAAAACAAGATCGAACAAAGATTGATGCTTCAATTACAGAAAAAAAATGGAGTTGTAAGAATTAAGAAAGACTGAAAGAGAGTAGTACCTGTTAGAAGGGGAATTAGCACTCCCCCGGTTTAACCCAGTTTGAATTAAGATCAGCCCAACTCCGACATCAAAACCCATCAAAATCGACTTACGAAATAAAAGGAAGATCTCCTTTTATTTGATAAAGGCAAATCCCGAGAAAATAGGAAGTTATCCTTATCTACTCCGGGAAATAAGGATAATCGCCATTATTAATTCAAAAAGAAAAAGGAAAATCGACGGACCTCGAGACTTATAAATAGAAGAGCTCATCATTCATAATAATCATTTCAACATACTATGTAATTAGAACTACGACCAGCTTGATCCCTTTCGAGGGTACGTAGGCAATCCATCTCGGGTCCAGCTATGATTCTAGTAAAATAATTTTCCTAAACCCTAAACTGAATTCGCCGATCTACGATATGTGCGAATTCTGGTTCTTACAATTGACGCCGTCTGTGAGGAATGGAGAATTATTAAACCCTAGAAATCTGAAGCTCGAAGACGACATGAACGCAACCCTAAAGACCTCGCGATGACAAAAACCGAGCTTCTTAGCCGGTGACATATACGATGTCTGATGAAATCTCCGATCTCTCTCATCATGATTGCCGACCATGTTCTCCGACAACGCAACCGGTCTAAAACAAAAAGCTAAGTTTCATTATAATCAAGTTCAATCGTCTTTTTTTTTTATCGTCAATTGGTTTAAAAAAAAAAAAATTGGTTATCTTCTTTACATGCTTCTTCATCGAATCGCAGGCAACAAAAAAAGAAGAAGAAACTTCTCCTCCTTATCCGATGAGAAACTCGACAACTCCGTTTTGAGATAGCTAACGTAGCCAAAGCATCTCCATCTCAATCTACAATTGACGATTCTAGTAAACACTATTCCATAACTAGGTCGCCGACATCTGGAACCAAATTGATAGTCGCGCTCACGAAGCTCAATCTTCCGAAGAACCATCTTTCCGAAGAAATCCCTGGAGAAATCTCGCCGTCATCTTCAACTCCTCGAAATCGGAGATAATTCCTTCACTGGAGAAGTCCCAAACGAATTAGAGAAACACCATCGCGAATCTCGAGCCTCATCGATCTCAGAACCTCCATATCTCTCGCGATACTCACCGACTTATAAAAAAAATAAAAGAGACTCAACACTCGACCCCATCTCTGTTTCTCGGAAGTTATATCCGTCCTCCGATCGCACCACGACCACAGTCAGTAATTCGGCAACGCGTCGAGCTTCCCGGAGCTCCGCCACCGCCGCCACTACTTAACGCCGCACCTTCAACAAAATCAAGCCGACATGAAAGGGATCAGGTTTCTTTTCTTTTGTTGGGCTTGCATAAAGATTCTCAGCCCATCTGATACTAGGCCCATGACCTGGCCCAAAATAATGTGACGATTGAAACCCAAATTACTCACAAACCCCACCTTGGGCGATGTCATCACGATCGTTCTCAACGGTGAATCCGATGCAGCTCCGGTCAACTCGAATCTGGTGAAACTCCGCCCAGACCTGCATCTTCCGGTGAATCACCACGTTTCTGACCAACGCCGTCAGCTCCGACGCCCATGAATAACCTCCGAGACATTCTCCTTTTTTTCGCTTCGGCAACTATGGCGAAGAAAGCACACGCCGCTTCCGTTTTCCGATTTCATGGATCAAACACATCACCGGCGTCATTAACTTCTGTGATCTCAGAATCAACGATGAACAGCCCGTATTACTCTACTCTGTTACCATTGAATTCGTCGGTGATAAGAAAAATTGTCAAGAAACTTCGCTATCCCAAGCGATCTGCAGCTCGATCTCTTCCTCTGGTGATGACGACGATTCAGAGATCCAATTTCGGGGAAGAACACAAACGAAATCTCATATCGATGAACTCTTTTAAACCCGAGCTTCATCATTTGGCCCCGAGCCGTGTTCGTCTCGGCGGAGATAACAGCCGGCTATCATCGATTTTAGAGCAGAAAAGCAAGAACGTTGCAGTCTCCGAATCAAGCTGAGATTCATGGAGAACAAAAAAACAAAAAAAAGGGAAGAAAAGGCGTTGGAGAAGAAGTCTCGTATGGACCATTTGCTATATGGGCCTCACTTAATTATTTTAATTTGGGCCTATCAAAGTCCAAATTAAGGTGGTCATATGGTTAACATCTAAATCAAGTGGTTTACTTTCTCGTGCAAATAAAAAAAAAAGTGAGGAGAAGAAGGAGAAAGAAGAAGACGCAAATTAATTGGTTCAATCAATAACCAGACCGGGGCCGAGTTCAAAAGTTTCGGTTCGCTAACTGAACTAAGCCAGATGTTTCAAATCAACAACACGGCATCAATACTCTAGCCAAAGTTCGGGAAAAGAAGAAAAACAAAAAAAACAAAAAAAACGTTCGCCGATCTCAACAATTACGCAAAAGCTAAGTATCATTTTATTTTCCAAGTACTATGATCCAAAAATTTCAAAGAAAAAATATCTTTCAAATCGCAGGATTTACAAAAGTTGTCGCTCCAGCTAGAACGCTTCGGCAGCGCACAAGCCATTATAACGACATGCAATCAAGAGCTTCAGCTCGTCAATCCATCTCATCATTGCTCGTCGAGCTATCTCAAGTCTTAGTCCATCTACCAAAATATTCTCAACTCGTCAACCGAGCTCCCCAAAATTCAGGTATCACCTATGGAAAAATATCTATTTTTCGAACATGTTCTGTTCAAACTCAATCACAGGGTCCGTCCATCTAAGCCGAACTACGGTTCGCAAAAAAAAAAAAAAAAAAAAAAAAAAAAAAAAGACGCTCGTATACCGAGCTACGATACGCTCTCCTACCGAGCTACATCTTCTACCGAGCTACGCTCAATTATCAAGACAATCTTGCCTACCAAGCTACATTCGATTATCAAGCTACGCTCATCTACCGATTTCAGTTCAGTTCATCAGTTTCAATTTCAGTTTATCGGTTCATCGATTTCAGGTCAATTTTAGAATATCAGAATATCAGTTCGGCTATTTTGATTCAGAATTTCAGTTCGCCGGATTCGGTTCAGAATTTTAGAATATCAGTCGGCTATTTTGATTCAGAATTTCAGTTCGCCAGATTCGGTTCAGAATTTCAGAATTTCAGTTCGGCTATTTTGCTTCAGAATATTAGTTCATTGGTTTTAGATCAGAATTTCAGTTCATCAGAATTTCAGTTCATCAAAACTTCAGTTCGTCAGATTCAGAACTTCAGTTCGTCAGATTCAGAACTTCAGTTCGTCAAATTTAGAACTCCAGTTCGTCAGATTCAGAACCTCAGTTCGTCATATTCGGTTCGAAACTCCAGCTCTTCAAAAGCCGAGCTCCATAGTTCCCATCAAAAGCCGAACTCCATAGTTCGCACACATAAGCCAAGCTTATATGGCTTTCACAATTCATATTTTTCAAGCCGAAACCATCGCAGTTCGCCGAACTCAAACAGTTCGTACACTCATAAATTGAATTCATGCAGTTCACCGAACTCAAACAGTTCGTACTCTCCTAAGCCGAACTCCACAGTTCGCACAACAGTCTGAAACGACTAAGTAATTTAAAGCTGAACTCGTATAGTTCACACTTTAAACTATCACAGTTTCACACATCGATGTCCTGGCCAGACGATCTGTACAAATATATAAGCCGAGCTTTGTTTCGCATGCATCCTCATGGTGATATGGATAACACACCTTCCATGTTAAGCCGGGACCAGTCCCGCACTATATTCGCTCTGAGGCCATCCGAACTTCCTTCCTCCCATTTTATACACTTCCTGAGAAACATAACATATACCTCTCATTATTAAACCAAAAGTTCATAAAATTTGAGATCAGTTTTCGATTTTAGTCTTACCTCAACCACGGATGAAGTGTTACCAATAACAAAATCAACGAATTTCTCTTTGGTATTGGATTGGAAAAGTGAAGAGTTTGCACGCAAGGGATAAAATAAGTCGTTGCTTCCAATATGAAACAGATAAACAGCTGTTGAGAGAACCCTCTTGGCTTTTACATCTCCTAACTTAGATCTCAACCTCCTTTCAACGTTCTTGAAGCTATTTAATTGTGTTCCCAAATCTATCACCTTGAACGGTTAAGAAGGAAAAAAAAAATAGGGACGAAGAGTAATTAGTCAACTAAGAGAGGTATTTATTTTATTTTTAATTATTATTTGGATGAAAAAAATATTAAAACAAAATTTATAATGAAAGAAAGGAAGTAGTAAAAATTGATGATATTTACCATTCCGGGAAAGGTTTCGACCAAAGCTCCGGCACCGGCAGAAGCAAAACTAACTCCATAGGTAAATTGATTGCTACTGTTGCTTGGTTGTAGATTTGGTGGGATCAACGGTAACCGTGCGTTCTCAACTGTCACGTTAGCGATCAGTTAAAAAAAGTGTAAAAATTTTCTAGAAAATAAAATTAAGAGAAATACCCTGAAATAACATAATTTTGTTTTTGTTCCAAACCTAGCATAAATTTAAAATTATGAAAATAGCATAAATAATTATGTAAAAAATATTTGTTTACCCAAAATAAATTTAAAATTTATGTTTGGAATCAGTATTTCCAATTTAAGGTTTAGTTTTTTTCCCCATTATGTAAGAATTTATGTTATTTTAATATTAAATTTGTGCTATTATTGTCCAAATTTGAGTTATTATTATCATTTGAGATATTTGCACATGATGTTACTTATTTCAGCTTTCATTAGTAAGTTAGCACTTTCAAAGTGCTAAAAATAGTTGTTACTTTTTGTGTGAAAATATGATTTTACCATTGTTATTGCTGCATCGTGTACCGTACATCTACATCGTATACCATACACGCCGTACTGCACATGAGCAAAAATGAGTTGAACAGTAAAATAAGTGCTATATTTTACTAAAGTCTTAAAAAGTGATAATTTGCTAATGAAAGTTGAAATAAGTGACATCTTATGCAAAAGCTCTTTGTCATTTTTAACTAGTGATCCTAAGTTTGGAACAAAAGATTTAAAATGTACTATTTTTATCAATTGCGCCAAAAATTATTGAAAAACAGAGTAATTTTGTTACCTATGAAATCGGGAATCAAACGTCCGTCGGAGAATCTTCCGGTAGGAAATTTGAAAAAGGTTTGACCGTACGGCGGGAAATTCGATTGGAGGGTGGTATTGATGTAGTTGTTGTTTCCGGCATCGAACAGAGAATCTCCGAACACGAACAAAGCAGCTTTGTTTGTGACCAGATTATTATTCTCTGTGCAGTTGATTGAGCTGATCGATAAGATTATTGTGTAGACGAAGAAGATGATCGAAACTAATCGAAGGCTTTTCATATTTAGTTTTGTGTTCTTAATTATACAAAAGTAGTTGCTCTGTTTTCTGTATGTGAAGCTTTGTCTTACTCTTATATGTTTTTCAAAATGTTTTTATTCCACAGTTTGTTTGGTTGCTTTTTTATTTATTTATTTTTGGTGGAAAAATGTTGTCAAGTTGTTTTTCTCAAGCATGATTTTCAAATGCACGACTTTGAATCCAAATTTTTTTTTTTTTTGGATTGATCGTAAATCTAACATTGTTGTTATATTTGTGTTTGTTTTTTTATTGGTAATAAAGTTAATAACTTAATGATGTAATTAGTTTATGAAATCTATCTGCCCGCGCGAGCCGCGGGCTACCTACCTAGTACATTAGAAAATGACTTTTCAAATAATAAAGAGAAAGATATTACATCACAAAACATTCATCGGTATTATTTTTATTTTAAACACAAGTATATGACTAACAAGATTAGACAACCTCGTTTTTTATTTTCACAGGTATACATATGGGCGATTCTAAGTACGTCTAGTTAAGTTCAAATAAAGCTTTGAGATTATAAGGTCCAGTGACATTAGGCGGTCCACTCCAAATCAGCTCTGTGATTTGTTGATAAGCCTTCTCCGTCAAATGAGAGGCATCGAAAAACAAATAATCGGTAACGTTTTCGCATAACTCGTAACTTTGTCCCATTCGGCCTCCACAAGTATTGATTCCTCTGAATGGTCCGCTTCCACAACAACCCATATTCCCTACCTTAAACCCTTCAAAACAAACAAACAAACAAACAAAGACACAAAACTTTCATAAAGCTACTCTTAAACATCAATCTATTACATATAATGTAATTACCAAGTTACCATATTTCGAAGGATTATTGTTGATTCTTTCCAATAAAGAAGTGTGATAGTCGTGAAGGGCATATCTGAATCCAGATAGTTGACGTTGTAGCCGCCTTAAAGCATCAGGAAACTTCTTGTTGTGCAAATCGATCAGCTCGGTGACGTTTTTGTTACAAGATCCTATGTTTGTTGTGTCTAAGATCAATGCGGCTGGTGCACAATCGTATGCTCCAACATTCAAGAATCCGAACTTCCTTCCTCCCATTTTATACACTTCCTGAGAAACATAACATATACCTCTCATTATTAGACCAAATGTTCATAAAATTTGAGATCAGTTTTCGATTTTAGTTTTACCTCAACCACGGATGAAGTGTTACCAATAACAAAATCAACGAATTTCTCTTTGGTATTGGATTGGAAAAGTGAAGAGTTTGCACCCAAGGGATAAAATAAGTCGTTGCCTCCAATATTAAACAGATAAACAGCTGTTGAGAGAATCCTCTTGGCTTTTACATCTCCTAACTTAGATCTCAACCTCCTTTCAACGTTCTTGAAGTTATTTAACTGTGTTCCCAAATCTATCACCTTGAACGGTGAAGAAGGGAAAACAAAAAAAAAAAAAAAGAGAGACAAAGTGTAATTAGTCAAATAAGAGAGATATTTTGTTTTTTAATTATTATTTGCATGAAAAATATATTAAAACAAAATCTCTATATTATTATTAAAACATTATTCTTAAATTTCAACACAATTTTTATAAAAAAATTATTCCGGGCTATATAACTAGCGCGAGTTGAATCCTAGTTTATATTGAAAGAGAAAAAGTAGTAAAAATTGATGATATATACCATTCCGGGAAAGGTTCCGACCAAAGCTCCGGCACCGGCAGAAGCAAAATTAGCTCCATAGATAAATTGATTGCCACTTTTATTATTATTGTTAGAACTTCGAGATTACAAATAAAAAAGAAAATTCTAACAATAATAATAAAAGATTCAACAGTTTGAATTGATGTATTTCAAAACTATAAGACCATCTCCATTGGAGGTTCATATCTATTTTTTGGCCCAGTATCATATGCAAAAACCAATTAAAAAAAATGAAAATGGGCTTATAACTTAAGAACCGCTCCTTAGCTAAGAGTTTTAAGAGACCGTCTCTTAAAGGACGTGGCGGCTTAGGTTTGGACGATTTTTTTTTTTTGAGTCTCCTTCGCCGGAGGAAGGAACACCAGCGTCTCACTCTCTCGCCGAGCTTCTCTCCGGTCTATCTCTGGTGGCCATCCTCTCCGGTTACTAAACTTCGTACCGTTTGCTTCTGGAGAAGCCGAGACGACGGAGACGGAGGTGGAATCGAGCGAACCCGAAGTCCAGGTTTTTCGATTTCGGCTCACTTCGAATTGATTATGTGGGTTCTGTATTGGGGTCACAGCTGCTTTTGGTGTTAATGTGATTGTTTAGGTTAATAGATTTTGTTGGTGTTGTGTGTGTTGAGATTCGGTTCTGTCTCAGCTTATGAGGAATTGATATGAGATGTCTGTGTAAACTGGATTGCTCCACATCACAATCAGTTGTAGATTAATCAGGATTGTTTTGCTGAGTTCTCTAAAAAATAGATTTTTATGCTGAAATGTGTATTGGTGATTAGGTTTCGAAAATGAAGGCTGAGTATATACCACCAAGAGAGGATGTCATTATGCAGGACGAGGAGAGAAAGAAGTTGCAATGAAGCTGGGAAGCTTATTCTGCTTCCTCCTTCACTTGATGACCTCAAGAAAATTGCAGGTAAAACACACAAATCTGAAATTTCAAATTACACAAATTTCAAATTACACAAATTACACAAATTTTGTTATTTGTCATAGATTGGATCAGCTGTAGGTGGTACTTCAAGTGCTTTCATTGGATTTAACCACGGTATGTCTTTAATCTCTCATTGATTAATTTGTTTGAGTTGGTATCCTCTTGTGAGAATTTCTGCAATTGAGGTCAGTTGTTTGTGTCTGCTTCTAATCAACATAGGGTGTATTAAAGAAAGAGATATCGTTTAGAGTGTGTTGAAATCAAATGACTTAGAGGGTAAATGAATGTAAGTTTCGGGGATTTAGATTTTTGGTTTTTTTAAGAACCTCTAAGGGGTTCATCAATGGAAGAGTACAAAAGACAAAGGTTCTTAACTATTCAATAATAACAAAAACTATTAAAATAATGTTAAGAACCCCAAGGGGGAGTTCACAAATGGAGATGCCGCGTGAATCTTCGTATTTCAGGACACACAAAAAAAATTGGTTAGTTGGTAAAAACAGTTAAAACCATGTAAATTTCTGAGAAATTTGTCGACTTAGTTCCAATTTCAAAATAATATGTTCTACAATTAGAAGCAACTGTATAAAGCCAGCAAACGACGATATGCCACAAAGTTGGACCGTGGTTCGTTCGTGTTTTGTGGCTAATCTTCACTCTTAAGGTACAGAAGGAGACCTAAAGCAGTAACATGTTTCGTGTGGAACAAGTATCAAATATTTTAAAGTTTATTTATGTAGAACCACTAGTAATATTCTAGGAAAAACATAGATTCATAACTACTACACGTACGCAATGAAGAGTGA
The DNA here is from genome assembly GCA_030161315.1 of Eutrema japonicum. NCBI lineage: Eukaryota > Viridiplantae > Streptophyta > Magnoliopsida > Brassicales > Brassicaceae > Eutrema > Eutrema japonicum. The sequence goes on along the minus strand of BSQW01000008.1, from coordinate 49,166,698 downwards.
TGATAGTTGATTAAGAAAAAATATAGTGATTCACAGAATAAATCTGTTCAGATATGCATTTAGTTAAGAATGTATGTTGAAGAATAAAACCTTTAAATGTAATAATCACTAATGAAAGTTTAATTACTTTGAATTTCAAGAAAAAAAAGTTTAATTACTTTTTGTCAATGTTCAAAAAATCGCTAGGCGGTATCTAGGCACTTTGATAAGGGACTAGCGCCTAGGCGGATTAATCAGGGCCTAGATTGAGCATAGGCGTTAACAAATTATTTATTGATCATATAATTTATATTTATATTAGATGTTTTTTAAGTTTCTTGTGCTTTATTTGAAAATTATGTTGGTGAAATGGTTGAAAATAAAATAGTGAGCTAACACGACAACCTAGACTTCTAGAATTTGGATACCCGAAATCCGAACCGAACCCGGGCGGTGGACGGGTACCCGAATGCCCATGCCTAAAATATATAGTGAACAAAAATATATTTAAAAAAAACATAATTTGAAACTTAATAAGAGTAAATTAGAATTCCGAATTATCTCACCGATTTTAGTAAAATCGTTTCGGTTATGATCGATTTTCCGTCTAGACCCCGCCTAGACCGGAGATTATTATGGAGATCATACCTTGTAAGAGTTAGAAAATGTTCATTTGAGTATTTGTAAAAAACTCACCTTTTATTGAATATAAATTTGAGTTAATCTCTTTGAAGCTTTTAAGCTTGTCTCTTGTTTTTCTAGGCTTTTAGATGGATTTCTTAAGCTATGAAGCATCTTGGGTCATTGTCTTTATGTGGATTCACTCAGACCTTGCCTTGTGTTCTTATCACAAAGTCATTCCTCAACTTTGTATGACGAACTTTGATCAAGTCCAGCTTGTAGGCCTTAAAACCATGTGAACTAAGAAAGCTGGATTCCGATCTTATATCATTGACAACACTGGGTCTGTCAATAGTGCTTATAACATTAGTCCCAAAATTTTATAAAGAACAACATATAAGTTATCCCCTACTACAATGGTGTCAAAGGGATCCATATAAGTTGACACAATCTCGTTCACGAGTCCAACCAAATTACTACGACCAAAAATTAATTTAATAAACAATGTATAACAATCAAATATACAACCCACATATCGCATGGACAATCATCTAGTAGTTAAAAAGAAAACAAATGACAAAAACCGCTCAAAATAAAATATATCAAACATGATAATGTAAATGGTGATATTGTAATGATCTTAATCTATAATCATCCTAGAAAACGTATATTAAGATAATGTATTATCATCATCAAGCGTGGTTATGTTTAAGAAAACTAAAATTGAATCTATTCGACCAATATATGTTTTGTGGGTTCACAATTTTTTTTTGTGGTTATGGAATAGAAAAAACGATACGACATTTTACTTCCGTATCCAAACAGTAACTTTTCTTTGATCGTTGATTCTAACCATAGTACAAAAACACATACACACAAAGAAAGGTAAGTTTATTGAATTTGTAATGTTATTGAATTATTAAAATATCAAAACTCAAAATAGATCACAAATATTACTTTCCAGTATTAGAAATGGCAGTATGTATGATCGGTATTGCAGTGATGGGCGGAATTCGCTATCCCTTGAAATCACCATAATCGTAGGGCCTCGAGGTTGGCTTATCAGGAGGTTGAAAAATTCGATTACGTGCAATTTGAGCAGCTTAATTTTTTTTTTATTGTTTTTTTTTCTTCTTATAAACTGTTTATGGAATTGGATTGTTTGATTAAGTTTTAAGTTGCTTTTTTACTATTATTTGTTATTTTAAATTAAATATGAAAATGACATATTTTATAGATTTATGTAGGTCATTCAAATACGTTAGATAATCATTGTGGATATTGATAGTCAATGATTCCAATATGAAACAGTTAAACATCTCTTGAGGTTACCTTGGCCTCTCCTAACTTAGACCTAACATTTTTGAAGTTGTGTAATTGTGTTCTCAAATTTATCACCTTGAGTCGTAAAAGAAAAGTAAATATGTCAAACAATTATAATCAATTCAACCTATAAATTATACAAATTTGAAGAAATTTGAAGTAATACCATTCCAGGAAAGGTTACCATCAAAGCTCCGGAACTGGCGGAAACAAAACTAATTCCGTAGGTTAATCTGATTTATTAGAGAATTATTTTGTTGTGGAGAGAGTACGGATTTAAGTAGTTTAGCGATCAAATCATCGTGGCCATTGGCTCATTGCGTAGGAGGCTATTGTTGTATACAATGTGGCAAATAGAAATATAACGTTTTATGGTTTGACTATTATGCTAGGTGAATAGTGGAATAGCATAATAGTTGAATGATCGAATTGCGGAAAGAAGTGAGTTGGGTAAAAAATTTGCAGAATAATATAAACCACACTTAACCGAAAATATGTATATAAATATATAACGGTTTGCCAATCCCCTCTAATACAAAATCAATTTGGTGGCCAAGTTTTAAGTCAAGCTAACCAATTAACACAAGAAACTCGTAGGCATGGGCACCCGGTTAGTTTGGGTTATTCGCTTCGGTTATTCTGGTTCTTGGTTTGTTCGGCTTTGGGAAAAAAATTCGCTGAATTAAACCGAAGAAAAGTTTGATTTGGCTCGGTTCGAAAGTTGGTTTATTCGGTTTGGTTTGGGGGTACGAAAATTAATGCCGAGTTGGAACCGAATTTTTGAAGTTATTCGGTAATTAGGGCCTACTTTCAATTAAATGGGCCAAACCATGTAAACAAATGGGCCAAAGCATGTTTATAGAATTTAATAGCAGATTTGTAGTTAACCAAATCTAAATGGACCAAAAGCGTGTCCAGTAAGTAAGAGATTACACAAACACCTCAAAAGACCTAAAATTAGGGTTTTGGCAGATACGACGGCAGCAATGATGACTCACATCAGATGCAAATAGAGAACCGTTACCTTTCGATTCTCATATTACAGAGATGAATCGATGGTCTTTGTCGATGATTACCAAGAAGATTTCGCCGTATGAGAAGTGTTGTAATCAGAGCCAGGCTTCGAAAATTTGGAGTTTCTGTTTCAGATCGAAACTTGAGAGGAGAAGAAAGGTAACAAAATTATGTTTTTAATTGCTTACTAAAAACCGAACGGTTTTTTACTATACCGAACCAGGGACCTGAAAGTGTGAGCTTTCTGTAGAAGTATCGTGAAGATTGGTGAAGTCTGGTGAATTCTGCAGTCATGCTGGAACAACAACGGAGATGTTGGAACAAGAAGACTGCAGAGCTGGAACATTAAACATGAATTTTTTAATGACGTGGCAAGAGTTGCTAAGGTGGACTCGTACGACCAGTAATCTAACCTAGGAGCTCTTTGCTGTCTTCTATAAATATGAAGCAAGGAGGCTTAGCAGAGATTAGCCGTTCTTAGATATAAAAGTGAGAGATAAGCTTTTAGAGCAGAACTATAAGAAGCATTTAGTGCAGAACGGTGAGAGAAACATAGAAGTCACAATAATTGTGATTCTAGTGTTTAAGGTAGTTAGAAATCGGTTGGTCACAAGCTAAGGGGTTGTCTTAGGCTGTGTGTAAATCCAACTAAAAGTGTTGTAAACATCTTATAGATTTCTAATAAAGATAAACTCGGTGCGCCGGAGTTTAGAGAAACCGCTGTCGATCCATCTGCTTTTTTAATTGGTATCAGAGCGGGCATCTGAACCAAGTTGTAAACTTTACAACAGGTGAAGATCCTACGGAAAGATGGACGTAAAGGAGCTGGTGTTTCTGCACGGAAATTCTACTCTGGAGAAAGGTAACTATGGTCATTGGAAGATGAAGATGAGAGCGATAATCAGAGGAATCCACGAGGATTCGTGGACTGCTGTCGAAAATGGATGGACTGCTCCTACGGCGAGGGGTGAGAATGGTGAAGATGTTCCTAAAGACAAGTCGCTATGGACGGATGATGAGAAAAGCCTAGCAAAGTACAACGTTAAAGCTCTGTCAGCAATCTTTAATTCCATTAATGAAAATCAGTTCAAACGTGTAGAATGTTGTGAGTCAGCTAAGGAGGCTTGGGATAAACTGAAGAAAACTTATGAAGGAACCTCAAACGTGAAAAGATCCAGACTTGATATGCTTGCAACAAAGTTTGAGAACATTTTGATGGAAGAAAGAGAGTTCATAGAAGAGTTTAGTGGGAAGCTCAGCGCCATTGCTAATGAAGCTCAGAATATGGGGAAGAAATATAAGGATAAGAAACTTTTGAAGAAACTGTTAAGAAGTCTTCCTCCTAAGTTTGAAACCAAGAAAACAGCAATGGGAACGGCTCTGGATACTGATAGTATTGACTTCGATGAAGTGGTTGGACACTTGCAAGCGTATGAAATGGAAATCCCTGCAACTAGGACAAGCAGTTCAAAGGGAATAGCTTTTGTTGGTGAAGAAAGGCAGGACATTCAGGAACTTAAGAACGAGATCGGGTTGATGGCTAAGAACTTCAACAGAGCCTTGAAAAGGGTTGAAACAGGGAGCAAAAAGATGTTTTCTCGATCCCAATACAATGAAAGGGAGCGAGATAGGTTTGTGAAGAAAAATGATCAACAGTGCCATGAGTGTCAAGGATATGGTCATTTCAAAGCAAAGTGTCCTACTTTAAAAATACGAGAACTCAAGTGCTTTGAGTGCAAGGGGTTTGGTCACACAAAGGCTGAATGTATAGGCGGTCAAACAAGAAAGGATAAATCTTATATTAGGATGAGTGAAAGCGAATATGAGGATGAAGAGGATGACTCAGATGAAGTGACAGGATATGTAGCTTTCATCGTAGCCATTGACGAAACCAATAGCTCTTCCGACAGTGAAACATATGTGGAGATCTAAGAACACTCATCAGAATCAGAATCTGAAACGGAGTTAGTGGGACATTTATCTGAGAGTGAAGTAGAGGAAGACTATGTGGTTGATGTTCAAGCTGAGTTCCGAAAACTGTATGAGAGCTGGTTGCTGCTTGGTAAGGAAAAGGTTGCCTTGGTTGAAGAAAATGAGAATCTTCAAAATCAGAATAAGAGACTGAGTGAGTTACTAGATGTTGAGAAAGAGAAGACTAGATCTCTTAATCATAATCTGTCTGAAACCAGAAAGAAGATTCACATGCTGAACAATGGTACAAAAGATCTGGATAAGATTCTCTTTGTTGGAAGAGTGGGAAACAGCAACTTCGGTCTTGGATATAACGGTGGTTTGTCTAGTGGAGAAACTCGTTTTGTGCGTGGGAACAGCTCTCACAATGTTCCAACAGAACTAAGGAATGATCAACTAAGGAACAAGAATAAAGCTGCTCAGATACATGTCAAACGTGTTAATGGTTACTCTTCTGGACAAAGGAAGGATGTGAGAGGCTTAAGGAACCGTGGATGTTTTTATTGTGGAAAAGTCGGACACATTAAAAGATATTGCTACAAATTTGCTGATAAAGTGAGAGGATTGATGAGGCATGGGATGGTCTATCCGAACTTCAAAAGAGAGTCTCAGGTTTGGGTTGCGAAGTCTGACTTAAGATGTCATGTTGCGTACACTTCAGTAAAATCTCTTTATACTAAAAAGTGGTATTTCGATAGTGGAGCTTTTATACACTTGACTGGAACTCAAGATAATCTAAACAATTTTACTGAAGTCAAAGAGAGAAAAGTCACATTTGGAGGTGGAGCACAAGGTAAGATCAAAGGAAAAGGAGATCTACAAAATTCTCAGTTACCTAAGTTGGAAAATGTGTACCTCGTACAAGGTCTTACTGCCAATTTAATCAGCGTGAGTCAACTATGCTATGAAGGGTTGAGTGTGACGTTCAATAAAGTAAAATGTTGAGCATTTGATGAGCAATATCAAATTGTTCTTTTTGGAGTTCGAAGTGGAAATAACTGCTACATGTGGGAACAGTCACATGCCTGTTTGAGAGCTGAGAAAGATGATCCATTGTTATGGCATGAGAAGCTTGGACACAAAAATGTCAGAAATATGACTAAGATAGTCAACCAAGAACCTGTGAGAGGTGTTCCGGAACTAAAACATGTTGAGAAGATTATGTATGAAGCTTGCAACCAAGGAAAACAAATCAAGGTTCATCATAAGAAGGTGCAAGGATTTCAAACTACTAAGGTACTAGATCTTATCCACATGGATCTCATGGGTCCAATGCAAGTGGAAAGCATTGCTGGAAAGAGATATGTGTTTGGTTGTACTTGTTACATTCTAAATGACAAAGATCAGTTGGAAAAATTTGATGCTAGAAGTGATGAATGCTTTTTCCTTGGTTACTTCGCGAACAGTGTAGCTTATCTAGGTTTTCAAGTGAATCAAACTGATGGAGGAATTAGTGTCTCTCAAAGCAATTATGCAAAAAACCTGGTGGAACGGTTCATGATATGTTCCAACAAATCTGCAAAGACTCCGATGAGCACCTCTGTGAAGCTGTCCAAGGATGAAGGTGGCAAAGGGGTTGATGAGAAAGTTTATTGTGGGATGATTGGAAGCTTGATGTACCTCACAACCAGCAGACCGGACTTATGTTTGAGTGTGGGACTTTGTGAAAGATATCAGTCAAATCCAAAGGAGTCTCATCTCACGGCGGTGAAGCGGATTATCAAGTATGTAAAAGTGACAAGAAACTTTGATCTCAATTACACGTGGGATACAAATCATAAGCTGGATGGGTATTGTTACTCAGATTGGGCTGGCTGTGTGGATGATCGGAAAAGCACCTCTGGAAGATGTTTCGTTCTAGGCCACAATCTCATCTCATGGCATAACAAGAAACAAAACGGTGTTTCTCTTTCAACAGCGGAAGCTGAGTTCATTGCCTTGGGAAGTTGTTGCACTCAACTCCTGTGGATGAGACAAATGGCCTCTGATTATGGTATGATTTCGGACCCTTTACTTGTGAAATGTGATAATCAAAGTGCCATTAACATATCTAAGAACCATGTACAACACTCTAGAACTAAGCATATTGACATTCGTCATCATTTCATAAGAGAACTAGTTGAAGAGAAAGAAGTGGGCATAGAACATGTGTCCTCTGAGTGTCAACTTGCTGATATTTTCACAAAGCCCTTGGACTTTAACACGTTTGTTAACCTGCAAAAGTCTTTAGGTGTTTGTGAACTCTAACCGTTTTCCTAATGAGTGTTTATGTTGAGACAGGAATCGGATGTACAGTGTGAAGTTTTTTTTCGTTTTAAAGGGGCTGTAAATTTGTTTGCTCAAAACCTCTTTATGTAAAGTTCACTGTGGAAAAGAGCTGCCTTCCATGCCTTTAAGAGCTGATTTGTTTAGAGTGTGACTTGAAATTATGGGATGGACACAAAACCTTCGGGTGGTTCATGCAAAGGAAGGGATGAATTTGCAGAAAGGAGCAGTAGGAAGCAATTCATCTCATCGATAGAGCAGTGCTTATCACAGAGACAACACAAAATATATATATATATATATATATGAAAACCCAAAAGGAGAAGTGGAAAACAGGACCTCTCAAAGTCTGATCAACTCTCTATCAAAACTTGATGTTAGATCAGATTTGATGTCCTCGAGCATGCACCAAGCCTGTTCATTCTCGGTCACACTCGTCATCTTTAGTAGGTATGTCAGTGTGAAAGCTAACCATGGTGGATCAACATGTGTGAAAGCTCCTCTGAACTGAGAAATAGCTACCATGCTGGAATGGGAAGTTGAGTGTTCCAACAACTCAAAATTGCAGGCTGATCACTGTGCAGACGATTCTGGATCAAATCTCATCACATCGCTTTGGAAATGGAGTTCCAGCACATTGATCGTTTTTATTTTAAAAAAAATAAGGTTCAAGGATGAAAGAAAATCTGAGTTGATCTCACATGTATGCATGTTCTTGATTACCCTCGGAAAAATGTCTTAATTTTGATATGTTTGACTTAATGTTGCATTCATTTAGCCATGATAGCTCACAGGTGTGTGTGTTTTTATTGGGTTCGAATGCACTGATGGTTGTTGTGAGTTGTGTCTTAAAAAAAAAATCCAGGATCAAATTGTTTCAAGCACAAAGAGATAGGCCAATGTTTTTATTTGCAAGAAAAAGAAGGGTTTATGAGAGAAAAGAGAAAATTCAATTTTTAAGTCTTTTTCAGACCAAAAAGCGAAGGTTCACTTTTTTTTCTCTACAACCCTAATTCCGCCATCTCTCCTTCTCTTTCATCATGAATCGATCTCGAACCAGAACCCCACTCCGCCAAGCCAAGGAAGCCAACATAAATGAATGGAGGAGGGTCGTCTTGGTGTTCGATGATGTTGTACCTTCTTGAAACATACCTTTACATTGCTATTGGACATGGCTACACGTCTTGTAGGTAAGTGTTCATGCTCACACTAGTTTTTAACTGAAATATGCCATTCAAGCAGGTGGAGAGTATGGAGATGCTCAGTTTCAGAAAGGATCTTGTGTTGAACTTGAATCTGAACTTGTGCTGAACTTGAATATGGTTCCAGAAAGGATCTGAACGTGTGCTGATGCTGGAACTAATTATGAGGTTTGTGAGAGGGGAGTTTGAATCTAGGGGGAGTTTATGATCATGTCAAAACTCATTGTTGGTTTTTGTAGGAAATGAGTTCGGGTAGTTGTTGCAGATCTTTGAACCTTTTTTAATAGTCTATGAACTTGCAATTCATGATGCTTTGTATTTTATGATCATGTGAAAACTCATATGCTTTAATAAAATGATTTCAGAGATAATGTGCATTTGTATCTCTGGTAGAGTTTGTCTTGTTTGTGTTGCATGAAAGTTTGGATTGACATATTCAGTCAAAAAAAGGGAGAATGAAAGTGTGAGCTTTCTGTAGAAGTATCGTGAAGACTTGTGAAGTCTGGTGAAGTCTGCAGTCATGCTGGAACAACAACGGAGATGTTGGAACAAGAAGATTGCAGAGCTGGAACATTAAACATGAAGTTTTTAATGACAGGGCAAAAGTTGCTGAGATGAACTTGTACGACCAGTAATCTAACCTAGGAGCTCCTTGCTGTCTTCTATAAATATGAAGCAAGGAGGCTTAGCAGAGATTAGCAGTTCTTAGATCTAAAAGTGAGAGATAAGCTTTTAGAACAGAACCGTAAGAAGCATTTAGTGCAGAACGGTGAGAGAAACATAGAAGTCACAAGAAGTGTGATTCTAGTGTTTAAGATAGTTAGAAATCGGTTGGTCACAAGCTAAGGGGTTGTCTTAGGCGGTGTGTAAATCCAAGTAAGAGTGTTGTAAACATCTTATAGATTTCTAATAAAGATAAACTCGGTGCATCGGAGTTTAGAGAAACCGCTGTCGATCCATCTGCTTTTTAAGGACCGAGCTAAAATTGGAGAGCTGCATATCGGTTTGCAGCTCAAAACCGAATCTAAACAGAGATGGTTCGGTCCGTTCGGTTCCATTCAGTTTGGACCGAATGTCCAGACCTACAAGAAATATTAGGCCCTTGTGGGTGTGGTGATGAGCACACCCCTTTTTTTAGCCCATTCCAAAGCAAAAGGCCCAACACCAAAAGCCCAACATTCACTATGCAGATACGGTTACCGTTCCCGACCTGCTCCGCACTGTTCATGACGTGCCGGTACTGTTCACGACCTGCCGGTTACTGTTCCCAACCTGCTCCGCACTGTTCACGACCTGCCGGTTACTGTTCACGACCTGCTCCGCACTGTTCACGACGTGCCGGTTACTGTTCCCGACCTGCTCTGCACTGTTCATGACGTGCCGGTACTGTTCACGACCTGCCGGTTACTGTTCACGACCTGCTCGGCACTGTTTACGACGTGACGGGTACTGTTCACGACGTGACGGGTACAGTTCACGAACCATCACGTCGTCCCTAAAAACCGGAGAGCTGTCTGCTCAACTTCCACTATAAATACCCCCTTTGGTATTCATTATCGAGACACACAAAAAACTCTCATCTTCTCTCTCTAAATAACTTTCCCTCTCTAAAAGGAGCTCTCGGCAGCTCTCCGCAGCTCTCCCAGCTCGGTGCAGCTCTCCCAGCTCTCCGCAGCTCTCCCAGCTCGGCAGCTCGGCAGCTCTCCCAGCTCGGCAGCTCGGCAGCTCTCCCAGCTCGGCAGCTCGGCAGTTCTCCCAGCTCGGCAGCTCTCCCGGCTCGGCAGCTCGGCAGCTCTCCCAGCTCGGCAGCTCGGCAGCTCTCCCAGCTCGGCAGCTCTCCCAGCTCAACAATTCTCCCAGCTCGGCAGCTCGGCAGTTCTCCCAGCTCGGCAGCTCGGTAGCTCGGCAGCTCGGCAGCTCTCCCAGCTCGGCAGCTCTCCCAGCTCGGCAGCTCTCCCAGCTCGGCAGCTCTCCTAGCTCGGCAGCTCTCCCAGCTCTCCCAGCTCGGCAGCTCTCCCAGCCCTCCCAGCTCGGCAGCTCTCCGCTCTCTGCAGCTCTCCCAGATCTCCGCAGCTCTCCCGAGCTCCCAGCTCTCCCGACCTGACGACCAGACGACCTCCCAGCTCCCCAGATCTCTCCTACCCGCCTCAACAACGAACTACGAATGGCTTGATCCCCAATCCGGGGTACGTAGGCAGCCCTCCGGGCACAGCTATAAATCACCTCCTCCCCCTCATTTGCCGACCGGAACGCAACCGGCTCTATCTTAACAGAAAATCCCCGAACCTCCCCGATACAAATTGATTTGTAGGAGACGTGCTCATTCCCGTTTCAACAATTGGCGCTAGAGGGAGGGGGGTTTGAGGATTTTTCTACACGCAAAGAGTAGCTCGGCAAATGTCGGGAACATCGCCCTCATCTCCGAACAACTCCATACAGATAAGTGCCAAGCTTATTTTTATTTTTTAATTTTTTCATTCTCCTTGAGCCGAGCTCATCTCGCAAACACTCGACAAGATAAGTACCGAGCCTAGCCTCGTACTTAAGCTTAAGAGTCAGCAAAGCCGAGCTCATCTCGCAAACACTCGACAAGATAAGTACCGAGCCTAGCCTCGTACTTAAGCTTAAGAGTCAGCAAAACCGAGCTCATCTCGCAAACACTCGACAAGATAAGTACCGAGCCTAGCCTCGTACTTAAGCTTAAGAGTCAGCAAAGCCGAGCTCATCTCGCAAACACTCGACAAGATAAGTGCCGAGCCCAGCCTCGTACTTAAGCTTAAGAGTCAGCAAAGCCGAGCTCATCTCGCAAACAACACGATCAACAAGTGCCGAGCCTAGTCTCGCACTTGCACATAAAATTTTTAACTCTAATCAAGTTCACCCTTACTTGCAGGTTAACATATACCGAGCTAAGACTTGTTTCGTCCGCCGACTTCGACACTCATTCGCCGAACTTGGGGGAGGGCTATTGTGGGTGTGGTGATGAGCACACCCCTTTTTTTAGCCCATTCCAAAGCAAAAGGCCCAACACCAAAAGCCCAACATCCACTATGCAGATACGGTTACCGTTCCCGACCTGCTCCGCACTGTTCATGACGTGCCAGTACTGTTCACGACCTGCCGGTTACTGTTCCCGACCTGCTCCGCACTGTTCACGACCTGCTCCGCACTGTTCACGACGTGCCGGTTACTGTTCCCGACCTGCTCCGCACTGTTCATGACGTGCCGGTACTGTTCACGACCTGCCGGTTACTGTTCACGACCTGCTCGGCACTGTTTACGACGTGACGGGTACTGTTCACGACGTGACGGGTACAGTTCACGAACCATCACGTCGTCCCTAAAAACCGGAGAGCTGTCTGCTCAACTTCCACTATAAATACCCCCTTTGGTATTCATTATCGAGACACACAAAAAACTCTCATCTTCTCTCTCTAAATAACTTTCCCTCTCTAAAAGGAGCTCTCGGCAGCTCTCCCAGCTCGGTGCAGCTCTCCCAGCTCTCCGCAGCTCTCCCAGCTCGGCAGCTCGGCAGCTCTCCCAGCTCGGCAGCTCGGCAGCTCTCCCAGCTCGGCAGCTCGGCAGTTCTCCCAGCTCGGCAGCTCTCCCGGCTCAGCAGCTCGGCAGCTCTCCCAGCTCGGCAGCTCTCCCAGCTCAACAATTCTCCCAGCTCGGCAGCTCGGCAGTTCTCCCAGCTCGGCAGCTCGGCAGCTCTCCCAGCTCGGCAGCTCTCCCAGCTCGGCAGCTCTCCCAGCTCGGCAGCTCTCCCAGCTCTCCCAGCTCGGCAGCTCTCCCAGCCCTCCCAGCTCGGCAGCTCTCCCAGCTCTCCGCTCTCTGCAGGTCTCCCAGATCTCCGCAGCTCTCCCGAGCTCCCAGCTCTCCCGACCTGACGACCAGACGACCTCCCAGCTCCCCAGATCTCTCCTACCCGCCTCAACAACGAACTACGAATGGCTTGATCCCCAATCCGGGGTACGTAGGCAGCCCTCCGGGCACAGCTATAAATCACCTCCTCCCCCTCATTTGCCGACCGGAACGCAACCGGCTCTATCTTAACAGAAAATCTCCGAACCTCCCCGATACAAATTGATTTGTAGGAGACGTGCTCATTCCCGTTTCAACAGCCCTTAGAGTTCTTTTTGTATTATTTTCATGTTTGAAACCAAAATGCTTCAAAATATTTATGTAGCTATTTCTATGCCTGAAAGATTGAGAAAAGGAAATATAACCACCTTTTTATATATATTCAACGCATAGAAATAATAATACGCGATAACACTGCCCATTTTCTCACAAAGTTGTAAAATTGCATAATCCGGAAGAAAAAAAAAACACAAAGGAGCAGCATTTGGCTTCTTCACAAAGGTCGATTAGCTTTAGATAGTGAAAACGACGTTCTCCAAAAAGCAAAAACGAAAAAAAAATATAGGAAATTGAAAAAAAAAATTATTATTAAGAAATGATCATATATTTGGTATATACAGTGTATATATACTAGATTAGGCTCCACGTATACCCGATATTTATAATTTTGAAATTTTATAACTCGTCAAAAAAAAAAAACCAAAAACGAAAAAGTGAAATCGATAAAATAAAATTGAGAACGTCGATACGAAATCACCCACCGATAGAGAAATCTATCACCCAGCGATAGAGAAACCTAACAAAGTAATTGTTCTTTATTTATTTTGAATCTTCTATTTTTTCATATTAATTTTTGTTACATGTTTCCAAATATTTTATTTTTTAATTAACTCTTCTTTTTATGATAAAGTTAAATTTTTCTATTTTCTTGTTTTCCTTAGAAATTTTACCTTTTAAGATTAGGAATCAGTTATAAATTTTTTTGAATTTTTTAAATTTGCTTTTTTATTAACTTTAGATTTTATGATATATTTACATTTTTTCTTTTTCCTTTTTATTCAGTAACTTTAGATTTTAGGATATATATAAAAAAAATTCTTTTATTGTTAACTAGATAAGTACCCGCATATATGCGGATTTGTAAATTAATATTTTATAACCCGTGAAACAAAAATTAAACAAGAAAAATATAAAACAAAATTAGATCACCCGTTAAAATATATAATACATAAATTTATAAACATAGTTTAAGATAAAATAAATATATACCTTGAAAGAAAAATTTGGTGAAAAGGTGCAATAAAAAGTTTTGGATACGATTATTGGAATTTTAATTTTTTGGTGTATAATTGACATACTACCAAATTATAGTTTATATATAAGTGAGAAATTAAAATTCTTTTCTTTTTATGATTAATTTACTTAACCTAAATAGAAAAACTAAGGAATGTTTTTTTCTTCTTTTTCTATTAATTTTTAAAAATTTTAATTTTTTTTAGTAACTTTATCTTTTAAGATTATGAATCGATTATAAAATTTTCAGAATTTATAAGTTTTTTTTATTAATCGATTTTAAATTTTTCCAATTTTGACTTGACACGTGCCGCGATCAGATGAATTAAAACCTTTGAAACATTCAATTTTATATAATAAGAAAATTTCCTTATTCTAAACTGAAATAAGATTTTTCCTTCTTTTTTTTTTTGCTTTTAATTTTCTTATTATAACCTGAAATATCACTACAAGAAAACACAGTTTTTGTGACTCTTTTTTTTGTCGCAAAAAAGTGGGACGAAAATGTGACTAATTTGCGACCACTTTACGACTACTCGAAATGCAGTGGCAAAACAGTTGCAAATTAACGGCGAAACAAAGGAGTCACAAAAAGGTCTCAAATTTGCTACTGTTTAAGAACTTGCAAAAGTAGTCCCAAATTTGTGACTGATTTGCTTCGGTTTAGCAACTCCACTCGATTTTTTTTAAATAAACATCAAATAATATACAAAAAAAATTCAACACTTACAATTTTTAAAATATAATCATTTTATAAATCCTAAATTATAAACCCTAAACCTCTAACCCTTAATCATAAACTCTAAATCTTAAATTGTAAAATATATTTTTGAACAGCTATGTACCCAAAATCATTGTAAAGTGATATTCAAACTTATATATTCTTAAAGTTTAGGGTTTATGCTAACATGTACACTAATTTGCAAATCCAATTTTTGTGACTAATTTGGAACTAATTTGAGACTAATTTTTAATAGTATTTACAAAATAGTCCCAAATTTGGGACTAATTTACAACCCCACTTGATTTTTTTTATAGAAATCAATAAATTATAAACTCAAACCACAAACCTTTATCCCTAAACCATAAACATCTAACCCTTAATCATAAACTTGATCTAAATCTTAAATTGTAAACAAAATTTTACACATAAACATCAAATAATATACAAAAAAATTCAACACTTACAAATTTTTTTAATATGATCATTTTATAAATCCTAAATTCTAAACCCTAAACCTCTAACCCTTAATCATAAACTCTAAATCTTAAATTGTAAACTAGATCTTAAACATAAACATCAAATAATAAACAAAAAAATATAATAGTTACAAAAATTTCAATCTAATCATAACATCTACTAAGTTTTACATGTGTTTTATAAGGAATGATTTTGAAAGATAAAAACTAAATTATCTCAAAATTTATTTATTTTTAAGTTTTAACATATTTTTGAACTGCTATATACACAAAATCATTGTAAAGTCATATTCAAACTTTCTAGGTTCTTACAGTTTAGGGTTTAGGGTAAAAAATTTTAATTTTCACAAAATAGTCTCAAATTTGCGACCGTTTAGCCACCCCAGTCGATTTTTTTTTAATAATAGTCACAAAATAGTCCCAAATTTACGACTAATTTGCGACCAAATAACAAAAATAATGAAAGCTTTTCATTGGCTAGTTCCTTGTGACGAAGATCGAAATCCTCCACCGTTGATTGGTTTAATCCAACAGTGGATATCTCATTTGCTTTTTTTTTTTTATTGAGTTTTGTCTTTCTCTCTCGATATTATTCTTCTTCTTACTTCCTATGAATTTTTTTTTTAATTGAAAACCTTTAACATTTAGAGAATCAGACATAAAATAGTCAATCACCATATTACATCCATCGCAACGAATGCAAATAAGACTGGGCCGACAATTCCTTATCATCACTTCCCCTACGATTTTTTTTGCTTCCTTCTCTTCCTTGAGTTTAGCTAACTTTTTTTTCCAGATCTGATGATGTCAACTAGAAGCTTCGTCTCGGAGGAGGAGGAGGCAGTGAGCGGAGAGGAATTGTCGATCTGAGCTCGTGGCGGAAGTCGGCGAGGGGTTCGGTGGGTGTGCGTTGCGAGCTGAGGTTCGTGGTGGTTCGTGCCTCGCGTGGAGGGTGGTTCGTGGTGAGCTCGGGATGCAAGTGAAGGAGCAGATCTTGGCCATGGAGATAGAAGAAGATCGAAGGTCGGCGGCGAGGGAGAAGAAGATTGAGCGCTGGCGAGGGAGAAGAAGAATATCTTCGATCTTCTTTTTTTCATTTTTTTGTGTGTTTTGTAATTAAATTTAATAAATAAATAAAAAAATTTGGATTTTTTTTTTAATTTTTTTAAAAAAAAGTAGTCGCAAATCGGTCTCTAAATTAGGACTGATAATGGGTGTCATATATTAGTCGCAAAATAGCGACTATTTTGTGACCACTTTATTTAGCGACGAAATATTTGCGACCACTTTTTTTAGTATCAAAATGGTCGCAAATGACTCATTTGCGACAATTTTGGAACTATTTTATTAGTCACAAAACTGTGTTTTTTGTAGTGTATGGTTTTTCCTATTTTAAAAAACTTTAATTTTTATTTATAGTTTTTGTTTAATTTCATTAATCTAAACATTACTAATATTTTTTTTCATTTTACCTTTTAAGATTATGAATCGATTATACATTTTACTTTTATTGTTAATTTTAAGTGTTAAAATATAATTAAAAATTTATTAAACACATATCGAAATCTAATCGATTAACTTAACACGTTTCGCGATCTTACTAACTTCGAAACATTTTATTTTATATTATAAGATATTTTATAACCTCTGAAAAAACTAAAAATTAAAAATTAAATTAAATCACCCGTAAAAATAAATAACATAAAATTTTAGAATCAAAGTTTCCGATGAATTATATATATACTATGAAAAAAGAATTTGGTGGAGCAGATACAGTTAAATACCTTTGAAACTGATTATTGGACTTTTTATTTTAATTTTTGGTATGTAATTGACATATAGTACCAAATTATTTATGTATAGGTGATAAATTATAGTTTTTTTTCTTTTATGATTAGTAATACATTGTTTTATTTCCTTAATCTAAATAGAAAAACTAAGATTTTTTTTTCCCTTTTTTATTAACTTTTTCTTTTAGGATAAATGTAGATTTTATATATATATATATATATATATATTTTAAGTAACTTTAGTTTTTAAGATTATAAATCGATTATTAATTTTTTCATATTTTATGTTTTGTTTTTTTATATTTTTCTTATTATTAAGTGACTCTACCATTTAGGATTATGGATCAATTATTAATCTTTCCAAATTTTTATGTTTTTTAATTAATTGATCACTAATCGATTTTAAAATTTTCCATTATAATTTTTTGATTTTTCGTCTTTTTATTAACTTTAGTTTTTAGGATCAATTTACATTTTTTATTTTCCTTTATTATTATTTTAAGTTTCCCTTTTTTATATGGATTGTTTTTTTTTGTTTTTTTAGTTTAACATTTTTTAATATTTACTTTAATTTATTTTTACTAAAATTGTCTTTTTTTAAGTTAAACATTTTTTAATATTTACTTTATTTCATTTTTTACTTTGTTAATTAAATTGACACATATCAAGATCTTAACTAACAACCGTGACACGTGACAAATGTCACAATCTCGTGAGTTATAATTATCCTACGTGTCATGCTCACGTCGAAAGATTCAGCTTTATATAATAAGAGTGATAAATTATAGTTTTTTTCTTTTAGGATTAGTAATACATCGTTTTATTTCCTTAATCTAAATAGAAAAACTAGGATTTTTTTTTTATTAACTTTTCGTTTTAGGATAAATGTAGATTTTGTATTTTTTTTTTTAAGTAACTTTATGTTTTAAGATTATAAATCGATTATTAATTTTTTCAAATTTTATATTTTCATTTTTTAATATTTTCTTATTATTAATTAAGTTTACCATTTAGGATTATGGATCAATTATTAATCTTTCCAAATTTTTATGTTTATTAATTAATTGATTATTAAACGATTTTAAAACTTTCCATTATAATTTTTGGATTTTTTTCTCTTTTTATTAACTTTAGCTTTTAGGATCAATTTACATTTTTTTTCCTTTGTTATTATTTTAAGTTTCCTTTTTTATATAGATTATTTCTTTTTCTTTTTTTTAGTTTAACATTTTTTAATATTTTTTTAAATTCATTTTTACTAAGACTGTCTTTTTTAAGTTAAACATTGTTTAATATTTACTTTATTTCTTTTTTTACTTTGTTAATTAAATTGACACATGTCAAGATCTAAATTAACAACCGTGACAAATGTTACGATCTCGTGAGTTACAATTTTACCTATGTGTCGCGCTCACGTTGAGGGATCCTGCTTTATATAATAAGATATTATATGGTAAAATCTAATTGGAAAATCTATTTACATGTGTCATACTCTGATCGATTGACTTGGCACGTGTCGCAATTTGGTGAATTATTAATCTAGATTATATACGCAGAGTTTATAATTTAATATTTTATAACCCGTGAAAAAAAAACTAAAAACAAAAAAAATAGAAAACATAATCAGATCACCCCGTAAAAATAAATAAAATAATTTTAATATTAATATTTTATAATCCGTGAAAAAAAATATAAACGAAGTTTCCTGTTAAACAATATTACATTGAATGAAGAATTTGGTGGAATGGGTGGAGTAAATAGTTTTGTAAAAGATTATTGAACTTTTGATTTTTTGTTTGAAATTGAGAGACTACCAAATTGTTTATATAAATGTGAATAATTAAGTTTTTTTATTTAGGATTAGTAATCCATTGTTTAGATTTCTTATTATAATTTGAAAAAACTAAGAAATTATTATTTTTACTTTTTAGTAACTTTGCTTTTTAGGATTAGAAATCGATTATAAATTTATATATATATATATGTATATATATATATATATATATATATATATATATATAACATTTGCATATCAGCGCATATATATTTCGTAGATCCTCTTCTATCTCGTTTAGGTTTAGCTGTTCAAAACATATATGTAACACGTATATATATATAAATACACTAGCCTCTAGGTCAAAGAATAACACACGAGACTATTCCCAAACCTTCGACTCAAATTTTAACAATCTCTCCCCAAAGATCTATAAAAGTAATTAAGTAAACCCTTAAGAGAGGGAAAGAAGGACAAACTTGGTGAGTGGTGTGCAATGAAGATTTCTATCAAGACACTGAAGGGAAAGAGCATAAACCTAGAGGTTGAGGATAGTTATTCCGAACCCATCAACATCAAGATCCATGGAGAGCCAATCCGTGAAGTGGTTCTGGGTCTGGATCCGGATCAGGGTCAGGGTGAAATCATGCAGATTTTTGTGTCGACTCTAGGGGCAAAGACATTCATCCTAGAGGTGGAAGGATCCGAGACCATTGAAAACGTCATGGCTAAGATCCATGCTAAAGGGGGCCCGCCAGTGAAGGAGCAGAGGCTGAGCTATCATGGAAGGCAGCTCGACAAAGGTCGCACATTAGCTGACTACAACATCAAGACGGAGTCGAACATTGTCATTATGTCACGTCTTTGCGGTTGCTAAATTGTATTCGTTTGTTTTCCAGAGTTTATCTTTAATCTTTTATTTTGGGAACTTTCTCTGACTTGACAAGGAACATAATATTTTAAGAAAACTTCAAGATACTTTTGTTATTATTATTATCGCAAAGATTAAATAATTATTATGACAATTTAAACACTCGCAAAAAAATGAAAAAAAAATATGAAAAGCAAGATAAAAAGGAATATTGAGCTTTAATTAAGTTCAAACAGCGCTTTGAGATTATAAGGTCTAGTCAAGTTTGTCGATCCACTCCAAATGAGCTCTGCGAGTGCGATCTGTCGATGAGCTTTCTACGTCTAATTAAAGGACCAAAGCTCAAATTAGAAAGATTGTTGATTCTTTCGGATAGGGAAGTGTGATAGTCATGAAGGGCGTATATGAATCCGAATAGTTCACTCTCTAGCCGCCTCAACCCATTCAGAAGCTTCTTGTGGTGCAAATTGATCAGTTTCGTGACCGGCTTAAAACAAGATCTTATCTTTTTTTGGTCTATAATCAACGAGGCTGGTGCACTTACGCTCCCATGTTCAAGAATCCAAACTTCCTTCTTCCAGTTTTATACACTTCCTAGGAACATAGGGTCATCTCTCATTTTTCAGATCAAAGTTGTTCATAAGAGAATCCATGTAAACTTTGTTTTTAGAGCAATTTTTTATATGATTTACCTCGATCACGTCCGTAGTGCTACCATTTACCAACAACAAAATCGGCATATTTCTCTTTGGAATTGGTTTGGAAAATGGAAGATTTCGTAGTAAATGGATATGGATATTGTCAAATATTATAAAATAGAATATATTATTGAGTTGTTCTGATACAAGATCATAAGACACATATATATAGTGTTTAACATTGACATATTGATAACGTCAAATAATGTAAATCTTCTTAATCCTTATCACAATAGGATATCTTCGGTAGGGTTAATGGGCTTCACTTCATAACCGGATTCTTATGGCCCACAACACTTGATTCGCAAGATACACATCTTGCTCCTTAAGATATCTCCAATACTCCCCCGCACGACAAAGGTGGTACACGAAACGTAAAATCTGTAATCACAAAGCGGAACACCTATATCGTGGACACTTGTCGAGAACAGACAAAACATGTCAACTGACTCCTCCGGATTAAACTTCAATCTTCAAAAAAATAGGGATGAAACTTTAGCTCGTCTTTGGTCTGAAAAGAAAGGGAATAATAACATCCCGTGGGTGCAAACTCCTGCAAACTCCACAAATAATTGTCATTGTCTCGGACAGTCCATAAATCGGACTAAAAAAATGACCTAAAAACATGAGCGTTCCAATAGAAATCCCTAGTAATAGTAAAAGAAAAATCAAACTCCCCCGTAATAAGAGAAATTAAAAAAAAAACTTTGAGAAATTCTAAAATTAAGAATTAATCTCAAAATCTATAAAAAAATCACCCGTGAAAACCAAATCCCTCAAACCTAATTGTCATGTCGATCTCCCTTGCCGTGAAAACAAAGTATAAAATTTTAAGAAAAAATTATTTAAAACTAAAACCAAATATAAAGAAAAGCAAAATAAAACCTTTAAAAATAAAATAAAAACACCAGTACCACTAACCTAATTAAGAAAATCAAACTCCCAACTTAAGAAAAAATTAATAGAATTAATAAAAAAAACTGCGTAACCACACGAGCAACGTCATCTTCATCGTCAACACCTTCACCACCGTCTTCAACGCCGAGAGATATTGTCTCCATCGTGAAAGTTTAAAACTTAAAACGCGGAAGCTTTAGTCCACTATAATCGAATTCTCTGATACCATGTCAAATATTATAAAATATAATATATTATTGAGTTGTTCTGATACAAGATTATAAGACACATATATATAGTGTTTAACATTGACATATTGATAACACCAAATAATGTAAATCTTCTTAATCCTTATCACAATAAGATATCTATGAGAATATTCTTCGGTAGGGTTCATAGGCTTCACTTCATAACCGGACTCTTATGGCCCACAACACTTGATTCGCAAGATACACATCTTGCTCTCCAATAGATATTGATAGTCGTTGACTCCAATATGAAGTTTGAGATTGCCCTCTTGCCATCAAAATATCCTAACTAATTAGACCTCAACCTTTTCTCAACGTTCTTGAAGTTGTTTAATTGTGTTCTCAAATATGTCACCTTAAGTGGTGAAAAATGTGAAAAACAAAAAAATGTTAAAAGATTAGCATCGATTAAACTAATACACGTATACAAATTTGAAGTAATAGCTAGCGAATACCATTCCAGGAAAGGTTCCGACCAAAGCTCCGGCACCAGCGGAAGCAAAACTAACTCCGTGTTTTAACGTTGTGTTCTTGGTATTATTGTAAATGCTCTGTTTTGTTCTGAATATAGTAGCAATTGCTATGAAACCCCCTCGACTTTAATTTGGTGGCAAGCTTTGAGTCAAGCTGAAAATTAGTCTTCAAACACAAACTAGGATTCTTAAATAAAAAAATAAAAAAAAATCTTTTATGAGAACAAATGCTTCACAATATTTACTTAGCTATTTAATTGTGCGAAAAAATAAGGTAGAAAACAAAAACACCCCGGATTTTGAATCTTAGGGTTCATGATCTAGAATTTGTAAAACTTGTACAAACGGTCGAGAGAACCCAAAAGTTGTAAAATTCTTAAAAAAAAGAAACCAAAGAGGCAGCATTTGGCTTTTACATCGATCATTAATTAATAGCTTTAATCAAAGCCGACGTTTTCCAAAAATGGTCAAAATAACGATTAAATATCATGGGAAATCGTATAACATATAAGTCTCTTCTCAAAGATGTATAAAAGAAAACCCTAAAGAGAGATAGAGAGTAAGAGAAGTTGGGTCTTTTCTCAAAAAAAAAAAAAAAAAAAAGATGTTGGGTTTGCAATGCAGATTTCTATCAAGACGTTAAAGGGAAAGAGCATAAACCTAGAGGTTGAAGATAGCTCCAACTGCACTATCGACCTCAAGATCCATGGAGAGCCGATGCGTGAATTGGTTTTGCGACTGGGTCCAGGTCCGAGTCGAGGTGCAGCAGCCATGAGTATTTTTGTAAAGACTCTTATGGGCAATACCTACACCCTCGAGGTTAAGGGGTCCGATACCATTGGAGAAGTCAAGGAAAAGTACGAGGAGATTTATGGCGCTCCAGTCGACCAGCAGAGGATAAGCTTTCAAGGCAAGCTGCTAGAGGACTGTCGCACGGTAGCTGAGTACCGCATCAAGCATGAGTCGACCCTTGTCATGATGCTTCGTATTTGCGTTTGCTAAAATGTCTCATTTTTTGTTTTTCCAACGTTTATTTTATCTATATCATTTCGGGAAAATTGTCTAAAAAAACAACAAATTACAAATTATGGCCATTAAAAGCATCAACTATCGAGTTGGCCATTTAAATCATCGTATTTTATTGACTTCAAAATTAAATCATGAACTTTCGTTGACTATGCCAAAAAGAACATGATGTTAAATCCGTTAACAGAGCTCATGAACAGTGTTACAACTCCGTTTTAATCCGCGATTTAATAAAACGAATCTAAAAAAAAAACCCTGCTAGAAATGTATAAAAAAAACGATTTAATAAAACGAAACTTTTTTAAAATTTTTATATCTAGGTTAATTGATCGTTAAACGTAATTCTATTCAAGTGAATAGCACTAACGATCCAACGAAAATTTTAAAACGTTTAATGCTGTAAATTTTATATAAAAGTACCAAATATATAAAATTACATTTAATCCTATTCACTTGCTAATTGATCGAAACTTTTTTTTATTTGTTTTCATCTTTTATGTTGCTTTATCATTTTTATGTGTTTGGTACTTTTAATTTTGATGACCTTTTCTACATTCTCTTTGCGTTTTTTTTTTGTTTTCACAAGAATTGTGTTCGTTGTCTCCTCTAGGAAAGATTTCCATGGCCTTGGTTTTTTAGATATTGTTGTGCGTTTTATTCACTTACTAATTGATCGGAATTTTTTTTTTGCTAAATGTTATTTTTCCGTTTTTGATTCTAATTAGTACTCGATTTAGATTATATTTCCACGGATTTGTTTATAAGATCTATATACTTTGTCATATAATCGAGTAATATCTTTGTAATATCTATTACGAAATTCTATGTTATTATCCTTTTATGAATCGATGAAATCCTAACAGTTATTATAGATTTGTCTAATCTAAATAATTTGTTTCATATTTATCATTTTTAATTATAAATGCAAAGTCGTTGATTGTAGATTGCGTTGTATATTGTTCGAAATTATCTAAAAATAAAAAATAAACGAAACCATAGCTTGACATGTGGACTATAAATATAGCCCTTTTATACCGCATTTAAGGCATTATGAGGTCGAGTTTTTTTAGGTTTCAAAGTGTTTAGGGTTTATTAGATAATGTGTTCCTGTTTTGTGAGTTCTATATCTTAATTTTTGCTCTTTGCTTTTGGGTATTGTTTTTCTTTCGAGTATCTCTTTGCTGATTAATTATGCATCTGTCTCTTTATGGTTGTTTCTTTCTTTTATTTTCACTTGCTATTTTGTTTTACTCTTGTAGGTTGCTTTATCTCTTTTGGACATTCCTCATGTTTAAATATCGGTGCTGCTTTGTCAAGGACTCAAGGTATGAGTGTCATGTGTTAATGTGTAACATGTTTATGTGTTCGTTTTTTTTTTTTTTATGATGATGGGTTTGAACTTTGCGTTTAAACACACGAAATACACACCTTCTTTTGGACATTCCTGTTTGCGTTTGTTTTATTATTTTTGTAAGGCTGACCATCATCTCTTATCTTTAATTTTTGCAATTTTGTAGGTGTTCTTTAATGCGCAGATGAGAAAAACAGAGGAAGAATATAAAAGATCGGCTTTTACCAGAAGACTATAGGTGAAGCCGTCGACTCCATGTATCTACTAGATCTCTCTCGCTCAACTCTGAAACAAAGTGGAGTGTCTTCATCAGCTTCCCTATCTCTCGACTAAGTGACAACTGACATCAAACGTCTCAAATGGCATGAATGCTGTCTCAGCACATTCCAAATCATCAATTCAAGTGAAGTTACTCGAGCAATCTTTCTTCGTTATGAATCTCGACGTAACCAAACCAATTCTATTTTTAAGATACATAGCAATAAACAGTAAAATTTGTTTCTGCACACTCATATCACTAGCTCATACTTTGTTTTTGTAATTGCAGATTGTTTCGTAACTTGTCATATCATTTGCGTCTTCTGCAATTCCATTGACCAACAGATCCAGAGAAGGTCAAGATAACATATTCAAAAATTCCACTGCATGTCTTTCATCACCTTCATATATTTAGCGCTGTATGCTCTCTTCTTCGGTTACAAGCTCCCGACTCATTCTTTTATCGTTTTTTTCTTAATCCTCTCTCTGCAATATGTGCTTCGATCGTTTATACTGTGGTGATCTCTGCAATACATGTAAATGTCATTCTTTTATGTGTGCATATAGCTGATACTGATTAGGACGATATTACTTCTGATCAATGTTCAAAAAATCGCTAGGCGGTAGCTAGGCGTGTGATGGGGACTAGAGTCTAGGCGGATTAATCGGGGCCTAGGCGGGGCCTAGGCGTTTTCAAAATTTTTATTAATATATTAATATATTATATATTTTGTATTTATATAATATATATTTTTAAAGTTTTTAGTGTTTTATTTGAAAATTAAATTGGTAAATTTTTTGTTTTGGATATAAAAAGAAGGAAAAAAACCACTGTTAAATCATATTCTAAAATAAAGTTTTTTTCTTTTTTTGTGGTTTTGACTTATTTAAACGACATCACATTGAAAAACCAAAAAAATAATAATTGAAAATAACTAAACCAGTTACTAAACCGATTTGAACGACTAAACTGATTTGACCGATTTTGTCCAATTTGGTTCGATTTGGTCCGACTAGAACCGGCTAAACCCGGATACCAAATTTTCTCAGCGATTTTACTAAAATCGGGTCGGTCAGGTCCGACATGTTGTCCTCCTTCTCTTTTACAAACGTAAGTCAACATTAAATTTTTCCATCTCGAAAATTTCTATCGTCATCTTGTGTTTTCTACAAATCTGAGGAGAAAATGGAAGGTGGGTTTTATTGAGATTGGAATATTAATCCTTCATCGTTATTTGGATCAGAGAATCTAGATGACGAGTTGGAGAAGAGGGAATTGTGAGGGCTGAAGATCTTTTCTCTCAGATTCCTCAGCCTCATACACTAAAGTAGCCAATGAAGTTTTTGTCCAGATCATGGAGTCTAAACGCTTATTAAACTCTGATCCAAAGCTCTAGCTCAAAAACAGAGAGAACACCAAGATTTGTTTTCAGTTGCCTAGAACAGTCCTAGAGTCTTCTTCCAAGCTTCTGCTGCAGATACACTCATGGTATGATCTCTTCCTGGTGATGCTTAATGTTCTAACAATTTTGATAGAATTTTAAAGAAGAGAACAACTCTAAAGTCAAAGAATTCCACTGTATGAGTCGTTTGACCAGTTTTGAATTCTGATTTTGGTGATTCGTTGGAAATGCAGGCATAGATGGTCATGAACTCAACTGGTACGCTTTGATCAAATAAATTATCAACGTGGTTGTACCATAAATAATGCATAGAACTTTGCACTGGTTCTCTATCAGACCCAGTGGTAATTTCTTTGAATATTTATTACTAATCTTATTATCATATATTGCAAAGCTTTACTCACTTAAAAAATCTTGGTTCGCTTGTGCGAATTTATGGTTATTATAGGTAAAACTGAATTTACGCTCTTATGATTGCAGTTAAAAAGCTTACACTGCAACAAACGTTAAAGAAGAACTAGAACCTTCGAAAATAGAGTTTATTCAGTCAAATGTGGTTGTAAAGATGCAGAAGAGAGTCTTTTTTACCTAAGATCATAGAGAGGTTTACAAAGGAAGCTTCTTTGTACTCTGATGATTGGATGAGATAGTTAATGGATAATAACGCAGACGAAAAGCTTGGGGAATCGATACAGAAATGTGTAGAAGGTAAACCCAACTACAAGAAAGCATCTCTGGTTATTGAATGGTTGCCATACAGTTCAAGGTTCCGTTATTTTTTCTCAAAGGACTTGATGGAACAAAAGCCTTGGTGGGTTTAAAAGAATATTGCTTGTGCTCTAAGAACCCTCTCGACCCTAATTCTCTATGCTTTTCAGTAGAGCCTTTGTATGTTTGTAATGAGACAATGGAAGAGAAAAACAAAAAAACAGCCTTTCTTATGTATATGTTTGAATAGTAACCAATATGGGGTCTCAAGTAATAATCTGACCTCGAGTCACTAATCTGCTGAAACCTTAAGAGACATATTTTCGAAGTATCGACTTTGTTCGAAGAGGAGAGAAGAAAATGTTAGTCTTTAGTACGTGTTTTGAGTAGAGTTTTTTTAAATTCTTGGTTTATTAATTATATTTTTCTGAAATCGTTGTTAGTTGTCTTGATTTTCAAATTTTATATTTTCTTTACTCGCAAGGAACATGTACGATTTTGAATACATACGTCCTAGAGCTTTAATATTTTTTGTTTTCTTTGCTGGTAAGGTTTTGTCGAGATTTTCAGTACAAGACACAAACGAATCAGATTGCCTTTTATTCGCTTGATTGGACAATGGTATTTTGTGATATTCGTAATCAAACCCCCTTGCTTATGTCGACTTATGAACGGTTTGGTATCGATCAAGTTGGTGATCAGCTTCCTCTTAAGACGTTGCGTACGTATGTTGTCCCTTACCTCTTCCCTGGCGGTATTGGTAATATGCATATATCTTTAGATTATACAATTTTTATGTACCTTTAAAAATAAATGTATAGATATATAAAAACATAATACTTCAATAGTACGATTTAGCGTTATATGGTCGTATTCGTTTAATTGATGATTGTCGTGCATGCGATGCAGAAATTGAAAGACATGGCTATGGTGGTCTTGGCGGTAATGATCATGATTTCGTTGGTATTGGGCATTACCAGTCTGGTAAAGGTAATCATGATCGTCTGAACTCCGGTGATCGCCATACTGGTGATTGATCTGGTCTTGATACTGGATTCGGAGGTGTTGGTGACAGTGGGGACGACGGTGATGATGGTTGTGAAGGATTTTATGGTGGGGAAGTGATAAGCTCAAATTAATACCCTAAAAGTACTAAAGTTTTGTCGGTTGTAATACTTAGGTATCGAGTCCACATAGACTCTAGGAAACACACAATAGATTGAATATATGAGAATTAAGCTAAGTGATCAATGGAATTGAAAACAGATACGTAAATTAAACAAGTTGTAAGTTCGATTGGAGAAAGATAGGTTAAGGGGATTTCTCAGAAAATTAATGAATGCAGATAAACTAACTAATCAGGGTTCAGGTTATGCACGGTTCTTGAACTCAAATCACTAAAGTATAATTAACCAACTCTCGTTGCGAGAATTATCTAAGTCTAAATCCTAGAATTCCAAATCTCTTTGCGAATCCTAAAGTCTAAACCAGCTTTTAGTTCAAGTTTGATTTGTTCACAAAACAACTAAACCAAATCTCTTTGCGAATAGTTATTTTGCTCACCCTAAACTCTATCAGGTTTCTCAATTGCACTCTCGTGCCTAATCAATTAACCTAAGATCTAAGTTCTAGCTGATCAATCCAGAATTAGCTATGAGAATAACATATGGCGAAGAACTAATTCAGATTATGAACCCTAAACAACTAATCAACCTAGCATTCAAAGAAATCCCTTATGAGAACCTTAAACCTAACAGGAGATCTACCCAGACATGAAAATTGGAACAATAAACATGTTTGAATAAATCATTGAATAAATAATAAGAAAGAGAGTAAAACAGGGGTTCAAAATCTTCTCTTGGACGAACAGAGTTTCAGACTTGTCTCCCTCAAAAGCTCTCTCACCAAAAACCAAAGTAGAATTCAAGCGTAGAATAAAACTTAGCCACCAAAGTGGCTGAAAAACCTAATAAATAACCTAAGACACGTTTTGGGGCTTCTTGTAAATAATAAAGTCTTCTGGGCAATTTGTATTTCTTAAATCTTCAAATAAGTCGCGATCCTTCTGTTTCTTCGACGGGTATCGATTGATACCATAAGTGTATCGATCGATACTCAGGCATCAAATCGGTGTCTCAGCTACAGGATCTCAGTTTGACTCCAAAAAGCTCCAGAATGCTTCAATATCTCCAATAATGCTTCAAACGTATCTAAAACCTGAAAAGACTCTAAAAGACTCCAAAATACTAAAAAGAATCTATAAAAATGACTTATATCATTGCCGGGTAAATTAAAACCATGATATATCAGGAAGATCTTAGAGTTAAGACGAAGACGAAGACGAAGACAATAAAGAAAAACAAGAAGTCAAAGACGAGACGAAGAAAAACCGAAATAATAATAAGCCAGAGAAGACGAAGACAATAAAGAAGGAAACCAGAAGAGAAAGACGACGAGAAAATGGCAACGACCTACGAAACATATCGATGTATGATCAAAGAAAAATCATGGATATTGAATTTGACATACTAAACTGGTTCCAAACCCTGCTAGAAATGTTAGAGGAAATGTACGGAAGCTACGATGAAACGATGTAGATTTTTGTACGACGAAGAAATATGTGATTAATACGAAGAAGACAAAGGAGGACAAAGGCGAATACGAGATAAGTAAGAATAATAGAAAGAAGAAAGAAGACGAGGAAAAACCGAAAGAAAAACAAGAAGAAGAAGTCGAAGAAGACAAGACGATAAAGAAGAAGAAGTAGAAGTCGAAGACGATGAAGATGAAGAAGAAGAAGGAAAAGACGAGGAAGATGTAAAAAGGATGATGAGGAAGAAGAAGAAGAAGCTGATGAAAAAGAATTCAGAAAATACGAGGATCCAGACGTTAAAGATGAGGAAGGAGACCAGAAGATAAATATGACAAAGTCTGAGAAGGTGAATATCCGTAAGGAAGCTAAGAAAAACCAGAAGAATAAGGAACCATAGAAGACAAAGAAGACAAATGCAATGAATTAGGAGAAGTCGAAGAACAAGAAGAAGAAGATCGACGAATAAAAACCGAAAGAAAAAAAAAAAAAGAGGAAGTCGAAGAAGACGAAGATTATGAAAAATAAGAAGCCCAAGACGATTAAAAAAATAAGGATCTTATGAAGAAGAAGAAAAACCGAAAGATAAAGAAAAGGAAGAAGATAAAGCAGAAGAAGTAAAAGACGACGAAAAACCATAATAATATGATGTCGAGAAGGTGAAGAAGATGAAAAAGGATAAGAAAGAAGAAGAGGAAAAAAAATACGAAGAAAAACTGAAAGAAAAAAAAAAAGAAAAAGAAGTCGGAGAAGATGGAGACGATGAAATTAAAATAAGTCGAAGAAGACGAAGACGATAAAAAAGAGAACGAAGAATACTAAGATGTTGAAGAAGAATAAGGAAAAGAGGAGGAAAACCCATATTTTAGGATTTTGTTTTTTTATAAATATTATTAATCGGAGGTAACACAGATAGGATAACATTTTATTTATATATGATACTATAATGTAGTTGATATGATAATTATATTTTTGCTGTAATTTTGTTTTCAAATTTAGATATACAATTTAAATAAGTGGTTTCGTGCACGGAAGATACAAGGAAATAGTGGTTGAAATGATGAAGCTATTTTGACGGCCAAAAGATGTGTGATTGATATGAAGAAGGAGAAGGAAGGGATAGCCAATATGCTTGAAGGTAAACTAAGAGAACAAAAGAGGAGATGAGAAGTTGAAGGAGACAAGACTAAACATATCTATAGTGGAATTTATCTTTCATGAAGGAGGAAAAAACATACTAGAGATTCTCGAGAAAGAAACAAATGAGATCTAATTGAGAGAGAGAGAGAGAGAGAGAGAGAGAGAGAGAGAGAGAGAGAGAGAGAGAGAGAGAGAGAGAGAGAGAGAGAGAGAGTTAAAGCCTTCAAGAACATGTAAGTGTAATTTTTTGTAGTGGTAGTTTTACTTCTTTTTATATATATTCTATTTTTTTAATACTTGAAATTATATATTGTTTAGAGAAACGACTCACGAACCATATCTATGTATGAACAACGAAATTTTAGAGATATTGAATTCGACAATACTAAACCGGCTCCAAACCCTGTTTTAAATGTTTGAGGAAAATTATAGAAGCTACAAAGAAATAATGGTTGAAACAATGAAAATGTTTTGGCGTCGAAAAAATGTGTGATTGTTATGAAGAAGGAGAAGGAAGAGATGGAGAAGATGTTTAAAGGTAAATTAAGAGAACAAAAGAGAGAAGGAGATGTAGATGTAGAAGGAGACAAGACAAAATCCATCTATTGTGGAATTTATCTTTCACGGTGGAGAATAAGAGGAAGAAGAACATGTTTGAGATTATCGAGGAAGAACCAAGGGAGATCTAAGTTAGGAATCTAGAGAGATAGAGAGAGAGAGTAATGGAAACCGAAAATGGAAGATTTTGATTCAAAGTTGAATATGGCGAGGAAGAAGACGAAGATGAGACGAAGAAACACGGAAGAATAAGAAGTCGGAGAATATGATGATGATGAAGAAGAGGGCGAAGAAAAGTCGGACAAATAAAAATCCGGAACAAGAAGAGGACGAAGAAAAACCGGAAGAAGAAAATGAAGACAAATCTTAAGAAAAAAGAGGAAGAATAAGCCATAGAAGTTAAAAACAATAAGGAAGAAGAAGAAGAAGTCGAAGACGATGAAGAAGAAAAATAAAAGAGAAAGAAGACGGCGAAGAAGGAAAATGATGTAGAAGAGGGAGAAGAAAATGACGAAGAAAAACCGGAAGAGTGAGAGAGTAAAAAAGGGAATTCATAGAAGCCAAAGATGATGAAAAAGAAGAGGAAGAAGACAAAGACGAAGACTAAGATGATGAAGAAAACGTCGGAAAATGACAAAGACAAAGAAAAAGAAAAACCATAAGTAGAATAAGTAGAATAAGAAGGCGGATGAGACCAAGACGTTGAAGAAAAAGAAGGAGGAGAAAGTTAAGGATTTGGAGAAGAAGAAGGGGAAGAAGGAGTATAAGAAGACGAAGGTGATGACGAAGAAGAAGAAGAAGAAGCCTAAGACAATGAAAAAGAGAAAAGGAAAATACGAGGGAGAAGATAAACCGAAATTTAAAGAATAAGAAGAAGAAGGCGAAGCATAAGATTTGAGGATGAAGACGTGACGAAAAAAAACCAAAAGAATAATAAGCAAGAGATCGAAGACGAGATGAAGAAGGAAAACCCGAAGAGATAGACGAAAACAAACCGAAAGAGAAAGAAGAAGAAGAATTGTTGGAGAAGACAGAGATGATAAAGGAAAAGAAGTAGAAGTCAAAGACGATTAAGAAGAAGAAAAATGAATCAAAAGTGATAAAAAGAAGAAGGAAAAGACGAGGAATAACCGATTAGAGCGAGAGACACTTACGACAAAATGGAGAGAGAGTTATAGCTATGGAGAGATAAAAAAGAATTGCTTTCCATATAATGTGTGAGTGAATAAAATATTATTCAATATGTTCTCGAGCTCTATGATTGTCATTGCTTTATTTCGTATTTTTTTATAAATAATATTGGTTGTTAATTCTCTTTTTTTTTGGATTGATCGTAAATCTAACATTGTTGTTATATTTGTGTTTGTTTTTTTATTGGTAATAAAGTTAATAACTTAATGATGTAATTAGTTTATGAAATCTATCTGCCCGCGCGAGCCGCGGGCTACTCGCGCGGGCTACCTACCTAGTACATTAGAAAAGGACTTTTCAAATAATAAAGAGAAAGATATTACATCACAAAACATTCATCGGTATTATTTTTATTTTAAACACAAGTATATGACTAACAAGATTAGACAACCTCGTTTTTTATTTTCACAGGTATACATATGGGCGATTCTAAGTACGTCTAGTTAAGTTCAAATAAAGCTTTGAGATTATAAGGTCCAGTGACATTAGGCGGTCCACTCCAAATCAGCTCTGCGATTTGTTGATAAGCCTTCTCCGTCAAATGAGAGGCATCGAAAAACAAA
Organism: Eutrema japonicum; assembly: GCA_030161315.1. NCBI lineage: Eukaryota > Viridiplantae > Streptophyta > Magnoliopsida > Brassicales > Brassicaceae > Eutrema > Eutrema japonicum. Next base: position 49,134,427 of record BSQW01000008.1, on the reverse strand, counting down.
TAATCGGTAACGTTTTCGCATAACTCGTAACTTTGTCCCATTCGGCCTCCACAAGTATTGATTCCTCTGAATGGTCCGCTTCCACAACAACCCATATTCCCTACCTTAAACCCTTCAAAACAAACAAACAAACAAACAAAGACACAAAACTTTCATAAAGCTACTCTAAAACATCAATCTATTACATATAATGTAATTACCAAGTTACCATATTTCGAAGGATTGTTGATTCTTTCCAATAAAGAAGTGTGATAGTCGTGAAGGGCATATCTGAATCCAGATAGTTGACGTTGTAGCCGCCTTAAAGCATCAGGAAACTTCTTGTTGTGCAAATCGATCAGCTCAGTGACGTTTTTGTTACAAGATCCTATGTTTGTTGTGTCTAAGATCAATGCGGCTGGTGCACAATCGTATGCTCCAACATTCAAGAATCCGAACTTCCTTCCTCCCATTTTATACACTTCCTGAGAAACATAACGTATACCTCTCATTATTAGACCAAATGTTCATAAAATTTTATATCAGTTTTCGATTTTAGTTTTACCTCAACCACGGATGAAGTGTTACCAATAACAAAATCAACGAATTTCTCTTTGGTATTGGATTGGAAAAGTGAAGAGTTTGCACCCAAGGGATAAAATAAGTCGTTGCCTCCAATATTAAACAGATAAACAGCTGTTGAGAGAATCCTCTTGGCTTTTACATCTCCTAACTTAGATCTCAACCTCCTTTCAACGTTCTTGAAGTTATTTAACTGTGTTCCCAAATCTATCACCTTGAACGGTGAAGAAGGGAAAAAAAAAAGAGAGAGACAAAGTGTAATTAGTCAAATAAGAGAGATATTTTGTTTTTTAATTATTATTTGCATGAAAAATATATTAAAACAAAATCTCTATATTATTATTAAAACATTATTCGTAAATTTCAACACAATTTTTATAAAAAAATTATTCCGGGCTATATAACTAGGGCGAGTTGAATCCTAGTTTATATTGAAAGAGAAAAAGTAGTAAAAATTGATGATATATACCATTCCGGGAAAGGTTCCGACCAAAGCTCCGGCACCGGCAGAAGCAAAATTAGCTCCATAGATAAATTGATTGCTACTGTTGCTTGGTTGTAGATTTGGTGGGATCAACGGTAAGTGTGCGTTCTCAGCTGTCACGTTAGCGACCAGTTAAAAAAAAATGTAAAAATTTTCTGTGAAATAAAATTAATGAAAAACGGAGTAATATTGTTACCTATGAAATCGGAAATCAAACGTCCGTCGGAGAGTCTTCCGGTGGGAAATTTGAAAAAGGTTTGACCGTACGGCGGGAAATTCGATTGGAGGGTGGTATTGATGTAGTTGTTGTTTCCGGCATCGAACAGAGAATCTCCGAACACGAACAAAGCAGCGTTGTTTGTGACCAGATTATTATTCCCTGTGCAGTTGATTGAGCTGATCGATAAGATTATTGTGTAGACGAAGAAGATGATCGAAACTAATCGAAGGCTTTTCATATTTAGTTTTGTGTTCTTAATTATACAAAAGTAGTTGCTCTGTTTTCTGTATGTGAAGCTTTGTCTTACTCTTATATGTTTTTCAAAATGTTTTTATTCCACAGTTTGTTTGGTTGCTTTTTTATTTATTTATTTTTGGTGGAAAAATGTTGTCAAGTTGTTTTTCTCAAGCATGATTTTCAAATGCACGACTTTGAATCTAAATCGACATGATGTGTTTCTAACTGCCTATAGATAAAAAAAGTATGAAGTTGACCAAGAGAAGTTAAATATACTTTCTAACTGCCTATGCAATTGTTTTGATTTTTTTTTTTTGGCAATCTATTCGATCTATTCTAGAAAGAAAAACGAGCTATGCAAACACAAATCTAAAAACCAATCCCAAATTGCTGTTTAGCTCTGAATTCACAAAAGTATATAGTATCAACTACTTAACTCTGAATTCACAAAATTATATGAGTTTTGATCCAAAACTTGGAGATTACAAATAAAAAAGAAAATACTAACAATAATAATAAAAGTAAAATATGATGTTAAAAGATTCAACAGTTTGAATTGATGTATTTCAAAACTATAACCGCGTGAATCTTCGTATTTCAGCACACACAAAAAAATAATTGGTTAGTTGGTAATAATGCTTTAAAACAGTTAAAACCATGTAAATTTCTGAGAAATTTGTCGACTTAATTAGTTCCAATTTCGAAATAATATGTTCTACAATTAGAAGCAACTGTATAAAGCCAGCAAACGACGATATGCCACAAAGTTGGACCGTGGTTCGTTCGTGTTTGGTGGCTAATCTTCACTCTTAAGGTACAGAAGGAGACCTAAAGCAGTAACATGTTTCGTGTGGAACAAGTATCAAATATTTTAAAGTTTATTTATGTAGAACCACTAGTAATATTCTAGGAAAAATATAGATTCATAACTACTACACGTACGCAATGAAGAGTGATGATAGTTGATTAAGGAAAAATATACTGATTCACAGAATAAATCTGTTCAGATATGCATTTAGTCAAGAATGTATGCTGAACAAATAAAACCTTTAAATGTAAAAATCACTAATGAAAGTTTAATTACTTTGAAATTCAAAAAAAAGTTTAATTACTTTTTGCCAATATTCAAAAAAATCGCTAAGCACTTGATAGGGACTAGCACTTAGGTGGATTAATCGGAGTCTATGCAGGGCATAGGCTTTAAAAAATTATTTATGATTTATTATATACTTTATATTTAATTAGATATTTTTAAGTTTCTTGTGCTTTATTTGAAAATTATATAGGTGAAATAGTTGAAATAAAATAGTGAGCTAACACGACAACCTAGACTTCTAAAATTTGGGTACCCAAAATCCGAAAGAACCGAACCAAACCTGGATGGGTATCCGAATGCCCATGCCTAAAAAATATAGTGAAAACAAAATATAAAAACATAATTTGAAACTTGATAAGAGTAAATTAGAATGCTGATTTATCTCACCGTTTTTAGTTAAATCGTTTTGGTTATGACCGATTTGGCGCCTAGACCCCGCATAGACCGGGAATTATTATCACTACAAGAAAACACGCGATTTGTGATTGCAAAACCCGTTGCAAATCAGGTTTTGCGACGGATTTGCGAGGACCATTAATCCGTCGCAAATCAAATCTCCTCACAAATCCGTCTCAAATTTGCAAGGAATTTTTTCCGTCGCAAATTTGCGAGGGACAATTTCCGTCGCAAATTTACAAGGGACATTTTCCGACAGATAATATCTCAATAAAAAAATACAGATTTCCGACGAATAATTTTCTAAACTATTTTGAAATTCATAAAAAAAAATTGGACTAAAATTACCCACCAATTTTTGACCGCCACGAACATATAATCTAAATCTAAAAATCTTATACTTATTTAGCCAAAATTCCCTCCCTACGGCCGGTCGGCCGCCTTGAGTTGTCTTTTTCTCATCCTTTCTCGTTTTCCTTCGCTCCGACGTTTTCTTCTTCATGAGCATCAACTCCATCGCCGTACCTATAGTTGCTGTTACCGTGAAAAGAATGCGACGATATTTTCAAAATAAACATTTTACTACTTAAATAATTAGTTTTTTTAAACACCATGCAACGATATTCCGAATAAAAATGATTTGTTTTTTTTCTTTAAATATATATTTAAATACTTTGACATTACATTTAAATTAGATATAAACAGTGTTCTAAAATATATCGGATGTTAACAGAACAGTAGATCACCGTATAGCGCGTGGACTTATATGCGAACGTTTGATTTGTTACTAATTACATAATCTAAAACATATATACTATTTACATAAAAGGAATTAACCAAAAACATAATTTATTATTATTAATGTGTTTGTTATTGAAACAAATTTCCTTTTATCGTTTATTTTTGTTAATATTAATGCGTTTTCATGTTATTGTGTTAGAGATAAATATAATTCTGAAAATAATTGTAAATTTACAAAATCCAAAAATCTAAAATTTGAAATTTAATATGATTTGTTTGTTAATATATCATTTTGTTTATTTTGCATTGTTAATTCTTTTTCGTTTTATGTTATTTTATTAGAGAAAAAAATAAAATAAAAAATTTGAGTTTTATTGCTATCTAGATGATACACATGAAAATAATAAAATATTTAGATTTTAAAATTGATAACCCTTGTAGTTATGAATCCGTATAATTATATTCTAAATTAAAACCCTGTTAAGTTATCAACAAATTTTGTTTTACGATTTACAATTAAAAATTAGAAAATGATTTATATTGGTTCCAAAAACATAATTTCTATTATATTGTAGTTTCTATTTATTTATTTTTTTACTTTTTATTTTAGTAATTTTCATTTAGAAAACATAATTCTTTTTTAAAAATAATTAAAAATAAAAAAGTTTATAATATCGCATTGACACATATTACGATCTAAATTAACAATGACACATTTCACGATCTAATGAGTTATAATTATCCTACGTGTCACGTTCACGTTGAACGATTAAGCATTATATAATAAAATTCTTTTTTTATTGTTATTAATTAACTTTTCTTAAAGCCGAGAACATAGAGAGTGAAAAGGGAAAAATATGGTTATAGATAAATCTTAAAATATTTTCTACAGTATATTTGGATAAAGAAGTTAAATTAATAATAGCGTTTTAGTTCTTTTTGGTGAAATTGACCGTGACCGTGACCGTGAGTGCTATACATTAGAAAATGACTTTTCAAATAATAAAGAGAAAGATATTACATCACAAAACATTCATCGGTATTATTTTTATTTTAAACACAAGTATATGACTAACAAGTAACAAGATTAGACAACCTCTTCTGTATTTTCACAGGTATACATATGGGCGATTCTAAGTACGTCTAATTAAGTTCAAATAAAGCTTTGAGATTATAAGGTCCAGTGACATTAGGCGGTCCACTCCAAATCAGCTCTGCGATTTGTTGATAACCCTTCTCCGTCAAATGAGCGACATCGAAAAACAAATAATCGGTAACGTTTTCGCATAACTCGTAACTTTGTCCCATTCGGCCTCCACAAGTATTGATTCCTCTGAATGGTCCGCTTCCACAACAACCCATATTCCCTACCTTAAACCCTTCAAAACAAACAAACAAACAAACAAAGACACAAAACTTTCATAAAGCTACTCTAAAACATCAATCTATTACATATAATGTAATTACCAAGTTACCATATTTCGAAGGATTGTTGATTCTTTCCAATAAAGAAGTGTGATAGTCGTGAAGGGCATATCTGAATCCGGATAGGTTACGCTGTAGCCGCCTTAAAGCATCAGGAAACTTCTTGTTGTGCAAATCGATCAGCTCGGTGATGTTTTTGTTACAAGATCCTATGCTTGTTGTGTCTAAGATCAATGCGCCTGGTGCACAATCGTATGCTCCAACATTCAAGAATCCGAACTTCCTTCCTCCCATTTTATACACTTCCTGAGAAACATAACATATACCTCTCATTATTAAACCAAAAGTTCATAAAATTTGAGATCAGTTTTCGATTTTAGTTTTACCTCAACCACGGATGAAGTGTTACCAATAACAAAATCAACGAATTTCTCTTTGGTATTGGATTGGAAAAGTGAAGAGTTTGCACCCAAGGGATAAAATAAGTCGTTGGCTCCAATATTAAACAGATAAACAGCTGTTGAGAGAATCCTCTTGGCTTTTACATCTCCTAACTTAGATCTCAACCTCCTTTCAACGTTCTTGAAGCCATTTAACTGTGTTCCCAAATCTATCACCTTGAACGGTTAAGAAGGAAAAAAGAAAAAGAAAAAAGAGAGACAAAGTGTAATTAGTCAAATAAGGGAGATATTTTGTTTTTTAATTATGATTTGCATGAAAAAATATTAAAACAAAATAAACTTTATTTTTTCTTAAATTTTAAAACAATTTTTGTGAAAAAATTATTCCGTGCTATATAGCGCGAGTTGAATCCTAAATTATATTAAAAGAAAGGAAGTAGTAAAAATTGATGATATATACCATTCCGGGAAAGGTTCCGACCAAAGCTCCCGCACCGGCAGAAGCAAAATTGGCTCCATAGATTAATTGATTGCTATTGTTGCTTGGTTGTAGATTTGGTGGGATCAACGGTAAGTGTGCGTACTCAGCTGTCACGTTAGCGATCAGTTAAAAATAAAATGTAAAATTTTTCTGTGAAATAAAATTAATGAAAAACGGAGTAATTTTGTTACCTATGAAATCGGAAATCAAACGTCCGTCGGAGACTCTTCCGGTGGGAAATTTGAAAAAGGTTTGACCGTACGGCGGGTAATTCGCTTGGATGGTGGTATTGATGTAGTTGTTGTTTCCGGCATCGAACAGAGAATCTCCGAACACGAACAAAGCAGCTTGGTTTGTGACCAGATTATTATTCTCTGTGCAGTTGGTTGAGCTGATCGATAAGATTATTGTGTAGACGAAGAAGATGATCGAAACTAATCGAAGGCTTTTCATATTTAGTTTTGTGTTCTTAATTATACAAAAGTAGTTGCTCTGTTTTCTGTATGTGAAGCTTTGTCTTATATATCTATTTTCGAAACGTTTTTATTACACAGTTTGTTTGTTTGTTTTTTTTTTTTTTGTGAGAAAATGTTATCAAGTTGTTTTTCTCAAGCATGATTTTCAAATGCACGACTTTGAATTGAAATCGACATGATGTCATGTCTAGCCTATATATAGAAATTATGAAGTTGAGCAAGAGAAGTTCGATATACTTTTCAACTGCCCATGCATTTGTTTTGATATATATATTTGTTTGGTAATCTATTCGATCTAATCTAGAAAGAAAAACGAGCTATGAAAACAAAAATCTAAAAACCAATTCCAAATTGTTGTTTAGCTCCCAATTCACAAAAGTATAGTATCAACTACTTAGCTCTGAATTCACAAAAGTATATGAGTTTTGATCCAGAACTTCGAGATTACAAATAAAAAAGAAAATACTAAAAGTAATAATAAGTAAAATATGATGTTAAAAGATTCAACAGTTTGAATTAGGCCTGAGCATTCGGGTATTCGGTTCGTTTTCGGATAGGAACCGATCGGGTCCAGGTCTTTCGGGTATAAGGATTTTATACCCATATAGGAACCGATTGCGTTACGGTTCGGTTCCAATCGGTTCCGGGTCGGTTCGGATCTTAATTTACATATCCGAAAAAACCAAAAAAAATCGGGTTGAATTCGGTTCTGGTTTTTTTGGACCCGAATGATCTATAATATACCCGAAATCATGAAATTACCCGAAATGGAAGAAAAATATCTGAAACCGAAAAAAAATATTCGAACCTAAAACAGTTTTAAACATTGTTGAAACATGAAGTAGAGAGTAGACAGATAAAGTTTGACATAAAGAAAGATAAAGTAGAGAGTAGACAGATACAAGTTCATGAAACTTATGAAAAATGAAACATGAAGTAGAGATTAGAGAGTAGAAAGTAGAAACAATATGAAACTCATGTTTGATACTTGGATCTCTCTCTCATATCTTCAAGACATAAACATAAACAAAATATAGAGCAGCAAATCAGCAAATGTCAATTTCAGATTCAATAACAATTTCAAATTCAATACGAAAACATAACAATTACCTTATAACAGATTCAATAACACTTTCACTTCTCAGGTTCCTTACAAGTTTAATTCAGGTTCAAACTCTATAGAAAAATGAAAGAATATAAGGTTACAAATAAATTTTATAAACCATAATTAAAACAGAGTTCAAATGAAAGAAATTACCTCTCATAAGATCATCTTGCAACTCTACATCCGCAAGCATTTGTTCAACTGTTATCACACCTTTTTCATTGATATGAATCTCACATTTTAACCACTGCTCGGTGTACATTAACACTTCAATCATGTAGTGTGTCAAACAGCTCCTATATGGGTCTAATACTCTCCAACTAGTGCTAAATGCCGATTCTGATGCTACTGAAGACACTTGCATTGCAAGTATATCCCTAGCTATTAGTGATAGAAACGGATACTTTGGACTGTTTTTCCTCCACCAACATAACACATTGTACTCTGAACCCTTCATAAGTTTTGGTTTCTCCACACTCTCTTTCAAATATAAATCCAACTCATTCGTTGAATCTTCAGTTCTTGTTTCATCTACAAGCTCTTGGTAGAGGTTATCCATTCTTTGATAACCAATACCATTACTCAGAACCGTTCTCTCAAAGATGTCACCTCTAACTTGCTCTTGAGACTGAGAAGATATTCCTTGGGACTGAGAAGATGCTCCTTGCGACCCACCACTAGCAGTTTTATTCACTAAACTATTGTACTCATCAAACAAACGCTTCAACATTAGCTCCACTGAATCATAAAGATGAATAGCCTCGTGACTACCTTTACCATAAAGCTCATCAAAACAGAGCTGAGCAAACTTCATCTTCTTCCTTAGGTCAAAAACACTTGCTACTATCAAAAGCTTGTTCATTTCAACCTTATTCCCAAACGGATTCCAATACTTTTCTAATTTCCCAATCATAGCTTCAGTTTTGCTCATCAATTCTACATCAGGACATGGACACTTACTTAGTGCACTAATGTTTGTAGTAATGATGACTTTCTCATTGTAGATTTTATGTGCAGCTACAGAAGTTGAAGCTGAAAGAATCAATGTGGAATTGTAAAATATGATAAGGAACTGAACCAACCTGTTAACAGCTTTCCAATCACTCGTAGATGGTGGTCCAATTCTCTTTTTCCCGTCCACAACTTCCATAAAGTAGTCGTTATACGGCTTATCTTCAGCTTCCATCTTCTCAAATGCTAATCTGAACTTCATTGCTTGCTCTAGCATGAGATAAGTTGAATTCCATCTGGTCTTGACATCTAAAGGTAGGCTTCCTCTTGTTATCTTTCATGTTTCTACACGAAACTCAAATGACTTGACTCTGTTTGTTGAAGACCTCACATAGGTAATACCGTTACGAATAGCAGCCACACTGTTATCTATCTCCTGCAAACCATCCTTCACAATCAAGTTCAGTATATGAGTGGCACACCTTAAATGCAGAAACTCTCCTTTGAGAACCAATGCATCTTCTCCATTTTGCTTGAATGCTTCCTTGAATCTCCTCATAGTTGAACTGTTAGCTGTGGCATTATCTACGGTGATGCAGAAGACTCTCTTGATGTCCCACTCTTCTAAACACTTAAGTAAAACATTACAAATTGTTTCACCTTTATGATCAGACACATTCTTGAAACCTATTATCAACTTCCTTAAACGCCAACTAGCATCAATATAATGAGTTGTTATTACCATATAACTAGCTCCAGTATGTGGAGCAACCCATATATCTGTTGCCAATGACAACCTCTGCTTGTTCTGCCCAAGAATCCTCTTCATAGCTGCTTTCTTTGTAACATACATCTCCACAATATCTCTTGTGGCTGTTCTCCAAGAATGAGGACTATACAGTTGAACTTTTGAGGTGAAATGTTTCCAAGCTAAACTCTCTATGAACGCTAATGGCAATTCTGCTAAAACTAGCATCTCATTTGCAGCTTCCCTACACACAAGTTCAGAGACCTTACCTAAACCCAGATTCCCAGCATCACCAGTAGGAGTTAGAACAGTTTGATTACTCTCTTTGTGAGCAGCTTTCCATGACTCATATGACTTGCAACCAAAATTGATATGTTTCTTCAGATTGGATGTGCCAGACTTGGTTGGACAACACATTTCTTTACCACAATAATGACAATTACATTTGTCATCATTGTCTTTGTGTCTGCTGTAGTGTTCCCAAACCCAAGACCTTGTCTTAGTACCAGAACCACTCACTCCTGCAGTTTCTTTCCTCTTGCCCTTATTTCCAGTTCCAGGACTTGATATTTCAACATCATCATCTGTTCCATCAAGTTCATTATCTTCATCCATTGTAAAATCAATGTTTTGTGGTGGATGCTCAGAAGACGCCATCTAGTGGCGGAGATGAAATCATTCCAGAGACACAAAGAATCAATAACATCACAAAAAATTAAAATTTGAATTTAATGATTCGATCCTAAAGCTTTGAGACATCTGACATCTAATATAGAAACTAAGAACAAGCAACAGAATCAAAAGACATTTACAAAGAAACGAAGCTTGTAAACATATATTAGCAATGTACGTATAGCAAACAAAGAAAAAATCTTAAGCTTCTAATCAGATTACAAAATGAGAGAGCTACCGAGAACATGATTCATGAAGGCATGAACACAAAAACAAGATCGAACAAAGATTGATGCTTCAATTACAGAAAAAAAAATGGAGTTGTAAGAATTAAGAAAGACTGAAAGAGAGTAGTACCTGTTAGAAGGGGATTTAGCACTCCCCCGGTTTAACCCGGTTTGAATTAAGATCAGCCCAACTCCGACATCAAAGCCCATCAAAATCGACTTACGAAATAAAAGGAAGATCTCCTTTTATTTGATAAAGGCAAATCCCGAGAAAATAGGAAGTTATCCTTATCTACTCCGGGAAATAAGGATAATCGCCATTATTAATTCAAGAAGGAAAAGGAAAATCGACGGACCTCGAGACTTATAAATAGAAGAGCTCATCATTCATAATAATCATTTCAACATACTATGTAATTAGAACTACGACCAGCTTGATCCCTTTCGAGGGTACGTAGGCAATCCATCTCGGGTCCAGCTATGATTCTAGTAAAATAATTTTCCTAAACCCTAAACTGAATTCGCCGATCTACGATATGTGCGAATTCTGGTTCTTACAATTGACGCCGTCTGTGAGGAATGGAGAATTATTAAACCCTAGAAATCTGAAGCTCGAAGACGACATGAACGCAACCCTAAAGACCTCGCGATGACAAAAACCGAGCTTCTTAGCCGGTGACATCTACGATGTCTGATGAAATCTCCGATCTCTCTCATCATGATTGCCGACCATGTTCTCCGACAACGCAACCGGTCTAAAACAAAAAGCTAAGTTTCATTATAATCAAGTTCAATCGTCTTTTTTTTTATCGTCAATTGGTTTAAAAAAAAAAAAATTGGTTATCTTCTTTACATGCTTCTTCATCGAATCGCAGGCAACAAAAAAAGAAGAAGAAACTTCTCCTCCTTATCCGATGAGAAACTCGACAACTCCGTTTTGAGATAGCTAACGTAGCCAAAGCATCTCCATCTCAATCTACAATTGACGATTCTAGTAAACACTATTCCATAACTAGGTCGCCGACATCTGGAACCAAATTGATAGTCGCGCTCACGAAGCTCAATCTTCCGAAGAACCATCTTTCCGAAGAAATCCCTGGAGAAATCTCGCCGTCATCTTCAACTCCTCGAAATCGGAGATAATTCCTTCACTGGAGAAGTCCCAAACGAATTAGAGAAACACCATCGCGAATCTCGAGCCTCATCGATCTCAGAACCTCCATATCTCTCGCGATACTCACCGACTTATAAAAAAAATAAAAGAGACTCAACACTCGACCCCATCTCTGTTTCTCGGAAGTTATATCCGTCCTCCGATCGCACCACGACCACAGTCAGTAATTCGGCAACGCGTCGAGCTTCCCGGAGCTCCGCCACCGCCGCCACTACTTAACGCCGCACCTTCAACAAAATCAAGCCGACATGAAAGGGATCAGGTTTCTTTTCTTTTGTTGGGCTTGCATAAAGATTCTCAGCCCATCTGATACTAGGCCCATGACCTGGCCCAAAATAATGTGACGATTGAAACCCAAATTACTCACAAACCCCACCTTGGGCGATGTCATCACGATCGTTCTCAACGGTGAATCCGATGCAGCTCCGGTCAACTCGAATCTGGTGAAACTCCGCCCAGACCTGCATCTTCCGGTGAATCACCACGTTTCTGACCAACGCCGTCAGCTCCGACGCCCATGAATAACCTCCGAGACATTCTCCTTTTTTTCGCTTCGGCAACTATGGCGAAGAAAGCACACGCCGCTTCCGTTTTCCGATTTCATGGATCAAACACATCACCGGCGTCATTAACTTCTGTGATCTCAGAATCAACGATGAACAGCCCGTATTACTCTACTCTGTTACCATTGAATTCGTCGGTGATAAGAAAAATTGTCAAGAAACTTCGCTATCCCAAGCGATCTGCAGCTCGATCTCTTCCTCTGGTGATGACGACGATTCAGAGATCCAATTTCGGGGAAGAACACAAACGAAATCTCATATCGATGAACTCTTTTAAACCCGAGCTTCATCATTTGGCCCCGAGCCGTGTTCGTCTCGGCGGAGATAACAGCCGGCTATCATCGATTTTAGAGCAGAAAAGCAAGAACGTTGCAGTCTCCGAATCAAGCTGAGATTCATGGAGAACAAAAAAACAAAAAAAAGGGAAGAAAAGGCGTTGGAGAAGAAGTCTCGTATGGACCATTTGCTATATGGGCCTCACTTAATTATTTTAATTTGGGCCTATCAAAGACCAAATTAAGGTGGTCATATGGTTAACATCTAAATCAAGTGGTTTACTTTCTCGTGCAAATAAAAAAAAAAGTGAGGAGAAGAAGGAGAAAGAAGAAGACGCAAATTAATTGGTTCAATCAATAACCAGACCGGGGCCGAGTTCAAAAGTTTCGGTTCGCTAACTGAACTAAGCCAGATGTTTCAAATCAACAACACGGCATCAATACTCTAGCCAAAGTTCGGGAAAAGAAGAAAAACAAAAAAAACAAAAAAAACGTTCGCCGATCTCAACAATTACGCAAAAGCTAAGTATCATTTTATTTTCCAAGTACTATGATCCAAAAATTTCAAAGAAAAAATATCTTTCACATTTTTATCAAGAAATCGCAGGATTTACAAAAGTTGTCGCTCCAGCTAGAACGCTTCGGCAGCGTACAAGCCATTATAACGACATGCAATCAAGAGCTTCAGCTCGTCAATCCATCTCATCATTGCTCGTCGAGCTATCTCAAGTCTTAGTCCATCTACCAAAATATTCTCAACTCGTCAACCGAGCTCCCCAAAATTCAGGTATCACCTATGGAAAAATATCTATTTTTCGAACATGTTCTGTTCAAACTCAATCACAGGGTCCGTCCATCTAAGCCGAACTACGGTTCGCAAAAAAAAAAAAAAAAAAAAAAAAAAAAAAAAAAAGACGCTCGTATACCGAGCTACGATACGCTCTCCTACCGAGCTACATCTTCTACCGAGCTACGCTCAATTATCAAGACAATCTTGCCTACCAAGCTACATTCGATTATCAAGCTACGCTCATCTACCGATTTCAGTTCAGTTCATCAGTTTCAATTTCAGTTTATCGGTTCATCGATTTCAGGTCAATTTTAGAATATCAGAATATCAGTTCGGCTATTTTGATTCAGAATTTCAGTTCGCCGGATTCGGTTCAGAATTTTAGAATATCAGTCGGCTATTTTGATTCAGAATTTCAGTTCGCCAGATTCGGTTCAGAATTTCAGAATTTCAGTTCGGCTATTTTGCTTCAGAATATTAGTTCATTGGTTTTAGATCAGAATTTCAGTTCATCAGAATTTCAGTTCATCAAAACTTCAGTTCGTCAGATTCAGAACTTCAGTTCGTTAGATTCAGAACTTCAGTTCGTCAAATTTAGAACTCCAGTTCGTCAGATTCAGAACCTCAGTTCGTCATATTCGGTTCGAAACTCCAGCTCTTCAAAAGCCGAGCTCCATAGTTCCCATCAAAAGCCGAACTCCATAGTTCGCACACATAAGCCAAGCTTATATGGCTTTCACAATTCATATTTTTCAAGCCGAAACCATCGCAGTTCGCCGAACTCAAACAGTTCGTACACTCATAAATTGAATTCATGCAGTTCACCGAACTCAAACAGTTCGTACTCTCCTAAGCCGAACTCCACAGTTCGCACAACAGTCTGAAACGACTAAGTAATTTAAAGCTGAACTCGTATAGTTCACACTTTAAACTATCACAGTTTCACACATCGATGTCCTGGCCAGACGATCTGTACAAATATATAAGCCGAGCTTTGTTTCGCATGCATCCTCATGGTGATATGGATAACACACCTTCCATGTTAAGCCGGGACCAGTCCCGCACTATATTCGCTCTGAGGCCATCCGAACTTCCTTCCTCCCATTTTATACACTTCCTGAGAAACATAACATATACCTCTCATTATTAAACCAAAAGTTCATAAAATTTGAGATCAGTTTTCGATTTTAGTCTTACCTCAACCACGGATGAAGTGTTACCAATAACAAAATCAACGAATTTCTCTTTGGTATTGGATTGGAAAAGTGAAGAGTTTGCACGCAAGGGATAAAATAAGTCGTTGCTTCCAATATGAAACAGATAAACAGCTGTTGAGAGAACCCTCTTGGCTTTTACATCTCCTAACTTAGATCTCAACCTCCTTTCAACGTTCTTGAAGCTATTTAATTGTGTTCCCAAATCTATCACCTTGAACGGTTAAGAAGGAAAAAAAAAATAGGGACGAAGAGTAATTAGTCAACTAAGAGAGGTATTTATTTTATTTTTAATTATTATTTGGATGAAAAAAATATTAAAACGAAATTTATAATGAAAGAAAGGAAGTAGTAAAAATTGATGATATTTACCATTCCGGGAAAGGTTTCGACCAAAGCTCCGGCACCGGCAGAAGCAAAACTAACTCCATAGGTAAATTGATTGCTACTGTTGCTTGGTTGTAGATTTGGTGGGATCAACGGTAACCGTGCGTTCTCAACTGTCACGTTAGCGATCAGTTAAAAAAAGTGTAAAAATTTTCTAGAAAATAAAATTAAGAGAAATACCCTGAAATAACATAATTTTGTTTTTGTTCCAAACCTAGCATAAATTTAAAATTATGAAAATAGCATAAATAATTATGTAAAAAATATTTGTTTACCCAAAATAAATTTAAAATTTATGTTTGGAATCAGTATTTCCAATTTAAGGTTTAGTTTTTTCCCCATTATGTAAGAATTTATGTTATTTTAATATTAAATTTGTGCTATTATTGTCCAAATTTGAGTTATTATTATCATTTGAGATATTTGCACATGATGTTACTTATTTCAGCTTTCATTAGTAAGTTAGCACTTTCAAAGTGCTAAAAATAGTTGTTACTTTTTGTGTGAAAATATGATTTTACCATTGTTATTGCTGCATCGTGTACCGTACATCTACATCGTATACCATACACGCCGTACTGCACATGAGCAAAAATGAGTTGAACAGTAAAATAAGTGCTATATTTTACTAAAGTCTTAAAAAGTGATAATTTGCTAATGAAAGTTGAAATAAGTGACATCTTATGCAAAAGCTCTTTGTCATTTTTAACTAGTGATCCTAAGTTTGGAACAAAAGATTTAAAATGTACTATTTTTATCAATTGCGCCAAAAATTATTGAAAAACAGAGTAATTTTGTTACCTATGAAATCGGGAATCAAACGTCCGTCGGAGAATCTTCCGGTAGGAAATTTGAAAAAGGTTTGACCGTACGGCGGGAAATTCGATTGGAGGGTGGTATTGATGTAGTTGTTGTTTCCGGCATCGAACAGAGAATCTCCGAACACGAACAAAGCAGCTTTGTTTGTGACCAGATTATTATTCTCTGTGCAGTTGATTGAGCTGATCGATAAGATTATTGTGTAGACGAAGAAGATGATCGAAACTAATCGAAGGCTTTTCATATTTAGTTTTGTGTTCTTAATTATACAAAAGTAGTTGCTCTGTTTTCTGTATGTGAAGCTTTGTCTTACTCTTATATGTTTTTCAAAATGTTTTTATTCCACAGTTTGTTTGGTTGCTTTTTTATTTATTTATTTTTGGTGGAAAAATGTTGTCAAGTTGTTTTTCTCAAGCATGATTTTCAAATGCACGACTTTGAATCCAAAATTTTTTTTTTTTTTGGATTGATCGTAAATCTAACATTGTTGTTATATTTGTGTTTGTTTTTTTATTGGTAATAAAGTTAATAACTTAATGATGTAATTAGTTTATGAAATCTATCTGCCCGCGCGAGCCGCGGGCTACCTACCTAGTACATTAGAAAATGACTTTTCAAATAATAAAGAGAAAGATATTACATCACAAAACATTCATCGGTATTATTTTTATTTTAAACACAAGTATATGACTAACAAGATTAGACAACCTCGTTTTTTATTTTCACAGGTATACATATGGGCGATTCTAAGTACGTCTAGTTAAGTTCAAATAAAGCTTTGAGATTATAAGGTCCAGTGACATTAGGCGGTCCACTCCAAATCAGCTCTGTGATTTGTTGATAAGCCTTCTCCGTCAAATGAGAGGCATCGAAAAACAAATAATCGGTAACGTTTTCGCATAACTCGTAACTTTGTCCCATTCGGCCTCCACAAGTATTGATTCCTCTGAATGGTCCGCTTCCACAACAACCCATATTCCCTACCTTAAACCCTTCAAAACAAACAAACAAACAAACAAAGACACAAAACTTTCATAAAGCTACTCTTAAACATCAATCTATTACATATAATGTAATTACCAAGTTACCATATTTCGAAGGATTGTTGATTCTTTCCAATAAAGAAGTGTGATAGTCGTGAAGGGCATATCTGAATCCAGATAGTTGACGTTGTAGCCGCCTTAAAGCATCAGGAAACTTCTTGTTGTGCAAATCGATCAGCTCGGTGACGTTTTTGTTACAAGATCCTATGTTTGTTGTGTCTAAGATCAATGCGGCTGGTGCACAATCGTATGCTCCAACATTCAAGAATCCGAACTTCCTTCCTCCCATTTTATACACTTCCTGAGAAACATAACATATACCTCTCATTATTAGACCAAATGTTCATAAAATTTGAGATCAGTTTTCGATTTTAGTTTTACCTCAACCACGGATGAAGTGTTACCAATAACAAAATCAACGAATTTCTCTTTGGTATTGGATTGGAAAAGTGAAGAGTTTGCACCCAAGGGATAAAATAAGTCGTTGCCTCCAATATTAAACAGATAAACAGTTGTTGAGAGAATCCTCTTGGCTTTTACATCTCCTAACTTAGATCTCAACCTCCTTTCAACGTTCTTGAAGTTATTTAACTGTGTTCCCAAATCTATCACCTTGAACGGTGAAGAAGGGAAAAAAAAAAAAAAAAAAAGAGAGAGACAAAGTGTAATTAGTCAAATAAGAGAGATATTTTGTTTTTTAATTATTATTTGCATGAAAAATATATTAAAACAAAATCTCTATATTATTATTAAAACATTATTCTTAAATTTCAACACAATTTTTATAAAAAAATTATTCCGGGCTATATAACTAGCGCGAGTTGAATCCTAGTTTATATTGAAAGAGAAAAAGTAGTAAAAATTGATGATATATACCATTCCGGGAAAGGTTCCGACCAAAGCTCCGGCACCGGCAGAAGCAAAATTAGCTCCATAGATAAATTGATTGCCACTTTTATTATTATTGTTAGAACTTCGAGATTACAAATAAAAAAGAAAATTCTAACAATAATAATAAAAGATTCAACAGTTTGAATTGATGTATTTCAAAACTATAAGACCATCTCCATTGGAGGTTCATATCTATTTTTTGGCCCAGTATCATATGCAAAAACCAATTAAAAAAAATGAAAATGGGCTTATAACTTAAGAACCGCTCCTTAGCTAAGAGTTTTAAGAGACCGTCTCTTAAAGGACGTGGCGGCTTAGGTTTGGACGATTTTTTTTTTTTGAGTCTCCTTCGCCGGAGGAAGGAACACCAGCGTCTCACTCTCTCGCCGAGCTTCTCTCCGGTCTATCTCTGGTGGCCATCCTCTCCGGTTACTAAACTTCGTACCGTTTGCTTCTGGAGAAGCCGAGACGACGGAGACGGAGGTGGAATCGAGCGAACCCGAAGTCCAGGTTTTTCGATTTCGGCTCACTTCGAATTGATTATGTGGGTTCTGTATTGGGGTCACAGCTGCTTTTGGTGTTAATGTGATTGTTTAGGTTAATAGATTGTGTTGGTGTTGTGTGTGTTGAGATTCGGTTCTGTCTCAGCTTATGAGGAATTGATATGAGATGTCTGTGTAAACTGGATTGCTCCACATCACAATCAGTTGTAGATTAATCAGGATTGTTTTGCTGAGTTCTCTAAAAAATAGATTTTTATGTTGAAATGTGTATTGGTGATTAGGTTTCGAAAATGAAGGCTGAGTATATACCACCAAGAGAGGATGTCATTATGCAGGACGAGGAGAGAAAGAAGTTGCAATGAAGCTGGGAAGCTTATTCTGCTTCCTCCTTCACTTGATGACCTCAAGAAAATTGCAGGTAAAACACACAAATCTGAAATTTCAAATTACACAAATTTCAAATTACACAAATTACACAAATTTTGTTATTTGTCATAGATTGGATCAGCTGTAGGTGGTACTTCAAGTGCTTTCATTGGATTTAACCACGGTATGTCTTTAATCTCTCATTGATTAATTTGTTTGAGTTGGTATCCTCTTGTGAGAATTTCTGCAATTGAGGTCAGTTGTTTGTGTCTGCTTCTAATCAACATAGGGTGTATTAAAGAAAGAGATATCGTTTAGAGTGTGTTGAAATCAAATGACTTAGAGGGTAAATGAATGTAAGTTTCGGGGATTTAGATTTTTGGTTTTTTTAAGAACCTCTAAGGGGTTCATCAATGGAAGAGTAAAAAAGACAAAGGTTCTTAACTATTCAATAATAACAAAAACTATTAAAATAATGTTAAGAACCCCAAGGGGGAGTTCACAAATGGAGATGCCGCGTGAATCTTCGTATTTCAGGACACACAAAAAAAATTGGTTAGTTGGTAAAAACAGTTAAAACCATGTAAATTTCTGAGAAATTTGTCGACTTAGTTCCAATTTCAAAATAATATGTTCTACAATTAGAAGCAACTGTATAAAGCCAGCAAACGACGATATGCCACAAAGTTGGACCGTGGTTCGTTCGTGTTTTGTGGCTAATCTTCACTCTTAAGGTACAGAAGGAGACCTAAAGCAGTAACATGTTTCGTGTGGAACAAGTATCAAATATTTTTAAGTTTATTTATGTAGAACCACTAGTAATATTCTAGGAAAAACATAGATTCATAACTACTACACGTACGCAATGAAGAGTGATGATAGTTGATTAAGAAAAAATATAGTGATTCACAGAATAAATCTGTTCAGATATGCATTTAGTTAAGAATGTATGTTGAAGAATAAAACCTTTAAATGTAATAATCACTAATGAAAGTTTAATTACTTTGAATTTCAAGAAAAAAAAGTTTAATTACTTTTTGTCAATGTTCAAAAAATCGCTAGGCGGTATCTAGGCACTTTGATAAGGGACTAGCGCCTAGGCGGATTAATCAGGGCCTAGATTGAGCATAGGCGTTAACAAATTATTTATTGATCATATAATTTATATTTATATTAGATGTTTTTAAGTTTCTTGTGCTTTATTTGAAAATTATGTTGGTGAAATGGTTGAAAATAAAATAGTGAGCTAACACGACAACCTAGACTTCTAGAATTTGGATACCCGAAATCCGAACCGAACCCGGGCGGTGGACGGGTACCCGAATGCCCATGCCTAAAAAATATAGTGAACAAAAATATATTTAAAAAAAACATAATTTGAAACTTAATAAGAGTAAATTAGAATTCCGAATTATCTCACCGATTTTAGTAAAATCGTTTCGGTTATGATCGATTTTCCGTCTAAACCCCGCCTAGACCGGAGATTATTATGGAGATCATACCTTGTAAGAGTTAGAAAATGTTCATTTGAGTATTTGTAAAAAACTCACCTTTTATTGAATATAAATTTGAGTTAATCTCTTTGAAGCTTTTAAGCTTGTCTCTTGTTTTTCTAGGCTTTTAGATGGATTTCTTAAGCTATGAAGCATTTTGGGTCATTGTCTTTATGTGGATTCACTCAGACCTTGCCTTGTGTTCTTATCACAAAGTCATTCCTCAACTTTGTATGACGAACTTTGATCAAGTCCAGCTTGTAGGCCTTAAAACCATGTGAACTAAGAAAGCTGGATTCCGATCTTATATCATTGACAACACTGGGTCTGTCAATAGTGCTTATAACATTAGTCCCAAAATTTTATAAAGAACAACATATAAGTTATCCCCTACTACAATGGTGTCAAAGGGATCCATATAAGTTGACACAATCTCGTTCACGAGTCCAACCAAATTACTACGACCAAAAATTAATTTAATAAACAATGTATAACAATCAAATATACAACCCACATATCGCATGGACAATCATCTAGTAGTTAAAAAGAAAACAAATGACAAAAACCGCTCAAAATAAAATATATCAAACATGATAATGTAAATGGTGATATTGTAATGATCTTAATCTATAATCATCCTAGAAAACGTATATTAAGATAATGTATTATCATCATCAAGCGTGGTTATGTTTAAGAAAACTAAAATTGAATCTATTCGACCAATATATGTTTTGTGGGTTCACAATTTTTTTTTGTGGTTATGGAATAGAAAAAACGATACGACATTTTACTTCCGTATCCAAACAGTAACTTTTCTTTGATCGTTGATTCTAACCATAGTACAAAAACACATACACACAAAGAAAGGTAAGTTTATTGAATTTGTAATGTTATTGAATTATTAAAATATCAAAACTCAAAATAGATCACAAATATTACTTTCCAGTATTAGAAATGGCAGTATGTATGATCGGTATTGCAGTGATGGGCGGAATTCGCTATCCCTTGAAATCACCATAATCGTAGGGCCTCGAGGTTGGCTTATCAGGAGGTTGAAAAATTCGATTACGTGCAATTTGAGCAGCTTAATTTTTTTTTTATTGTTTTTTTTTCTTCTTATAAACTGTTTATGGAATTGGATTGTTTGATTAAGTTTTAAGTTGCTTTTTTACTATTATTTGTTATTTTAAATTAAATATGAAAATGACATATTTTATAGATTTATGTAGGTCATTCAAATACGTTAGATAATCATTGTGGATATTGATAGTCAATGATTCCAATATGAAACAGTTAAACATCTCTTGAGGTTACCTTGGCCTCTCCTAACTTAGACCTAACATTTTTGAAGTTGTGTAATTGTGTTCTCAAATTTATCACCTTGAGTCGTAAAAGAAAAGTAAATATGTCAAACAATTATAATCAATTCAACCTATAAATTATACAAATTTGAAGAAATTTGAAGTAATACCATTCCAGGAAAGGTTACCATCAAAGCTCCGGAACTGGCGGAAACAAAACTAATTCCGTAGGTTAATCTGATTTATTAGAGAATTATTTTGTTGTGGAGAGAGTACGGATTTAAGTAGTTTAGCGATCAAATCATCGTGGCCATTGGCTCATTGCGTAGGAGGCTATTGTTGTATACAATGTGGCAAATAGAAATATAACGTTTTATGGTTTGACTATTATGCTAGGTGAATAGTGGAATAGCATAATAGTTGAATGATCGAATTGCGGAAAGAAGTGAGTTGGGTAAAAAATTTGCAGAATAATATAAACCACACTTAACCGAAAATATGTATATAAATATATAACGGTTTGCCAATCCCCTCTAATACAAAATCAATTTGGTGGCCAAGTTTTAAGTCAAGCTAACCAATTAACACAAGAAACTCGTAGGCATGGGCACCCGGTTAGTTTGGGTTATTCGCTTCGGTTTTTCTGGTTCTTGGTTTGTTCGGCTTTGGGAAAAAAATTCGCTGAATTAAACCGAAGAAAAGTTTGATTTGGCTCGGTTCGAAAGTTGGTTTATTCGGTTTGGTTTGGGGGTACGAAAATTAATGCCGAGTTGGAACCGAATTTTTGAAGTTATTCGGTAATTAGGGCCTACTTTCAATTAAATGGGCCAAACCATGTAAACAAATGGGCCAAAGCATGTTTATAGAATTTAATAGCAGATTTGTAGTTAACCAAATCTAAATGGACCAAAAGCGTGTCCAGTAAGTAAGAGATTACACAAACACCTCAAAAGACCTAAAATTAGGGTTTTGGCAGATACGACGGCAGCAATGATGACTCACATCAGATGCAAATAGAGAACCGTTACCTTTCGATTCTCATATTACAGAGATGAATCGATGGTCTTTGTCGATGATTACCAAGAAGATTTCGCCGTATGAGAAGTGTTGTAATCAGAGCCAGGCTTCGAAAATTTGGAGTTTCTGTTTCAGATCGAAACTTGAGAGGAGAAGAAAGGTAACAAAATTATGTTTTTAATTGCTTACTAAAAACCGAACGGTTTTTTACTATACCGAACCAGGGACCTGAAAGTGTGAGCTTTCTGTAGAAGTATCGTGAAGATTGGTGAAGTCTGGTGAATTCTGCAGTCATGCTGGAACAACAACGGAGATGTTGGAACAAGAAGACTGCAGAGCTGGAACATTAAACATGAATTTTTTAATGACGTGGCAAGAGTTGTTAAGGTGGACTCGTACGACCAGTAATCTAACCTAGGAGCTCTTTGCTGTCTTCTATAAATATGAAGCAAGGAGGCTTAGCAGAGATTAGCCGTTCTTAGATATAAAAGTGAGAGATAAGCTTTTAGAGCAGAACTATAAGAAGCATTTAGTGCAGAACGGTGAGAGAAACATAGAAGTCACAATAATTGTGATTCTAGTGTTTAAGGTAGTTAGAAATCGGTTGGTCACAAGCTAAGGGGTTGTCTTACACTACAAGAAAACTGTCCATTTCCAACGAAAATTTACGACCGTTTTAAATCGATGTAACTTTACGTCGACTTTACGACGAATTTACGACTAATTATGTGTTCGATGTAAAATCGTCGTAAATATGTGTCGTCGTAATTTCGATGTAAATTTACGACTAGTTTACGACGACATTACGACGAGAACATAAATCGTCGTAATATCGATGTAATTTTACGACGAAATTACGACGAATATTTCTTCTGTATATTACGTTGATATTACGACGATTTAACGTCGCTGTTCCCGGTTAGGTAGACCACGTTTTTTAAAAGGTCCACCTACTAAATTTACATCGAATTTACATCGTACGATTCGTCGTAAATCCGTTGGAAAATCGTTGGTAATTATGAAAAAAATTCTATAAATACAGCGTACCTTCAAACTAAAGAATAAAAAAAAAAAAAAAAAAAAAAAAAAAAAAAAAAAAAAAAACAGGAAAAAAATATATATATATATATAAATGTCTATATACGAACTACGAAAATGGATTTATACGCAAAAGGATTCAGAGGGAGATTTGACGGAAGAATTCAAAGAAGGGCTTGAAATATTCATGTATCAGGCCGGGAATATGCAAACAACCCTGGAAAGTGGTAAGATGTTCTGTCCTTGTCGTAAATGCAAGAATACGAGATATATGTTTATTGAGACGGTGTGGAAGCATTTACTAAATAGAGGGTTTATGCCGCAATATTATGTTTGGTATCAACATGGAGAGGGTTTTGAAAGAACTCAAGCAACGGATAGTAGTAGTAATTATCAAGGTCAAGTAGAATCAAATTATCAAGGTAGTTATGATCATGGTCAACATCAATTTGATCAGGGTGCAGATCATGATAGGATGCATGCCATGGTTAATGATGCATTTCATGAAACAAATGCTGATAATAGTACTGTTGAGGAACCCAACGTAGATGCGAAGCGATTTTATGATATGCTAGACGCTGCAAACCAGCCACTCTACGATGGATGTAGAGAAGGTCTGTCTAAATTGTCGTTAGCTGCTAGGATGATGACAATTAAAACTGATCATAACTTAGCTGAGGTTTGCATGGATGATTGGGCTGATCTTATTAAAGAGTATTTGCCAGAGGATAATTTGGCTGCCGAAACATACTATGAGATACAGAAGTTGGTGTTTAGTCTTGGGTTGCCTTCTGAGATGATAGATGTATGTGTTGACAATTGTATGCTTTTTTGGAAAGATGATGATAAGCTGCAGGAATGTCGATTTTGCCAAAAACCGAGATTTAGGCCCCAAACAACTGGGCGTAAAAAGATACCATACCAACGGATGTGGTATCTTCCTATAACTGATAGGTTGAAACGATTGTATCAATCTGAAAGGACAGCTGCATCGATGAGGTGGCATGCAGAACATTCACAGAGAGAAGGAGAAGTGACTCACCCGTCAGATGCAAAAGCTTGGAAACACTTTAACACGGTACACCCTGATTTTGCTAACTCTAAGCGAAATGTGTATCTTGGTCTTTGCACTGATGGATTTAGTCCATTCGGTATGTCTGGTAGGCAATATTCTTTGTGGCCAGTTATCGTAACTCCTTATAACCTTCCCCCAGATATGTGCATGCAAAGGGAATTTCTTTTCCTGAATATTTTAGTCCCTGGTCCCAATCATCCGAAGCGGTCCCTTGATGTATTTTTGCAGCCTCTCATTCATGAGTTGAAACAGTTGTGGTATACAGGAGTGCGGACATATGATTGTTCGAGGAAAAAAAATTTTACGATGCGTGCGGTGCTTATGTGGACAATAAGCGACTTCCCTGCATACGGAATGCTATCTGGTTGGACGACGCATGGGAGGTTATCTTGTCCTTATTGCCTCGATCGGACAGATGCGTTTCAACTGAAACATGGTCGAAAAACATGCTGGTTTGATTGTCACCGCCGGTTTTTACCAATCAATCATCCATATAGGAGAAACAGGCGGTTGTTTAGGAAGAACAAAATTGTGCGTGTCCCCCCACCAGTGTATCTATCTGGGGAAGATCTAGAAGCGCAAATAGATCATTTTGGGGGACTAGAAACTGTGAATCGTGGGGGAAATTGGCACACTCCAGCTAATATGCCTGATGGATACGGGGTTAATCACAATTGGCACAAGAAAAGCATTTTTTGGGATCTTCCGTACTGGAAAAATCATATACTGAGACACAATCTTGATGTCATGCACATTGAGAAAAACTTTTTTGATAACATCATGCATACAGTGTTAAACGTGAAAGGAAGAACCAAAGACAGCGGAAAGTCAAGGTTGGACTTGCCAGATATTTGCAACAGAAATGAGTTGCATATAATGAGCAATGGAAAATCACCAGTTCCTATATTTCGGTTGGGTGCAGAACAAAAGGCATCGTTGTTTAATTGGGTTTCATCTGACGTGAAGTTTCCTGATGGGTATGTATCCAATCTTGCTAAATCTGTTGAGAAAGGAGAAAAGTTTTCAGGGATGAAGAGTCATGACTGCCACGTGTTTATGCAACGTTTACTTCCTTTCGCATTTGCCGAACTCCTTCCAGAAAATGTTCATGAAGCAATTGGAGGTAAGATACTTCATCACATATAAAATTATTGAGATTAATTATATATATATATATATATGTTACAATGTATATAATTTTGTCTTTGCAGGCATCGGAGCGTTTTTCCGGGATCTTAGTACACGGACGTTGTCAGAAGATGTAATTGCACAACTGCCTGCTAATATTCCAATCTTGTTGTGCAATTTGGAGAAGATATTCCCCCCTGCGTTTTTTGATGTTATGGAACATCTTCCCATTCATCTCCCCCACGAAGCAGAACTAGGAGGCCCTGTTCAGTTTAGGTGGATGTACCCATTCGAGCGCTTCATGAAACATTTAAAGGGAAAGGCAAAAAATCTAGCAAGGGTTGAAGGATCAATTGTTGCGGGAAGTTTGACAGAAGAAACTTCACACTTCACTTCATATTATTTCGCTCCAAAAGTCCGTACACGCAAACGGGCTCCCCGACGATACGATGATGGCGGTGTGGGACGAATTTATGCGGTAGAGGGTGTCCCAGATATATTCTCACCAATTGGTCGTCTTAGTGGAAAATTGAAGGAAGTTTGGTGGGATAACGAGCATGACAGGCACAGCGCACATACGTACATCCTCCTAAACTGTGATGAAGTGAGTCCTTTCGAAAGGTATAATAACCAAAATATTTAATTAATCAGTCATTAATAATTAATAATTAATATAATTATAATTAAATGTGTTAATTTTTATGTCTATATATGTATTTTGTAGCTTATTTGATACTCAGGTACGAGAATGCATTGAAGGGGTTTCAGATGATGAAATAAACGACCGTAAAGATCGTCACTTTGTTGAGTGGTTGAAGACGCAAGTAAGTTAATATATATAGTTATAAATATTTCATTTAAATATATCGGCTTTCAATCTAACTTTTACACTTATCATAGGTTGATCATGGCGATCCCGCATATCCATTTTGGTTTCATGAGCTACTCCTAGGCCCCATCGGGAAGATAACGACCGCACCCATGTATTTTACCCGTGGATATGTGTTTCATACATACAAGTATGGCGTTCGTCGAGCAACTACCAACTACGGAGTATGTGTTAGGGGTGAAATAGGTTTTTATGGGGTTTTGCAGGAAATAATTGAAGTGGAGTACCCCGGACTGGTTAGGTTGAAATGCGTTCTCTTCAAATGTGATTGGTTCGATCCAACAGTCGGTCGAGGGGTGCGAATTAACAAATTTGGTGTGGTTGACGTCAACAAAGCACGACGTTACAACAAGTTTGAGCCTTTCATCCTAGCATCACAAGCAGAACAAGTAACGTTCGTTCCATATCCCCGAGTTCGAAGAACATCTGGGATCTCATGGTTATCGGTTATTAAAATAGCTCCAAGGGGTAAAATTGTTGGTGTTGATGATCTTCCAATGCAACAAGATTCTTGCCTTGATATTACAGAACCAGAGATTACGGAGAACGTTCTTTTAATTGATCCACGAAACAGGCAACTTGAATATCTACCTAACGACACAGAAGAAGAAGGCGATTCCGACGAGTTTGAAGAAACTGACGATGATGATGGACCTGAAGATGATGAACCCAATCAAGATGATGAACCCAACGAAGATGATGATTCTGAGTGAAAGCTTATATATATATAGGTAATTTTCGGTTTGTTAGATGTTTAAGTTTTTCTTGTAAAATTATATATTAAACGAAATTACGACGTATTCGGCGATTAAATTCATGATTTTCCCCAAGAATTGCCTGATGCCAAAACAATTCATCCAGACCGCACCGAAACACAGACACCATTTTATAACAACAAATTTATAACTTTATTATACCAACCGATTTATTACAACGATTTTACAACGATTTTACATCGATTAGCATTACAACGATTTTACATCGATTAGCATTACAACGATTTTACATCGATTAATATTACAACGATTTTACATCGATTACATTACAACGATTTTACATCGCTTAGCATTACAACGATTTTACATCGTTTATATTTTGGGTTTAGGAGTTGAAAGTTGTTTACCTGCTTCTGATGATCTGGCCAACAAAGAATTCTAGGAATCAAGTTTTCTATATTCATAAAGACCAACCACCATAAGTGAAAGATACATAGAATTGGACATCGATCCTTATATTATGAAGGATTTACATAGATGTCCAATTCTATGAATCATTCACCTATGATAGTTGAAGACTGTCTTTAATTACTTGTAAACAAGATCCTACAGAATTATTTATTGGCCAGATCATCAGGCAAGCAGGTATACAATGATCAACGTAAAAACTTAAAGAAAAGTGGATATGAATTTTTTTTTTGAGTTTGCATTGAAAGTGTGGAAGGTATTTATAGAAATTTTGTAGAAATTACCAACGGATTTGCAACGAAAATTTACAACGAATTTACATCGATTAGCATTACAACGATTTTACATCGAATATGCCACGAAATTACGTCGACAAAATGCGATGTAAATAGTTAGGTGAGCTATAAAAAACCGTGTTTCACCAAACTTTGCCAATTTCAGTCATTTACGACTGGTTTACGACGATTTAGACATTACCAACGATTTTACATCGATTACCATTACAACGATTTTACATCGATTAGCATTACAACGATTTTACGACGAATTCGTCGTAATTTCGTTGTAATACCCAAATTAAATATAAGGTTTAGGGTTTGATTTACTTGTTTGGTTTTAAAAATTATAAGTAAGTTCTAATCATAGTAAAAACAATTTTACTATATCAATTAAATTATTAAAGTCATGCATGTTACGAATATACTTATAAGAACGAATGTTATACATTATTATGTAAAATAAGGAAATCGACAACTATTTAGATTCAATCGTCGTTACTGAATCTAATGTTAAATATTAGAAGTATTAGATGCACAAATATACTTCGTTCTTACGTCCTATATATGTGTATTGTTATTTAGGGTTTAGGGTATAGATTTAATCTATTACAACGATTTTACGACGGATTCGTCGTAAAATCGTTGTACAATTACAACGATTTTACGACGAATCCGTCGTAAAATCGTTGTAATACTTCAAATATAGGGTTTAGGGTTTGATTTACTTGTTTCGTTTTTTCTATCTTATATCTTGTTTTACGTAAGTTCTAATCATAGTATAAACAATTATATGTTTTTACAAAATCAATTAAATTATTAAAGTCATGCATGTTACGAATATACTTATAAGAACGAATGTTATACATTATTATGTAAAATAAGGAAATCGACAACTATTTAGATTCAATCGTCGTTACTGAATCTAATGTTAAATATTAGAAGTATTAGATGCACAAATATACTTCGTTCTTACGTCTTGTATATGTGTATTGTTATTTAGGGTTTAGGGTATAGATTTAATCTATTACAACGATTTTACGACGGATTCGTCGTAAAATCGTTGTACAATTACAACGATTTTACGACGAATCCGTCGTAAAATCGTTGTAATACTTCAAATATAGGGTTTAGGGTTTGATTTACTTGTTTCGTTTTTTCTATCTTATATCTTGTTTTACGTAAGTTCTAATCATAGTATAAACAATTATATGTTTTTACAAAATCAATTAAATTATTAAAGTCATGCATGTTACGAATATACTTATAAGAACGAATGTTATACATTATTATGTAAAATAAGGAAATCGACGACTATTTAGATTCAATCGTCGTTACTGAATCTAATGTTAAATATTAGAAGTATTAGATGCACAAATATACTTCGTTCTTACGTCCTGTATATGTGTATTGTAATTTAGGGTTTAGGGTATAGATTTAATCTATTACAACGATTTTACGACGGATTCGTCGTAAAATCGTTGTACAATTACAACGATTTTACGACGAATCCGTCGTAAAATCGTTGTAAAACCTCAACATTTAATTTACCGCGTCGAGGGAAATTTCCGATAGGTTGAATTTTTGGTTACAGTTTTACGACGATGTTACGACGAATTCGTCGTAAACTCGTCGTAATGTACCAACGATTTTACGACGACATTAAAATCTATATATACGCAGACGATTTTTTCTTCCCTCCCTCACAACTCTCAAATCTCTCTCTCTCTAGAAACTCTCTCAACTCTCTCTCTCTCTAAAATCTCTGCCCTCTCTCTAAAACAAAAGGTAACATTTTTTTTTTTTTATAAATTATATTATCGTTTTAAGAATTTTGAATTGTTAGTTAGTAATGTAATATTTATTAGTTAGGATTGGAATTATTAGTTAGGAATGGAATTATATGATACTAAAATTGAGTTATTTTTAAATATTTTTTAGATATGGCGCCACGTAAGTCACACTATCGACAGTTTATGGAGACGGGACCTAGTGAGAATCAGCAACTCCCGTCATCTTCTGCGACACAGTCCGCTGTTCCGGATTCTTTTTCCGGACCAGCGCCGCCGCCTCCAGATGCAGTTGCTCGACCGCCCCTGTTGTATGCAGGATTGACGGTCGAAGATATTTTGCAGTCGCCGGGGCATGATTCTTTAGACCGGTTAGATCCGCGACGGATCCCGAATACTTTTTGGTACGTACGTAAATTTTTTTTTTTTTAATTACATTATGAATTTCGTTTTTTTACTAATAATTTTTGTTTTATTTCTCAGGTTTAAGGAAGATAACAAAGTTGGACGGAGTGTGGCTGACACCATTAAAGCCTATTTCATGGAGCCTCACCGCAATTGGTCTTCGGTTCCGGAAGACGTTGTCGAGACATGGTTTAAATGTTTCGCGGTAAATTTTTTTTTTTTAAATTCAATATTATTTTGGAGAATTCTTTATCTTTAATATATCGTTTCTAATGATATTTTTTTTTATAGCAAAAATGGCATTGGGACGTTACGATCAACGAGACGGTGAAGGCGGAATTCAAAATGAAGGGAAAATTCCGGCTCAACAATACCATTTCCGATTGGAAGAGGAAGTGGGAGGTTAAAGGCGATCAGGGAAAGCCGCCATACATGTCTTCCGATGTTTGGAACGGCTTGACGGCATACTGGAGAGATCCACATGCGCAGCAAGTGGCCGCTAAGTGTTCGGCTTCTCGAAACACTATGGGTCCAGACGGTCTTCCAGCGCTTATGCCTCATACGTCGGGTCAAACATCTTTTGCGGGAAAACGCCTTCAAATGGTAATAATTTTTTCCCTTATAATTTTATTTATGTAATTTTATTTTGTTATTAATTTCTATTATCCATCAACGGTTTGATTTCTTTTTTAATGTCTTTTTTGTTAGGCAAATGGAGGCGAACTTCCTCCGATGACCCGAGTTTTTGCGGAAACTCACAGGAGGAAAGACGGATCTTTTGTAGATCCTCGAGCTGAGGCAATCTACAATGACGCGCATGCGAGGATCGGCGAGCGTCAAACTCAGCTTTCTCAGCAGCTATCACCTGGCGGTAGTTCGGTCCAATCCACTGCGACTTTGACGGTTGCCCAGATGGACGACATATACGCAGAGGTAATTTAAATCTTTTTTTTTTTTTACAAATGTTATTGTTTTTTATACAATTTATTAAATTTTTCGTTTCTTTTTTAAAAGGTTGCCCCGAAGAAAAAGGGCAGAGTTTTAGGGATGGGATCGATCGCAGATAGTGCCGCCGCGTCGTCCCGTCGTCAGCTTTTCGACGATCCGGTTATTTTGCGGACGGAGTTAAACAACGCCAACTCCGAGATCAACAATTTGCGGGAGAAGCAGGTGGTATACGATGAGAAGATCCAAGGATACGATAAAACAATCCAAGGATACAACACTCTCTTCGATATTATTGCCCTGAGTAACCCGGATTTGGCGGCTGCACTAAGGCAGCAGGGAGAATCGACATCGGGCCTGCCAACTGATCCGCTCGCGCAAGAACGAGCGAATATGGAGCAGAATGGATCAGACGACGAACTTTTTAATAATTTACGTTTTCCTCCTAGGAATTAGTTTGTAATAAAAAATTTATTTTGTATTTTAAATTTTATTTTATATTTTGAATATATTTATAAAATTTAATTTTTAAATATATTTTTTAAAATATATTTTTTTAATTTTTTTTTTAAATTTTATTTAATTTATATAAAATATTTTAAATTACGACGAATTTACATCGAATAATTTACATCGATTTTACATCGTTTAATAATTTACATCGATTTTACATCAATAGTTTTACATCGATTTATAACATCGTTCAGTAGTTACGACGAATTTACATCGAATATTTTACATCGATTTACCAGCGTATTTACATCTACCTATTACGACGAATTTACGACGAATTCTTCAAAACATAAATTTTATAATTCGATGTAAATTCGATGTAATGTTTAATCATATTACGACGCATTTACGACGATTTGTCGGAAAAAAAATTGTATAATTAGATGTAAAATCGATGTAAACTTTTATCGTGATATCGATGTAAAATCGATGTAAAATATTCGTCGTACATTCGATGTAAATTGATTGCCACTTTTATTATTATTGTTAGAACTTCGAGATTACAAATAAAAAAGAAAATTCTAACAATAATAATAAAAGATTCAACAGTTTGAATTGATGTATTTCAAAACTATAAGACCATCTCCATTGGAGGTTCATATCTATTTTTTGGCCCAATATCATATGCAAAAACCAATTAAAAAAAATGAAAATGGGCTTATAACTTAAGAACCGCTCCTTAGCTAAGAGTTTTAAGAGACCGTCTCTTAAAGGACGTGGCGGCTTAGGTTTGGACGATTTTTTTTTTTTGAGTCTCCTTCGCCGGAGGAAGGAACACCAGCGTCTCACTCTCTCGCCGAGCTTCTCTCCGGTCTATCTCTGGTGGCCATCCTCTCCGGTTACTAAACTTCGTACCGTTTGCTTCTGGAGAAGCCGAGACGACGGAGACGGAGGTGGAATCGAGCGAACCCGAAGTCCAGGTTTTTCGATTTCGGCTCACTTCGAATTGATTATGTGGGTTCTGTATTGGGGTCACAGCTGCTTTTGGTGTTAATGTGATTGTTTAGGTTAATAGATTGTGTTGGTGTTGTGTGTGTTGAGATTCGGTTCTGTCTCAGCTTATGAGGAATTGATATGAGATGTCTGTGTAAACTGGATTGCTCCACATCACAATCAGTTGTAGATTAATCAGGATTGTTTTGCTGAGTTCTCTAAAAAATAGATTTTTATGCTGAAATGTGTATTGGTGATTAGGTTTCGAAAATGAAGGCTGAGTATATACCACCAAGAGAGGATGTCATTATGCAGGACGAGGAGAGAAAGAAGTTGCAATGAAGCTGGGAAGCTTATTCTGCTTCCTCCTTCACTTGATGACCTCAAGAAAATTGCAGGTAAAACACACAAATCTGAAATTTCAAATTACACAAATTTCAAATTACACAAATTACACAAATTTTGTTATTTGTCATAGATTGGATCAGCTGTAGGTGGTACTTCAAGTGCTTTCATTGGATTTAACCACGGTATGTCTTTAATCTCTCATTGATTAATTTGTTTCAGTTGGTATCCTCTTGTGAGAATTTCTGCAATTGAGGTCAGTTGTTTGTGTCTGCTTATAATCAACATAGGGTGTATTAAAGAAAGAGATATCGTTTAGAGTGTGTTGAAATCAAATGACTTAGAGGGTAAATGAATGTAAGTTTCGGGGATTTAGATTTTTGGTTTTTTTAAGAACCTCTAAGGGGTTCATCAATGGAAGAGTAAAAAAGACAAAGGTTCTTAACTATTCAATAATAACAAAAACTATTAAAATAATGTTAAGAACCCCAAGGGGGAGTTCACAAATGGAGATGCCGCGTGAATCTTCGTATTTCAGGACACACAAAAAAAATTGGTTAGTTGGTAAAAACAGTTAAAACCATGTAAATTTCTGAGAAATTTGTCGACTTAGTTCCAATTTCAAAATAATATGTTCTACAATTAGAAGCAACTGTATAAAGCCAGCAAACGACGATATGCCACAAAGTTGGACCGTGGTTCGTTCGTGTTTTGTGGCTAATCTTCACTCTTAAGGTACAGAAGGAGACCTAAAGCAGTAACATGTTTCGTGTGGAACAAGTATCAAATATTTTTAAGTTTATTTATGTAGAACCACTAGTAATATTCTAGGAAAAACATAGATTCATAACTACTACACGTACGCAATGAAGAGTGATGATAGTTGATTAAGAAAAAATATAGTGATTCACAGAATAAATCTGTTCAGATATGCATTTAGTTAAGAATGTATGTTGAAGAATAAAACCTTTAAATGTAATAATCACTAATGAAAGTTTAATTACTTTGAATTTCAAGAAAAAAAAGTTTAATTACTTTTTGTCAATGTTCAAAAAATCGCTAGGCGGTATCTAGGCACTTTGATAAGGGACTAGCGCCTAGGCGGATTAATCAGGGCCTAGATTGAGCATAGGCGTTAACAAATTATTTATTGATCATATAATTTATATTTATATTAGATGTTTTTTAAGTTTCTTGTGCTTTATTTGAAAATTATGTTGGTGAAATGGTTGAAAATAAAATAGTGAGCTAACACGACAACCTAGACTTCTAGAATTTGGATACCCGAAATCCGAACCGAACCCGGGCGGTGGACGGGTACCCGAATGCCCATGCCTAAAAAATATAGTGAACAAAAATATATTTAAAAAAAACATAATTTGAAACTTAATAAGAGTAAATTAGAATTCCGAATTATCTCACCGATTTTAGTAAAATCGTTTCGGTTATGATCGATTTGCCGTCTAGACCCCGCCTAGACCGGAGATTATTATGGAGATCATACCTTGTAAGAGTTAGAAAATGTTCATTTGAGTATTTGTAAAAAACTCACCTTTTATTGAATATAAATTTGAGTTAATCTCTTTGAAGCTTTTAAGCTTGTCTCTTGTTTTTCTAGGCTTTTAGATGGATTTCTTAAGCTATGAAGCATCTTGGGTCATTGTCTTTATGTGGATTCACTCAGACCTTGCCTTGTGTTCTTATCACAAAGTCATTCCTCAACTTTGTATGACGAACTTTGATCAAGTCCAGCTTGTAGGCCTTAAAACCATGTGAACTAAGAAAGCTGGATTCCGATCTTATATCATTGACAACACTGGGTCTGTCAATAGTGCTTATAACATTAGTCCCAAAATTTTATAAAGAACAACATATAAGTTATCCCCTACTACAATGGTGTCAAAGGGATCCATATAAGTTGACACAATCTCGTTCACGAGTCCAACCAAATTACTACGACCAAAAATTAATTTAATAAACAATGTATAACAATCAAATATACAACCCACATATCGCATGGACAATCATCTAGTAGTTAAAAAGAAAACAAATGACAAAAACCGCTCAAAATAAAATATATCAAACATGATAATGTAAATGGTGATATTGTAATGATCTTAATCTATAATCATCCTAGAAAACGTATATTAAGATAATGTATTATCATCATCAAGCGTGGTTATGTTTAAGAAAACTAAAATTGAATCTATTCGACCAATATATGTTTTGTGGGTTCACAATTTTTTTTTGTGGTTATGGAATAGAAAAAACGATACGACATTTTACTTCCGTATCCAAACAGTAACTTTTCTTTGATCGTTGATTCTAACCATAGTACAAAAACACATACACACAAAGAAAGGTAAGTTTATTGAATTTGTAATGTTATTGAATTATTAAAATATCAAAACTCAAAATAGATCACAAATATTACTTTCCAGTATTAGAAATGGCAGTATGTATGATCGGTATTGCAGTGATGGGCGGAATTCGCTATCCCTTGAAATCACCATAATCGTAGGGCCTCGAGGTTGGCTTATCAGGAGGTTGAAAAATTCGATTACGTGCAATTTGAGCAGCTTAATTTTTTTTTTATTGTTTTTTTTTCTTCTTATAAACTGTTTATGGAATTGGATTGTTTGATTAAGTTTTAAGTTGCTTTTTTACTATTATTTGTTATTTTAAATTAAATATGAAAATGACATATTTTATAGATTTATGTAGGTCATTCAAATACGTTAGATAATCATTGTGGATATTGATAGTCAATGATTCCAATATGAAACAGTTAAACATCTCTTGAGGTTACCTTGGCCTCTCCTAACTTAGACCTAACATTTTTGAAGTTGTGTAATTGTGTTCTCAAATTTATCACCTTGAGTCGTAAAAGAAAAGTAAATATGTCAAACAATTATAATCAATTCAACCTATAAATTATACAAATTTGAAGAAATTTGAAGTAATACCATTCCAGGAAAGGTTACCATCAAAGCTCCGGAACTGGCGGAAACAAAACTAATTCCGTAGGTTAATCTGATTTATTAGAGAATTATTTTGTTGTGGAGAGAGTACGGATTTAAGTAGTTTAGCGATCAAATCATCGTGGCCATTGGCTCATTGCGTAGGAGGCTATTGTTGTATACAATGTGGCAAATAGAAATATAACGTTTTATGGTTTGACTATTATGCTAGGTGAATAGTGGAATAGCATAATAGTTGAATGATCGAATTGCGGAAAGAAGTGAGTTGTTGATCCCGTGGACCACTAAGTGTGTTTAAAGAATGATTAGGAGATGGGAGGTGAGATTTTCGTTAATAGAGCAATTTAACCACGTTTAAGACAGGTCGGGAGAAATATGAGTAGGCCGGGGCCGTGTTTCGCTTTATTGATGAGAGAGAAGTAAACGCTTTAGAATTACGAACTGGTTCCGAAGGACGTCCAGTTCGGCGTTCTAAAGTGTTGTCTTGCTACAAAGAGAGAGGTCGGGTAGCTTATAGTCTGTTCTAGAGTAAAAATCCGAGAGAGGTTCACTAATGACATATGAGGGGTATATATAGTCGGGGTCGGCTTCCTGCTCCCCGGGATCTCGGGCCACGTGTCGCCTACGGCCTCTTTTGCGGGTAAGGTGGCCTAGGAGGCGTGTCCCGGCTTTCGAGGAGAGAGGTCATGATGAGCTCGGCGTGGCGTGTTGCAGAGCAGTGCACTGTTTTACCAACTCTGCTCCACCTGCTCCTTCCTGCCCTTGTCAGCTCTGTAGAGTTGGTGGGACGTCGGGCCGAAGGCACATCCCTACGCGGGTAGGGTACTGCCTTACCAACTCCCACTCGCCTATTCTTCTGACACTCCCTGTTCTGGCGGGGCATCAGCGCGGGCCCGGGGTACGTTGCTTTCAGGTCGGCTACCGAGCTGAGGAGCGGTCTTGCAGGTCGGTGACATTAAGTCCGGCTACCGTGCTGAAGAGCGGCCTTTCCTAAGATGGGCCTAACTAATTGGGGGTGCTAGGCCCACCTCCAACAATAGGCCCTCCCCCAGTTCGGTATCGCGAGGCGAAGTGAGGGTGCCGAAGTTGATCTAATGTTAGTTCGGCGCATCTTAGGACGGTCCTTCCGGGCTCAACTGTGTTAACCTTTTCCGAAAAACCCGTAGGAGGTTGGCGCGTGCTCACCACGTGGGACGACAAAGGACGCTTCGTTTTTCGCATGGACTGCCCACGCGCGGCGTGTAAAAGACGCTTCGCGTTTATCGAGGCGTCCTTTGCTTTTTGGCGTGGGGAAACGAAGAGACGTCATCATTAGGTTTTTTGGGCAGCCGTGCTTCTTTTGACACGTGTCCAGGCGTCGCTTCACTGTCCCCCTTCCTCTATTTAATCCTTCTTCCTCCTACTGTTAAAACCTTCTGCGCATACTCCTAAGGTAACCTCCTTTCTCCGATTTCCTTCTTCTCTTCCTACTTTCTTCCTGTCTTTTCGATCTCCTCCTCTCCGTGCAATGGCTCCGATGTTAGACGGTATCAGAGTTGAGTCGAGCGAAGGATCGGCGTCCCGTGGTGGCGGTAACGATTCTCCGAGTTCCTCCGCTGGTGACTCCGAACATGCCTCTTCTCCGCGACAAGGGGCAGACAGTGGGGAACAGTTGGCCCCCTCGACTTCGGGGGCCGCCCCGTTGCTCCCGGGGACCCGTCTCCGGCCGAAGACGGTGGTTAGATCCTCTGGCGGTCGCGGTGTTGGCCAAGCTGAGGGTGGAACCGGGCGTCTGGGCGATCGTGGTGGCCGTCAGGGCGGCCGTGGAGGCGGAGCTCGAGTGGCCAGGGTGAGGTCCCCCCTGGTCCTCTACGAGCAGGGAGGGTCACCGACCTGGAGCACAGCGGAGTCGGTGACCCTCCTGGGGAATCTGTGTGGTTTTTCCGCCGGCGTTGAGTTCAGGGTACCCAGGGCGGAGGAGCGCCCGTGGACTCCTCGGCCGGGCTTTGTCTGCTTGTACGAGTCGTTCTTCCAGAAGTGCGGCCTGCGCCTTCCTCTCCCCGAGCTGTTCGTCCAGTATTGCCGGGCGCGGGGCTTGGCCTTCTCGCAGGTCTGCCCGTCCACGGTCCAGGGGATGATCGTGCTGCTGACCCTAGGGCACGAATGCGACGTGGAGGTGACGTTGCCTATGTTCGAGGCGTTCACCCAGCAGAAGGCAAACCCCGGGATTCCTGGGACCTTCTATGCTGCTTTCAAGCCCGCGGCGAACGTTCTGGAGGCACCCAGCTCGGGGTCTAGGGCGAGCAAGTTGTCGAAGGTCGAGGACTGGTCTCGCAGCTACTTCTACGTCCGGGCTACCGCCGTGGCTGGGCTCGATCCGTTGGCGAGATACACCCGGGATTGGAATTTTTCCCCGGGTAGGGATTTGCAGGTCGAGCTGACTTTTCCTCTTTGGTTGTCTGACTAATGATTTTTTTTTTTTGTCTTGTTCTTCAGGCCCTCACTCCTCCAGATTCAAGCTACCGGACTACGCAGGTCTACTTGCCGTGCTCAGGACAGTGCGTCAGAGAGAGTGGAAGTCCTTCACCGCTGCGAGAATCGAAGCTGCAATGACCGGAGGTGGGGTTTTTTTTTTTTTTTTTTTTTTTTTTTTTTTTTTTTTTTTTTTTTTTTTTTTTTGTGCCGAATTAACGGTTCTTCCTTCGCAGGTAGAGCGAGGTTTGCCAATCCGCAGTACGCGGACTCGTTTGTTGCACCGCCGCCGCCGATACCCGAGGTGCCGGTCAGCCGAGACCGGGCACCACGGGTTGCGGGGGATTCCTCCGCGGCGACTCCTTCGAAGAGGAGGGAAGACCGGGCTTCCGGTGGGGAGACCGGCAGAAAGAAGAGGAGGACGGGAGAGTCCTCTTCCGGGGGTCGGGAGGTCATCCGGCCTACACTGCCCGGGCCGGAGCCCGAGGTGCCTTTGGCCGTCGTGCCGGCAGGGGGGGGCGATGAGACCCGGGCTCGAGGGGGCGATGGTGTCGGCGAGACGACCGTCGTCGCGGAGGATCCTGCTGCTGTGCAGGAGGCCGCGGGTCGCAGCGCCGAAGTGGGCGGCGCCTCGGGAGGTTCCGACGATGGGCCTCGGGACTACAGCTTCTCCTTTACCCACGAGGATGGAAGCAACCAGGTAATCGTCGATCCGGACGAGTGCGCCGCGCTGGCGCAGGCCATGATGTTCGGGCAGAGGTACCCGCACTTCGTTCTGCTGGAGATGGCGGAGTCCGACACCTTCCGTCAGGTGGCGCGATCCGCAGCTCGGGTAAGCTCCTGCTCTGGTCTTTAACTGTTTTTAGCTAGACTCGTTGCGCGTCTTTGTTAACAATTTGTTTAATGCAGACGATGGCCCTTAGTGCCTTTCTGGCGGAGGCCTACGAGAAGAGGCTCGCCGAGCAGGCCGCCTCGATTAACTTCCTCCGGGAGTGCCGGGAGTCCAGCTCGCAGATCCAGTCTACCCGTCTCCACGGGTTCGAGAAGGAGCTGAGAGATGAGAGGGCCCGATCTGCGGCGCTGGAAGAGGAGGCGGTGCGGTTAAGAGCCCGGGCGGTCGAGGTGGCCAGTCTGCAGTCTGCACTAGAGGCCGAGAGGGACCGTGCTGCAGCTGGGTGGGATCGGGCGTCGGGGCTCGAGGAGGAGAACGGGCTCCTGAAGGGGGAGCGGGAGACACTCCGCTCCAGGGTGAAGGGGCTGGAATCCGCCATAGGCCGGGCCAAGGTGGCCGTGGCTGCGGAGAGTGATCGGGTGTCAGCCCGGTGGGAAGCGCGGAACCGGAAGTGGTCCGCGAAGATGGAGAAGATCCGCGCCCACCTGGACGGGCGCCGCCGGGCCTTAGAGCCTCACCTTCTGTACAGCCAGGTGACTGGCGTAAAGGCCTGCCTCAAGAGGATGGAAGCAGAGGACGGGGTGTCGGTACCGTTCTACCGGTATCAGAAGCTGGACGAGGACGAGGCGGCATTCGGTGCCGTACTGGACGGGATGGACTTTCCGGATTTGACCCCGGAGGATCTGGAAATCCCTCTGGGTCGTGCTCACGGCGTTCTGCTTGAGCATGTTATACCTGTCGCTCCTTCTAGCACCCCCGTGGTGGATCTGACCTTGGAGGCTCCGCTGGCTGCTGAGGACGCTCTTGCGGTCACTGAGACCGTCCAAGCAGATCCCTCGATCCCGTCTGCTGACGAGGGAGTCCCCGAAGCTGCTGGGATTGTGCAAGCAGATCCCTCGGTCCTGTCCGCCGCTGAGGCCGACACGGATGCGCCGTCCGGTGAGACCGGAACCGACGTGCCACCCGGTGGGGGCGTGGTTGAGGAAGAGGAGTCTGGGCAGCCCTTCGTTGGCGAGTACGGGACCAACGCGAGGATGGTGGCCCCGGCTGATTTAGATGGTACCCGTGCTGACGGGAGGGAAGACCGACCGGCCGATGCGGCCTTGTAAAAACTTTTTTCCTTTTTGTTTTCTTTTTGTAGACTGGGCCGTAGGCCGTTTCTTTTTGTAAGGACTGGGCCGTAGGCCGTTTATGCAAAGAGCAGGCCGTTGGCCCCTCTCTTTTTGTAAGTGCCGTTTCGAGGCTTTTGTAACGACTAGGCCGTGGGCTATTTTTATAACAGACGAGGCCGTTGGCCCTTTTGTGATAATCGAGGCCGTTGGCCCTTTCTTCTTTTTGTGTAAATGCCATTTCGAGGCTTTTTTGATCGGTAGAGTAGGTCGTAAACCGTACTCTGTCAAGTAAGCAGGTCGTGGACCGTGCTCTTGTATTGGGTGCGAGGTAATCTCGGCTTAAGGCACTTATTGCTTGTGTACCTTGTTTTTTTGGTGCGGGTAGCGAGCCCGGCTTAGAGACACTTAATGCTTGTGTGTCTAGTAGAGGTGCGAGCCCTGGGGCCCGGCTTTGGCACTTATAACTTGTGTGCCGGGGAGAGCGAGCACCGGAGCTCGGTCCCCTTTTTTTTTTTTTTTGTAGTGGGAGCGTTTGGAGCTCGGCTTATTATTTTATTTTTTTTTTTGTAGTGCGAGCGTTTGGAGCTCGGCTTATTATTTTTTTTTTTTTTTTTTTTTTTTTTTTTTTGTAGTGGGGGCGTTTGGAGCTGGGTTTTTTTTTTTTTTTTTTTTTTTTTTTTTTTTTTTTTTTTTTTTGCAGTGCGAGCGCTTGGAGCTCGGGAGCGTTTGAGCGTTTGGAGCTCGGCTCTTGTGCGCAGGTCGGGGACCGTTTTCCTTTGTGTAAAAGGTTTTATTAGATTAATAGCTGAGCCCTGGTTAGGGGTTGCCTACGTACCCTTTAGTAGAAGGGATCAAGCCAATCGTAGTTCGTTTGTTTACAAAAGCGGAGTGCGGATTGGAGCCCGGGGGCTTAATAGTAGAACCGTTTGAGGTTGATCGAGTTCCATGAGCGCGGGATGGCGTCGCCGTTCATCGTGACTAGCTCGTAGACGCCTGGTTTTACGACCTTGGAGATGAGGTAGGGGCCCTCCCAATTGGCACCCAGCTTGCCTGCGTTTAGCTCGGCGGTGTTTTCGAAGACCTTGCGGAGGACCAGGTCGCCCTCGGCGAAGAACCGGCCTCGAACCTTCTTGTTGTAATATTTGGAGGCGAGCTGCTGGTAGTTCTGGATTCGGAGTAGGGAATGGTCCCGTTGCTCTTCAAGGAAATCCAGCTCGCTGAGTAGGACGGCGTTGTTCAGTGCGGGTTGCTGGGTGAGCATAGCGCGGCGAGGAGTGGGGAGCCCGACTTCGGATGGGGCCATTGCTTCCATGCCGTGGGAGAGGTTGAACGGTGTTCGGCCAGTCGATGTCTTTGGTGTTGTGCGGTGGGACCAGAGGACTCCATCGAGCTCGTCGGCCCAGGACCCTTTCTTGTCGTCTAGTCGCTTTTTGAGGCCGTCGAGGATGGTCTTGTTGGTGGCCTCGGCTTGTCCGTTCCCCTGGGGGTACCTCGGAGTGGACTTACTTAGTCTGATTTTCCACTTCGCGCAGAAATCTTCGAAGAGGGCCGATGTGAACTGGGGACCGTTGTCGGTGACGATCTCGTACGGGAGCCCGTGCCGGCAGATGATGAACTTCCAGACGAACTTTCGGACGTCCTCTGCCTTGATCTTGGCGTATGATTCGGCCTCGACCCACTTGGTGAAGTAATCGGTCATGACCAAGAGGAAGCGCTTTTGGCGAGATCGGGGAAGGGGCCCGACTATGTCCATGGCCCATCGCATGAAGGGGTAGGGTGCCACCGCAGTGGTGAGGAGCTCGGTTGGACTATGAATGAGGGGACCGTGGCGCTGGCACTTCTCGCACCGGGCTGCGAATTTGTCGCAGTCTTGGAGCATTGTCGGCCAGTAGTGGCCTTGGTTTCGTATTCTCAGGGCGAGAGCTCGGCCACCGGAATGGTTGCCGTCGGCGCCCTCGTGCATTTCCTTCATCACGTCGATGGTTTCCTGCCCGTGGAGGCAGGCGAGCAGGGTTCCCGAGGCGCTCCATCGGAACAGATTGCCGTCCAGCATTGTATATTGGGCACACTTCTTTCTTAGCCGCCGGGCGGCCCATCGGTCTGGGGGGCGAATGCCGTCTGCGATGTATAGCAGCAGATCGATTCGCCAGTCCGGCAGTTCGGGCTCGGCCGGGGGCGGTGGTAGGTTCTCGGGAGGTTGGGCGTCTTCGTCAGGATCCGCGACCTGGGGACCGATCAGATAGGCTCCCTTTGGCAGCTCGATGCTGGGGAGGTCGATACTTTCCACCGGGATCACCCGTCGTTGCTCTGGGGCCGAGGTGGAGGCTAGTGCTGCGAGGGCGTCTGCGGAAGTGTTATCGCCTCGGGGGATTTTTGTCAGGGTGAACTCGGAGAAGTCTGCGGCCATGCCTTGAGTCACCTTGAGGTAGGCGTCCATGCGATCATTCTTGGCCTCGTACTCCCCGCTGA
Organism: Eutrema japonicum; assembly: GCA_030161315.1. Taxonomy (NCBI): domain Eukaryota; kingdom Viridiplantae; phylum Streptophyta; class Magnoliopsida; order Brassicales; family Brassicaceae; genus Eutrema; species Eutrema japonicum. The sequence continues at coordinate 49,091,945 of BSQW01000008.1, read as the reverse complement.
ATTGATTGGCGACGAGCTGGGAGTCGCAGTAAGCCCGGATTTTCTTTGCGCCGACCTCTCTGGCCAGGCGCAGGCCGGCAATCAAAGCTTCGTACTCGGCCTCGTTGTTCGATGCCGGGAAGGCTAGGCGGAAGGACTGTTCGAGGATCTCCTTGGTCGGGGATTCGAGGCGTATGCCGACGCCGGACCCGTGCTTGGAGGCCGATCCGTCGACGTGCAGAGTCCACACTTCGGACACCTCGCTGACTGCCAGCTCGGGTGCTAACTCAACTAGGAAGTCGGCCAGCGCTTGAGATTTGATCGCGGTCCGACCCCGGTACTCGATGTCGTATTCGCTCAGCTCGACAGCCCACTTCATTATCCGGCCGGACCGGCTCGGGCTGTGGAGGATGGTTCTGAGGGGGTACGTACTTAGGACGGCTATCGTATGGGATTGGAAGTAAGGCCGGAGCTTCCTAGCTGCGACGACCACTGCCAGGGCGAGCTTCTCCAGAGTCGGGTACCTTCTCTCCGCGTCGTCTAAGGACTTGCTGATGTAGGAGATGGGTTTTTGGTCACCCCGGTCTTCCCGTACTAGTATGCCGCTGACCGCTGACGTGGAGATGGCGACGTAGAGGTAGAGGAGTTCGCCTTCTTCTGGCTTGGACAGGACGGGGGGAGTGGATATGTACTCCTTCAGCTGTCGGAGGGCGTCCTCGCATTTGTCGTCCCACTCAAACCGCTTGTTAGCCCGGAGTAGTTGGTAGAACGGGAGACACTTGTCGGTAGAGCGGGAGATGAATCGATTTAGTGCGGCGATTCTCCCGGTGAGTCGTTGTACTTGACGCGTGCTCTCCGGGGACTTGAGCTCAATGATAGCTCGGATCTGCTTGGGGTCGGCCTCGATCCCGCGCTGGGTGATGATGTACCCGAGGAATTCGCCCGATGTGACGCCGAAGGAGCACTTGGCCGGGTTTAGCTTCATGTTGTATTCGTTCAGCGTGCGGAAGCAGGACCGGAGGTGTGTGACGTGGTCGGTTGCCACCAGAGACTTTACCAGCATGTCATCTATGTATACCTCCATAGTGCGGCCGATTTGGTCGGCGAACATCCGGTTGACGAGCCGTTGGTAGGTGGCCCCGGCGTTTTTTAGTCCGAAGGGCATTACTTTGTAGCAGTAAATGCCTCGGTCCGTGATGAACGCGGTCTTCTCCTGATCATCAGGGTGCATGGGGATTTGGTTATACCCCGAGAAGGCATCCATGAAGGAGAGGAGCTCGTTTCCCGCGGTGGCTTCAACGACCTGGTCGATTCGGGGGAGGGGGAAGCTGTCCTTAGGGCATGCCTTATTGAGGTCGGTGAAATCCACGCAGACCCTCCATTTTCCGTTCTTCTTCTTGACTACCACTGGGTTGGCTAACCAGTCCGGGTATTTCACCTCGGTGATCGAGCCGGCCGCGGTGAGCCTCTCTACCTCATCATTGACCGCTTGGGCGCGCTCCGGGCCAAGCTTCCGCCGCTTCTGCTTGACCGGCCTGCAGGTTGGATCCACGTTGAGCTCGTGGCTGCACGTGTTCGGGTCAATGCCGGGCAGGTCGCCAGTTGACCAGGCGAAGGTGGAGACGTTCTGCCTTAGGAACTCGACCAGCTTTTGCTTGATGCTTTCATCGAGGTCGGTGCCGATGCCGACGCAGCGGGCGGGGTCGCGTGGGTCGATGTTGACCTGGGTGACAAGGTCCCGCCCGGGAAGATCCTGGGCGCCGAGCTCCCCGGGCTGAAGCGCATTGATGGCCAGGCAGGCCGGCGCGGCGCGGCGCAGCTTGTGCTCGATGGCGAAGCAGGCGCGGGAGACCCTCTGGTTACTCCTAAGAGTGTATGTGCCGGCCTGGTTGGGGAACTTGAGGCACTGATGGTACGTCGACGTGACCGCCTTCATCGAGTGCAGCCAGGGGGTTCCGAGGATGATGTTGTAGATCGGGGTGGTGTCGAAGACCACGAACTTGACGATTTTCGTGACCCGACCTACGTAGACCGGTAATTCGATGGTGCCGATTCCGTTGACGGTGTCCCCGGCGAAGCCGGTTAGCGGGATGGAGTGCGGTTTGATCTCGAACCCGTTCAGGTTCATCCTGGCGAGGGTATCCTTGAAGATGAGGTCGACCGAGCTGCCCGTATCGACGAGGACTCGGTTAACGTCGCAGTCGGCTATGCGGACTTGTACGACAAGGGGGTCGTTGTGGGGCTGGTGGACCCCGGCCGCATCGGCCTCAGTGAAACATATCCCCCTCTTGCTCGTGTCCTGGGCGTCGATCTCCGGCCCGGAGTGCCACTTCAGGGATGCGTCGGTCCTCCTCTCGTGACGCTTGATGGACCGCACTGAGTCGTTGCACGAGAGGAGACCTCCCATGATCATCCCAATCAGAGTGCGGGCCGGGGGAGGCGATCTACCTGTTTCCCGGTCTCGCGAGGGAGATCGTCGCCGCCGGTCGTCGTTCTGGGCGCGGTGGTAGGGCCTAGTCCGGTTATCCGCGCGACCTTGGTTGTCGCGGGGTTGATCGTGATCGCCGTCCCGAGCATGCGGTCGCAGCCGCTCTGGGACGCTGATTTCTCCCCGCTGAAATTGCTTCAGCAGGACCTCTTGAAGGGCGCGGCAGTGAGAGGTCGGATGCCCCTTTCGCCGGTGGAAGTCGCAGAAGGCCGTCCTGTCGTATGGCTCATCTGGTCGGAACTCCCTATCGCTCGGCTCGTCGGGACGCCGATCCTGCTGGCGGGGATCCCGTACGTATTTGTTCCAAGGCAACCCTGGGGCGGGGGTGGGGGGAAGTACGGGATCGTGTAGGCGGAGGCCGGAGGGCGGTCCGTTGACAAGGAATGCAGCGGCCTGCTTTCCCTTGCTGCGATGGTACTCGTCGTCGTAATGTTGGCGGGGCTCCTGATACCTTTCCTGGGGCCGCTCCTTTGGGGCCGGGGCCTTGTGAGAGGCACTGTTTCTTGATTCAGCCGCCTTTTCTTCTTCGAGCTCAACGAAGAGTCCAGCGCGGTGCAAGGCGTCTTCCAGAGAGCGCGGCCTGTTGAGCTTCATATCGTCCTTGAAGGCCGAATCGGCCCGCAGTCCTTTTCTCAGAGCGGGGAGCGCTGACTCGTCAGTCACGTTGCTCTGGGAGGCCGTGGCCTTGAAGCGCTCGATGAAGGACCTGAGCGACTCCTTTGCTCCCTGATTCATTGCCCAGAGGTCCGCGCTGGATGCGGACTGGCGGATGTAGATGGAGTAATGCTCGAGGAAGGTGGTCGACAGGTCCCTGAAGCTGTCGATGGAGTGCGTCTTTAGCCGAGAGAACCACGTGAGGGCCGGGCCGGTGAGGTTTTCCACGAAAAGCTGGCAGTGAGCGGCTTCGCGCTCGTCTGGTGAGAAGTGGGCGCGACCCATGGCGATGGTGAACGCCGTGAGATACTGGGCCGGGTCGGTGGTGCCCGCGTAGGGCTGTAGCTTGAGCTTCCCGAGGTGCTGGAGTGGGACGGAGGCGATCCGGCGGGTGAACGGCGTGTTCTGCGTCTCTCTGAGGACGCGATCGATTTCTGGGGCCGCGCTGGTGGCTTGGTGGATTTTGGAGGACATCGCACGGATGGTCTCCTTCATAGCCTCGAACTCCGCGTCTCTTGAGCGCTCCGCGCTGGATCGGAGATGGTGGGCTTCGTCGCCCGGGTGGCTTCCTATGGCCGGGACAAAACGTCCGTCCGGCCTTTCGGATCCAGACGGCGAGTCGCTCGGTCGGCTTGTCCGGAAGCGGGGGGTTTCTTCCCGAGAGACCGGTTCTCTGGGATGGACGTCGGGGGACCCGACATTGTCCGACCGGTCACGGGAGGCCCCTAACGTGGCGAACCGCTGGTCGGTGGCTCGCGTTAGCTCATCGATCCGGGCGAGCAGGGTCTGCATCATGACGGACGGCGTGGGCTGGTCTTCCGGTGCTCGTGGCGCGTTGTGGGCGGCGGAGCCGTCGGAATGGGCGGGTGCTGACGCCGGGGGCGGGGCCCTGGAGAATTGCTCTCGAGGAATCGCCTGATCGGCAGCTGCTTGGGCTGATGACGGAATGGTCGCTGTCGTTCGAGTCGTTGGCGGGGCCGTTGTCGGGGCCTGGGCCGTTGTTTGGGCCGGAGTGTCCTGGTCTGACAACACTCTTGGGGTCGGGATTGCCATCGTTGCTTTGGTCGTGCCGGTGGTTGAACTGCTCCTTGCGTGTAGAAGAATCTCGGCCCCTCCTTCTAGCGCCAATTGTTGATCCCGTGGACCACTAAGTGTGTTTAAAGAATGATTAGGAGATGGGAGGTGAGATTTTCGTTAATAGAGCAATTTAACCACGTTTAAGACAGGTCGGGAGAAATATGAGTAGGCCGGGGCCGTGTTTCGCTTTATTGATGAGAGAGAAGTAAACGCTTTAGAATTACGAACTGGTTCCGAAGGACGTCCAGTTCGGCGTTCTAAAGTGTTGTCTTGCTACAAAGAGAGAGGTCGGGTAGCTTATAGTCTGTTCTAGAGTAAAAATCCGAGAGAGGTTCACTAATGACATATGAGGGGTATATATAGTCGGGGTCGGCTTCCTGCTCCCCGGGATCTCGGGCCACGTGTCGCCTACGGCCTCTTTTGCGGGTAAGGTGGCCTAGGAGGCGTGTCCCGGCTTTCGAGGAGAGAGGTCATGATGAGCTCGGCGTGGCGTGTTGCAGAGCAGTGCACTGTTTTACCAACTCTGCTCCACCTGCTCCTTCCTGCCCTTGTCAGCTCTGTAGAGTTGGTGGGACGTCGGGCCGAAGGCACATCCCTACGCGGGTAGGGTACTGCCTTACCAACTCCCACTCGCCTATTCTTCTGACACTCCCTGTTCTGGCGGGGCATCAGCGCGGGCCCGGGGTACGTTGCTTTCAGGTCGGCTACCGAGCTGAGGAGCGGTCTTGCAGGTCGGTGACATTAAGTCCGGCTACCGTGCTGAAGAGCGGCCTTTCCTAAGATGGGCCTAACTAATTGGGGGTGCTAGGCCCACCTCCAACATGAGTTGGGTAAAAAATTTGCAGAATAATATAAACCACACTTAACCGAAAATATGTATATAAATATATAACGGTTTGCCAATCCCCTCTAATACAAAATCAATTTGGTGGCCAAGTTTTAAGTCAAGCTAACCAATTAACACAAGAAACTCGTAGGCATGGGCACCCGGTTAGTTTGGGTTATTCGCTTCGGTTTTTCTGGTTCTTGGTTTGTTCGGCTTTGGGAAAAAAATTCGCTGAATTAAACCGAAGAAAAGTTTGATTTGGCTCGGTTCGAAAGTTGGTTTATTCGGTTTGGTTTGGGGGTACGAAAATTAATGCCGAGTTGGAACCGAATTTTTGAAGTTATTCGGTAATTAGGGCCTACTTTCAATTAAATGGGCCAAACCATGTAAACAAATGGGCCAAAGCATGTTTATAGAATTTAATAGCAGATTTGTAGTTAACCAAATCTAAATGGACCAAAAGCGTGTCCAGTAAGTAAGAGATTACACAAACACCTCAAAAGACCTAAAATTAGGGTTTTGGCAGATACGACGGCAGCAATGATGACTCACATCAGATGCAAATAGAGAACCGTTACCTTTCGATTCTCATATTACAGAGATGAATCGATGGTCTTTGTCGATGATTACCAAGAAGATTTCGCCGTATGAGAAGTGTTGTAATCAGAGCCAGGCTTCGAAAATTTGGAGTTTCTGTTTCAGATCGAAACTTGAGAGGAGAAGAAAGGTAACAAAATTATGTTTTTAATTGCTTACTAAAAACCGAACGGTTTTTTACTATACCGAACCAGGGACCTGAAAGTGTGAGCTTTCTGTAGAAGTATCGTGAAGATTGGTGAAGTCTGGTGAATTCTGCAGTCATGCTGGAACAACAACGGAGATGTTGGAACAAGAAGACTGCAGAGCTGGAACATTAAACATGAATTTTTTAATGACGTGGCAAGAGTTGCTAAGGTGGACTCGTACGACCAGTAATCTAACCTAGGAGCTCTTTGCTGTCTTCTATAAATATGAAGCAAGGAGGCTTAGCAGAGATTAGCCGTTCTTAGATATAAAAGTGAGAGATAAGCTTTTAGAGCAGAACTATAAGAAGCATTTAGTGCAGAACGGTGAGAGAAACATAGAAGTCACAATAATTGTGATTCTAGTGTTTAAGGTAGTTAGAAATCGGTTGGTCACAAGCTAAGGGGTTGTCTTAGGCTGTGTGTAAATCCAACTAAAAGTGTTGTAAACATCTTATAGATTTCTAATAAAGATAAACTCGGTGCGCCGGAGTTTAGAGAAACCGCTGTCGATCCATCTGCTTTTTTAATTGGTATCAGAGCGGGCATCTGAACCAAGTTGTAAACTTTACAACAGGTGAAGATCCTACGGAAAGATGGACGTAAAGGAGCTGGTGTTTCTGCACGGAAATTCTACTCTGGAGAAAGGTAACTATGGTCATTGGAAGATGAAGATGAGAGCGATAATCAGAGGAATCCACGAGGATTCGTGGACTGCTGTCGAAAATGGATGGACTGCTCCTACGGCGAGGGGTGAGAATGGTGAAGATGTTCCTAAAGACAAGTCGCTATGGACGGATGATGAGAAAAGCCTAGCAAAGTACAACGTTAAAGCTCTGTCAGCAATCTTTAATTCCATTAATGAAAATCAGTTCAAACGTGTAGAATGTTGTGAGTCAGCTAAGGAGGCTTGGGATAAACTGAAGAAAACTTATGAAGGAACCTCAAACGTGAAAAGATCCAGACTTGATATGCTTGCAACAAAGTTTGAGAACATTTTGATGGAAGAAAGAGAGTCCATAGAAGAGTTTAGTGGGAAGCTCAGCGCCATTTCTAATGAAGCTCAGAATATGGGGAAGAAATATAAGGATAAGAAACTTTTGAAGAAACTGTTAAGAAGTCTTCCTCCTAAGTTTGAAACCAAGAAAACAGCAATGGGAACGGCTCTGGATACTGATAGTATTGACTTCGATGAAGTGGTTGGACACTTGCAAGCGTATGAAATGGAAATCCCTGCAACTAGGACAAGAAGTTCAAAGGGAATAGCTTTTGTTGGTGAAGAAAGGCAGGACATTCAGGAACTTAAGAACGAGATCGGGTTGATGGCTAAGAACTTCAACAGAGCCTTGAAAAGGGTTGAAACAGGGAGCAAAAAGATGTTTTCTCGATCCCAATACAATGAAAGGGAGCGAGATAGGTTTGTGAAGAAAAATGATCAACAGTGCCATGAGTGTCAAGGATATGGTCATTTCAAAGCAGAGTGTCCTACTTTAAAAATACGAGAACTCAAGTGCTTTGAGTGCAAGGGGTTTGGTCACACAAAGGCTGAATGTATAGGCGGTCAAACAAGAAAGGATAAATCTTATATTAGGATGAGTGAAAGCGAATATGAGGATGAAGAGGATGACTCAGATGAAGTGACAGGATATGTAGCTTTCATCGTAGCCATTGACGAAACCAATAGCTCTTCCGACAGTGAAACATATGTGGAGATCAAAGAACACTCATCAGAATCAGAATCTGAAACGGAGTTAGTGGGACATTTATCTGAGAGTGAAGTAGAGGAAGACTATGTGGTTGATGTTCAAGCTGAGTTCCGGAAACTGTATGAGAGCTGGTTGCTGCTTGGTAAGGAAAAGATTGCCTTGGTTGAAGAAAATGAGAATCTTCAAAATCAGAATAAGAGACTGAGTGAGTTACTAGATGTTGAGAAAGAGAAGACTAGATCTCTTAATCATAATCTGTCTGAAACCAGAAAGAAGATTCACATGCTGAACAATGGTACAAAAGATCTGGATAAGATTCTCTTTGTTGGAAGAGTGGGAAACAGCAACTTCGGTCTTGGATATAACGGTGGTTTGTCTAGTGGAGAAACTCGTTTTGTGCGTGGGAACAGCTCTCACAATGTTCCAACAGAACTAAGGAATGATCAACTAAGGAACAAGAATAAAGCTGCTCAGATACATGTCAAACGTGTTAATGGTTACTCTTCTGGACAAAGGAAGGATGTGAGAGGCTTAAGGAACCGTGGATGTTTTTATTGTGGAAAAGTCGGACACATTAAAAGATATTGCTACAAATTTGCTGATAAAGTGAGAGGATTGATGAGGCATGGGATGGTCTATCCGAACTTCAAAAGAGAGTCTCAGGTTTGGGTTGCGAAGTCTGACTTAAGATGTCATGTTGCGTACACTTCAGTAAAATCTCTTTATACTAAAAAGTGGTATTTCGATAGTGGAGCTTTTATACACTTGACTGGAACTCAAGATAATCTAAACAATTTTACTGAAGTCAAAGAGAGAAAAGTCACATTTGGAGGTGGAGCACAAGGTAAGATCAAAGGAAAAGGAGATCTACAAAATTCTCAGTTACCTAAGTTGGAAAATGTGTACCTCGTACAAGGTCTTACTGCCAATTTAATCAGCGTGAGTCAACTATGCTATGAAGGGTTGAGTGTGACGTTCAATAAAGTAAAATGTTGAGCATTTGATGAGCAATATCAAATTGTTCTTTTTGGAGTTCGAAGTGGAAATAACTGCTACATGTGGGAACAGTCACATGCCTGTTTGAGAGCTGAGAAAGATGATCCATTGTTATGGCATGAGAAGCTTGGACACAAAAATGTCAGAAATATGACTAAGATAGTCAACCAAGAACCTGTGAGAGGTGTTCCGGAACTAAAACATGTTGAGAAGATTATGTATGAAGCTTGCAACCAAGGAAAACAAATCAAGGTTCATCATAAGAAGGTGCAAGGATTTCAAACTACTAAGGTACTAGATCTTATCCACATGGATCTCATGGGTCCAATGCAAGTGGAAAGCATTGCTGGAAAGAGATATGTGTTTGGTTGTACTTGTTACATTCTAAATGACAAAGATCAGTTGGAAAAATTTGATGCTAGAAGTGATGAATGCTTTTTCCTTGGTTACTTCGCGAACAGTGTAGCTTATCTAGGTTTTCAAGTGAATCAAACTGATGGAGGAATTAGTGTCTCTCAAAGCAATTATGCAAAAAACCTGGTGGAACGGTTCATGATATGTTCCAACAAATCTGCAAAGACTCCGATGAGCACCTCTGTGAAGCTGTCCAAGGATGAAGGTGGCAAAGGGGTTGATGAGAAAGTTTATTGTGGGATGATTGGAAGCTTGATGTACCTCACAACCAGCAGACCGGACTTATGTTTGAGTGTGGGACTTTGTGAAAGATATCAGTCAAATCCAAAGGAGTCTCATCTCACGGCGGTGAAGCGGATTATCAAGTATGTAAAAGTGACAAGAAACTTTGATCTCAATTACACGTGGGATACAAATCATAAGCTGGATGGGTATTGTTACTCAGATTGGGCTGGCTGTGTGGATGATCGGAAAAGCACCTCTGGAAGATGTTTCGTTCTAGGCCACAATCTCATCTCATGGCATAACAAGAAACAAAACGGTGTTTCTCTTTCAACAGCGGAAGCTGAGTTCATTGCCTTGGGAAGTTGTTGCACTCAACTCCTGTGGATGAGACAAATGGCCTCTGATTATGGTATGATTTCGGACCCTTTACTTGTGAAATGTGATAATCAAAGTGCCATTAACATATCTAAGAACCATGTACAACACTCTAGAACTAAGCATATTGACATTCGTCATCATTTCATAAGAGAACTAGTTGAAGAGAAAGAAGTGGGCATAGAACATGTGTCCTCTGAGTGTCAACTTGCTGATATTTTCACAAAGCCCTTGGACTTTAACACGTTTGTTAACCTGCAAAAGTCTTTAGGTGTTTGTGAACTCTAACCGTTTTCCTAATGAGTGTTTATGTTGAGACAGGAATCGGATGTACAGTGTGAAGTTTTTTTTCGTTTTAAAGGGGCTGTAAATTTGTTTGCTCAAAACCTCTTTATGTAAAGTTCACTGTGGAAAAGAGCTGCCTTCCATGCCTTTAAGAGCTGATTTGTTTAGAGTGTGACTTGAAATTATGGGATGGACACAAAACCTTCGGGTGGTTCATGCAAAGGAAGGGATGAATTTGCAGAAAGGAGCAGTAGGAAGCAATTCATCTCATCGATAGAGCAGTGCTTATCACAGAGACAACACAAAAAAAATATATATATATATATGAAAACCCAAAAGGAGAAGTGGAAAACAGGACCTCTCAAAGTCTGATCAACTCTCTATCAAAACTTGATGTTAGATCAGATTTGATGTCCTCGAGCATGCACCAAGCCTGTTCATTCTCGGTCACACTCGTCATCTTTAGTAGGTATGTCAGTGTGAAAGCTAACCATGGTGGATCAACATGTGTGAAAGCTCCTCTGAACTAAGAAATAACTACCATGCTGGAATGGGAAGTTGAGTGTTCCAACAACTCAAAATTGCAGGCTGATCACTGTGCAGACGATTCTGGATCAAATCTCATCACATCGCTTTGGAAATGGAGTTCCAGCACATTGATCGTTTTTATTTTAAAAAAAATAAGGTTCAAGGATGAAAGAAAATCTGAGTTGATCTCACATGTATGCATGTTCTTGATTACCCTCGGAAAGATGTCTTGATTTTGATATGTTTGACTTAATGTTGCATTCATTTAGCCATGATAGCTCACAGGTGTGTGTGTTTTTATTGGGTTCGAATGCACTGATGGTTGTTGTGAGTTGTGTCTTAAAAAAAAAATCCAGGATCAAATTGTTTCAAGCACAAAGAGATAGGCCAATGTTTTTATTTGCAAGAAAAAGAAGGGTTTATGAGAGAAAAGAGAAAATTCACTTTTTAAGTCTTTTTCAGACCAAAAAGCGAAGGTTCACTTTTTTTTCTCTACAACCCTAATTCCGCCATCTCTCCTTCTCTTTCATCATGAATCGATCTCGAACCAGAACCCCACTCCGCCAAGCCAAGGAAGCCAACATAAATGAATGGAGGAGGGTCATCTTGGTGTTCGATGATGTTGTACCTTCTTGAAACATACCTTTACATTGCTATTGGACATGGCTACACGTCTTGTAGGTAAGTGTTCATGCTCACACTAGTTTTTAACTGAAATATGCCATCCAAGCAGGTGGAGAGTATGGAGATGCTCAGTTTCAGAAAGGATCTTGTGTTGAACTTGAATCTGAACTTGTGCTGAACTTGAATATGGTTCCAGAAAGGATCTGAACGTGTGCTAATGCTGGAACTAATTATGAGGTTTGTGAGAGGGGAGTTTGAATCTAGGGGGAGTTTATGATCATGTCAAAACTCATTGTTGGTTTTTGTAGGAAATGAGTTCGGGTAGTTGTTGCAGATCTTTGAACCTTTTTTAATAGTTTATGAACTTGCAATTCATGATGCTTTGTATTTTATGATCATGTGAAAACTCATATGCTTTAATAAAATGATTTCAGAGATAATGTGCATTTGTATCTCTGGTAGAGTTTGTCTTGTTTGTGTTGCATGAAAGTTTGGATTGACATATTCAGTCAAAAAAAGGGAGAATGGAAGTGTGAGCTTTCTGTAGAAGTATCGTGAAGACTTGTGAAGTCTGGTGAAGTCTGCAGTCATGCTGGAACAACAACGGAGATGTTGGAACAAGAAGATTGCAGAGCTGGAACATTAAACATGAAGTTTTTAATGACAGGGCAAAAGTTGCTGAGATGAACTTGTACGACCAGTAATCTAACCTAGGAGCTCCTTGCTGTCTTCTATAAATATGAAGCAAGGAGGCTTAGCAGAGATTAGCAGTTCTTAGATCTAAAAGTGAGAGATAAGCTTTTAGAACAGAACCGTAAGAAGCATTTAGTGCAGAACGGTGAGAGAAACATAGAAGTCACAAGAAGTGTGATTCTAGTGTTTAAGATAGTTAGAAATCGGTTGGTCACAAGCTAAGGGGTTGTCTTAGGCGGTGTGTAAATCCAAGTAAGAGTGTTGTAAACATCTTATAGATTTCTAATAAAGATAAACTCGGTGCATCGGAGTTTAGAGAAACCGCTGTCGATCCATCTGCTTTTTAAGGACCGAGCTAAAATTGGAGAGCTGCATATCGGTTTGCAGCTCAAAACCGAATCTAAACAGAGATGGTTCGGTCCGTTCGGTTCCATTCAGTTTGGACCGAATGTCCAGACCTACAAGAAATATTAGGCCCTTAGAGTTCTTTTTGTATTATTTTCATGTTTGAAACCAAAATGCTTCAAAATATTTATGTAGCTATTTCTATGCCTGAAAGATTGAGAAAAGGAAATATAACCACCTTTTTATATATATTCAACGCATAGAAATAATAATACGCGATAACACTGCCCATTTTCTCACAAAGTTGTAAAATTGCATAATCCGGAAGAAAAAAAAAAACACAAAGGAGCAGCATTTGGCTTCTTCACAAAGGTCGATTAGCTTTAGATAGTGAAAACGACGTTCTCCAAAAAGCAAAAACGAAAAAAAAATATAGGAAATTGAAAAAAAAAATTATTATTAAGAAATGATCATATATTTGGTATATACAGTGTATATATACTAGATTAGGCTCCACGTATACCCGATATTTATAATTTTGAAATTTTATAACTCGTCAAAAAAAAAAAACCAAAAACGAAAAAGTGAAATTGATAAAATAAAATTGAGAACGTCGATACGAAATCACCCACCGATAGAGAAATCTATCACCCAGCGATAGAGAAACCTAACAAAGTAATTGTTCTTTATTTATTTTGAATCTTCTATTTTTTCATATTAATTTTTGTTACATGTTTCCAAATATTTTATTTTTTAATTAACTCTTCTTTTTATGATAAAGTTAAATTTTTCTATTTTCTTGTTTTCCTTAGAAATTTTACCTTTTAAGATTAGGAATCAGTTATAAATTTTTCTGAATTTTTTAAATTTGCTTTTTTATTAACTTTAGATTTTATGATATATTTACATTTTTTCTTTTTCCTTTTTATTCAGTAACTTTAGATTTTAGGATATATATAAAAAAATTTCTTTTATTGTTAACTAGATAAGTACCCGCATATATGCGGATTTGTAAATTAATATTTTATAACCCGTGAAACAAAAATTAAACAAGAAAAATATAAAACAAAATTAGATCACCCGTTAAAATATATAATACATAAATTTATAAACATAGTTTAAGATAAAATAAATATATACCTTGAAAGAAAAATTTGGTGAAAATGTGCAATAAAAAGTTTTGGATACGATTATTGGAATTTTAATTTTTTGGTGTATAATTGACATACTACCAAATTATAGTTTATATATAAGTGAGAAATTAAAATTCTTTTCCTTTTATGATTAATTTACTTAACCTAAATAGAAAAACTAAGGAATGTTTTTTTCTTCTTTTTCTATTAATTTTTAAAAATTTTAATTTTTTTTAGTAACTTTATCTTTTAAGATTATAAATCGATTATAAAATTTTCAGAATTTATAAGTTTTTTTTATTAATCGATTTTAAATTTTTCCAATTTTGACTTGACACGTGCCACGATCAGATGAATTAAAACCTTTGAAACATTCAGTTTTATATAATAAGAAAATTTCCTTATTCTAAACTGAAATAAGATTTTTCCTTCTTTTTTTTTTTGCTTTTAATTTTCTTATTATAACCTGAAATATCACTACAAGAAAACACAGTTTTTGTGACTCTTTTTTTTGTCGCAAAAAAGTGGGACGAAAATGTGACTAATTTGCGACCACTTTACGACTACTCGAAATGCAGTGGCAAAACAGTTGCAAATTAACGGCGAAACAAAGGAGTCACAAAAAGGTCTCAAATTTGCTACTGTTTAAGAACTTGCAAAAGTAGTCCCAAATTTGTGACTGATTTGCTTCGGTTTAGCAACTCCACTCGATTTTTTTTAAATAAACATCAAATAATATACAAAAAAAATTCAACACTTACAATTTTTAAAATATAATCATTTTATAAATCCTAAATTATAAACCCTAAACCTCTAACCCTTAATCATAAACTCTAAATCCTAAATTGTAAAATATATTTTTGAACAGCTATGTACCCAAAATCATTGTAAAGTGATATTCAAACTTATATATTCTTAAAGTTTAGGGTTTATGGTAACATGTACACTAATTTGCAAATCCAATTTTTGTGACTAATTTGAAACTAATTTGAGACTAATTTTTAATAGTATTTACAAAATAGTCCCAAATTTGGGACTAATTTACAACCCCACTTGATTTTTTTTATAGAAATCAATAAATTATAAACTCAAACCACAAACCTTTATCCCTAAACCATAAACATCTAACCCTTAATCATAAACTTGATCTAAATCTTAAATTGTAAACAAAATTTTACACATAAACATCAAATAATATACAAAAAAATTCAACACTTACAAATTTTTTTAATATGATCATTTTATAAATCCTAAATTCTAAACCCTAAACCTCTAACCCTTAATCATAAACTCTAAATCTTAAATTGTAAACTAGATCTTAAACATAAACATCAAATAATAAACAAAAAAATATAATAGTTACAAAAATTTCAATCTAATCATAACATCTACTAAGTGTTACATGTGTTTTATAAGGAATGATTTTGAAAGATAAAAACTAAATTATCTCAAAATTTATTTATTTTTAAGTTTTAACATATTTTTGAACCGCTATATACACAAAATCATTGTAAAGTCATATTCAAACTTTCTAGGTTCTTACAGTTTAGGGTTTAGGGTAAAAAAATTTAATTTTCACAAAATAGTCTCAAATTTGCGACCGTTTAGCCACCCCAGTCGATTTTTTTTTAATAATAGTCACAAAATAGTCCCAAATTTACGACTAATTTGCGACCAAATAACAAAAATAATGAAAGCTTTTCATTGGCTAGTTCCTTGTGACGAAGATCGAAATCCTCCACCGTTGATTGGTTTAATCCAACAGTGGATATCTCATTTGCTTTTTTTTTTTATTGAGTTTTGTCTTTCTCTCTCGATATTATTCTTCTTCTTACTTCCTATGAATTTTTTTTTTTAATTGAAAACCTTTAACATTTAGAGAATCAGACATAAAATAGTCAATCACCATATTACATCCATCGCAACGAATGCAAATAAGACTGGGCCGACAATTCCTTATCATCACTTCCCCTACGATTTTTTTTGCTTCCTTCTCTTCCTTGAGTTTAGCTAACTTTTTTTTTCAGATCTGATGATGTCAACTAGAAGCTTCGTCTCGGAGGAGGAGGAGGCAGTGAGCGGAGAGGAATTGTCGATCTGAGCTCGTGGCGGAAGTCGGCGAGGGGTTCGGTGGGTGTGCGTTGCGAGCTGAGGTTCGTGGTGGTTCGTGCCTCGCGTGGAGGGTGGTTCGTGGTGAGCTCGGGATGCAAGTGAAGGAGCAGATCTTGGCCATGGAGATAGAAGAAGATCGAAGGTCGGCGGCGAGGGAGAAGAAGATTGAGCGCTGGCGAGGGAGAAGAAGAATATCTTCGATCTTCTTTTTTTCATTTTTTTGTGTGTTTTGTAATTAAATTTAATAAATAAATAAAAAAATTTGGATTTTTTTTTTAATTTTTTTAAAAAAAAGTAGTCGCAAATCGGTCTCTAAATTAGGACTGATAATGGGTGTCATATATTAGTCGCAAAATAGCGACTATTTTGTGACCACTTTATTTAGCGACGAAATATTTGCGACCACTTTTTTTAGTATCAAAATGGTCGCAAATGACTCATTTGCGACAATTTTGGAACTATTTTATTAGTCACAAAACTGTGTTTTTTGTAGTGTATGGTTTTTCCTATTTTAAAAAACTTTAATTTTTATTTATAGTTTTTGTTTAATTTCATTAATCTAAACATTACTAATATTTTTTTTCATTTTACCTTTTAAGATTATGAATCGATTATACATTTTACTTTTATTGTTAATTTTAAGTGTTAAAATATAATTAAAAATTTATTAAACACATATCGAAATCTAATCGATTAACTTAACACGTTTCGCGATCTTACTAACTTCGAAACATTTTATTTTATATTATAAGATATTTTATAACCTCTGAAAAAACTAAAAATTAAAAATTAAATTAAATCACCCGTAAAAATAAATAACATAAAATTTTAGAATCAAAGTTTCCGATGAATTATATATATACTATGAAAAAAGAATTTGGTGGAGCAGATACAGTTAAATACCTTTGAAACCGATTATTGTACTTTTTATTTTAATTTTTGGTATGTAATTGACATATAGTACCAAATTATTTATGTAGAGGTGATAAATTATAGTTTTTTTTCTTTTATGATTAGTAATACATTGTTTTATTTCCTTAATCTAAATAGAAAAACTAAGATTTTTTTTTCCCTTTTTTATTAACTTTTTCTTTTAGGATAAATGTAGATTTTATATATATATATTTTAAGTAACTTTAGTTTTTAAGATTATAAATCGATTATTAATTTTTTCATATTTTATGTTTTGTTTTTTTATATTTTTCTTATTATTAAGTGACTCTACCATTTAGGATTATGGATCAATTATTAATCTTTCCAAATTTTTATGTTTTTTAATTAATTGATCACTAATCGATTTTAAAATTTTCCATTATAATTTTTTGATTTTTCGTCTTTTTATTAACTTTAGTTTTTAGGATCAATTTACATTTTTTATTTTCCTTTATTATTATTTTAAGTTTCCCTTTTTTATATAGATTGTTTTTTTTTGTTTTTTTAGTTTAACATTTTTTAATATTTACTTTAATTTATTTTTACTAAAATTGTCTTTTTTTAAGTTAAATATTTTTTAATATTTACTTTATTTCATTTTTTACTTTGTTAATTAAATTGACACATATCAAGATCTTAACTAACAACCGTGACAAATGTCACAATCTCGTGAGTTATAATTATCCTACGTGTCACGCTCACGTCGAAAGATTCAGCTTTATATAATAAGAGTGATAAATTATAGTTTTTTTCTTTTAGGATTAGTAATACATCGTTTTATTTCCTTAATCTAAATAGAAAAACTAGGATTTTTTTTTTATTAAGTTTTCGTTTTAGGATAAATGTAGATTTTGTATTTTTTTTTTTAAGTAACTTTATGTTTTAAGATTATAAATCGATTATTAATTTTTTCAAATTTTATATTTTCATTTTTTAATATTTTCTTATTATTAATTAAGTTTACCATTTAGGATTATGGATCAATTATTAATCTTTCCAAATTTTTATGTTTATTAATTAATTGATTATTAAACGATTTTAAAACTTTCCATTATAATTTTTGGATTTTTTTCTCTTTTTATTAACTTTAGCTTTTAGGATCAATTTACATTTTTTTTCCTTTGTTATTATTTTAAGTTTCCTTTTTTATATAGATTATTTCTTTTTCTTTTTTTTAGTTTAACATTTTTTAATATTTTTTTAAATTCATTTTTACTAAGACTGTCTTTTTTAAGTTAAACATTGTTTAATATTTACTTTATTTCTTTTTTTACTTTGTTAATTAAATTGACACATGTCAAGATCTAAATTAACAACCGTGACAAATGTTACGATCTCGTGAGTTACAATTTTACCTATGTGTCGCGCTCACGTTGAGGGATCCTGCTTTATATAATAAGATATTATATGGTAAAATCTAATTGGAAAATCTATTTACATGTGTCATACTCTGATCGATTGACTTGGCACGTGTCGCAATTTGGTGAATTATTAATCTAGATTATATACGCAGAGTTTATAATTTAATATTTTATAACCCGTGAAAAAAAAACTAAAAACAAAAAAAATAGAAAACATAATCAGATCACCCCGTAAAAATAAATAAAATAATTTTAATATTAATATTTTATAATCCGTGAAAAAAAAATATAAACGAAGTTTCCTGTTAAACAATATTACATTGAATGAAGAATTTGGTGGAATGGGTGGAGTAAATAGTTTTGTAAAAGATTATTGAACTTTTGATTTTTTGTTTGAAATTGAGAGACTACCAAATTATTTATATAAATGTGAATAATTAAGTTTTTTTATTTAGGATTAGTAATCCATTGTTTAGATTTCTTATTATAATTTGAAAAAACTAAGAAATTATTATTTTTACTTTTTAGTAACTTTGCTTTTTAGGATTAGAAATCGATTATAAATTTATATATATATATATGTATATATATATATATATATAACATTTGCATATCAGCGCATATATATTTCGTAGATCCTCTTCTATCTCGTTTAGGTTTAGCTGTTCAAAACATATATGTAACACGTATATATATATAAATACACTAGCCTCTAGGTCAAAGAATAACACACGAGACTATTCCCAAACCTTCGACTCAAATTTTAACAATCTCTCCCCAAAGATCTATAAAAGTAATTAAGTAAACCCTTAAGAGAGGGAAAGAAGGACAAACTTGGTGAGTGGTGTGCAATGAAGATTTCTATCAAGACACTGAAGGGAAAGAGCATAAACCTAGAGGTTGAGGATAGTTATTCCGAACCCATCAACATCAAGATCCATGGAGAGCCAATCCGTGAAGTGGTTCTGGGTCTGGATCCGGATCAGGGTCAGGGTGAAATCATGCAGATTTTTGTGTCGACTCTAGGGGCAAAGACATTCATCCTAGAGGTGGAAGGATCCGAGACCATTGAAAACGTCATGGCTAAGATCCATGCTAAAGGGGGCCCGCCAGTGAAGGAGCAGAGGCTGAGCTATCATGGAAGGCAGCTCGACAAAGGTCGCACATTAGCTGACTACAACATCAAGACGGAGTCGAACATTGTCATTATGTCACGTCTTTGCGGTTGCTAAATTGTATTCGTTTGTTTTCCAGAGTTTATCTTTAATCTTTTATTTTGGGAACTTTCTCTGACTTGACAAGGAACATAATATTTTAAGAAAACTTCAAGATACTTTTGTTATTATTATTATCGCAAAGATTAAATAATTATTATGACAATTTAAACACTCGCAAAAAAATGAAAAAAAAATATGAAAAGCAAGATAAAAAGGAATATTGAGCTTTAATTAAGTTCAAACAGCGCTTTGAGATTATAAGGTCTAGTCAAGTTTGTCGATCCACTCCAAATGAGCTCTGCGAGTGCGATCTGTCGATGAGCTTTCTACGTCTAATTAAAGGACCAAAGCTCAAATTAGAAAGATTGTTGATTCTTTCGGATAGGGAAGTGTGATAGTCATGAAGGGCGTATATGAATCCGAATAGTTCACTCTCTAGCCGCCTCAACCCATTCAGAAGCTTCTTGTGGTGCAAATTGATCAGTTTCGTGACCGGCTTAAAACAAGATCTTATCTTTTTTTGGTCTATAATCAACGAGGCTGGTGCACTTACGCTCCCATGTTCAAGAATCCAAACTTCCTTCTTCCAGTTTTATACACTTCCTAGGAACATAGGGTCATCTCTCATTTTTCAGATCAAAGTTGTTCATAAGAGAATCCATGTAAACTTTGTTTTTAGAGCAATTTTTTATATGATTTACCTCGATCACGTCCGTAGTGCTACCATTTACCAACAACAAAATCGGCATATTTCTCTTTGGAATTGGTTTGGAAAATGGAAGATTTCGTAGTAAATGGATATGGATATTGTCAAATATTATAAAATAGAATATATTATTGAGTTGTTCTGATACAAGATCATAAGACACATATATATAGTGTTTAACATTGACATATTGATAACGTCAAATAATGTAAATCTTCTTAATCCTTATCACAATAGGATATCTTCGGTAGGGTTCATGGGTTTCACTTCATAACCGGATTCTTATGGCCCACAACACTTGATTCGCAAGATACACATCTTGCTCCTTAAGATATCTCCAATACTCCCCCGCACGACAAAGGTGGTACACGAAACGTAAAATCTGTAATCACAAAGCGGAACACCTATATCGTGGACACTTGTCGAGAACAGACAAAACATGTCAACTGACTCCTCCGGATTAAACTTCAATCTTCAAAAAAATAGGGATGAAACTTTAGCTCGTCTTTGGTCTGAAAAGAAAGGGAATAATAACATCCCGTGGGTGCAAACTCCTGCAAACTCCACAAATAATTGTCATTGTCTCGGACAGTCCATAAATCGGACTAAAAAAATGACCTAAAAACATGAGCGTTCCAATAGAAATCCCTAGTAATAGTAAAAGAAAAAATCAAACTCCCCCGTAATAAGAGAAATTAAAAAAAAAACTTTGAGAAATTCTAAAATTAAGAATTAATCTCAAAATCTATAAAAAAATCACCCGTGAAAACCAAATCCCTCAAACCTAATTGTCATGTCGATCTCCCTTGCCGTGAAAACAAAGTATAAAATTTTAAGAAAAAATTATTTAAAACTAAAACCAAATATAAAGAAAAGCAAAATAAAACCTTTAAAAATAAAATAAAAACACCAGTACCACTAACCTAATTAAGAAAATCAAACTCCCAACTTAAGAAAAAATTAATAGAATTAATAAAAAAAACTGCGTAACCACACGAGCAACGTCATCTTCATCGTCAACACCTTCACCACCGTCTTCAACGCCGAGAGATATTGTCTCCATCGTGAAAGTTTAAAACTTAAAACGCGGAAGCTTTAGTCCACTATAATCGAATTCTCTGATACCATGTCAAATATTATAAAATATAATATATTATTGAGTTGTTCTGATACAAGATTATAAGACACATATATATAGTGTTTAACATTGACATATTGATAACACCAAATAATGTAAATCTTCTTAATCCTTATCACAATAAGATATCTATGAGAATATTCTTCGGTAGGGTTCATAGGCTTCACTTCATAACCGGACTCTTATGGCCCACAACACTTGATTCGCAAGATACACATCTTGCTCTCCAATAGATATTGATAGTCGTTGACTCCAATATGAAGTTTGAGATTGCCCTCTTGCCATCAAAATATCCTAACTAATTAGACCTCAACCTTTTCTCAACGTTCTTGAAGTTGTTTAATTGTGTTCTCAAATATGTCACCTTAAGTGGTGAAAAATGTGAAAAACAAAAAAATGTTAAAAGATTAGCATCGATTAAACTAATACACGTATACAAATTTGAAGTAATAGCTAGCGAATACCATTCCAGGAAAGGTTCCGACCAAAGCTCCGGCACCAGCGGAAGCAAAACTAACTCCGTGTTTTAACGTTGTGTTCTTGGTATTATTGTAAATGCTCTGTTTTGTTCTGAATATAGTAGCAATTGCTATGAAACCCCCTCGACTTTAATTTGGTGGCAAGCTTTGAGTCAAGCTGAAAATTAGTCTTCAAACACAAACTAGGATTCTTAAATAAAAAAATAAAAAAAATCTTTTATGAGAACAAATGCTTCACAATATTTACTTAGCTATTTAATTGTGCGAAAAAATAAGGTAGAAAACAAAAACACCCCGGATTTTGAATCTTAGGGTTCATGATCTAGAATTTGTAAAACTTGTACTAACGGTCGAGAGAACCCAAAAGTTGTAAAATTCTTAAAAAAAAGAAACCAAAGAGGCAGCATTTGGCTTTTACATCGATCATTAATTAATAGCTTTAATCAAAGCCGACGTTTTCCAAAAATGGTCAAAATAACGATTAAATATCATGGGAAATCGTATAACATATAAGTCTCTTCTCAAAGATGTATAAAAGAAAACCCTAAAGAGAGATAGAGAGTAAGAGAAGTTGGGTCTTTTCTCAAAAAAAAAAAAAAAAAAAAGATGTTGGGTTTGCAATGCAGATTTCTATCAAGACGTTAAAGGGAAAGAGCATAAACCTAGAGGTTGAAGATAGCTCCAACTGCACTATCGACCTCAAGATCCATGGAGAGCCGATGCGTGAATTGGTTTTGCGACTGGGTCCAGGTCCGAGTCGAGGTGCAGCAGCCATGAGTATTTTTGTAAAGACTCTTATGGGCAATACCTACACCCTCGAGGTTAAGGGGTCCGATACCATTGGAGAAGTCAAGGAAAAGTACGAGGAGATTTATGGCGCTCCAGTCGACCAGCAGAGGATAAGCTTTCAAGGCAAGCTGCTAGAGGACTGTCGCACGGTAGCTGAGTACCGCATCAAGCATGAGTCGACCCTTGTCATGATGCTACGTATTTGCGTTTGCTAAAATGTCTCTTTTTTGTTTTTCCAACGTTTATTTTATCTATATCATTTCGGGAAAATTGTCTAAAAAAGAATCAACTTACAAATTATGGTCATTAAAAGCATCAACTATCGAGTCGGCCATTTAAATCATCGTATTTTGTTGACTTCAAAATTAAATCATGAACTTTCGTTGACTATGCCAAAAAGAGCATGATGTTAAATCCGTTAACAGAGCTCATGAACAGTGTTACAACTCCGTTTTAATCCGCGATTTAATAAAACGAATCTAAAAAAAAAAACATGTCACCATCTTATTTGGGATTCGAACCCATGACCATATAGTTAAAAGGTTCGTACTCTACCAACCGAACTGAATGCAATTTACAAATAAATATATCAAATATAGTATATATAGATGTTATTAAATATCAAATGGCAATATTTCTGATCCTTACGAACCTTACAAACTCACCTTCTTCCTCTCCTAATTTTTTCCGATCCCGAAGCTCCCAAACAGCCCTTCTTCCCCTTTTTCGTTACTTAATTGTTTAACAATCCCTTCCCTCGTCTCCTCCCAATCCCTTCCCTCGTCTGTTTCTCTTCCGTCTCCAAGCTATGGCGATCCATCATCATCTCTCTTCCTCCTTCCCCTTCTACCTCCTCTTCCCCATGGCTCTTCCTCCTCGGTATCCACAACACCTCCTCCTTCCACAACCAATCTTTCGCCTTCGATCCTCTCTCCGACTCTTAGCTCTGTCTTCCCTCCGTCCACCTCGTCGGATCCGATCGATTCCTCTTCACCACCGCTCCTAGATTCTCCTTCTCGCTGATCCTAAAACCTCGTTGGCGTTTCACTTCCCCTGTTCGATTTCTCCGGATTAGCCCTCTTTTGGGCGTTTTCTTGACTCCATATGGCTCTTCCAAGCTCATCCTCGTCGGCGGATTGGTCGACATCGCGATTCCTGGGAGCTATTAAGTATATTTGATATTTTATAATATCTATATATAAAGCATATTTGTTATTTGTCTTCAGGAAGAGTGTTCTGCTCAGTTGGTAGAACATGAGCCAATTATCTCGGTGGTCGTAGGTTCGAGTACCAGAAAGAGCATTATTTTTTTAAACGACGAATAAGATGGTGACACGTTTTTAAAAAAAATATTAAGAAAAAGAAAACTATAATAAGCTTTTAGGACTTAGGCTCATTGATAGAACTAATAATTCAATAATACTGCCCTCTTTTCTTTTAGACTAGTAATGAGTAATGACGGGAAAACAAATATTTGCAAATTGCAAAATCTGAAATCCGAAAAAGAAACCAAAGGGCAGCATTCACTTTTCACAACGGTTGATCAGGAATAGCTTTAGTCAAAGAAACGGTCAAAATAACAAATAAATGATGTTACGGGAAATTGTACAATTAATAAATCACTCCCCAAAGATGCATAATGCAACAATAGTCGTACCGTAGCTGACTACAACATCAAGCCGGACTCGAATCTTGTCATTATGCAGAGTGGTTGCATTTGCTAAATGTTTCTCTTTTGTATTCCAAAGTTTAATCAGCATTTTTTTTAAGGGTTTCTTTAAGCAGTATTGTTTGTCAAGGCTTGTAATCGATTTGAATTTAGGCTTAAGAAATAAAAGCTCTTGGATGAAATGGTTTAATAAATTTACCAAATGAAAATCAGCGATAAAAAGGATGAATTTCAAAAGGCGCCGTTGGACCACTAACAACTCAATTTCTATAACAGCGTTAGGCATATATCCACGGCCAATAGCGTTTAACATTTTTCTAGACCATTGAAAACAACGTTGTTAATTTAATTGTTAGAAAATGAATATATAATACAAACAAAAATAAGAGTTTAGATACGCAAACGAATTACGAATGTACCTTGAAAAGTGATTCTTTCAATTAAAATCACATGATGCAATTGTCCAAAATAACATATTTTAAAACTTTTGTTTTAAACTTAGCACCACTAGTTAAAATTAACAATAATAGCATAAATGTATTATTAAAATGATCCAAATTCTTTTTTTAATGGGAAAAAACTAAACACTAAATAGGAATTATAGTGAACCCAAACATAATGTTTGAATTTATTTTGGATAAACATGTATTTTCACATAATTATTTGTGCTATTTTCGAAATTATAAATTTGGTGTGCTAGATTTAGAACAAACAATAATTTTTGTGCTATTTTAGGGTATTTGTATTATTATTTTTTTCCATTTGTAAACTCTGCTAAAGAAAGAAGTTTACATAGTAGTATATAACTTCATTCGTAAAGATCAGAAGAATAAAATTAATGGGTGAAAGTGTTGTGCTGACTGAATTGAGAAGCTGTCAGAAAAGAACATGATACAGTTGTAGGAACATAACGTGTTACAGAAGCAGTTGTTGTATCAGTTGGAAGTAGCACACGAAGTGATACAAGGAAGCAGTACAGAGCAACTGATGACGCGGGGCTAAAGCATGAGCTGTGGGAACATGAGATGTTATATATGCTAGACAGAATCGATATACATGGTGTGGCAGTTCAGACATTGACATTGGAAAGAAATGACACAGTTGCTGAGGTAGTACTTGATGCAGGTGCTAGTAGAGCGGATGCAGTAGTTTATGCAAGTGATGATCAGTGATCGACACATGATGGAAATACATAGTGGCGATCAAGAAGATTGCAGTTGGATACATCAGAGGATGTATCAGACGATGAGTCATAACGTGGTACATCAGAGGATGTATCAGACGTTGTATCAGGAGGCAAGGACTTGGCGTGGCGCAGAAGCTGACGTGGCAAGTGGCTTGTTGAGCTGGATAAAATCGCTGGAACGTATATTCGGTGTAACAGATTTGGTAAGTATATAAACTTGGAGCAAGTTGTATCTATATGAATCACTTGAAGATCCTAGGGTTTAGGGTCGATATAAATATCAAGACGACGTCTCATAAAGGTCGCGCGCGTCTAGAATTTATGATGAGATGCACATAGGTGTGTGTGGCGTCGCCCCATCATAGAGGATTTGTAGATCCGTTGGTGATGGTTGATGGAGTACAAGCACATCTGTAAGATGGTGTTTGTATCAGTTGTAGCCGAGCGGTAGACTTTGTAGAGATACCGTGTTCGTAGTTTGTCTATCTAGAAAAGAATGATAGGCATCGTAGTGCTTTATATCATAGCAATTGTAATTGCAATCTTGTTCTAGTGGATTTGTTCTAAACTAGGTCTCGGGGATGTAGGGAAACTGAACCCCATTAACAAAGTCTATGTGTTTTTTACTTTATGCGCTTACATATATATAGTCGATGATATGTTATTGTTTAGAGCACATAGATCTAATCACAAATGCGTTTTCAATGGGCGTCTAGGACTTATTGATAGAGTTAAAGTAATGGGCGTTTATAGGACTTATTGAAAAAAAGTAAGGGGCTAACCACGGTCGAATAACGAAATTCTCATAAGGAAACCAAAGAAGCATTTGGTTTTCTTAACTACGGTCAAATATTAATAGCTTGGTAGTCAACATGACGGTTTCCAAAAAGAGTTAAACAAATGAAAACAAAAAAATATTCCCCAAAGATCTATAAAAGAAGGCCCTAAAATTTCAGATCCTCTAACGCAAGGGTTTGAGATTAAATCGTTCAAAGGAGAAAGGTGTGACATATTTTCAAGATCTGTGTGTGGAGATTATTGGGAGATCGATGAGATCGACCATATCGAGAAGAATGGAAAACATGAAGAATGGAAAACATGAAGAATATGGATATTTACCAATATCTTAGTTTAGGAAATTTACATTTATATTTATCTTAATTTAGGAAACATAGATTACTTCTACCGCTATATAAGTTTATGCATCTTGTAACTTTATTCTAATGAGAGTCTAATAATAATTCTTCCTAAACACTTTTGTGTTCTTACTCTCATCAATTTATCATGGTATCAGAGCCTATATTCAATTCCTATGGGTTATGATTTTTTTTTTTTTTTTTTTACAAATATTGAGAGAGGATTAAGGGAACGTATGTTGTTTCTCTTTACAAATTCTATTTTTTACTTCTTTGATTCACGTTTGTGATTTGGTGACAAATTAATATTCAATTGAGTTGTTTATTTGTGATAATGGAGAAGATGGGAGTTGAGAAAACAGGATCTGTTTAGGTTATTTTGTTATTTTTGATAAGTTTAGGTTAGGGTTTGGATCGTTTTTTTTTTGTACGGGATTGATTTCTGCACAGTTTTTGCACGGGATCGATTTCTTCACAGTTTTTGCACGAGATCGATTTTCTGCACGGATTTTGCACGAAAATCAGACACGCGATTTTGCACGAATTTTGCACGGTCGTCGTCGAGGTGCGGAAGGCCCTTTGGATATGATGAAAGACGAGGCTGCGGAAGGCGCTTCATGTAGACAGAATGTAGGTGCGGAAGGCCCTTTGGATATGATGAAAGACGAGGCTGCGGAAGGCGCTTCATGTAGACACAATACTAGGCTGCGGAAGGCGCCGATATTTTGAAGATTTGTCCAATCTCATACGTGTTACCACGTTTGAGCTTGCGGGAGGGTATTGGGAGATCGATGAGATCGACCATATCGAGAAGAATGGAAAACATGAAGAATGGAAAACATGAAGAATATGGATATTTACCAATATCTTAGTTTAGGAAATTTACATTTATATTTATCTTAATTTAGGAAACATAGATTACTTCTACCGCTATATAAGTTTATGCATCTTGTAACTTTATTCTAATGAGAGTCTAATAATAATTCTTCCTAAACACTTTTGTGTTCTTACTCTCATCAATTTATCAGAGATATGTTGATATGTGTAAGGGAGCGGGGCGTGTCGTCCGACTTGACCTTAGAGGTTGAGGAATCCGACACGATCAAAAGCGTCAAGGACAAGATCCAGGACAATATAGACGTTCCAGTGGATAATCAGAGGCTTATCTTTCACGGCAAGTAGCTTGAGGATGGCCGCACCATAGCCGACTATAACATCAAGAATGAGTCTATTCTTAACTTAATCTTCCGTGTTTCTGTAACTTCGCCTCAAATCTGATTATAAGTTTTGCTCAAGTAATGTGTTTTTTTTTTTGTATCTCTTTTCTCTTTTAATGTAAGGCAATATGACTAGAGGAGTACGAATAATCTTAATCTTTCCTAAGATATTAAAAAATAAAAATAAATAAATAATTTAGTCTTTTATCTTTCAGATTTGTGCATTACATCAATTTTTGGTTGGGCCAAATTGTTTGAAAATATGAACTCTTATTTATTTATTTATGTATAAATTAATTTCTCGTTTCGTTTTTAGACCTTTTTACTCCTATGTTTAAAACGTTAACGTAATTCAGGTATGAGATATGCATTAGATAGCCAAATGCTACTCTCATATTTGCAAAAAGATGGACGGTAAAATTTTAAATAATTTGGTTAAAAAATAATAATAATAATGATAATTTGGTTTATTTATGGTGTGCTTTTTAAATAACATGTTTTTCGCGTGGTTATTTAACTTACACCAAACATTGTAATGTGGTATCATCCTTTTTTTTTTTTTTTTTCGACAAAACATTTCTTTATTAATTTGACACAACAAAGTCTTTATACCAAGTTTCTGTTAACCAATAGGGAGGATAAACACATCCTGTAATGTGGTATCATCCTATTTGTTATAAATTACAATAAACAAAAAACACATCTTATTTACGATTTTTCCATTGCGTGGTTTTTTGTCGATCTCAGCAAAAACTTATCTATCTAACAAATGAGCCCTTTAGTTATTTACTTTTTTGGTTCAACGAATCAACGTTAGACGAAAGAAGTGAGAAAGGCAGACTAGTGAGAGTCTGAGAGATTAAATGGTTTCGATAACTTGTGTCTTTTTTCGTACGTCAAAGTTTTTTTTTCTTTGTACATTTACAAAAACTGATTTTTTGGTTTCTTTTTAAAGTCATAATTAGTTTTTTTCTTCTTTTTTTTAGCCTAAGCAACTGTCATTGTAACTCAATAAACTCGTTTTAGAAGATCTTATCTTATTCATACTATCACATTCATCAGTTCTTGCTATTATCAATACAAAGAACATGATACGACTAGACAAAATAGCAATTACTTCTTTTGTTGTCATAGTTATCTATCAACTAATTCTAATTTAACAACTTTAGTTAAGGCGGACGTTATCCAAAAAGGGACAAAAAATGAATAAATAAAAAATATTCTTTATTAGTAGGATATGATCGTATATATGGTATATTATACACCGTATATATTGCTTACCTTTTTATAAGATAGTCTTCTATCTCTTTTAGGTTTAAGATACACATATATAAACGAGTTTTTTTTCTTCTCCAAACCCTATTGAAGGAAACTATAAAGAGAGAAGGAGAGAATATATGTCGGGTTTGCTTGGGAGGTTGGTCTCAGATTTCAATTCTGTACATTTCTTTTTCACTTGTTAATTGGTGCAATATAATGCATATTTCTATCGAGACGGTGAAAGGAAAGAGCATAAACCTAGAGTTTGAGGATAGCTCCGAAACCATCGACCTTAAGATCCATGGACCCACCCGTCAATTGATCCTTCGCCTGGGTCCGGGTCCGGGTCCGGGTCTGGATGCAGCCATGAGGATTTTTGAATCGACTCTTAAGGGGAAAACATTCATCCTAGATGTGAAGGGATTCGAGACCATTGAAAAAGTCAAGACTATGATCCATGATCAAGGGGGCCCACTAGTGGACCAGCAGACTCTGATCTTTCATGGCACGAAGCTTGAAAACACTCGCACCATAGCTGACTACAACATCATAACAGAGTCCAACCTTGTCATTATTATGTCGCGTCTTTCCGGTTGCTAAAATGTCTTTGTTTGTTATTTTTGGCTCTGCTTCATGAGCATTGATTAATTTTTTTACAATTATGAAACATTTAATACCTTTTTTTTTAGTAACCATGCGACATTGATTAATTAAACACAAGAAAAGCAACTTCCCAAAAAAAAAAAAAATCAATTTTAGTAAAACGGAGGGAGTATAAGGAATTGCTCATATCCTTGACTTATAAGGAATTAATTTATGAAACTTGGATCTTTTGTCCATATTATCACTAACGTTCATTAATTCTAGTATTATTTATAACACAAAGAACATTACTGATACGCCTAGACAAGATAGTGACCTCGTCTCTTATTTTTCATACCCATGCATGGACATATGTGCAGTAACATTATTAGACGGTCCATTCCAAATAAGCTCTGAGATCTGTCGATGAGCCTTCTCCGTCAAATGAAACGAATCGAAAAACAAGTATTCAGTAACACTCTCGCATAATTCATAACCTTGTGATAGTCCCAAAACTCGGCCTCCACAAGTATTGATTCCCCTCAATGGTCCAGTCCCACAACATGCCTCACCTTCCTTAAACCCTTCATATTAACCAAAACCAAATAAAAAAGAGATTTCTTATAAAGTTATAAGCACATATAATTACCATATGAGTTGATTTACCGTATTTCTAAGGATAGTTGATTTGTCAAATATTATAGAATATAATATATTATTGAGTTGTTGTAATACAAGATCATAAGACATATATATATATAGTGTTTAACATTGACATATTGATAACCCCAAATAATGTAAATCTTCATAATCTATATCACAATAGGATATCTATGAGAATATTTTTCGGTTGGGTTTAAGAGTTTCACTTCATAAACGGGCTCGTATGGCCCACAATACTTGGTTTCCCAAGATATATTCAATATTCCCCCGCACGACAAAGATGGTGCGCGAAACGCAAAATCTGCAATCACAAAGCGGAACATCTACGTCGTGGACATCTTGTCGATAAGACGGACAAAACAAGTCAACAGACTCCTCCGGGTATAAAACTTCAATCTTGAAAATAGGGATGGAACTTCAACTTGTCTTTGATCTTAGAAAAAAAAAAAAATTCAACTCGTCTTCGATCTATAATCAATGAGGCTGGTGCACAATCATACGCTCCTATATTCAAAAATCCAAACTTTCTTCCTCAATTTTATACACTTCCTAAAAACACAGAAATTCAGTCTCTGATTTTCAAACATACAAACAAACAAAAAAATAGTTTTTAAGACGAATTTCAATATGATTTTTACCTCGATTGCGGCGGTTATGTTACCGAAAACAAAATCGGTGACTTTCTCCTTGGAATTGGATTGGAAAGTGGAAGAATTTACAAATAAGGAGGGATAAATATAGTCATTGGCTCCAATATGAAACAGATAAACAGCTCTTGAGGAATTCCTATTAGACTCTGAATCTCCTAACTCAGATCTCAACCTCTTTTCAACGTTCTTGAAGTTATTTAACCGTGTTCCCAAATTTATCACTTCGATTTCGTGTTAAAACATCAAATAATTGTCACCGATTCTAATATTGATGTAATAAGTTGTCAACGGATTAAATATATTAAAATTTACCATTCCGGGAAAGGTTCCAACCAAAGCTCCGGCACCACCTCCACCTGAAGCAAAATTTACCCCAAAGGTAAATTGATTGTTACCGTTGCTTGGTTGTAGATATGACGGGATCAACGGTAACCATGCATACTCCGCTGCCACGTCAGCAATCAGTTACTATAAACTTTTAAAAATTGCCGGGGAAAATAATAACGAACAGAGTATTCAAGAATCGAAAACTGTTATACCGAGAAAATCAGGAATCAAACGTCCATCGGAGATTCTTCCGATGGGCGATTTGAACGTTGTTTGACCATACGGCCAGAAATTAGACCGGAATCTAGAGAAAGTATCAATGTAATTGTTGTCACACCGTAGCCGACTACAATGTAAAGTAGCGTCTCATCTTATCTTACGTTACGGATGTTATAGGGGGATTTAGCACTCCTCCGGTTTAACCCGATTTGAGTTTAAATCAGCCCAACAATCAACTTCAAAGTCCATCAAGACCGATTTACGAAATATAAGGAAGTTTCCTTTTATTTGATAAAAATAATATTTCATTTTGTTGGAAAAAGGCAAATCCCGGGAAGAAAGGAGGTTGTCCTTATCGGCTTATGGGAAAAATGACAATTGCCAATACAAAGACAAGAAGGAAAAAGAAGAGCTAAGGATTTCAAGACTTATAAATAGGGGAACCCCCTATTCATAATAACAATCTCACAATCCCTCTAATCTTAAAAATCACAAACATTCTCTGTAAACAAGAACTACGTTTTGGCTTGATCCCTTCAAAAGGGTACGTAGGCAGCCTTCAACGGCACAACTATAAATCTTATAAAAATAATTCTCCTAAACTCTAAACCGAATTCGCCAATATACGATATGTGCGAATTCTGATTCCTTCAATTGGCGCTAGAAGGAGGGGCCAAGAAATTTTGGGGTTTATGGAGAATTATTAAAAGGAATCCGAAACTCGAAGACGACATAAGAATATCGTCATGTTTATTGAGATCTCGAATCACCGATCACCAACATGACCGGTTTAATAATTCTCCGATCTACCCAGCCACATATCACGGACGAGATCTTAAAAAACAAAACAAAAAAAGGGTCGCCGTCATCCCCGTTCTCCGTTCATATTGCGACCACACGACTACATCGGCAATCTTCAGCTGATTCAAGCTTTCTGAAGCTCCACCTTCGCCGCCGTCACCTGATTCACACGCATCATCGCCGCCACCGGATTCACACGCATCATCACCGCTACTTAATTACGGTTGTCCTTGCAGCAAAATCAAGCCGACGTTAGAGAGGGATCATGTTTCCTTTTTTCTAATCGATCCAAGTGAAAACTGGAATTGGAGAAATCACCAGACCGCACGACACAAGCTTTTGGTGTGAAGGAGAGAGGTGTTGTAATCGGGCATGAGTTATTGGCCTTCACCTCTGATTTTGATAATTGGCCCAACCTCTGTTTTTGCGTCCATTCTTCTTCAATCTTCACCGTTCACGCACCGTCACAGTTCAACAACAACCGTCGAGCTCCGCCATCATCACCACCACGATCATCATCGTTGTCGACAAAAGCTGCTGATAACCTTCAATTTCAATCACCTATACCACCGCCATCTCTAAACGGCGCTGACGTCAAAATCGCAGCCTCCGTCTATTCCGAAATCACCACCATCGCGATTTCATCCCCAATTTTTAGCCAATCGAAGCCGATCTCTCTGCACACCAGATCCGAGCAGATCTCTTATAAAACAAAAAGAGACCCAGAGGTCGTCGAAGATTTTCTCTTCCGATGACAAACTTCCCCGGCAAATTCAAGAACGAATCCAAAAAAGGAAAAGAGGAAAGAAGGAAGCAAAGTAATTGGTTTTATCCAAAAACCAAACCGGGCCGAGTTCAATTGGTTCGCTAACCGATTTATCAAAACCAATATCACAATTCGTCTACTGAACTCTCTAAAAATTCAGGTATCACCTATCAATATTTTCTTTTCAGATTATGTCACAGGGTTTATCCCTCTAAAGTCAAAACCACGGTCAAAAAAGAAAAGAAAAGGAAGAGACGTCTGCCTACCTCCCAATCGAACATATCGCCTACTTCGCAGTAAGGCAGTTTGTGGTCATAGTTCGTCGATCTGACAGTAAGGCAGTTCGTGGTCGCAGTTCGTCGGTCAAACAGTTAGGTAGCTCAGTCGCAACTTACTCATCGCGCAGTCACAGTTCGCCGACCTGGAGCTTAACTCACGACTACAGCTCACCGACCTCCTGCTTGCCAAGCTCACGATCGTAGTTCTCTGACCGTGCAGCTCGCCGACCTCGCAGTATGGCAACTCGTAATCGTAACTCACCGATCTAACAATTGGGCAGCTCGCAATCACAGCTCGCCGACCTCGCAATCTCGCACGAACTATCGAAACCGAACTTGAAGAAGTCGAGGCCGACCTCGCACTTAACTAACAAACACCGAGCTCAGCCTCGAGCTTAATCTCTTGTCTTTAGTAATTTTTGCAGGAACAAAGTCGAACAACGTCTAAAAATAAATTCGACCAGATATTGATTTCAACTCCAATCGGGCTAAAGAATTCTCCAAAGAAATCTGCCGAACTCGAACACTCCTTCGCCGAACTGAGGGGGGGACTAATTGTTAGAAGGGGATTTAGCACTCCCCCGGTTTAACCCGGTTTGAGTTTAAATCAGCCCAACAATCGACTTCAAGGCCCATCAAGACCGATTTACGAAATAGAAGGAAGTTTCTTTTTATTTGATAAAAAGAAGATTTCATTTTATTGGAAAAAGGCAAATCCCGGGAAGAAAGGAGATTATCCTTATCGGCTTAAAGGAAGAAGGGCAATTGTCAATACAAAGTCAAAAAGGAAAAGGAAAAGCTAAGGACTTCAAGACTTATAAATAGAAGAACCCCTATTCATAATAACAATCTCACAATCCCTCTAATCTTAGAAATCACAAAAATTCTCTGTAAACAAGAACTACATTTTGGTTTGATCTCTTCAAAAGGGTACGTAGGCAGCCTTCAACGGCACAATTATAAATCTAATAAAAATAATTCTCTTAAACTCTAAACCGAATTCGCCAATCTACGATATGTGCGAATTCTGGTTCTTTCAACGGAGTTAAATTTTTTCTTTCATTATCGTTGGGCTTTTACTCTTTTAGGTTTGGGTCTTATTTTCCTTTTATTTGTCGTTGTTTCTCTCTTCTATTATTTTAGGGTTCGATCCTATGGGTGATATTGATATATATAGGTGATCCATGCGAAGCTCTGACCAAAACATACTCACTAATCACTATACAGGGAAACGTTTTCTTTTATAAGATTTTTGGTTGTTTTTTATTCATGTGGTCAAGTTGTTTTTCACTTAGAATTCGAATTCGATTGCTTATGGCCTTTATAAACTTAGGCACTGCTGCGGATTTTATGATCCATCTTATTCTGCCTGTGCAGATTGTTGTGGATAATCTATAAATATATTCAGGCCTGAATATATTTGTAGTGATTTTCTTCTATAGTTTGCTTCCTTTCTAGGTCTATTTCCTTATTACGTTGCTAATGCTCTGTTGTTTGTTTGCGTTTGCAGGAAAACAGAGTAAACTAGATGACACAGGAATTACAAGTTCCCAAAGCCAAATCCGGCTAAGGTACGTCTTGGAGAGCTTAATGCCAGCTCTCAAGGCTTTCACTAGAAGGTAATACAGTGTACAAGAAACCAGAGGTATGATCTAGAGCTACAACCAAGAATATCAAGAAGATTAAGGAGAAAAAGATGAGTTTCCTCTTAATTCCTATTCTCTGCTCTTAGATCCTTTTCCTACACTCTGCTTGTATCACTCTGATTCTAGATCCTTCTTATGACGTCTCTTTTATCCATGTGCAGGTCCAGCTCAGCCTCTCTCCAAGTTCACGCAGCTTGTCCTGCGTAACAACCTTCTTTGACCAGAAGGATACACTGCACTTAGACTCTCAAGAAGACGACATCGTTCTGCTTACTTCAGCTGGAAGTTGGGCTTTACCAGCTTCTTAGGCCCAACACCTGAAGCAGCCCAGAAGACTGAATGTAGATTTACCTCTCACATTCTCCACCTCTATCTTCATTCAGACAAGACCAAAAAAAAAAAATTAACCTTCGATCTCCTTTTGTTCCGACAACTTCTTGCCGAAACCCTAGCTCCCTTTCTCGAGCTAGATTAGCTTATCTCCGAGCTAATTCTGATCTCTGATTACCCGGAGATCCCTTCTCCCATCTTCGAACTTCGCCACAGGTAACGATTTTGTGAGTAGATCTGCTGGATTTACTTTCGTGTCTATTTTTCTTAACACGATATCCCCATCTGCCACCACATCTCTGATGAAATGATACCTGTAGTCTATGTGCTTAGTTCGTTCGTGAAACACACTATTCTTTGCCAAGCAGATAGCGCTTTGAGAGTCGCAAAACATCTCAACCGTCTTCTGAGGAAATCCAAGCTCACCGGTAATCCTCTTTAACCATAACGCCTCTTTAGTTGCTTCAGCTAGTGCCATATACTCAGCATCTGTCGTTGACAGGGCTACTATTTGTTGCAGCCCAGATCTCCAGCTCACGGTGTTCCCTCCTATTTGGAATACATATCCAGTAATAGAGCGTCTTCTATCCATGTCAGATGCATAGTCGCTATCACAGTAGCCTTTTACTTCAAATTTATCAGATTTCTTGAATGTTAGTTTGAAGTCTGACGTTCCTTTGATATATCTGAGTACCCATCTGACTGCTTCCCAATGTTGCTTGTTAGGAGAACTCATGAAGCGACTGACAAGGCCCACCGCATGAGCAATGTCTGGACGAGAGCCAACCATCGCGTACATCAACCTCCCTACTGCACTGGAGTAAGGTATACTTCTCATCTCAAGCTCAGTCTCTGGCTTATCTTCTTGTTTTGTACTAGACAGCTTGAAATGACATCCCATAGGTGTCTGAACTGTCTTTGAATCATCCAAACCAAAACTTCTTAAAACTTTATGAATATAAGCTTCCTGAGACAATAAAAGAATCCCTTTTGCTCTGTCTCTGATGATGTCCATACCTAGGATCCTCTTGGCAGGTCCTAGGTCTTTCATCTCAAACTCTTTACTTAAAATACCCTTAAGCCTTTGAATTTCAATTAGATCCTTTGCAACAACCAACATATCATCTACGTACAGTAGAAGATATACAAAACTGTCATCACCATAACTCTTGAAATACACGCAGCTATCATACTGACTTCTTGAATAGCCCTGTAGTTTCATAAACTGATCAAACCTTAAATTCCATTGTCTCGGAGATTGTTTTAACCCATATAATGACCTTTGAAGCAGACAAACTTTATTACCCTTGACATAACCTTCTGGTTGATCCATCAAAATCCTTTCTTCCAAATTTCCATGTAAGAAAGCTGTTTTTACATCCAGTTGTTCTAACTCATAATCAAAATTAACCACCACAGATAACATCAGCCTTATGGTTGTATGTTTCACCACAGGAGAAAATACCTCATGATAATCAATGCCTTCAATCTGAGAATAACCCTTAGCAACCAAACGTGCCTTATACCTTGGTTCTTCAACCCCTGGAATACCTGGTTTGAATTTAAAGACCCATTTGCATCCAATAGTTCTTTCACCTTCAGGCCTGTCAACCAATTTCCATGTCTGATTCTTGTCTAATGAAACCATCTCCTCATCTGTAGCTCCTTTCCACTTCCTTTTATTCTTTCCTTTCATGGCTTCCTGAAATGATCTTGGTTCTTCTTCCTCAATCAATTCTGCCACGATTAGAGCATAGGCAGCTACATCTGAATCATCAAATCTACTTGGAGGTTTAATCACTCTTCTTTCTCTGTCTCGAGCTAGCTGATAACTCCCTGGTGACTCAGTTTCTGATTCAGATTCAGATTCTTCTTCTGAATCCTCAACCACTTCAGAATCAGGAATAACTCCACCTGCTTCTGAAGATTCTCCACCTTGATGTCCAGAATCAACACTTTCTTCTGTTTCAGGAAGAACCAGAGAAACTTTTCTCTTACCTTTTGGATCATCAATGTGATTGTTCTTTTCAAAGAACTTTTCAAAGTCTTTGTAAACAATATCTTCACAGAAAGTAACCTCACGACTTATGATGCACTTTCTGTCTTCACTGCTCCATATTCTGTATCCTTTAACCCCTTGAGGATACCCTACAAATACACCCTTCTTGGCTCTAGGCTTGAGCTTTCCTTGATCAACATGAAAGTAAGCCAAACAACCGAATCTTCTCATATGAGAATATTCTGGCTTTCTTCCTGTCCATACTTCTTCAGGCACTTCAAAACTTAGGGGTACAGATGGTGACCTGTTTATCATGTAGACCACAGTAGATGTAGCTTCAGCCCAAAATGGTTCTCCCAAACCTGTCTCACTCAGCAGACTTCTGACCTTCTCAAGTATAGTTCTATTTAGCCTTTCAGCCACTCCGTTTTGTTGAGGAGTGTAAGGGCAGGTTTTATGTCTTAGAATTCCATGCATCTTGCAATGATCATCAAACAACTTGTTAACATATTCTAATCCATTATCTGTCCTTAACGCCTTAAGCTTGAACCCACTCTGATTCTCAACAAATACTTTCCATTCAATGAACTTGCCAAAAGCTTCATCTTTAGTCTTTAAGAAATAGATCCATACCTTTCTTGAGAAGTCATCCACAAAGGATATGTAATACTGACACTTGGACAGACTTGGAGTAACATTTGGAGAACCCCATAAGTCTGAATGCACATATTCCAATCTCTCCTTTGAATTATGCTTTCCTGTTTTAAATGACAGCTTATGAAACTTTCCCACAATGCAAAACTCACAATGTTTTAATTCAGAAACTTCTTCTGACTTGATAAACTCCTTCTTAACCAACACTTGTAAACCTTTTGCACTCATGTGACCCAACCTACTGTGCCATAGTGAGGTTTTATCAGCCTTTACTGCTGCATTTACTTGATCCACAACCGGTTTCCCATCTAAAATGTATAGGGTGTCTTTGTAGTCACCAGCCATCACTTCTCTGTCCTTTAGAAACACTTGCAATCTGAAATTCTTCGACTGAAACCAACAACCCTGAGATTCCAGCTGGCCCAGTGAGATTAGATTCCTCTTAGCAGTAGCTGAGTATCTGACTTTTGTTAAAACAACAGTTGTATTGTTGTAGTTAACAAGTTTCAGCTTCCCCATTGCAGTTATGTCGCAGTAAGTATCATTTCCCATCAAAATCCTTCCACCATCAATTTCTTCTATGTCAAACATTTGATCCTTCCTGAAAGTTAAATGATAGGAACATCCAGAATCAAGAACCCAACCATCACGAGTCTGTCTTTCTGATGCAGTTAAGACCAAGGGCTCGTCATATTTAGCTTGACCCATACTTGCTTCTGCATTTGTCCTACTTGACTGACCTTTCCTTGGACAGTCCTTTTTAAAATGCCCTTCAGCTCCACAAATCCAACAAGTCCTTTTGTTTTTAACTTTGGACTTGCCTTTGTCTTGCTGCTTTCCTTTAGCATTGAACTTCTTGTCAGTATTTGGTTTGTACAGAACATATAATCCTTCATTGCTAGATTTTGTCAAGTAGGATCCCTTCTGCTTCAGTTCTGTTTCCAAAGAGTAAGCTGCTGTAGTGATTTCCTGTAGAGTAATAGTCTGTTTCCCTCCTCTGTACTTTAGAGTGTGTACTAGTTGAGCAAACTGTGACGGTAGACTGTTCAGCAGAATAACAGCCTTATCTTCATCACTTAACTCCACATCTAGGCATGCCAAATCTGAAACCAACTTGTTAAATGTATCCAGATTTTTGTCCAGATTCTTGCCTTCCTCCATCTTGTAGCTATAGAACCTTTGCTTAAGATAGAATCTGTTAGGTAAAGATTTATCCTGATATTGTGATTCCAGAGAATTCCACATGTCTTGAGCAGTTTTATGCTTCAAGCCAACCTTTCTCAACACCATATCCGTTAGACTCATACTTAGCAAATTTCTAACTCTGCGATCCTTCTCCAGCCTTTTGGGATCAGCTTTTACATCTTCACCTTCTTTACCCTTTCCCTTAGCGTCAGCTTCAGATGTTTCACCATCTACTTTTAACACTGAATCAAGACCAAGAATCTCCAACTGAGCCAGAACTCTATACTTCCAGATGGTGTAGTCTCCTTCACCATCAAACTTCTCTACTTCCCATCTGCCTTGTGTAGGTTCAACCATCTTCCTTTAACCCAGATCTGACTCACAAATCACCCAGAAAGAATACCACACGGCCACACGCAGAGTATAAACACCCAACAGAGACACAGAATACCAAATAGAATGTAGATCAGGAAACCCACACCAGAAAATTAATCAAAGAGCACCTCCAGATTCAGAAACTAGGTAGAAACCTTTTACCTGCTGAATCTATGCCTTCTGATTTAAGTAGATCCGATGAATGCCACACCAGAAAATCACCTTGACCGCTCCAACTCAGAGCTCTGATACCACTTGTAGTGATTTTCTTCTATAGTTTGCTTCCTTTCTAGGTCTATTTCCTTATTACGTTGCTAATGCTCTGTTGTTTGTTTGCGTTTGCAGGAAAACAGAGTAAACTAGATGACACAGGAATTACAAGTTCCCAAAGCCAAATCCGGCTAAGGTACGTCTTGGAGAGCTTAATGCCAGCTCTCAAGGCTTTCACTAGAAGGTAATACAGTGTACAAGAAACCAGAGGTATGATCTAGAGCTACAACCAAGAATATCAAGAAGATTAAGGAGAAAAAGATGAGTTTCCTCTTAATTCCTATTCTCTGCTCTTAGATCCTTTTCCTACACTCTGCTTGTATCACTCTGATTCTAGATCCTTCTTATGACGTCTCTTTTATCCATGTGCAGGTCCAGCTCAGCCTCTCTCCAAGCTCACGCAGCTTGTCCTGCGTAACAACCTTCTTTGACCAGAAGGATACACTGCACTTAGACTCTCAAGAAGACGACATCGTTCTGCTTACTTCAGCTGGAAGTTGGGCTTTACCAGCTTCTTAGGCCCAACACCTGAAGCAGCCCAGAAGACTGAATGTAGATTTACCTCTCACAATATTGAAATTACTTCATCAGTTTTATATTACAGTCTATAATAACGTCTTGTTCAAATAAAGTTTAGCACAATTGAATGTGCAACGTGAGAGAAAGCTACACACATTACATGAGGAAACGTTCTCTTGAGGATCACTTATGTGGATAAGTGAAAATCGAACATAGCAACATTTTTATTTTATTTTATATAAAAAGAAATTGTTTTAAAAAAAAAAACCCTGAAAATATTGTAATATTTTTATTTCAAGCACAATATGACGTATAATATGTTGACAAAAAAAAATGACGTATAATATTGTAAAGGAAAAAAGATAGAATCATATCAATACGCCAAAATAATAATAATAATAATTGATAATGAAAAATATGGTTGTTAATGTTTGGCCCATTGAACAGGTATAAATTTGGTCCAATGAACTGGTATTTCAATAATACAGAGCCTATACTATTTTTCTCGGATAGGAAACCGAAGAGGCACCAGTATCTTCACAACGGCTGACTCAGGCAGGCGACGTTTTCCAAAGCCGTCAAAAGAATAAATGAAATCATCATATGGGAAATTGTTAAACAAATAAATTCCTCCAAACGTCTACAATACGAAACCCTAAGAGATTTTCGAGAAATAAGTTGAATCGTTTTATTTTTTTGGGCTATAAAGTTGGATCTTCTTTGGTCTTACAATTTTATTTAACATTTTCCAAATTCTCTTCTAAACTAATTCTATTTTTATATCCTTTCACTTGTGAGTACGTAGCAAAATGCAGAGTTCTATTAAGAATGTGAATGGAAAGACAACGATCAACCTAGAGGTCAATAGCTCCAAAACAATCGACCTCAAAATCGATGAAGTACCGAGCCGTGGTTATATTGGACCGGGCCGTCGTCATGGTGAAGACATGCATATTTCTACAGTGGATGGGAAGACGACTATGACCCTAGAGGTTGATAGCTCCAAAACCATCGACTTCAAAATCAATGAAGTACCGAACCGTAGTTTTATTGGACCGGGTCATCGTCATGGTGAAGACATGCATATTTTTAAAAAGACAGTGGATGGGAAGACAACTGTGAACCCAGTGGCTGATAGCTCGAAGACCATCGTCCTCAAAATCAATGAAGACTCGACCCGTCGAAATCTTCCATCGGACGTTCGTCACGGAAAAATCATGCAGATTTTTGTTAAGACTTTGACAGGGAAGATCATCACCTTAAAAGTGGAAAGCTTCGACACCATCGAAGACGTTAAGGCCAAGATCCAGGATAAAGAGGGCATTCCACCGGACCAGCAGAGGCTGATATTCGCTGGCAAACAGCTTGAGGATGATTGGACATTGGCTCACTACAACATCAAGAAGGACGCGACCATTCACTTGATACTGCGTCTCTAAGACTTGGCGGCTAATTTGGTGTTTTATGTTCGTATCTTTCTTTTTTCGTAAGACAATGTCAACTGGTGGAGTTTAAAAAGATTTAAGCTTTTTGTGTTTAATGTTTGTTAAAGTTTTTTTCTGTGTGTTTTCGCTTTTCTTAGTTATCTTTCTGATTTGTGCGTTACTTGAATTGTTGGTTGCGTTGAATTGGTTTCATTTCCTTTAATTTATCGTCAGTGCTCATATCTTCCATGACTCTCGTTAGGGACATATAAATTAAAAAGAATGTAAACATCCGAAAATGAAAGAAATAGCCTTTGTTGAACGGTAGGATAGTTAAATACTTGTAAATGGTGGGAAAAAACGATCGAACTACATTGTTTTGAATCTTTTGATCCATTAATTAACAAAAAAAAAAAAGGGTTGACCAACAAAAGAACATATTACTAATGTATATTAATTAGTGTCATACATTCAAATCAAGGAATCCGAAATAATTTGTTAATATTGTATGGGCCAACCACTAGACTATCTGACATGTGCCCACCATTCCATATTAGATTTGCAAATTGTTTATAAGTATTTTGGGTGAGATGAAGTGAATCCCAAAATATATAATCACTAGGATTCTCACATACTTTATATTCCTTCACAATTCTCTTCCCTCCACAGCTGAATACTCCTCTCCACTTCCCTGTTCCACAACATGCTTCTTCCCCTTCTATGAACCCTTTTAATAGCCACAAATAAGAGAAAAGAATAATGAAGATATACTTTAAATTTTTAATAAGCCTTCTAAGTAAGTCCAAAATTTGAAAAAACCCACCAAAATTCACAACGAACCCACTCACCAAATTTAGAAGGATGATGCATTCTGAGCCTAAGGCTTTTGTTCATGTCAAAGAGGGAGAACTTGAAGCCCTTGACTTGTCTTTGCATCTTAAACAATAGTTTTGAAAGAGCTTTGTTATGCATTTCTGCTAATTTTGAAGCATCTCTTAAGCAAGACTCATTATTTGGTTGTAGTATTCGTAAAGCCGGAAAACAACCCAAATCCGGGACATTCAACAACCCGAATTTCCTTCCTCCAATCATGTATATTTCCTGTTACAAAACCATATAACCAAAAGGGCACGCATAAAATAAGGTTTATATGATGATGATGATGATGATGATGAATGATGATGAACTTACATGAAGGAATGTAGTCAAATTACCAATGACAATGTCAACGTGTTGAGACATTGAAATGGAAAGAGATTGATTGGTCAAGAAAGGGCTTGAGTAGTCATTGCTCCCTATGCTTATCAAGTAGACAGCTCTTGAGATTCTCTTCTTGCTTTCTTCTTTACCAAATTTTCTCCTCCACAATCTCTCCACTTTCTTATAGTGATCCAATTGTGTTATCAAACTTATCACCTTAAAGTAATTATTAGGAATTGGCCACCACGTTTGTTAACATAGCATAATACATCTCACCTAACCTTAAAATATAAATTTTAGTTGTCCTAAATAAGTAAGTGGATGCTACATATTTTATAATTTAATAATAAAGGAAAGTAAGTATATAGCCAAACAAAGCATGTAAAACACAAAACAAATCGTAGGCGGGACCAAAAAAAAATACATTTTAAAGAAGATTTATCAACTGATTTAGCCACAATAATCTGGTCAAAACTCAAAACCCACTTATCCATCTCTATAATATTATTTAAAAAAATATTTTTAAAAAAGAATTTTGTTTTGTAAGTTATTACATGAAATGCCATTACAAATAACAAAAAATAATTAAAATAAAAATGATATAATAGCTTTTTAAAATTATTGATTAGAATATGGAAAGTATATATTTTACATTAAAAAAATTATTTATTATTTAATTTCTTAATTATTTTTAATACTATATATTTTAAAAATAATAATCAATTCATATATACTCAAAGAAAAAATCTATTCAAAATTTTGCTATATTTTTCACTATAATCTATTATATTTTATTTGAATATATATGAAAACAAAAATTGAAAATTATTTTACTAACTTTATAAAAAGTTAGACACAAAAATACTTTTCTTTTAAGAGTTCGTAAACTAATCACAAAAAATAAAATCATTTAACGGTGCATATTAAAGTTATGTTTCCAAGATTATAAGTTTTTTGTGGGTTAGCACAAATAATAATTTAGTTCACTACAAAATAGATTAAATAAATATATTATTATAAATTGACAGTTTTATCTATAATCATTACTCCGCGCTAATTATAGATCAATCAATCATAACGAACTTCCATGTGTGTAGGATAAATAGATGATATATGATGCAAAACTATTGAAAAAGTCGAAAAAAGGTAAAACTATACGTACCGAACCTTGGAACGTTTCTACAAGAGCACCAGCTCCAGCAGATGCAAAGTTGACGCCGTAAAGCTTCTTTTGACTATCTCCCGGTTCCAAAAACGGCGGAATTAACGGCAAATTCGCATATTCCGCTATCATTAACAAACATTTCCGTCAATATAATATATTTAAATAGGCCACGAGGTAATATAATAATGATAAATCTATTAAAAATATATATTTTAAAAGATATAAAAAACCCTCTCACCGATGAAATCGGAGATGAGACGGCCGTCGGAGAATCTTCCGGTGGGGAGGCCAAAGAATGTTTGACCATAAGGTGGGAAATTAGCTTGGTCAAGTGTAGTGGTATTTATGTAATTATTGTTTCCTGCATCCAAGAATGAGTCTCCGAAGATGAATAATGCCGTCACATTATTATTGTCACCGTCGTGAGAAAACTTTGCTGCGGCTTCTCCGGCGAAATATAGAGTGGTTGAAGAGAAGAGAAAGAAGAAGAAGAAGAAGAAAGAGGAGATAGTTCTACTTGTGACCTTCTCCATCAATGTTGACTCTCTCATTCACCACAAAAATTCTAAAGACTCGTGTGTGTGTTTGTGACTTTTGTGTGCATATATATATAGACCAAAGTATTTGCTTTTTTTTAATCTAACTTGTAGACATGTCGACAAGACTATGTATATATTTATAATATATATATAATGTGTGTATCCACATTTATATACAAAATGACTTTGAATGAAGTCAAATGTTTGGGTCTTTTTTTAACTCCAAATGGTTAGATTAGTATAATTACTAGTTAATGTATCACCGTAAGATAATCCGTTTCTTCACAGTTTTTGGAGAAAACAAATGATACTTAATTAATTATGTATAGTTTTAATTATCACTCATGCACCATAATGTT
Organism: Eutrema japonicum; assembly: GCA_030161315.1. Classification (NCBI taxonomy): domain Eukaryota; kingdom Viridiplantae; phylum Streptophyta; class Magnoliopsida; order Brassicales; family Brassicaceae; genus Eutrema; species Eutrema japonicum. The sequence goes on along the minus strand of BSQW01000008.1, from coordinate 49,047,661 downwards.
TAATTTGGATTAGAGTTTTTTTTTTTTTTGCGGGCCAAAATCTTTATTAATTTTAATGTTATAATCATTGTTTACATAAGTTTAAAGGAATCTAGGATAATAATGGAACAAACGCCATTTAGATAAAACAGTGATTGCTTTTTTGGCTAATGTATGTGCGCAAATATTCGTAGATCGATTCCTATAAGTAAACGTAATTGACTCAAACTTAGTGTTCCAACTTTTAATAGTAGTAATTAAGATAGTGTTCAAGTCTAAGTTAATAATGTTTCCATTGATGATCCGATTAATAATTAAATTGTCTCCTTTGAATTCCACCTTACAATAACTTAAAGACCATGAGGATTAGAGTTTTGATAGTAACAAAATGACAACAGTAATGAGAAAACTGAAAAGAGAGTTATTTATCAACTGTTTTATTTTCTCTTTTGCATAAAACAATCAAATTAAATTTCCTGATATGAGAATTAAAAAGAAAAATTTCTTCCCTTTCTTTTGAAAATATATTTTTTGTAACTAACTATATATGGCTATAAAAAACGTATATATCTATGTTTGTGTGCATATATATATATATATATATATATATATATATATATTTAAAAAGAATACAATAAATTTATACAGATGGGTGAAAAAGACAGGAAGATGCAGAAGTGTCCAGAGAGTGAATTAACTTTTTTTGTCTCATAAAAAAGGGTCACGAGAAAGTCACAAACTCACCGGTTACCACTTGCAAAGAAAGTGCAATCTTTAGATTCTTCTTCTGCCGTTTTTAACGACGTCGCTTTGGCGTTTTTCCTTCTAGATTCATTGTATGAATAACAAAAGTGGCAATCAATGTGAGAATTATACACGCAATATCACCGATTTCTCATCACAAAAATTTACGATAACCGGTCCCTGTTTTTTCCCTTCGGTTCTTCTATTCGTACCGGTCCGTAGTAGCATCCAGATAAAACAGAGTGGTTCAATATATTAATTAACCCATGACAATATGTTAAAAGAAGTTTTGGGGAACAAAGTAACAAAACACAAAACACAAAACACAAGGAACTCAAAGATTCACTAAAAGGAGTTCAAAATATTTTAAAACAAAAACTCCTAAAATTAAGCCTCAATTTAAACTTCATCACACCCTTATTAGCATGGAAAGAGAGATAGGCTTATGGCTCTTGCAATGCAGACAAGCTTCAGGTGTCTTATAACCAATTCCCCAACAGCAGCTCCTGAGAGAGACAGAGACAGCAAGAAGATGAAAATTTAAAAAGTTTGGAGATTGATGATGATGATGCGGGAAACTAACTAACATGCAGACTTATTTACATGAAAATGGATCTCTCTTTAGAAGACTCCTCCAATCAATGAATCGATCTCATCGATGCTCCATAGGTCCATAGGGTTTGCACCATTGTCCTGAGTCCCCACAACATCTCCGTTAAGGAAATCAAGTGAAGGCTCCCATTCAGTGTTGTTGTAAGGTGTCTCAAAATCCATGGACTTGAGCTTCTTAGCTGGATTAGCTTCCTCGACGAATACAGCAGAGTTGTTGTTGATAAACGCAGAAGATATCTCAGGAGTTATTGGAGCTTGATCGCTCCAACCAAACTCAGAACAGTCGAATGAATTACTACCCTGGTCTGAGCTGAAATACTGATGATACCCATTACCTCCTGCATCAATGGAGTTTGTTAGTCCAAACTGATTGCTGTTGTTCACTTGGTGTTTCTCCTCCATGAAACACATGTTGTCAAAAGAGTTGTCGAAGTTCTGAACCAAAGCTGGACTTGGGTTTGGGTTTGGTTTCTGAGGACTGGGATTCGCAGGGCGTTTCTGAGAGACGGTAGTGTTTTCCTCGGGGAAATTCACTTTAGCTTTGGATCCACGGATTCTTCGTGCTGCAGCATCGTAAGCTCTTGCAGCTTCCTCAGATGTCTTGAAAGTTCCAAGCCAGATTCTTGCACCTTCCCTTGGATCACGGATCTCAGCAGCCCATTTGCCCCAAGGACGTTGCCTAATCCCTCGGTACTGATTCTTCCTCTTCCTCTTTGCAGATTTCTCAGCTTGTCCATTGAAGTCAGCAACTTTCTTACCAAAAGCTGAATCTGATGCTGGAATAACAACAAACAAAAGAGTATTTAGACGACTTATCAACAGATTCAAACCAATTTCATCACACGAATCAAGCCCTCGTATGCCCCCAAACATTACTCAAGATCATAAACATAAGTGCATAACGATATCCAAGAACAGATGGTTCTTGTTACAGGGAATCTCAGAAGATATTGAGAAATCTGAAACTTCAATTTCACACCAAAGCAACCATATCCGAGCCTTGATCATGAGAGAGACATTCAAATACAACGAACATAACTAATAAAATCATAAATTCATTTCTACCCAAATTCAATCGCTCAAAGTAAGCTAGAAGACGACGGGTTTACCGGCAGCTGCGGAGGAGACGACGGGTTTACCGGCAGCTGCGGAGGAGACGACGGGTTTCGGAGACGCGGTGAAAACAAACGGTTTCACATCGGCGAAGACATCACCGACATCGAAATCATCATCGCAATCGATAGACGAATCATCCTTGAAACCCTGGAAGTCAGCCTCGAACTCATCGTCAAAATCAAAGAAATTCGAACGCTTCTTCGAGCTCCTCTTCAATCCCTTCACATTCTTCTTCAGATCCGGCCAGATAAATTCGCTAGTAACGCGGCAAGACCTCGGCGGCGGAATGAAATCGGAGATTATAGCTCCTCCACACATGGCGGCTCACACAAGCGTGACTCTTGAGGGTGTAAATGTTCAGACACAGAATATTAGCGGCGAAATGTAAAATAATTGATTTTTTTGGGGTTTATCTTTTCTTTTCTTCTCTCTTCACCACTTTGCTTTGTTCATCAGAAAAAAAAAATGGTAAGAGAAATGGCCTTTTTTAGCTTAAGATGAAGAAAGCTATATTTATTATTATACCCTAAACCTGAAGTATTATTTACGATACTACCCTTATACTTTACATTCATTAACCTCAGATTTATTACTGTAGATTAGGATTGTGGTAAGTAAGTAAATGCATTTCAAACCAAAAAAAATGTGAGTAAGTAAATAGGATTAAATTTAGTCTTATTTGACTGCTGGTAGAAAAAAGTCTAAAGCATTTCATACCTAACGTTTGTTGAATTTTACATAAGGTCTATTTAATTCCTTTTACTTTATTTTACATTTAGAGACAATTTTATTTTAGTTTTTACACTAGATAATAGAATGATCATTGAAAATGTAATAATTGTTTTGATGATGTAATTTTCGATTAATTTATAGAATTTTTAAAAGTATATTGTATACTAGATTTTAATGTATGCAGCCGCACATAGTAGTTTTTTTATAAGTTTATTAAAAAAAAATAAGAGTTGTTATGGAAACATATTTCTTTATTAAAAAAAAAGAAAATTTGTTTGGAAACATATTTTAAAAATGTTTCTGTTTTAATAATATAGATTTAATAGTATATATATGTATTATATATTCTTAATATGCATCTAGGTTTTTTATTTATTGTATTTTCAATAATAAAAAGTAATCTATTAATTGAAAATGAAATTAAATGGCATTGAAGTACTTGTTAGACTGATCTGTGCCTGTGGCCTTCCAACTTGTAATAAATTGACTAGATTACCCTAATTAAGAAGCTAAATATTTTTCCAAAATAAGAAAATATTTTATTTTAAACATCTCTAGATCTATATTCATTTCTTGTCATGTGGTTACTATTTAAAACACAAGTACATATTTTGTAATAATTTCTCTTGATATACATTAGCACTATTAATTTGAAAACAAATTATTATGAAGAAAAATAAATAAAGTAGAAAGGAATTAATGAAAAGGATTTTAATAAGAAATATAAAAGAAATGAATTATCATGAAAAATAATAAAATATACGACGGCTCGAGATTTTAATAATTTGATTACACCCGAGGACCTGTAACCTTATGCATAGGGCTAAAATTGGAAAAACAATAAAGAACATTTACGAGTATACGTGTGCACGACACGTACGTTCCTTGAAGCTTTTGAGCGAGTTGATAGGATTGGCCGATTGGGTTTTTATGACAAGCTTTTTTGTCGTCTTCTGCCAAACAATTTGTCGTTTTGTCATGTATTATTGATGACGCGTTCCAATTCATTAATATTTTTAAACTTTTTTTTTGTTCATCTCATTAATATTCTTAAACTCAATCTAAAACTTCCTTACTAATTTGTTCACTCAAATTAAACTTTTTTTGTCAATCGAAAAAATCTCAGACATGATTTACGTATATAATATCCGTCGAATAGAAATTAGAATTAGTTTCGTTGTGCGAGTTAATATATAAGTAAATTTTAGTTGTGAAAAATATGCATATACCGACATGAATTAGAACCTAGATATGTATATCCGTAAAATAGAAATTTGGTTGTGAATTTTTTTATTTGATATCAAACTATCACATTCGGTTAATGCATTCTATAATATGATTTACAAATGATTATAAATAGGGTTATCAAAGTGGACTGCCCCGCCTACTTAATTTGTTCTGCAGTGTACTAAAATATTTTTTGGACTAACCTGCAAAAAACTATAATTTTGAAAGCACCAACTGTAATCCGCAATGTTTAATGATTGTGGGTTTTGTGGTCGGTTCATGAACTCTAACAAAATAAATTTTATTGTGTCTAACACAAAAGTAATCAAATATTTTATCAAATTTAGTTTTGATATATGCTCAATCAATATAACAAACTCTTGTTAATAATCAAAGAAAGTTTCATTTATTTAGTAAAGTGACTATAACATCAAATTTTAAAATTAAAAACTAATATTTTGATTTGCAATATCCGTTTTTGTGAGTATTTAACAATTAGAGTCATAACCCGCCCCATGATAAAGCCGTTCATTTCTAATCCAATGTCATTAGCCCGAATTAACATTCTTAATTATATAATACAATTTAGTTATAAATAATAAATGGAATAGATTTACTTAGTAGACTATTTTTGGAAATAAATAATATAATATATCGATTAACATTATAATATAAGCCATAAAAAGTACTTTTAAAACACATTTCGATTTACTTGTTATTTTTCAAAAAAATAATTGAATTAATTTTTGATTAAAATACAAAATAATTATAAAAATACAAATGAAAAATATTGCAAAATCTTGAATATGTTTTTTTAATATATATGGATATATTATTATTTATAAGAATAGAATATATTTTAATACCTTAATAAACAAAAAAAACCAAATACAATCTTGAATGCATGTTGAAGGAAAAAACAAATTTTCATCTTCTCTTCGATAACTTTGGTCTTTTAAAGACAATTATATCATTTCTTATTTTAATTTTTTTTTTGTAATAACATTTCATGTAATAACTTAAAAAAAAAATTATATTTTAAATAACCTCTTAAATAATAATATAGATATACACATACATTTATTATTAGACTACTTGGTTGAACCCGTTACGTTTGGTTATTAAAGCTGGTTTAGTTATATGGTTATCCACTTGTGTATTGTGTATATAAGCTAAAGTGTAACTAATTATACAGATTAGCAAAATCTATATATATAAATTTAGGTTTTCTCTATTCTTATTAAGACACCTCATCTTCCACATCATTGCCACATCATTTTGATATTTAATTTTCATAATTTAATTAGTTAAAATTTTGATATATATTAACTATACATTTTATTAAATTATGCAAGGAATTTGAAAGGTCATTTTCATATTTATATCATAAAAACTTAAAAAAATCAACAAAATTTATTAAAAGAATAATAGATTTAAAATTTTAGTTTTACTAATATATTACACACTTTATTATAGTTACAAGGTTAAAGTTTTATATCGAAAACATGTTTACTGAATGGATATTATTTGATCCAAACTAATAGTATACAATATATACAATATTAATTTAACATATATCATCAACATGTATGCCACATCATTTTGATATTTAATTTTCATAATTTAATTAGTTTGGAATACTAATATATTAGTTTATTTAAAGAATAATAGATTTAAAATTTTAGTTTTACTAATATATTACACACTTTATTATAGTTAAAAGGTTAAAGTTTTATATCGAAAACAATTTTACTGAATGGATATTATTTGATCCAAACTAATAATATACAATATATACAATATTAATTTAACATATCACAAATCTATAGAGATTTTTTTTTTAAAAAAAAAATCGAATATCTAATAAATAAAAAGTAAATTTATTATCGTTTAATAATGCATATTATAGTAACTTTGTTAAATAAATTATATATAAGACAATCGAGTTTAAAAAAAGTACATAATTTAAAATAATAAAAATGAAACGTTCAGTAATTTAGATATTTGGATAACATGATTGAAGTGATTGACTATCACTTACATTTTCATTTTAATGGAGGTGGAAATAAGAGAAACAATTAGTTAAGTTTCAAATAAGATATTAGGCTTACAATCTACAAGCAATGGTTTATTTTACTATAAAAAAAGTTCTCATAAATAAATTAAACTGTTATAAATTTTAAAAAACAAAAACTCGCGGGTCATACACTTTTTCTTATATAAAATTGAATCTCACATGGCGTACCCCTTATCAATAGCCTTATGTGTTGACTAAATTTTCATTATTATTGTAATTAAATTCATTATTTTATCAAAATACATAATATAACACATTGTCTTGAATGAGCAAACTTTAAAACGGTTAAATCTGAATTTGTGTGACATGCAATCCATGAATATATTTAAAATCAACAAAAATTGATCAGTTGTTAATTCTATTATTGTTGTAATGGGCTTACTTCTTATAAATAGTCTTATGTGTTGGCTAAATTTTTATCTTTCTCTCCAGTTTTATATGGAAATCGTTTTCAAAAACCCAAGTAAATGTAAATATATTCCTTTTTAAAAACCCAACTAATTGTATAAAATTGATCACCAAAAAAAGTTAAAAATGCGTACCATCCAATAAATAAACACATAGATGATCATAAATTAAATAAAAACAAAAAAACAAAAAAACAAATACACATATATCTTAAGCTGATAGAGATAATTAAATTAACTATGAGACCAAGTAAAATAAAATACCATTATATTAAAAAAATTGTTTACCACGTCCGTGCGGATCACACCATTTGTGATTGAAATTGAAAGTGAAATCTCACCGGGGATGAGGGAAGATATCGGGGAAGACGAGGATTTTAGAAGACTGGGTAATGTTTTTTTACAGGATAATCCTATTCACAAGAAGTCTCTCTCTTTCTCTCTCTCTAAATGTTTACATCGACGCTCGACCCTATATTTCTTATACTTTTCCAAATTGGTCTATATTATCTCAAATGTTCTCATTAACCCATACATCTACGATGATTTTGATAGTAAAATAGTGATAGAAATTAAATCATTTTTCAAATAAAATTAGATTCATTTTGTAGTCACCAACACTGTATCATCGAATGAATAATAGTAAATTATGAACATTTTATTAGTATTCAGTTTTTGGTAAAAATAAATAAAAATACAGGGACCTATTTTGAAGTATTTTTTTTAATAAGTTCGGAGATTTCTAAATTCACAAAACTAACTTTCATTTTATTAGTATTCGAAATAACTTTCGGAATATACAAAACTAACCCAATTTCGAAGTATTTATTTTATTAGTATTCAATTGAATTAAAAAATATACAATTCCCTAAACTTTAAAATGACAAAAATTTAACTTTTAAAAACTAACTAATTGAATAAATAGTCAAACAAAAGAAAAAAAATCAAATTGTAGATCACCCACTAAACAAATACATAAATAAACATAAAATTAAACAAATCCATTAACAATCATATTAATAAAACTAAAATAATATTATACAAAATTTCACGTCGGATCACACACTAGTAAATAATAGACTTTCTTTCATCATCTTTTTCCTTAAAAATCTCTTCAATTGATCTTCAAACTTTTTTCATTCAGATTTAATATTTATTTGTGAATATTAAACATACGTGCATACTATATAGTTGTACTGCCTAAAGATATAAATAAGTACACATTCGTTTATAGCGATGAAATTGAGAACGCAAATACGGGGGAATAAAAGAGGGTAGGTAGGGTCAGAATCTTGATCCCGGATTGAGACAAGTTCCTAATTATCCATGTCGCAATTATTATTTATTTTTATTTATTTTGATACAAATCATGGTGCAATGCCAATTAATTGTTTCACTATTTAACTTTGGGTTTTCTGCAAAACAAAATGTCACTTCGTTCTAATTTGTAAAAAAACCCATTACCACAGAAAAATATAGATCAATTCCTCATCCGACAATCAAACCGCAATATAATTTTCGATTGTGTATATTGATTACCAAAACTACGTCGTTTTTTTGCAAAATAATTGAGAAAAATTATACAAAATGGTGGTTTGAACCCTGCACTTCACAAATATAACACATGACCCTAACAACAGGAAACGAAGTTAATTGCAAATATTCAAACATATATATATTTATAAATACCTGAAAAATACAAAAAACCAAAAAACCCGAAAACTCGACCACAAAGTTATTAAACCGAAGTAAAATTCCCAAACCGAACCCGAACCGAAAAACTGAAAAACCCCGAAAATCCCAAAAACCCCGACCACAAAGTTATTAAACCGAAGCAAAATTCCCAAACCGAACCGAAACGAAAATCCCAAAAATCCTGAAAACCCAAAAAACCCAACCACAAAGTTATTAAACAGAAGCAAAATTCCCGAACCGAAGCAAAATTCCCGAACCGAACCGAATCCGAACCGAAAACTCGAAAATCCCGAAATTCATCAATGACGGGTTTTTCGGCTCGGGTTTGGTTCGGTTTTCGAGGTTTCGGATTTCAGGGGTTTTTGGGTATTTATAAATATATATGTTTGAAGTTTTGCAATTAACTTCGGGGGTTTCAGAGTTTTCGGTTCGGGTTCGATTCGGTTCAGGAATTTTGCTTCGAGAATTTTGCTTTGGTTTAATAACTTTGTGGTCGGGATTTTTGGATTTTTGGATTTTACGGGTTTTCGGGGTGGGGTTTTCGGTTCTGATTCGGTTCGGGAATTTTGCTTCGGTTTAATAACTTCGTGGTCGGGATTTCGAGTTTTTCTGATTTTTTGGATTTTTGGGGTTTTCGGTGTTTTTCGGGTATTTATAAATATATATGTTTGAAGTTTTGCAATTAATTTCATTGGCATAGTTGATAGGGTGCATGTGTTATATTTGTAAGGTGCAGGGTTCAAACTATCATTTTACATAATTTTCCTCAATTATTTTATCGACGTTGTTTTGATAATCAATATATGGTCTTATACGGTCTTAAAAATCTATACACGACCAAGGGTTATATTGTGGTTTGACTATCGGGTGAGGAGTTGACCTGTATTTTTCTGCGGTGATATCGGAACCAGGTGACCGATTTTTTTGCAGATAACCTTTTTTTTTTTTTTTTTTTTTTTTGCAGAAAACCCAATTAATATTTGATTAGTATATTTGTCAATAGAAAAATATTTGATTAGTATCTGCAAACAATCAAAGCAAATATTTTATTTATTGGGCCGAACTTTATAATTGGGCCGAGACTTGTCGGAACAGTGACGCCGCCTCACCATAAATAATAGCGAAAATCTAAATAAAAGCGAAAATCTAAAATCAGAAGAAGCAAATCTCGGGCGATTCCTTTTGATTTTTTTATTTATTTTAATTTCGGCTGGTTGTAGTTTAGATTTGGTCTTAGAGATTTTGATTACCACAAAGCACGAAGACTTGTCGGAGCTTTTAAGCGATTGTAGGGTCGCCATGGAAAATTTGGGGCAGCGGATCTTAGAAGCTCAAGAAACACAATCTCCGAACTCAGGAATAGAAATCCCAATTGATCTCCTCATGGATTTCTTTTCTCGAGTTCCGGCAACGACTACAGCAAGGTGTCGTTGCGTATCCAAATTATGGGAATCCATAATTGGCCGTCCGGATTTTACCGAGTTGTTCTTGACTATGTCTTGGGCTCGTCCACGCCTGCTCTTGTTCACCCTCCAAGCTCAGGACAATATATTTTTCTTCTCTTCACCTCAGCCTCAGAACCCAGATGACAAACTCTTCTCTTGTACCCACTCGTTATCATGTTCATCATACACATTCTCCCAGAGATTTTGCATGTAAGATTGGTTCTCCTCTTGGTGGATTCATCTGTCGTCTAGATAAGGGAAAACTAGGTGATATCGTAGTTATCTGTAACCCCGTCACGGGAGAGTCCGTATCCTTACCCAAAGTGGAGTCGAAGAGTATTAATGTTCAGACAAGACCTTATCTAGGATATGATCCGATCCACAAACAGTTCAAAGTATTCCATTGTAGCCTAGATATGTCCGATGATCATCGAATTATGACATTGGAGAATGGAAACCATTTGTGGAGAGCAATCCAATGCATCAAACCCCATTATCCTAAATCTAATGGAATATGCATAGATGGTGTTTTGTATTATACAGCTGGGGTTGATCCTAAAATAAGGGTCACCATGATAGTCTGCTTTGATATTAGGTCCGAGAAGTTTAGCTTTATCAAGCTAGATAAAGGCTCATTTATGACTTCTTCTTGTACTCTAATCAACTACAAGGGTAAATTAGGTGCGCTTCAGCTTACATTGTCGTCTCCGAAATGTCTTGAGTTCTGGCTTCTGGAAGATGCTGGGAAATGTAGATGGTCCAAAAATATCTACACATTTCCTTCTTTTGCGAACAACTTTGTTAACCGTACCGGGTTAGTCATTGTTGGGATGACTGATAGTGGTGAAGTTGTGTTCTCGCCGTACGTTATAACAGACCCATTTTACATTTATTACTACAACCTCAGGAGCAACGGTTTCACAAGAGTTCAAATCCAAGGTTTTGAGTTGTTTAAGCTTAAGAGGGTTTACGTTTCTCTAGACTATTTTGAGAATTTGAAATTTATGTAAGTGTTCAACTCTTGTTTTTTTAAAGCTTTGTCTAGTTTAGTATTTCGCTTGATTAGTGTATATTCCATTTTTTTGTTCTAAGGACTGAGTATGACAAATGAGTCAACAAATTTTCTCCAAGGGAGGCTATTTCAACTCCAGTATGCCAATGAAGCAAGGTAACTTTTCTTTAAAGTTTCCCTAGAAAATAGATAGTGTCATATTAGATAAAAGTTGAAGAAAAGGGTTTTTCCGTGGAAAACGATTTATTAGGGGTTTTCTTTGATTGGTTTGCAAAACTTGGAGGGCTCTCATGGTCAAATCCAACAACTAGGAGACGACTTACTATATCTGGTCTAACTTATAGATTTTGTTATACAATTCATTAAATGCTTTAGAGCATGTTCAATGGGGGTTCTAAATAGAAGAGTTCTAAAAAATTATAATGATATATAATTGATAAATATTGGAGAGGTTCTAAAAAGAAGAGAGAAGGGTTATAAAGTTAGAACTTTTAGATACATATTCTAAAAATTAACATACAAAATGTTGGGGTTCTAAAAGGTGAGGTTTTAAAAATTTTAGATACCCATTTTTAGAACCTCACCATTGGACATGCTCTTAGAAATGTCACATGGTTAAAGTTCTCCATTAATTTCCCAGCTTGATAACATTGTTTGAGTCAACCAGCTGCTGTGTTTTGTGGCCATTATGTATGAGTTTGTCACAAATCTAACTTGGTTGAAATGAAAGAGACAAATAGCAATACACGACATCTTTGTTCTATAATGAGTTTGTCACAAATCACTATATTTTTTTAATGTTTTTTTCTAATTTTTATTTATGATTTAATATTTTTGATTTTCCAAATGGATCAAAGATTTAACACGTGTCTGATAATTTTATTATAAGCAGATCCTAAAAGTCAGTACATATTCAACACGTGTCTAAATCAGCTGTTCCTATCTTCAGACCAAGGATTGTCTCTGTGTCCATACATAAACAAATATCTCCATGTATTAAAAACAAATCGAATCATACATTTTTTCCACTAAAAAATACTATTTTATTTTATATCCACTTCATATCAGTCATGCTGAGATCCATTCTGAATATGATTTTGAATATTCATATTTGGTGGTGATTTGTGAAAATGACTCTTTAGAAAATTGATTATCTCACTAATTAAAGTTTAGCTGCAAACAATCTGATAATTGATCAAAATAGAATTTTTTGAAAATTTTCTGACCAAACTAGCACCTTAATAAAAAAATTAAATTTTTAGCATTCATTAAAAAGATAAAAGACAACTTTGTCCAAAACAATTTAGATTTTGATTTCTATCAATTTTCAGAAATTAATCATCCCGTCGGTCTTCATCGATCATTATCGACGATTTCATCGCCAGCGATCAATCAGGTTATCGTCGGAGATTGTGTTGCCGGAATCCTGAGCCGTCGTCACGCCTCAGTATCGTCACTTCAAAGCTTTTTTGCCCCGACGCTCATGGCGGCCTCGTCGTACCGGCGATCCAACGGTTATTTGAATTAGGATCCAACAGTCTCTTCTTCTCCTCCTCATCCCTCACGCCTCTCTTCTCCACTGTATCTCATCGAGATCTCCGCCTTCGACCATCTCTCTCCCTTATCTCCCATCTCACCCCGTTCAATTGACGGCGATTGCGATGTACTTTGCTTCATCGCTGCCAATACCACGGTTCCTTCTCTCTCCCTTCTTGTTTTTCTGTAATTTGTTTATAAAATTCATGCGAATGTTTTTTTAGATTTTGATTTGAGTTTGGATTTGGTTATCCACTTAAGTTACAAAATTTAGCTTCAAATTTCGTTTCTTGTCAAACACAATAAATCGATTCCTCTGTAGATTTATATGTTTTTAAAGATGGGTTTGAGGAATCGAATTAAGATTTAGTTAGATTTACCATTTGAAGTTCTACCAATTCTCTGGATTTGCTACTATACAAATTACAAGTTTCACCGGTGGAATAGTACTTATTTTGAGTTGGTTGAAATTGAAAGAGTCTCTTGCTCTGTAAAAACTGAGACTTTGGGGAATTATTACAAATTTAATTGCTCGGGCATGTGGCACAGACTGCATTGGAGTTGTTGAGGGAGAACAAATGTCATTATCACATACTTTGGATCGCTATGCGCATATAACACTGCAAGAATCAATCACCATGTCTCTTGAAATGGACTTACCTGTCATTAGTATGAACAATCCCTACCTTGTTTTAGTTCTTCTTTGATTCTTTTCATATTTCCTAGAGACTAGAGTAAAAGTTTTGACCTTCGACATGGTGATTGATTCTTGCAGTGTTATATGCGCATAGCGATCCAAAGTATGTGATGAAAGGAGTCAAGCACGGTGCCTGCGACTATCTGCTCAAACCGGTTCGAATTGAGGAGCTCAAGAACATATGGCAACACATGGTGAGAAATAGCAAGTTTAAGAAGGTTCTGGTGCTTCATTTATGCACGAAAATCAACATTTAATATAGTCTTTTATAGTTTTTCTGTTTCTTGTTCATTTAGAAAGGCTTTCCTAAATACGTTATATATGTTCCTAAATGTTTCCTAAATACGTAGAATGTTGATTTATGAAGGCTTTCCTAAATACGTTATATATGTTCCTAAATGGTTCATAAATACGTTTAATTTTCGTAAAAGATCATTTTTCATCATTTGTATCTTTATTTCTTTGTGTAGGCAAACAACAACACATGTTCTGATGCTTCATTTACGCATGAAAATACGTATTTCGGAAGATATATAACGTATTTCGAAAAATCTTCCTAAATGATACAAATGATGAAAAATACAATGGATAGAGCAAAATACAAATGATGAAAACTGATATTTTCTTGGAAATAAAACGTATTTCGGAAGATAAATAACGTATTTCAGAAAATCTTCCTAAATGATACAAAATTACAAATGATGAAAACTGATCCTTTCTTACAAATGAAACGTATTTCGGAAGATATATAACATATTTCGAAAAATCTTCCTAAATGATACAAATGATGAAAAATACAATGGATAGAGAAAGATACAAATGATGAAAACTGATCATTTTTTGGAAATGAAACGTATTTCAGAAGATATATAACGTATTTCAGAAAATCTTCCTAAATGATACAAAATTATAAATGATGAAAATGATCATTTCTTGGAAATGAAACGTATTTCGGAAGATATATAACGTATTTCGGAAAATATTTCTAAATGATACAAATGATGAAAATGATCCTTTCTTGAAAAGAAACGTATTTCGGAAGATATATAACTTATTTCAGAAAATCTTCCTAAATGATACAAAATTACAAATGATGAAAACTGATCATTTATTGGAAATGATACGTATTTCGGAAAATCTTCCTAAATGATACAAATGATGAAAATGATCTTTTCTTGGAAAGAAACGTATAAATCTTCCTAAATGATACAGGCGTGGCAAACGGAAAATCTTCCTAAATGATACAGGCGTGGCAACCCGCTTTTCACCCCAAGATTTAGTCACAAGATTATTTGCCAGCATATTAAAACACCATACACTTATAAATCTCTCTCTGTTTCGATCACAGCCTTGAAGATAAACCTTAAGAAAAAAAATGGCAATAACCTCATTGTTATTAATTGGAACCGAGTCATGGATGAGATTTCCAACTGTCTCTAATTTGGCTTTCAAAGCAGCATAAGCATCACGAACTGCCTCCTCTCTCTCGGCAGCGTCTTGTTTTTCTCTGTTTGCTGAATCAACTAAGTAGCATCACCACTAGACTATTCCACAGAAACAAAATAAAAACTTGTTACTATCCATCAATTTCAGTCAAATGAACTAAATTCATTCCCCAGCTATGGTATTCACACTAATACGATATCAAACACCATTATTGGTAGAGAACTAACATCAGTATATGATATGCGAGACATGGTTAGTAAGTATTCAAATAATATCAGATCCTAAGTAAAAGCACAATGAATCTCAAAGAAGGTTCCCATAACTTATTAGTAATATTATAAACTAACAATTTTTAGCTTGGCCACTTCCTTGTTCAGCTTGTTGAACTCTTTTAGGAAATTATCTACTTCATATTGATATGAACACACAGAAATTGCTCAATTTGTAAGGAGAGAAACGATGCGAGTAAAAGGATCTATAAAAGGGGATACTTACGCTGACACCATTCTTTGTCGAGAATAATGATCTCATCAACGACTTCAACGCTGGCAAATCGCCAAAGAATCGCAGGTGGTACGCGATCCACTCTCTCACTTGCTGAGGGCTAAGGTTTATGTAGAGAGACGAGCCGCAATAGAGATAATCGTACTTTTTGAGGCGAGATGTGGAATTATAGAGCTCAAAATCGACAGAGTTTGGGGATTGGGATCGAATTGGTGAGATTCTGGTCTGGATCTCCGGTGGTGGCGTGAATAATGATCTTAGTTTTGTTTTATTAAAAAAGAAGGGTAGTTTAGTCAATTTTCTTTTTAATGAATGTTAACTTTGTGACTTTCACTTTGGATGCTAAATTATTGAACTTTAATTTTTTGGTGCTATTTTGTCGAATTGCCCATGTTTCTATTCAATCAGTATTTATCCCACCTAAGATCACCATATATAAACCGTCCAATTAACATTTGACAATGGAGATACAATTTAGTTAGTGAAGTGGATGATTGCTTTAAGGGACTATAAAAAGCCGGCGTCGACGCCGGAGATCATCCAACAAAATCCGATTCTCGCTTTTTCCGGCGCCAGAGTTACAGCGTCTGTAAGAAGCCAACATCAACTTCGTCGAAGCCTCTAATTCCTTCTTCTCATCGATCAAAATCTGACTTTCTCTACACTCTCTGCTACAGAATCCCAAGTCTCCTCTGTTTTCACCAAAAAATAAAATAAAAGAACAATTGAGAATCAAAAAACAAATCTTTATAATCTGATCAATCATGAAAATGTTAGAGAAAAGTTGGTACCTGTACATGTAAACATCTTTGTCTTGACGGAGCTGTTTCATACAGAGATGACATGTTTTGAGGAAACAGAGCTCCGAGATGTTTGGATTGGATCGGTTTGGTCTCAGTGAAGACTTGATCACTATGTTGTTTAGTTTTTCTTTTGAATCTGTTGTCACAAGTTGCAATCCAACAGAGATTTTAGTCATTCTGTCTATCTCTAGGAATTGAAAAATCTAAGTACAGAGAGAGAGAGAGAGAGATGAAGTGAAAGATGTTCCACAAAGGAGGATTTGGGAATATATAAAAGAGGAATTTTCATTTTACTGTTTCTGGAGTGATGTGTTTATTTATTTCTCAATTAAATTGTGGGATTTGATCCCATTTTCTTGTCGGAAATTACTACCTTTACTATCCATGTTTTTTCTTAAATAACAAATAAAAATACAATATGTTCTCCATAAATATATTTCAACTAATTAGCAAATAACACTAAACTCCAATCCAATTAATTAAAAAATAAGCTGAAATCCAATATTATATTGTTGTTAACAAACACTTTGCCATTCTAGGTGTAGTTACAATCTTGAAAAACCAAAGGTTTGTAGGCCAGTGGTAGCAGCGAATTCGTTGGCGTGGATATGTGCCCCGTTCTCTGGTTTCGAATCTCCTTGGCTACCCATCCACGTTTAAATCAGCATATTGCTCTCGTGAACCCCGAAATTGAGCCGCCAGAGATTAGTCTGGACCTAAAAAACCTAGGATCACTGGTTTATCAAAAAAAAAAAAGTGTATTTGAAAATACTTTTTGTTATTTTCAATTTATTTGTATTATATCCAAAATTCCAGAATAATTTATCTTTTTCACCTTCACTAATGTTTTTTTTTTAAATAGTTTTAACACGAATACTAAAACCCAAAAAATTGACATGGTAATTCCAAGAAAACGTGTTTTGTGAGTCTTACATCGCCAGCCGTGAGCGTTGGTAAATGGTAACTAGTAACTTCTGACTGAGCACTAAAATAATAGCATATTTAAATTTGTCACGTTTCACATGCTTTTATTTTCATAACATCATATACATAAACAATTAAACATAACATGTCATCTATCACTTCATTACAATAATTGAGATTTTTCAGTATCCATCCTGTATCACTTCTGTTCAACTTTTTTTATACACTAACATATTTTTTTTTTAATTTCAACAACCTAACAGATTTTAAATTATACTCAAAAAGTGTCGTTTTAAGTATAATACTCAAAAAGCGTCATTAGGAACTTGATGCGGAGACATCTACTAACTTTTTCCTGAGGCCTTTTAAGACTAAATGTTGGGTTCAAGTCATCGCAGTGGTTTCGATCTTTAGTTCTTCTCTTACGAAAAGGTAGCTGATCTTAAGTATGTTGTAATTTTGGCTGTTCTGCGAGTGTATGCATATAAGAGTTATTGGTATTCTTTGGAGTTTTCCCACTCGAAGGTCAAGGTATCTATACTTTGTGCCTAATTCTTTTTGATTACATTGTTTTTTTGGAGCGGCTGTGATGACCTTGTTGCTCAGCTTCAGAGTCTTCAGTTTCTTTTGGTTTAGTCGTAGGATTGTGACTTGTGAGTTAACATATATTAGCTAAATTACTAATGTTGTATTTGTTATTCTCTTTTTCACAAAGACTGTGATTATATAACTTTTTCATACATTTGTTTTTTCTTTGTATTCACACATATTAAAAAGAATAGATTTTTTATTTTACATTAATATATTAAATAAATTTTATTTTAGTGTTAAAAATGGATTTTTGTTTAAAATTTGTATTAAAAATGCAAAATGACAACTTTTTATGAATCAAATGTAAAATATTAAAATGACACTTTATAAAACGAAGAGAATCAGATTTAAAAAATATTAATTGTTTTTAAGTTCGTTGTTATAATGTTTTTTTTGTATAGGAAGCTGGTTGTTATAACTTATAACGCACAACATGATCTTTTTATGAACCAATTTCTAATCAAGAATAAAAACCCGCAATAATTCTACTATATTATAGGGCTAGGCAAATTATTCGTTAGATTCGCTTCGATCCGGTATTCGTCTCGATTTGATCCGAAAAATCCGGATATCCGTAAAGATTCGTAGCAAAGCAAATACTAAAATATAATATCCGTCTAAAACAAAGCAAATCACAAATACTAATTTTAAGAAAATCGGATATCCGCTTCGATCCGTAAATCATATATATATATATACATAATATATTATAAATTTATAATGTTTATTTATATTTTCTGTATCTCTTTAATAAATAAAAATATAAAAAGAAAATATGCATGATAAAAATATATAAATTATATACTAATTAATAAAATATTAATAAAAATGTTTATACTGGAGTTTAAGTGAATATATTAATTTTTTGTATGTTTATTTTATCCATCATTCTTTATATACGAAAAAAACTAGATGATTTCAATTTTTTTTCTCTTGTTAGTTCATATTAAATAAAAATGCACCAAAAACTTTTTTTTTTAGTTTTTATTTGTATTGAATGGAGCGCAATAGATATCCGCAAATATCCGTAAGTTTTCCGGATATCCAGAAATACGGATATCCGTATTTTTCCGGAGCAAAACAAATCACAAAATTAGATATTCGGTAAAAACAGAACAAATCACAAATAGTAAAATTTTCCGACATATCCGCTCCGTGCCCACCTCTATATTATACTATTGAGACTTTAAGCGATAAATTTTGAGTAATGATTACAACTTGACAAGTCACATAATCTTTCTCTCCTACCAAGAGCTTATGCATAAGCACTAGAATCAGAGACGAGCTATGTCTGTGTATAGCCAAAAAATTGGTGTTTTTATTTTTTTTATACAAGGAAATGAAAGTATTCAGACAAGCTTTAGGAAGAAAAAGAAGAAGACAGTTTTACTTACAAGTAAAGCTGAATTAGCTCATCACTTACTACAGATGGAGTGAGAACACCAAGATCAGTGAAGAGCAGAGTCAAGTACTGAGGAGGAGTGTAGTCTCTCGCAGATCTTTCTATCTCAACCTTAGGAGGAACAGGAACATCGAAATCAATAGGTCGCAAGGCCGGTTCTAAGTCCTTTTGATCCAACGGGTAGAGGCGTGCAAACTGCAAGATAACAATAAATTAGATGATGAACCACAGTGTTTCTGCAACCACATTGAAAAGGTTAAAGTTTTGAGTGTTTACCTTGTAACTCTCTGCAGCAACATAGACTGGTTTGTTCATACTGTGTGCAACAAGGGCGATTTGATAAGTACCCATCATGTTAATTACCCCGCCACTTTCAACTACTCCGTCAGCTCCAACAAACACCATGTCTACTTCGTCCATGCTATAGGCCACAGCTGAATCAATCAGAAGCTTCACTGGAACATCAAGCTTTGCAAGCTCGTTAGCTAGCAGTACTCCTGTTTTATCTGGCCTACCCTCTGGGTTTTGTTTCCATGAGTGCAACGGAAATGTGCGATTGTTGGTTAGGAAAATCAAAATGAGATAACCGGAAAACGACAGAACAGATCGATCTCAAAGTTTAAAGAAAAGGCACCTGTGCACAAAACTCGAAAGAGTTTCTTGTTTTGAGCTGCTGTCTTTAGTATTTCGTATACAACTCTGGAGAATCCATGGACAAGTATAGTACACCCATCAAATATGAAATCTTGACTAAGCATTGCAATTATCTTTCGGGCCTGCAAAAGAAATGCATTACCGTTCAAACTCTTCTTCTACTTACTAATATATCTATATATGTATGCAATTTCCATTCTAAGAAAACAACTGACCTTGCAAGATATTTCTCCAAACTTCTCAGCACGCTCAAGCACGCGGGATTTTGCTGAGTTGAAGTCCTCAAATTCTAAGGCAGATGTTCGAGTCACGTAACGCATGAATAGATCACATCCTGCTGTTAAGGATATAGAGGTTGTGTCCCAGGACTGAAAAGTGAAGGCAATCTTACATTTTTAGAGTTCTACATGAAAATTATTCAAAGCTACAAGTTGAGCATGACTCAGATTATATAGTATCTGATACTATGGATTAACAAATTCACTAATCGCTCATCTCCGAAGAGAAGTATAGCGCCACGGACAAAGTAAATTACAACCAGAAGCACACCATCAAAATACCCAAACAGATAAAAATTTCGAGCTATCTTGCCCTTAAGAACCGCCAGAGAGTGTTAACGATAACAAAACTCGCAGAATGCAATGCCAAGAAGACCTAACGACGCCACAGGTTCTCATACAGGTTCAGTCCAATGTCACGATCACATCAACCATTTATACGTCCCAAGCTAAACCTATGCTATCGTCAGTGAATGAAGCAAAATACTCAATGCTAAGTTGCAAACTAATAGCATATTCGTGAAAGATTAAAGCAAAGGCTGAATAAGCAATAACAACAGCGAGTAATTCAAAAATCGAACCCAAATTCCCAGACAAAGAAGAAAGACGCTTACTTTCAAGGTATCAGAAGCTTTCTTGAGCTCGATTTCGAGTTCCATCATAGTAGTCGCTTCGCTAGCCCTAATAACAGCCGCAAGTGCACGAATCGCCGCAACAGCCTCGGCCAAATCGGGCTGCTGCCTCCAATTGTTAAATTCCTCAATCACGCTAAAGGGTCTTCCCGCGACGGGAGAAACCGAGTACTCCTTGTCGGGATAGCAACGAACGGCGGCTTGCGCCTGTTCCAGCCAATCGCTGGTCACGATTCCATGGTGCGCCGCTCGGGTTTGGTAGTAAGCCGAAATAGGATTGGGGTTAGGGTTTTCATCCGCCATTGAAGCAGAAGGTGGAGGAGGAGAATCAATCGACGGAGTTAGAGAGATGGGTTTGTTGTTCTGATGTTTATCGAGGATGAACGAAGCCGATCTTCTCCACATTTTGTGTGAAATCTTCAAAATCCTAATTTCAAGCGAGAGACTTTGGGGTTTGTGCTTGTAATGACGTTTAACTCTTCTTAAAACATAATTAACAAAAGTAGTATCACCTGGCTCCTCGAATATTTGTATATTTTATTTACTACCCAAAAGTTACAAAATAGTTCAATCTCACCCCAAAAAATATTATCACAATTTACATTTGATAAGACTATGAGCTATGATAATACCCATTATAAAAGAATGATCTACTTGTGGCTCCACCATCATCGTCAAAACATCTTCTCCAAAATCCAAACCATTAATACTCGATTGCTTCTTTTTAACTTCTGCCATTAATCTTCCCGATCCATCCTCAATTGCGTAAACCGATCCATTGTTTACAATCTTATAACAAGATCGTTTAGCATCTCTACTCGATCCCATTACAACTTTGTAAGACGAAGATGAACCTCTTGGCGAAACCTTGAAATTCTTTCTTAGCCGAAACCTTGTCCCGGTTGAGTTATATCCTTCACAGGATTTGAATAATCCCAATTTCTATATACACATAACAATAAGTTAGTCTCATGAAGAGTTTATTAAGAAAAAAATGATTTTCTATTATAATAACGTAACACAAATGATATGTTTATTACCTTTTGACGTAATGTAAACAAGACTTCTCCGTATAAATCCATAAGGTAAACTTCACCGCAACTCTTGGAATTATAATTATCCACTCGATAGATTAAGTTTCCTTTGGAATCAAAAACTGTGCAGCCTTTGCTATGGAACACAAGAGATCTCATCCAAATCGTGAAACTTTCTTGCTCCGTCGTCAAGTACGGCGAACTCATATCTTCAACCGCGCCGGAGTCCACCGGTAATGGTTGAGCAGGGTGAATCTTCACCATGTTCTTCGCCGGGAGAATCCAAATACGGTCGTTGCTAAGTATTTGCATATATTGAAAAGCTTTTTATATTTGGCTCTGATTGATAGTATATGTCATTGATCTTCGTATTTATACTTTCTAGTTATTTGTAATAAGTCGGTCTCTGGCTGAATTAAAAAAGGATATATACGAAGGTCTTACAAAATATATGAAAAATAAAACATTTAACGACGTTAACTATTTTTAATATTATACATACACGTATATATACATGTAGAGGTCGTTGTCACGTGGATAATGTGAGATTCGAATAATAGAGAACTGCACATACGATACAAGTATACAACAGTATTATCGTTTCAATTATTAGTTGAGAGGCTTAGAATTGGTCTTTGGTTTCGGTTCACTGGATTTGCATTGTCGTCGCTGGTAAATGCTGACAATTTCTTGGAATGATGCTGTACAAAAACAGTTATGACTAGCAGATCAATTCTTCAAATATATTATTTATTAGTAATATTTTCAAATATTGGGGTTTAGTTTTTTTTTTTTCATCTATCTTTGCAGATACATTGATTATATATCTTTTATTTTATTCAGAGAAAGCAGTTAATTTGTTTTCCCCCGCAAACGAAAAATTAATAAAATTAGCTGTCACAGAAACGTTTTCAGACGCAAGAGATTGTTTGTTTCTTGATGCCATTCAATATGAGATCACTCTTTATGGGCCTTTACTATCTTTAATAGCATATTGGGCCTTAATATATAGTTTTGATGATATAATCATTACATTATATAAGAATACTAGATTAAGCCCCAAACAAAAATTGGTTTGAAATTTAATTTGAATTTGTTTCATTGGGTTAATATATAAGCAATTTTTAGTTGTGAAATTGATGTTATGTTAATATATATGTACTTATATACATACCAATACAGATTAGAATCTAGATAAGTATATATGTAAAATAGGAATTTAGTTTTGATTTTTTGTTTTGAGATCAAACTATCACTTTTGGATAATGAATTATATAATACTAGATAAGTATTCGCATATATGCGGGTTTGTAATTTAATATTTTATAATCCGTTTAATAAAAATTAAAGACAAAAAAAAAATCAAAATTAGATAACCCGTAAAAATATATAATACATAAATTTAGAAACAAAGTTTAAAATGAGATAAATATATACATTGAAAGAAAAATTTGGTGAAGAGATGTAATAAATAGTTTTGGATACGATTATTGGACTTTTAATTTTTTGCTGTGTAATTGACACAATACCAAATTGTGGTTTATATAGAGGTGAGAAATTATAATTATTTTTCTTTTATAATTAATTTCTTTAATCTAAATGGAAAAACAAAGGAATTTTTTTTTATATATTAATTTTACTTTTTAGAACAAATCTAATTTTTAACTTTTAAATTTTTTTAATAAATTTATCTTTAAATATTAAATTATTAAATTTTCAACTTTGACTTTTCAATATTATTAAGATTTTTTTATTAATCGATTTGAAACTTTTTTAACTTTGATTTTTAGTTATCAATCAAGCGATTAATACGTACTAATATATTTGATTTCTATTAGTCTTGCTTATGTCCATAACGAAGCATAAAATCCTAACATAACGAAACATAATTTCCTCTAACATAATTTTGATAACGTACAACATAATTTAGCTTTTATTTTAGATAACTTACTACATAATTTCGGGTGTAGATAACGAATATATGTGAAGCAAGTGTATATAACGAAGATATTTCATAACATACATCATAATTTCGATTACACAAAAGATTACCTCGGTGTAACTTATGTGTAGCGGATGTATATAACGATGTTTTTTGTCGTAAAATTGAGAAGCTATCAAATTGGCTATATAGAGGTGGGGAATTAGAATTCATTTTGCTTATAGGATTGTATTCATTTTTTTAATTTTCTTAATCAAAATAGAAAATTTTGTATCTCCTTTTTTAAACTTTAACTTTTATCTTTTTTTAAAAAATTTAGATTTTAGGATATTTGTTGGTTTAATTTTTGTTGTTTACTTTTCTTTTTAGGATATCACTTTTTAGGATGTCAATCTATTGTTTATTTATTTTATTATAAATATGAATTTTTGTTTTCATTTTTTTAAAAAGCTTTAAAATAAATTTCCTTAATCTAAAAGCAACTTTTTTTCTTTTTTTTTACTAACTTTACTTTTGGGATTAAGTCTATATTATATTTTTTCTTTTATTGTTCAATAAAAGAAACATTAAGATAAATTTCCTTAATCTAAAAGCAACTTTTATTTTTTATTTTCTTGTGCTAACTTTACTTTTAAAACTAAGTCTAGATTATATTTTTTTCTTTTTCTTGTTAATATTATTTGTCAAAATCTAATAGATTAACTCGACACGTGTCGCGATCTCGCGAGTTACTAACTTTGAAAGATTCAGCTTTATATAATAAGATATCTTACTAATGATTACATATAGGGTTGTCAAAACGGGCTAATCAGCATACTTAATATGTATTACAGTCGACTAAAATATTTTTTGAAATAATTCGCAAAGAATTATAATCTTGAAAGTTTCAATTGTAATATGCATTGTTTAATGACTGTGAGTTATGTGGTCGGCCCGCAAACTCTTGAAAAATTAATTTTCTTATGTCTAACTCTTTATAAAAGTAGTAAAATATTTTTTCAAATTTAGTTTAGATATATAGTCAATTAACAAATTATAGTTAATTTTCAAATAAAATTTCATATTATTTAGTAAAAATGATTATAACATCTATCTTTAAAACTAAAAACTAATATTTTGATTCACGAGATCCGCTTTTGCGAGCATTTAAAAATTAGAGTTCTAACCCGTCCCATGGCAAAACAATTTATGTCCAATCCAGATGTCATTATCATGAATTGACATTTATAATTATATAGTATAATTTAGTTATAAAAATAAATGGAAATATTACAAAATATTGAAAAGTTTAATTAAAAGATTATTTTTAGATATATATATTATAATATGTTGATCAACATTATAATAGGAAACATTTCGATTTAATTATTATTAAAAAATTAAATTGATTTTTGAATAGTTAACAAATTAATTATAAAAATAAAAATATAAAATATTACAAGATTTCAGATATATTTTGTATTTGAATATATATAGATTGATTATTATTTGAAATAATATAATATTTTTTGATATTTTAATAAGTAAAAAATTAAATACATTCTTAAATGCATGTTGAAAGAAAAACAAAATTTATATTCTTTTCAATAATGTTAAAAGATAATTATATTTTTTTCCTTATTTCAATTATCATTTCTTATCTGTAATAGCATACTATGTAATAATATACAAAATAAATTATATTTTTCTAAATAACTCATTAAATAATAATATAGAGATGTATCTGATAGTTCAACAATAGTCTATACTCTAAAGTATAGTTAGTTCAACTAGAAAATTTGTGTGCTGTTCATTGCTATTTTTTTTCTTGTTATAAAAACAAAACTTCCCACCAGTATGAGGCCTGAATAGATGACTTGATTTGTTTATGCTTTGCACCAGGCCTGTTTATAACAGTTTGATATACTTGTAAACCTTTTATGATTTTATCTGATAAATTGTAAAAGAAAATTGATTTTTTGATAGAGCACATGTGTTGTAAAGAATGTTTTATAATCTGTTTATGATTTACACCAAATGTCGTTAGGTCAACTCAAAAAATATTAAAAGTAAAACTTACAGATCACATGATTGAAAAAAGCTTGGGACGAGACTATATAACATGTTATGATCTTGAGTCTAAAGCATATATGGACCTTGGCCTAGAATATCTTAGTCATGAAAAAAAAGTATGTTTTTTTCACAGTTCTGTCACTCTATAGTGTTTACCGATCAGAATCCAAAGATTACTAAAAAAAACAAGTTGAAAATAATATAAGAAAGCAAAGAATAATAAAAATCTAAATGTGTACCGTGTAACACGAAACCAGTACCCTTTAGACAATGGTCTACTTTGAAAAACTAGTCAAGCCTTTTTCCTTCTATAGACATCTAAAAGCTAAGGCCATTTTTTTACAACTCCTCTTACATAACTCTTCTAAAACAATATAACTCCTCCATTAGATGCAGACAACAACTAACTAAAACCCCTAAAACAAACCAACAAAAATAAAAACACAATAGAACAGAAAAAAAAAAAAAAACTCCATGGACATCACAGGAAACCGCAGCACTAAGCTCCATCTCCAAACTCAGCTTCTGTCTACTCCTAATATGGTAAAAGAAGTAATGACTTTTTATGTTCATTGCTCTCTTTTTTGACTTGTTCTTGAAATCTCTCTTTGTTTGTTTGTTTTCAGGAGAAAACTTCAGATGTTGAGCCAAGAATTAGCACAAATCCATTTGCAGAGGACTCACTTATAAACAGAATCAATCTAAAGGAAACTGCAGACTTCATCCAATCACTGCCAATTTCATCAAACCAAAGCAGTAGCAGCAGCGAGATGGTAAATGAAAGGAGACAGAGTTTCTCATCACAAAAGAGCATTGGAGAAGGAAGAAGCAGTGGACAGAGAAGAGTGATGTTAATGGAGTCTCCTTGTACTCCAGGAAGAGGAGTCTTCAGCTTCAGTAGTAGTGTCTCTGGTAGAAGAAGAAACTTCCCTTCTAAATGGATTGACGCCGAGAAATGGGTCACCTCCGGTCATGAATCTCCGGCACATTCCGTCAAAAACAGTCAAATTAGTAATAACTCCCAGTTTGATGGATTTAAGCACCAGGTTTGGTTTCTCAAAAAAAAACAAAAAAAAAATGGAATTGGGAATTTGATAAAGTTCGAATCTTTAAACGAGAATGTGGAATCAGGGAAGTAGTAAACTTAAAATTTCAAGAATGGGTCTTTGGATTTTGCAGGTGGAAGTTGTATACTCAGAGAAATCTAGGGTTACGGAGGAAAAGGTCTCATTATCTCCACCAGATCTTATACTTAAAGGTAAAAAAGAAGAAACCCTTTTGATAGATTCTTAAAAGTCTTGATAATTTTGTTGTTGTTGAAATCGACAGTTAATTTCTGATTCTGTGTTCTGTTAGATAAGTTAGCGAACGATGTGCAACAGATTCTCCCATCAACGGAAGGGTTTATATTCAGAGATTCCGACAAATTTATCCGATACGAGGAAGAAGAAGAAGCTCAAATTCAGCACAGAGACATCGGAACAGAGATGACACCAATCGGAAGTGTAACGACTTCAAGATGTCACACGCCGTTTAAAAGCATGTCTCCGGCGAGACACAACACGCCTTCGAAAATGTCCGGTCCGTTAACAGAAACCAAAAACGTAATAGATATCTCCGAGTTCGCCGACAAGCTACGACTCAGTGGGTCAGCAGCGACTCAGTATTATAACTCGGTTACTAGTCATTGGAACTCGAGGGAAGAAGAAGAAGAAGAGACATCGAAGAGCTTAAGACATTTCGATATGGAAAGTGAATTACGGAGAAGTGTCTCTGAATCTAAACCTGCTTTATGGGATGATGAAGACGACAAGATCAAATTTTGCCAAAGGTATATACAAATTCTTGAAGAAATTAGAAAAAAACTTGAATTGGGTAAATAAAAAATAAGTTTTTTTTTTGTTTTGTAGATATCAAAGAGAAGAAGCCAAAATCCAGGCATGGGTTAATCTCCAAAATGCTAAAGCCGAGGCTCAATCCAGGAAACTCGAGGTATGTGCATACGAATACGTATATTTTGGAGAGATAACCGTATAAAAATACGGATTTTGGTCTGTTCTAACAGATTTGTGGAGCCACCCGCCAACATTAGAGTAATGTCCAAAGTCCTTACACGACTTCATTGACTAGTCTTTGTTACTTTAGAAGCAAAAGTCTTCGAGTTTCTAATTTTTTTTTAAAAATAGATGACATCTACTCTCTTTGTAGTTGTACTTGTAATTTGTGCAAGTCCCATGTGAAAAAATATCAGTGTTTAAAAAAAAAAGAAGTAATTTCCTCTCTTGGGAAATTGTAGAGTGTAGACTTAGATTAAACTATTAATCATATTATTATGTAGATATATAAAAAATCGTGTAGCTATATAATCATACACGTCCAAAATCTATAGTTGAGTAGTAAAGTATTCATTTTTTCAAGACTTAATCAATGTGTGTGGTATTGTATTGTTTTAGGTGAAAATACAGAAGATGAGATCAAATTTGGAGGAGAAATTGATGAAGAGAATGGATACGGTGCACCGGAGAGCGGAGGATTGGAGAGCTACGGCGAGACAGCAACATGCTGAGCAGATGCAGAGAGCGGCGGAGACTGCGAGGAAGCTGACAAACCGCCGTGGCTATTTGGTTGCCGGCCGTAGCTCATGTGGTTGTCTTCCTTGCAATAATAACATGTGTCGCTAACTTAGTAAAAGATAAAATGAAGTAAAAATACAAATAGTCAAAAACAAGAAATTACTGTTTATGTGTTTGAATTATCAATGTTTGTGTAATTTTTACTGTTTTATTCAAAGAAAACTCCAACAGTTTCTTTGGAGTTGGAGGCTATTTCGAATAACAATACCGGTGAATGGAAAAAAAAAAAGAATGCAAGTGTGTGGGTGAGTTGTATATGAAAAAAATAATTTGATAAAAAAAGTATTTGACTAAATTTTTTGAAATAACGGAAACTAGTTTTAACAATTAATTTATGGGATTATAAAATTTCTGAATATAAATCATGATTTTGTGGTAGAAGCGTCCTGAATTTTTCAAGAAAACATTAAATCTTACAACCGCAATAGTGAGATTAGAATTTCAACATGTCATTTAGGCTACCAGTAAACGTTTTGAATTGGTGGATATATATATATATATATATATATATATATATATATTGAAACAAAATTGGTGAATTTAAAACTTGATAAGTGTATATCAAAGATTCTGAAAAAAGAAAAGAAAACAGTAACTAGTGGAAGCTCTTATTGTGTTTCTGTATTTTTATGGAGTTTTGTTCTTGTTGTTTTCTTGTTTAAGTAAATTTGAATTGTTGTTGTCATGCAAAAGTTTAAAATACAGAGAAAATAAGAGACTGACCAAAAACAAACTTTAGCGTCTGGAAGGAGTAGAAGCCTCGCAACAAGTAGTCACAGCTTTTCTTCCTCCCCATACTTTTACAAGACAACACTCCTTCATTTTTTTGTTTTGTTTTTTTCTGTTTGGTTTTATTCGCTCAACTAATTGTAAAAAAACAAAAAAAAAACATTTATTTAGACTCTCTATTTTGTCCTTTCTTTTATTGTAACACTTAAAACTCAAACTCTGACATGTTAAAATTCCAGTCCTATATTTGTGAAATTTGCAATTCAAAAATTATTCTGTACAAATTGTGAAATTAAGACCTGCTTGCTTCTGACCCATTACAAAGATAGTTGGGCCTATTAAAGCCCATTATAAAACGGCGCGTTTCGAATCCATCTAACTTGCTGTTCAAGAAGTGTCTCGGAAAGCTGAAACTAAAAGACGAACAAACTGGTAAAAGCTTCAGTTTCTACGATTCGCAGATCAATCTGGTGGTGTGATTTTCTGATCTCAACAAGTTCTTAATTATTCAATTCCCTTTTCCTTTTGTTTACTGCGTTTCTGGATTCATCAAGATCGCTTATTTTTCTAGGGTTTTGATTCTGTTGTGCAGATACTTAAGGTTTTACAGATCTAAGTCGCGGAAGAAGAAGATGTTTCTCACTAGGTATCTATATCATTTATTCCATATCTACGTTCTTCTGCTTCTGGGTTCACTTCAATTTTCCTCTTTTTTTCTTCAATCGTGGTTTTTTGCTTATGGGTAATTTCCGATTTTGTTGTTCCAAGGACTGAGTATGACAGAGGAGTCAACACTTTTTCTCCTGAAGGCAGGCTGTTCCAAGTCGAGTATGCCATTGAAGCTATCAAGGTATCTTTTCTATTAGTTTTCCTGGAAAATAGATAGTTGCAGCATCGAGAAAAGTTGAAGAAAGGGGTTTTCCTGGAAAATGAGGGGTTTTCTCTAATTTCTTGTAATGCTTAGTGTAGTACATTGGGATATGACTTAGAATGGTATTTTACCTGTGTATGCATAATATCTTGAGGAATTGTTACTACTGAAGCTATCGGGAATAGATGGTAGCATCGAGAAAAGTTGAAGAAAGGTTTCTTCCCTGGAAAACGATTTAGGGGTTTTCTTTGATTGCTTAGACTATTGCACAATTTGGTTCACATTTCCTTGTTTAATCGCTGTAGTTGGGATTTCAAATGTGTAAGGATTATATCTTGCGGCTCTGATGGGTGTGGAATTGTTGCAGCTTGGTTCTACTGCAATTGGAGTAAAGACAAAGGAGGG
Source organism: Eutrema japonicum (assembly GCA_030161315.1). Taxonomy (NCBI): domain Eukaryota; kingdom Viridiplantae; phylum Streptophyta; class Magnoliopsida; order Brassicales; family Brassicaceae; genus Eutrema; species Eutrema japonicum. The sequence goes on along the minus strand of BSQW01000008.1, from coordinate 49,017,482 downwards.
AGTTGTGCTTGCTGTCGAGAAGCGTATCACCTCGCCTTTACTGGTTTAGTTGCTAACATTAAATTCTTTGATTCAAGAAATTGAGTTCTGATGTCGCATTACCCATGGAATCTGAAATTATGGTGAAGTATAAGTTTTATATGCTAGTTATGTTGATATCATACCTTTTTTTTTTGCTCAGGAGCCGAGCAGTGTGGAGAAGATTATGGAAATTGATGACCATATTGGTTGTGCCATGAGTGGTTTAATTGCTGATGCGCGTACACTTGTTGAGCATGCCAGAGTTGAGACTCAGGTGAGGTTTCTGTTTCTCGGTTCTTTTCTTATAGGTTCAAAAGATCTTTTATGTTATTGACTGCTTATTTGCTGTTGTACAGAACCACAGATTCTCGTATGGGGAGCCAATGACTGTAGAGTCCACAACACAAGCGCTGTGTGATTTGGCTTTACGGTTTGGTGAAGGAGATGAAGAATCAATGGTAATAATCAAAACTTGAATCTCTAGTTACTTTCTCATTTCTTGGCTTATTCTATTTGATTGAAAGAAATCATTGATTACCAGAACAAAACCTTGATAGTAGGAAATCCATAATTTTTCTTGACATTTTGACATGAATACCGATTCTCTTTTTTCCCGTCAATGTTACTACAGTCTCGGCCATTCGGAGTATCTCTTCTCATTGCTGGTCATGATGAAAACGGACCGAGCTTGTAAGATCTTATTTACTTAGATGGTTTTGTCTACTGATATGATTCACTCACTCATGAGGAAGTTGGTTTATTTCAGTGTAAACGATTATATCTTGTTACAGGTTCTACACGGATCCGTCAGGAACATTCTGGCAGTGCAATGCGAAGGCAATTGGTTCAGGCTCAGAAGGAGCTGATAGTTCTCTTCAAGAGCAATTCAACAAAGTAGTAACTTGAACTTATTTGAATAGTTTTCTCAGTCAATCACTAAATTGCATCACGTACGTTGCCATTAAAATCTTTCGTTTCATCATTATCTTGTTGCAGGATCTGTCACTTCAAGAAGCTGAGACGATCGCTGTATCGATCCTGAAGCAAGTTATGGAAGAAAAGGTATAAAATTATCAATCTAAAACTTTACAATTTACCCATGTTTTTGATCTCATCTAATTGTTCTGGTCTGTGTAGGTGACTCCAAATAATGTGGATATTGCCAAGGTAGCACCAGCTTATCATCTCTACACTCCACAAGAAGTCGAAGCAGTCATTAGTCGTCTATGAGGAAGATTCTATATTTGGTAATGTATCCATCCGACGTGTGTCTACTTCGGATTTTGAAACCAAGAGACTTTCTTTCACTTTGTCTGTTGGATTGATGGACCAGGTCACATTTTACTCTGTCGTGTAAGAGAATCTTTTGTCTCCCATGTCATTCAATAACCTCTCGGATTTGTGACTCAGAAATTTCCATTCTTATGACTTACGCAAAAAAAAAAAAAATGACTTACGTTTTATATGTTGCTCTGGGCCGGAAGCATGGTAATGGGCCTGGCTTTTGTCCTCACTAGGGGCCCATATGGCCCGAGTAACAAATTTATCATGTCCGAAAATTATCCTACAAATGCAAACTAAAGTTCTTTATCATCAACAAAATCCTGATTTTGCAAACTAAATTTATCATGTCCGAATAAATAATAGCCAATCTATCAGAGGAGTAAATATGTTTAACTAAAATAAAGTCAACAAATCATAATAACAAAAACTGCATATACTTTGGAGCTCTAATCATACTTTTTTATTTTTTGGGTTACCAAAAAGTTTTAGGCCGAAACCTATAATTCTTCAGATCCAGAATCATATAATATTTATTTCGTCCCAAGGTTACTTGAATCATGTAACTTCTAAGTTTTGCTTAAGATAAGATACTTTCAAAGTTAATTAATGATATTTGGTTCTCTGATCATTTTTCACATCAAGAATACAAATAAGTTGGCAAAAAACAGACCATACAATACAATCGTGTCAGATAAACAAAAAGTAAAGTAAAAAATCGTATGTTTTCATATATAAAAATCCAAGTATTATTACGTTACTTTAACTAAGAGAGCTGATGCGTCACTCCCGTCGCCGGTATCCAATCACCGCCATGTAAAAGCGTAGTCACCGTAAACTTGGCTGCCTCCTCCTCCGACATAACCGGTTTATACCCAGCCCATTTAACTCTTTGGGCCACATCCGACCCGGCACCCGTATTCTTATACTCACCGTACACGATACTCGCCGGCGGGTCAACGCCGAAAACCCACGACATCCACCCGGAAGCTCGAACCACCGATCCAATCTCCGTCTCCATAATAACCGTCGTGGAAAAATCCTTCCACGGCCGGCCGAGATACGTCGGAGCGGTCACATTGCCGTTGGCGGAGATGGTGCATCGCTGGATCGACATACCGGAGTTTTGGTTCGGGTCTTTTTTGCCCTGAGCGGTTATCGTGTTGGACTGTCTCGGAAGTGGCTGACGTGGCATGATTTTGCAGTCTTGGAAAACGACGGCGGCGCTCCCGAAGATGAAATCGATTGTTCCGGTGACGTCGCAATTGCGGTAGAATTGGCGGTTGGAGTGAGGGTAGAGAGTGTCTTGATAACCGTCGAAGGAGCATTGGTAATAGACGGAGAAATCGGAACCTGATCGGAATGCCACCGCCTGGTGTTTCGTTGCTCCGGAGGTGTTTATGATTCCGATGTCCTTCATTATGAATCCTTTGCCTTGTATAGCTGCGTGGAAAGTAAACAATTTTTTTTTTATATATAAATTGTATCATGTAGCGACTTCAAAACTATTGAATTGGGAATTTGGGAGATTTTGGGATAGCATAGTGGTGAGATTAACAATAATAACCAAAAATTGGGTGACAATATAGACTAGCCCTGAGCATTCGGGTCTACGGTTCGGGTCGGTTCTCGATTAACCAAAGTTGGAAAAGTTAGGAACCGAATAGGACCCGTAAAAATTTCAGTTCGGGTCTTGTCGGATTCAGATCGGTTTTAGTAATTTGAGAGAAGTCCGATATGGAACCAAAATTATTTTCCGGATCGGTTCGGTTTGGGATTGGACACGAAAAACCCAAATTACCCTAATATAGACAAATCAGTTTACTAAAAAAATCAAAACTAATTGTCAAACATTTTTTCTATTAGAGACTTCAATTATCGAACCTAAAAAAAACTCCATCCGAAAACCGAATTGAGCTTAATACGTCGAATCTGAACCGAACCAGAACTGAATTTCCTTATTTCAACTCTCAACCCTCAAATCTCAAGTCACAAGGCATATCTTATTTGTTCTTTTTCCTAATCAATTCAAATTTTGACCTCTAAAATCCACTAATTTTAAGAAACGCAATGGAAGATAGATAGCTAATGGCTTAGAACTTTCAATTTTCGTCTAACAATTCTCAATTGGTTATAATCAATTTCTGCCGTTCTAAGCCAAGAAAGCAGCAAGGGAGGATGACTTACCAAACGTCGCCGTTTCATAAGTAGGAGTCCCGTCGATGAAGTTCTTGCCGCCGGAAATAATTGTCTTTCCTTTGCCGTCGCCGTAGATCATAACATTCCATTTACTCTTATCCATCACCACATTCTCAACATACGTCCCAGCTTTCACATAAATCGCAAACACCTTCAAACTCTTCTTCGGCACTTTCAACACCGCCGCATTCACCGTCATCACATCGCCGGATCCATCAGCAGCCACCGTCACATCAGGCTTCAAATTCTCCGTCTGTAACAACCTCCGTCGCGCCCATTCCGGAAATCCCCCACTCGGCTGCTGATTCAAAAGCCGTCTTCTTCCGTGAATCGGAATCCCCAGATTGCTTAACGCAGCGAGGATCTTCGACACGATCGCGAGGCTGTTGCTTGTGAACTCTGTGGATCTGCTCATGGCGGATTTCAGATTCTGTGTAATCGTCGAATTCGCGTACTCTGTTTTGTTCTGAGCTAACTCGTCTATCGAATCGAAACACGTCTCGTGATCTGTTACGGTTGCGCTTAGCCAGGTTTTGAGATCGTCGATTTTCGATGAGGTTAGGGTTTTCTTATCTCCGTCGTCGAACGCATCCATGGCGGAAACGGTATCGTTGAGCCGATCTAACGCATCTTCAATTAGATTTCCGCAAACCCTTAACGCCGATTTGATCCTCTCGTCTCCAGTGTCCTTAGATAGCTTCTCCGGTAAATCGGAAATCGAATCGAGCTCGTCGATGATTACTTTCAGCGAGAGCTTAAACAGAATCTCTGGATCTGTTGTGTTGGAAGAAGGAAGCTTTGAGATACTGTAGAAGCAAGATTCAGGGAAACGAGTCACGCTGCAAATGGATTTAAGCGAAGTGGATGGTGATAACTCGTAAGGAGAACTCGGTGTTGACTCGGACGGTTTTTTATTCTTGTTGTGAACGACGGTGGCGACTACGGCGGCGATTATTACCGCGACGAGGATCACGACGGAGACGGATAGTAGAATTAGACGCTTTCTTGTCTTTTTCTTCAAAGCTAAATCTTGAGCTTCGTCTACTTTCCCATATCCTTTGAAGGAATTCACAGAATCCATAATCCTATAAGTGGCATAAAGCAAGCTCCTTTTTAGGTTTCTGGGTTTCTAAAAACTAAGTTTTTTTGGGGGTTTGTTATGGATCTTTTGTTAATGTCAGAGAGACATGTGTTGTTGTCTTTTTTATAAAGTGTGGAAGTGAATGTGAATCTAATTCCATGGTGCTTTCTTGGTGTGTGCAGCAAGTGTGTGGCAGTTGATCAATTTGCATGTGGAGATTCATGATTACGTTGTAATTATTTAACTAATTCAACTTGATTATAAATTATAATCTACTAAACGCGGGACAAATTTATTTATTTATTTATTTTAAATTAAATGATATTTTTAAAAGTTTTCTCAATTTTTTTATAAATGTTATATGATTATATTATATATGACGTTTTTTGCAGAATGAAAATATCATTTAGACAATTATATATTTTATTGATTTTATATCGTGAATTTGATTATTTTAAGTAAAAAGTTTTGAAAGTGAAATATTGTTAAAATATATTTACATTAATTTTATATGAATGTGTTATTTATTTTAAATTAAAAATTATGAAAATGAAATATTGTCCCGATTTTATTAACATCTCTAAAGATAGTAGTAAAAATTTAGAGATCATGTGTTCATTATTTTCTCGTAAAAGTTCATCAAATGTCTCTTATGAACCATATAATAGCTTTACACATATCTTTTTATAATATATATATTAATTTTACAAAGCAAAATAAAAGATTGTCAACCCGGACTAACATGTCTATTTAACCTGCTTTACAATGAACTAAAATATTATTCGAATTAACCCGTAAAAACCTATAATTTTATAATATGTCTAACTAATTATTATATATATATTTGTCAACTCGGACTAACATGTATATTTAATCCGTTTTGCAATGAACTAAAATATTATTCAGATAAATCCGCAAAAATCTACAATCTTGAAAACATAACTCTAATATGCACCGCTTAATGATTATAGGTTTTGTGGTTAGTCAACAAACTCTTAAAAATTATGGATTGATTATTATTTAATAATATCATAATAATTAAAAAACTAAATAGTAAATAACCTATTTAATGAGAAATAAGTATTTTTCATATCAATAATTTTAAAACACAGTTATATCATTTTCTATTTTAATTATATTTTTTATTTATAATGGCATAATATGTAATAACTTATAAAACAAAGTTTATTTTCAAAATATTTTCTTAAATAATATTATAGAGATTAATTTCCATTATAAATTTCAAACAAAAGTATAATCACCATTATGTAACTTTTGTTTGGTCTCCCCAATCAAATGCAACATGTCTTGTAACAATCATAACTGATGATTAAAATTAACATGAAGACACTATTTGGTACACAAAAGGATCTTTAAGGGTAAAAACATAAATATAAATCAAAGTCAACACTTTGATTTCGTAGTAGGATCGGATCGCCCACAGAAAGTGAAAACTCTTCATAATCTAAGTGTCTATTGGTACATTTTTCAAGTATACACATTGGAAAGAAGAAAAATAGACATGAAAATGTATACAAACAAAAAGAAAATCGAAGACAAATGAACATTATCTTGCAACATTGAAATGGCCATGTGCTTGTCTAACAAGTGGCGTCTCAATCTAAATCTCTTGAGGCCTTAAATCCGACAAGTGACAGCACCAAGATTGGGCTTCCGAAACACATGATTCCCGGTTATCTTACTTGATAAATTCAAATCAACCAGTCAAACTGGGTATAGTCTGGTTCTGTATGCCCTGAGACATACCATTATGGGTTGTTTTGTATTGATTTTATTCTCTTCTGGAACTATAAACTATAAATCTCGGTTTGGATTTGGCTTAAATCAGTTTGATGCTATTCCGGTGAGTGATATATTTTGTTGTTTTTTATAACAATGTGACTATGTGAGTGATCTATTTGCATGTGGAGATTCATGATTACTTTGTAACTATTTGATTAATTAACTTGAGTATAATCTCCATTATGTAACTTTTTTTCGTCTTGAACCTAAGAGCTGATCCTAATATTTAGGTGCCGCAATAACATGCCTTGTAACTGAAAGCTTTAAAACAAAAGAAAGATGTTGAAGATAAGTTTCATTTTCTTAATTTGAGAATCCTCTGTTACATCTTTTCATTATTTATACAAGAAGCTTAAAATCCTAGAGGACTCATGAAGCAGGACAGGTGGTGATGCCTAACTCGTTGGTAACAATTGTAGAGCAGCAAACCTATTTTCTGTATTGATGGTTTTGTCTATTTCGATTATACCATAGCTCACATCATCAATGCTGCAGTTTCGTACTCTGCTTTTGTCTGTTGTTGCAAGTGAACGTTGCAGGGGATTTGTTCTTTCTGTTTTGGGATTATTTTCATTCTGACCCAATGCTTTGGTTAATGTCTGAAGTGCTTTGGGCTTCCATACCCGTAAGCCCAATTGCTGATTTGAAGAGATTGTAGGAGACACTCCTTCGGATGGAAGGTTTGCTGCAGTTGCTTCAATAGCCTCCCTCAAACTTTGTGTGGGTGGAATTTCCACACCAAGTTTGATCCGTAGTGAAGTGAAAGCTGCTCATGGTAGGGACTTGGTAAATATGTCAGCAAGCTGAAGATGAGCCGGAATGTGTTTGACGATAAGTCCACCAAGAGCCACTCTCTCTCGGACATAATGGTGGTCAAGATCAAAGTGCTTAGTCCTGGAGTGGAAAGAGGGATTTGCAGCTAGCATCACGGCAGATAAGTTGTCACACAGAAGCTCAGGTGTCTTATGTAAGGGAATGCCTAGCTCTTTTAGAACAGAGCACAACTACTTGATTTCTCCTGCAGTTTCAGAAAGTGATCGGTATTCTGCTTCTGTTGAACTTTTGGAGACAGTTGGTTGCTTCTTCGACGACCAAGAGATGATGTTTGATCCTAAGAAGGTGCAGAAACCTCCAATGGAACGTCTGGTAACCTTACAACCAGCCCAGTCTGAGTCACTATAGGCTCGGAGAACACAATCAGTTGATTTCTTGAAGTTAATCCCCATTGTCACTGTCCCTTTGATGTATCTTAGTATCCATTTTAGGAGATTGAAGTCAGATATACTAGGAGCATGCATCTTCTGGCACACATAGTTTACTGCAAATTGTATATCAGGGCGTGTCAAGGTCAAGTACTGCAGCTTTCCAGCCAAGCTTCGAAAGTATGTCGGATTTGAGAAAGACTCTTGCTGATCCGGAACTTTATCAAGTTGCAGAGGAAATGGAGTTGGCATTGGAGAGCAGTCTGACATTGCAGCCACTGCTAAAAGGTCTTCTGCATATTTTTGTTGAGATAGAAACAACCCTTCTGTATTAAACTGAGCTTGAATGCCAAGAAAATAATGAAGTTGGCCCATGTCCTTCATCTTGAACTATTTGCTTAGTTCTTCAAGCAATGTTTTCCAAACTGTAGAACTGTTTCCTGTTATAATCATGTCATCAACATATAAAAGTAAGAAAATTATGTCTTTTCCTTTAATGTAGACAAAAAGAGATGGATCTGATTTACTGCAGATAAACCCAAACTCTAGTAGGAATGTGCTGAACTTGTCAAACCATGCCCGAGGAGATTGTTTTAGTCCATACAGAGCTTTATGCAATTTGCATACATAATTTGGCTTTGTTGGATCAACAAATCCTGCAGGCTGAGTCATATACACAGCTTCAGTAATATCCCCATGTAAGAAAGCGTTTTTGACATCCATTTGCTTAATTTCCCACTCCATGATTGTTGCAACATGTAGAACAGATCGGACTGTGGGAGTTCTTACTACAGGGCTATAAGTTTCCAAATAGTCAATTCCTTCTTCTTGATCAAAGCCTTTTGCAACCAATCTGGCCTTTAACTTGTCTAGTGATCCATCTGAATTAAGTTTTGTCCTGAAAACCCACTTGCTGCCCAATACATTCATATTAGAGGCATATGGAACTAATGACCATGTTCCAGCTTCTTGACAATTGCCATATTCTTCATGCATTGCTCCATTCCACCCAGGATGCTTAAGAGCGGCAGTAACCGTCTTTGGTTCAGGGTAAGCAACCCAGTTAGTATGAAGAACGTACTTTAAATTTGGCTTTGAGATTCCTACCTTTGATCTTGTAATCATTCGATGAGTATTTGTTGCACTTGTATTTGCAGGTGATATGGAAGTTAAAGAGGAAACAGAGGTGTCTGGTATGCTTGATGACAGGAGAGAGCTATCGCCAATAGGAACAGATTCAAGGCCTACCGTACGCTCAGAACACTCTCCAATCATAGCATTAGACGTTTCTGTTATGCTTTGATCAATTTGCTCAGTAGCATCAGAATTTGATGCGTCTTGTGATTCTGCAGGTGGATAAGGAGTTTCTGCAGGTGGATTAGAAGTTTCTGCAGGTGGATTAGGTTGGATTTGTGATGCAGTTGAAGTAAGAGGTGGAAAGTCTGCATCACGAAATATTGATGGTTCAGCCTGAGATGAAATATCTGGCTGAGTTGCAGGGATTTGTATAGCATCAGAGGTTGAAAATTTTTGACTATCAGATGAAGCTTTGGAATGAGTGGTTTGATTTTCAACATGATGCAGAATAGTAGTGGCTTTTATACCCTTGAGCCAAGCATCGAATAGAGGTGTTGTACCAGGTTGCAACAGAGAAAGCGAAAGATCTTTCATCAAAGATAACATGTCTGCTAATATAGACCCGACCTGTGACGGGATATAGGCAACAATATCCTTTATATCTGTCATTGTAGCCTAAGAAAACACATTTTAGTGATCTTGGATCAAACTTAGTTGCAGCATAGTCTCTTAATGTAGGATAGCATGCACAACCAAAAGTTCTAAGAGCACTGTAATCAGGAACTTTACCGAAAAGCTTCTCATATGGAGATTTGTTGTTGTCCAGGGCTGTTGTAGGGAGTAAGTTGCAGAGAAAAATTGCTGTAAATAGTGCTTCTACCCAGTATTTCTGAGGCACTTTACTCTGGAACATAAGAGATAAACCCATTTCAACAAGTTGTCGATGCTTTCTCTCGGCTAAGCCGTTTTGCTGAGGCGTGTCAGGGCATGAGATGAACTGTTGTATTCCACAATCTTGCAAGTGTTTCAAAAACTGTGTGCTTGTAAATTCACCTCCACCATCACATTGAAAAGTGGTTATCTTGCTTTTGAACTGATTTTCAACAAGTTTTTGATAGGTGATGAATATAAAGTAGAAATCAGATTTGAGCTTCAAAGGATAAAACCAAAAAAATCTTGAGAAGTTATCGATGAACACAACATAGTATTTAAAACCCTGGACAGACAAGACAGGAGAGGGACCCCATAAATCACAGTGAACCCTCTCAAGGGGTCTAGAGGCTACAAAGGAAGATGCAGAGAATGGTAATCTTGAACTCTTCCCAAGCTGACAGTATTCGCAGATCTTCTTGGTACTGTTATTGATGGAGATAGACTTAGTTGAAGCTAGTTGTTGGAGGACTTGAGAGTTTGGATGACCAAGCCTTTTGTGCCAAACATCATTGCTAGTTGATTGTTGCCGAGACAAGTAGAAGACTTGAACAGGGGGATCCTCCAACAAGTATAACCCATTACGGTTGCTTCCCATAACCAATAACTTCTTTGTTGCCTTATCATTCACACGCACACCATCAGAATCAAACTTAAATGAACATGGATAATCTTTTGTGAGTTTTGAGACAAATAATAGTGATTTTGCAACATTATGACAGACTAAAACATCTTTAAGAGGCAAGTTACCTGAGGTAGAGGCCAAAGAAGCATTACCGGTGTGAGTGATGGGAAGAAAGTTACCATCTGCAGACATGACAATATCAGTTCCACTGTAGGGCTCAAACTGTTGCAGATGATGTTGAGAACTGGTGATGTGGCCGGTTGCGCCAGTGTCAGGATACCACTCTTGACCAGAATGCTCAGAGACATCCGTTATCCTCATAGCAGCTAGAGCGGATGGAAGTTCTTCATACTGATAACTGTTGTTGAACCTGTGCCAACAATTGAAAGCTGGATGTCCCATTTTGCCACATATCTGACAAGTTACTCCATTGTTTGAACTTTGAGAGTTTCCTGAACCAGGAGAAGGAGAAATCTGTTGACAAAATCCCCTTCACCTTGTGGAAAAAGATCCTCTGCCTCGGCCAAACCGACCATATGAGTTTCCTCTTCCTCGGTTTTGATAGTAACTTGACGAACCATCTGATCTGCTTGTATTGAAAGCCACGTGAGGAGAGACTGTAGTTTCAAGAGAGTAACCGTGAAGACGTTTTGCATAACTTGTTAGCTTTGAAATTACAGCCTCAAGAGTCAAGTTGGGATTGATATCCATAGAGATTTCGATACTGGTTTTGATTGGCTCGTATTCACGACCAAGGCCATGGATGGCTGCATAAATCTTCATCCTTTCCTGCACTGGACTGCCAATATACTCCAACTGATCACATATAGACTTAATTTCCTTCAAATACTTAGCTATGGACTTTTCACTCTTTGAAATGGTTTAGAGCTTTCTTTGGAGCTCAAATAGGCGAGAAGAGGAGGTGCGGTTGAAATGATTTGCTAAAGTCAACCAGACATCATAGGAGGTTGAGCAACTCATGACAACACTCAAGATATCTTCGGAGAACGAGCCCAGAAGCCAGGATTTGACAACTCGATCATACTGAAGCCAACGAGCATAATCTGGATTTGGTTTTGTTGTGGAATTGTTGTTGATGTTAGGAACGTTTATACTCGTTGTTGGAGGTGTAATGGAGCCGGTGATGAACCCTAGAAGACCCTGGCCAGTGAGAAAAGACTCAAATTGAGATTTCCATGGAATGTAGTTACGTTCCGTTAAAGTGACAATAACGCAGTTCGTAATGCTAAGAGAAGGAAGAGCACAGAGTTCCATGGAAGTGTCCATGTGCTCTGATACCATGAAAGCTTTAAAAGAAAAGAAAATTGTTGAAGCTGAAGATAAGTTTCATTTTATTAACTTGAGAATCCTCTGTTACATCCTTTCATTATTTATACAAGAAGCTTAAAACCCTAGAGGACTCGTGAAGCAGGACAGGTGGTGATGCCTAACTCGTTGGTAACAATTGTAGACCAGCAAACCTATTTTCTGTATTGATAGTTTTGTCTATTTCGATTGTACCATAGCTCACACCATCAATGCTACAGTTTCGTACTCTGCTTTTGTCTGTTGTTGCAGGTGAATGTTGCAGGGGATTTGTTCTTTCTGTTTTGGGCTTATTTTCATTCTGACCCAATGCTTTGATTAATGTCTGAAGTGCTTTGGGCTTCCATACCCGTAAACTCAATTGCTGATTTGCAGAGATTGTAGGAGACATTCCTTCGGATGGAAGGTTTGCTGCAGTTGCTTCAATAGTAACCATTCATAACTCATAAGTAAAGTTAATATCAAGATGCTATATTTGGCTTAAGCACAAAAAGTTCTCAGGTTGAAAACACAAATTCAAACCCAACAGTCTTTACAATTCAAGTAATTATCGGTACTTTTTTTCAAGTACATACATTGGAAACATGAAATCGTCTACAAATAAAAAGAAATTTGAAGAAAAAATGGGCATTATCTTAGCAACATTGAAATGGCCATGTGCTCTCTAACAAGTGCCATCTCCATCTAAATCTCTTGGGTCTTAAAACCGAGAAGTGACAACACCAACATTGGGCTTCCAAAACACATGATTCCCGGTTATCTTATTTGATGAATTCAAATCAACCAGTCAAACCGGATATAGCCCGGTTTGCCCTGAAAATTTAACCCATTCTGGGTTTTGTATTAATTGTATTCTACTATGGAACTGAAGTTTGAATCTCGGTCGGCTTTGGGGTTTGGTTTAAATCAGTTTGATTTTACCCGGTTTACAAATTGAATCTTATTTTGGTTCAGCAGAAGGTTGATCGTGTAGATAATTAGGTATGTCAAACTTTGGCATAACTTAATCTTCTAGAAGTGATTTTAAAATTTACTAAACGCAATCTTTATTGATTAATAACTCAATTTTTTTTAAAAAAAATTAAAGACTTAGAAAGAAAGGGAAACCGGTCGACGCTAACCAGTCTCCACCACCAATAAACTGACCAGCCGTATATTGTTGAGCCTCTGTAACACTCGTAATCACTTTATAGCCCTTCCACTTGACTCTATTTGCAGTTCCAGCCCCTCCTCCTCTGTTCAAATACTCTCTATAAGTCAGAGTATCCAACGCAAAACTCCCGCTCCACTCAAGCCACCCTGCGGGTCGGATCACGTCGGAGATATCCGACTGCATTATCACCGTCCTCGAATATTGCTTCCAAGGACGACCAAGATAAGTCGGAAAACTTTCTTTCACGGCCAAAAGATCCGACGTGGCACCTATCCTACAATTCTGAATCACAATCCCGGTGTTTTGATTCGGATCGGATCGGCCTTGAGCCGTGACCATGTTTCTCTGGTTGGAATTTGGTCGGCGTGCGTTTATATCACAGTCTTGTAAAACCGCGGCTGCGTTTCCGAAGATGAAATCGACCGTTCCAGTTATGTGACATTTCACGAAGAATTGACGGTTAGAGTGAACGTAAAGTGTGTCTTGATAAGCTAACATGTCGCAGTTGTAGAAAGCGGACAAATCGGACCCGACCCGGAGAGCCACCGCTTGATGTTTCGACGGACCCGCCGTGTTTTGGAAAGTGATGTCACGCGCTAGGAATCTCTCGCCGACGGCAGCTACAAGCACAATTAGTCCACGTCATCATTTACATCAAAACGTTACGTATGTGTCTTTTTATTTTATTTTGTCCATATCTACAAAAGTCTCTCATGTGATATTACGTGGTAAACTGGTACGTATACAGAAAGTCCTAGTACCAGTTTTTTTTAAAAAGGTTTATCCAAAGACTAGTATTAAACCGACTAACTCGCTAGACAGTTAATATATTCATTTTTCACCTACTTTTTTTTAACTTAAAAAACAAAAACAAAAAACGAAATTGCATAAAACGGAAATAATGAAAGATATTGATCAAAAACTTAGGATAGAAATTATACCATTAATAAAAAAAAAGAATGGAAATTCTTCTATTTTATCACAATATTGGCTAATTTTAAAATATAGAATTATACACTAAAATACCATAAAAACAAAGTTTAGCTCCAAAATATTAAATTATTATAATTGTGTGGTATTTTTATGAAAATTTTAGAAAAAAAAATAAAATGCCATATAATTAAATGTTATAAAATGTCATTTATTTGAATCTTACCCTAAATTATATTTCTTAAAAAACTACATAAATGAAAAAAAAATATTTTATTTTCTCTAGAGTTTGGAAAAAAAAACGAAAAAATAGTATTTAAAGTTATTTACCAACGGTAGCGGAGTGGAAAGTGGTGCTTCCGTCAACGACGTTTCTACTTCCGGTGATGATAGTTTTCCCTCTCCCATCGCCCAAAAACATTATATTCTTCTTCTTCTTCGTCACTTCCACATTCTCTCTATAAACTCTGTTGGAGGTGGGCTTAGCACCCCCAATTAGCTAGGCTCATCTCAGCAAATAAGGCCCGACTGGTCAAGATCAGCCAAAAGTCAGCATTTGACCAAGGACGGCACCGAGCTTGCACCCCGAGCTTCCATCTCGAGCCCGCACCCCGAGCTTCCATCTCGAGCCCGCACCCCGAGCTTCCATCTCGAGCCCGCACCCCGAGCTTCCATCTCGAGCCCGCACCCCGAGCTTCCATCCCGAGCCCGCACCCCGAGCTTCCATCCCGAGCCCGCACCCCGAGCTTCCATCCCGAGCCCGCACCCCGAGCTTCCATCCCGAGCCCGCACCCCGAGCTTCCATCCCGAGCTCGCACCCCGAACTAACGCTAACGCCGCACGAAGATGCACTGTTCACGGCATGACTTGCACTGTTCACAGGCACTGTTCACCGGCGCTGTTCACGGGCACTATTCACGACATGTCTTGCACTGTTCCCGGGTACTGTTCACGACCCGTCTCGTCAACATCACGTCATCCCCGAATCGCGGAGAACCGCCTATGCGGCCTTTGCTATATATATACCCCTCGCACGCACTCGCTTAGAGATATCCGGGCTGGGACCCCCGGCCGCGGAAGAATCTTGTATTTATAGGGACTTCGGAACTTTTGATTTTTAGCCACTTTGAGACCTGCGGAAATTACCCGGTCTCTCTCTCTTTGTAACAAGGCAACAGTTTAGAACGCCGAACTGGACGTCCTTCGGAACCAGTTCGTAACTCTAAATTGTTCATTTCTCTCACCATCAATAAAAAGAAACACGGCCCCCGGCCTACTCATCTTTCCCCCGGCCTGCCTTAATAGTGGTTAAATTGCTCTAATTAACGAAAATCTCACCTCTCATCTCGTAATCACTCTTTAAACACACTTAGTGATCCCCTGGATCAACAAACTCCTGCTTTTATATGTATCACAAACCTCTTATTACTCTTCTCTGGCGCCGCCGCTACCGCTGCCGCAATCGTCGTAAAGTCACCGCTTCCGTCGGCGGCCACCGTGGCGTCTGCCTTCACCGTTGACCCTTGAAGAAGTCTCCTGTCTCCGACAGATAACCAAATTGGCCATCCTTCTCCGTCTAAGTCGCCTGTAACCTCTTTGAGCTTGCGATTGTTGGTGGAGGTGGACTTATCTTTTAGCTCGAAGTTGGCTATGTCGGTCTCTGTCATGTTCTTGATCATTGCTAGTGCGTTGCTACACATGTGCTCCACGTGTACCTGTTTTGATCGGTTATATAATTTTTAAACTCGTTATGTCAAAGTTAATGTTACGATTTAGTTCTAAAGCAAGTTATATAATACTTATTTATAATTCTGATAAAAAAATACTAATCATTTATTTTTTATACTTCGATAGATAATTGTGTTGAAATCCAAACTAATCAATGTCGATCATTTTAAACGTTTATCATGCATATTAGTCCTCAGTTTCTTTGCGTTTTTAATATAAAATTCACTCATACTTTACTTATTTGAAGATGAAAACAGTACCGTAACTATAGTCTATAATTTCAGTTTGAAAAATTAGAATTGATCAAAACACAAAATCTTAATAGTTTCAAATCCGAACAATCATTTCACTCTCATACTAAATTTGACCTTTTCAAAACAAAAAAAAATATAGATAAAGAAACTTTGTAAGCATTTAGATTGTAATTATTTATTGAAACATTAACAAAAATGTACGTACTTGCCCCTTCAATAAGACCTTGCGAACTTTCCGATCGGCGTCGTCGTAGGAAAAGCCGTCAAGGCAAGTCTCTTGGTTGGTAATGGCTGAGCTAATTAGTGTTTTGAGATCGTCGGCATCTTTCCTCAAAGATTTTCCGTTTGGATACTGATGAAGATTCTCCACCGCCACGTGGAGCTCATCTAAAGTCTCATCGATAGTCTCCAAACAATCGTGAAGCGCCGTTACCTCACGCGCCGTCAAGCCTTTCCTTTTCGCTATCAGTTTCTTGACGGCGAAGTAATTGTGTTTCACGGCGTTTGTGGTTAAGTTCAGAGACGCTTCGATGACGTCTTTCTGTGACGTCAGTTTTTTTCCGGTGGATGCCACGGCGGAGAAACAGAGCTCCGGGTAAAGAGTTGAGCTGCAAAAGGATTTTAAAACCGCGTGTGATGTTGGAGAGAGGGTTGTGGTTTTTTGGTTATTATTATGGTTAGCTTTTGTGGCGGCGATTCCAACGACGGCGGCAAATAACAGCAAGGCTAAGACGGCGGAGGAGAATATGAGTTTCTTGTTGTTCTTGAAATCTGATAATTTGGATATGAAATCTTTTATTGGTGTCATTTTGTTTGGCAATGTTGTTTGTGAGGAAATAGAAGATGGTGGAATAGGGTTTATATTGTTAGTTTTGAGATGAAAAAGTATATAATGTTATACTTGCTTGCCTGTATGTTTAATTATTTGAGTCACTGAATGTTACATTTTCAATCTTTCTTAAGCCCACTTTTGATATCATGCTTTTTAAAAATAAGTTTCTCTTTATAAAATTTAAATTTAAGTTTGTATTTTGTAATTAATGTTCTACTTTTTTTGATTTTAATGTTAAGATTTTATACCAAAATAGAGTTAAAGATACAAACTAATATAAACTATAGCTACTTACCCTTATAAGTTACCCATAATGGAACCTAGCAAGATAGAGAACATATCAGATGAGAAATACAACCAAAGTAAAATTCAAGGAGAGAACTAGAAGTACTATCTCTTGAAGGGAAAGAAATGAGGCGATTCCGCATCGTACGGTCTATCAAAGCCTTGATCACATTCGGCGGAGTGGAGATGAGGTGAAGATTCTTGCGTTTCTCTCTTTCCAAATAGCATAGACAATGGTTTGGAGAAGAAGTTTGGTAACAATCCATCGGCTAGTGTCAGCATTAGCATGTGGTTGCAAAATCAGGTCCATGATATCCATGAGAAGCGATGGCGGGTTGATTAAGACCTTACCAGCAAATGCTTGCCATATGCTCCCCGAGAAAATGCAGTCGAATAACAAATGAGCATGAGACTCAATGCCCGTAGTACATAGAGGACAAACTTGAGGAACTGCCATGCCCCAACTGAGAAGTCTATCTCTGGTTGGAAGTCAGCCAAGAATTACCAACTAGAGAATGAAAGTAGCTCGTGGGATAGACCCTCTAAGCCAAACAATCTGTGACCAAGGTACAAGAGGCGCAACAATCCGAAGCTACTCCCAAGTGTTACGAGAGGAAAAAGTGTGAGAGTACATACCAGATGGAGATCTCCAAAGAAAAACATCCTGACATGCGGATATAGCTGGAGGAGAGACTTTGGTTAGATGGATCAAAAGAGTTTGGATTTCCTCTGACCGAGCACCTGAAGGAATCCAATGACCATTGCGAACAGCTTCTTGAACCCTTGCATCCAGTGGAATACGAAGCTGTCTAGGGCCTCTCTCTCCCACAAGATCAATTAGAGGTCCCAAATCCGTCCAATAATCAAACCAGAACGAGGCTGAGAGGCCATTCTTCACATCACAGCGCATGAACTGCCCCAAGAGAGGCTTCAACTGCAACATACTTCTAATACCCTTAGAGAAATAACTTGAATCTGAAGTTAACCAAAAACTCTTTCGGTTAAAAACATTTCCCTTGACCCACGCCACCCAGAGAGAACCTGCATTTGTAAACAGATTCCAAATCTGCTTCAATTTGAAAACCACTTCGAAATCCTCAAGAAGTCTAATCCCGAGACCTCCCTCCCTCTTTGGTTTACATACATCAGCCCAAGCAACCCTCGCACCAGCTGCAGATTGAGTACTGTTTTTCCAGAGGAAGGCTGAGCACAAAGAGTCAACCTTGGAATAGAATTGCTTTGGTAGCATATACACTTGTCTCCAAAAGTTAACCATGCCATATATTACTGAAGAGATAAGTTTGATTTTACCAGCAAAAGAAAGGCACTTAGCGGTCCATGAGTGAAGCTTTTTGGTAATTCTCTCCAGAAACGGTTGCATAACTGAGAATGTTAATCTTTTGGAGCTCAACGGCAGGCCCAGATAACGAGTAGGAAAGCTTCCCATCTTTATTCCCAAGTCACCACTGAGAACTTCAGCAACATCATCTGGATAGCCACTAAAAAACACCCCAGATTTATCGGCATTCATGTCCAGACCAGAGAAAGTTTTAAAGCTGCGTAAAATATCCACAATCGCTTGCAAGGAGCCCCGATAACCATCAGAGAAGACTAACAGATCGTCAGCAAAAAGCAGATGGGTAATCATTGGGTTTTGACATTGCGGATGAAGCCCAAAACGTCCTTGATTAGCCGCAGAGTCTAGCATTCAGGTAAGAGCTTCCATGACCATGATGAATAGATAAGGGGATAGAGGGTCCCCTTGTCTCAAACCTTTTTTACCCTCAAAGAAACCTGATGGCTCACCATTCACTAGAATAGAGAAACAGGTTGTAGAATAACACTGTATGATCCACTCCCTAAACAGCGGAGGGAAGTCCTGAGCAGCCAAAAAATTTCCCACAAAGTCCCAGCACACTATGTCAAACGCCTTCCGAAGATCAACCTTGAGCATTGAGGCTTTAAGACAATGAGACTTCTGATACTTTCTAATTAGCTCGGTTGCAAGCAGAACATTTTCTCCCAAGCTTCTACCTTTCTGAAAAGCCGTTTGGTTAGGCGAGATAGACTGCTGGAGAATTGGCTTGAGGCGATTCGCAATGATTTTCGAGATGACCTTATAGACAAGATTGCAGCAGCTGATAGGCCGATAGTCTCCTAGAGCACAAGCTTCTGTAGTCTTAGGAATCAGAGCAATGAAGGTAGTGTTTAGATCCTTCAATAAACGCCCATTTCTAAAAAACTCCTGAACTGCATTTACCACATCAGGCCCTACTCTGCTCCAAGAGGATCTAAAAAATTCAACAGGAAACCCGTCTGGACCCGGGCACTTGTCCAAAGGCATCGCAAGCAGAGTCTTCATAACTTCCTCCTCTAGCACTGGCCGCTGAAGAACCTCAGCTTGAGCCACCGAGCATCTGAAAGGCATCAAATCCCTGAGAAAATCCGGAGAAACAGGGGATTGAGGCATGTCAGTGGAGCCAAAGATAGACTGGAAATAGTCAGCAGCATGTTCCTTCAGCTCTTCAGGAGAGATAATCTTCCTCCCACTCTGATCCCGGAGATAATATATGTGATTTTGGGAGTTTCTTTGGGTAACCATCTTGTGATAAAAACATGTGTTTCTGTCCCCCAAGTGAAGCCATTTAATATCTGACTTCTGCTTAAAGAATTTCTCCTCTGCCTTGATTAACACATTCCACCTCTGCCTTGCCTGATGCTCCTCTTGGGCAACCAATGGTGAAGGAGATGTGAGTAAAATCCTCTGCAAATCAGTGGTTTTCCTCTCATATTCCTTTACTCTTTTAGAAATGTCACTGTAGTGGTTCTTATTTAGCGACCTCAGAACCGGTTTCACCAACTTCAGAGATCTAATTAGCTTAAACTGGTCAGAGCCCGAGATAGAACCAGTATCCCAAGCCTCTCCCACCATATCATAATAATGCGGGTGGTCCAAAACATGGTAGAATAGCCTAAACGGCTTACTTACAGTGCGTTTCAGAGCAGGAACATGGAAAAGAATAGGCGAGTGGTCTGATTGCAAAGGTTCAAGAAGCTCGGAATAAGCATCCGGGAACTTCACAGCCCACGCAGCATTTATCAGAGCATAGTCAATCCTCTTCGAAATTGGAGAACTGTCTTGCTTATTCCACCACGAAAAAATAAACCCTTTAGAAGGAGCCTCAAATAGATTTGCCTCTTGAATAGCCATATTGAAGTCCTCCATTCCCTGAGTATCAACATCATCAACCAAATAGTTAGAATGCTGTGCAGTTCTGAGAATCTGGTTGAAATCTCCTGCTACTGCCCATGGAGAGCCATGAAGAGGAGAGAAAGCACTCAACGATTCCATCTCATTCCAAAGAGAAACTCTATTCTCCGGCAGATTGAAGCCGTATGCAAAGGAAACCGTGAAGCTAACATTCTGTTCCGCTATGAAGATGCCACACGTTACCAACTGGGCCGACTCCTTGTAAATTACAACAGACACTCTTGGATCCCAAACCACCACGATCCTAGCAGTAATGTGCGAAGCAAAATTACCATGATATTTCCAACCTCTCGGTATAGCACACTCTATTCTCCTTGAATTTGTGGGTTGTATATGCGTCTCCGTAAACGCTCCAAAAAACATCTTGTGGATATTAATCCAAGCCTTAGTCATATCTTGCCTTGTCTGGCTCTTAAGCCCTCTTACGTTCCATGCAAAAAACATATAAAAAGGGTAGTTAAAGGGTTTGTGTGGTCTTTCGACCACTCTTCTTACGCGAAACTAAGAAGAAAGGAGCGTCATCAACTGCAATCTCTGTTGGGGTCACAACCTGAACATGAGGGACTTCCTTGGGGTTGATTTGCTGATTAGGCAGATGAGCTGAATAGGAAGAGGAGCCTCCTTCACCATCTGAGCACTCAATATCCTTACCCTTACTCGGAGTAACCACATAGTTGATAGCTGAACCCTTTGGTGAAACTGTTTTAACACGGTATCGAGGAGGTGTCTTTGATCTACCTGGCCTAGACCTATTACCACCTCTACTCTTACCAGATTGCCTGCTCCGCGATCTCGATTGCGGCTTCCTATTAGACTTCGACGGAGGCGGCTTCCTAGGGCAATGAGAACCAGCGTGCCCAAATTCTTGACAATCTTCACATTTTGGTGGCAACCCAGGGTAGGATACAGTCACTTCAAACTCTTTTCCATTTGTAATCCCATAAACTAACTTAGTAGGAAATTCTTTGAGCAGATCCACCTCCACCAGAATCTTTGCAACTTCAAATGTATCTTTTCGAGCTGTTTCTGGAGATAGAGCCTTCGGTTCACCAACTCCTGTTGCAATACGACCCAAATTCTCTTTGTTGAACAGAAGATACGTAATTCCTCTAAACTCCACCATCACCTGAGCTTTAGTGAGTGGTGATTTCTCTGGATTGATGTCTGGCGACCACGGTGCCACAAACATTGGATGCCCAGCGATATTCCATAAGTTTCGACTCAGCAGAATAGCTTTCTTCCTTGCATTGATCACTCGAAGCAAGTATGTTCCTGGACCAATAGAGTGCACAAAGATCCTAGGACCCGAGCGAGCCCAAATAGCGTTAATCACACCAATCACACGCCCCATGTCGGGAGGATGGCCGTGAAACTGAGCAAATATGTAATCTTTGAATTCCTCCTTTGTAGCTTCCAAATTTTCTTCTGGTATGAGAATGAAAGGAACACCTGAGACGTGAGTTGTTGGTGAACCTATGCTCTCAAGTTTAGACGAATCATGAAAGAGATTGGTCCATTTTTTCTCAGGAGGAGAGCCCGCCGGAACTCTAAACGGCTGTTTTAAGTTACCCGGAGAGGGCAGCTTAGAAACGCCAGAGTGCGGGATAACCCGAATAGCAGCAGCTGGAGAAGCAGGGATCGATCCCTGAGATGCAGCATTAGCCAAAGGAGCTTGGAAAGCAGAAGAGGAAAGTAGATCTCTTTCAGGCGCGTTTCCCAATGCAGCTGAATCCACATCTGAGTGCAAAATCGGGTTGTTTTCCAAGGGGAGAGACCCCTGGAGAGTCGATTTCATCACCGGCAGACAGGAGGACGAGCTCTTGCTTCTCCGAGCGACAGATCTGGAAGAGAGAAGACACTGTTCCAGCAACTTACCAGCGGCCAAGGCAATGGTGGAGGGAGATGTGCGAGAAACTCGAGCTAGAGGAGGAATTGAGGGTTTCTTTTTCTTGCCTTTTTATGCCATGAGGGATGATTCTCATCGCCGGCGTGAGACCGACCAACGGAGATGAGGGAAAGTTGTTGTTTTCTTCACTTGGTCTTTATTTTACCAATTAAGGGTCTACTTTCTTGCATGTATATGTATTACTTATTTGTGTGGTACATTTTCAAACTTCCTTAGGTCCACTTTCGATATAATACTATTTTAAAGGATTTAAAACGTATAAATGATTTTGAATTCATTTATTATTTTCTGATCATTTAGAATGTAATTTTCTGGATTTGTATGAACATGCATGCGTTATTTTCCATCCCGAGGAGGAAGAAGCGACCACTCTCGTCCACGTTGATACTCATAAGTCATAAATCCATAAAACCTGAGGCAACATAATAATTTTTTATAATTATTTTATCAATGGAAGGATATTTTAATGAAACTGTCCATTTGTTTTAGGTTTTATTTTTCTCGGACTAATAATTTTGTTGATATCAAATCAAAATTATAAAGTCAGTATACAAAACTTTCACAAAACAAATTATTACATAAACAAATATATATGCGCCATATAATAGAAATATACACTAGAAGAAGTGATTTTGACAATGATTTCCGTAGATAAGCTTTATTCGTTAACAGATAATTAAATCCAATATTTTCCTTTCTCGTATTTGATCCTGTTCTCATACGAATTGTGTGTGTGGGTAGCATATCTTTGCTGAGCCTCCAAATTGTACACCGTATAACAAAACCTGATGCTTCCGACAACAGTTATGAAATATCGACATTATGATACCAAAGCTTCTGTAGAATGGTCATTATGAAAGATTTTGACTTTGTTTTTCTCCCGATTCGATTCTAAGAAAGTCTTATACCTTTGAGTAGAGTGACTATGGCTATGATTCCGAGATCAAAACTCCAAACGACATCTCCACACCATGGGGTAAGAAAACAAACACCGGTTGTTAACCGGAAATTCCACCGATAGAGAAACAACTCACCGGAATCAAGTACTCTATTAATAGAGACATAACAGTTACATCGAACTGACATGAGAAAAGTAAGGGAACAAAACTCAAAGAGATCGCCCTGAATTGAGTCACCGTTAGCGACTTGCAAAGAATGATGTGAATTGGTCGCTCTCGGATTCTGAATTTCCTTTACCGATGCCAAAAACGGACGTCCGTTAAACGACTCAATCAGTGTAATCTCGATCGCAACCCCACCATCATTATGAGGGCACGTATAAATCGGTACAGAAACTGTCATAGAGTCGACAAACTCATCACCAAACCAATCACCAGTGACATCTAATCAAAGACAGACGTTTATTAACCACAACAATGGAGATTAAGTGGAGATTCCTCCAGAGAAGAAGAAGAAACCGTTAAGCAACGTTTTATGTCTCTTCAATCCACTATTTCCAAGATATTGAAGTTTTATTTTAAAAAATAAAATTAAAGCAATGGAAAATTAAAAAGAGTATGGCCGATGCCGAAATCGGCGCCGGTCCGCAAAAATTTGCAAAAAAACAGAGATTTACAAATACAAGAAGAAATCGCCATTAGGGGAGAGAGAAGATATAGTGTTTCTCTTTTTCTTTAAACTATACATTTTTTCCGTATATAGCTCTAACTATAGAAATTTTAGAAACTTGGAATTATATCGAAGTATATTGTCGAAAAATGTCTATCATTTTAATATGTTTTGGTCTTATAAATAATTGTGTTTTTTTTGCCTTAATTCTAAATATTCATCTATAACTATAAAATTAATATTTTGTTTCTTTGACAACTATAAACTTTAAAAATATCCATTAAGTATATTTTTGGATGTAATTGGAAACGACAAATATTTTTTAATGAATGTTTTTATGTAAAATATATCAGCAGGGCTAATATGTTAATTATAGTTACAGACTTATAGAGTACATAAAATGGATCGACAAGATTCACAACAAAGATATGAAACTGTAGGAATATTATTTTCTTGATTTGTAATATTCCATTTTCCTAATTAACAGTGTCGTATAAAGATATATGTATGGCAGCATGTAGTAAGTTAGTTCAGTATAAAGATACACGTCGCTGGATTTGCAGTTTTGCATGTAATTAACTGAACGTTCAAATACTAGCCATTCTGATTTTTTTTTCTTTCTTTTTGTCCAAATACTAATTAACCATCTTTGTTTAGATAAATATATAATTACAGAAAATTAATTATATCTTAAGAAATAAAAGGCGCGCGGAAGGTGTTTGAAAACTTTGAAAATTAAATTAGTGTCATGGAATGAAACATTGGATCAATTTGAAAGTTATACATGATATGATAGATAATTACTTAGATAGAACGACTAAGATATTTTCCAGTTGTCACTGCGTATAACAAAAATCCCTAATAAGCAATTAAGCATGAAGTATCATCGATTCGGTGGCACCGAACAATAGCTTTAAATAAATAGTGAAAATCGACAAAAAAAAATAGAGTGAATAAATTATTGTTCGCTTTGGCTGTCTACTATAGGATGCAGGACTGTCACGGGATTCATCTTCTTGTTGGTACAATAATTTTTGGTTCGGATTTTGAGTGATATTTTTTGTTTGTATTATGGTTTCTTATGTTCACTTATCATTCATTATTCATCCACATTCCATGAGAGTGTTTTTATATATAAAAATTTCAGGATACTACTGCAAGGATTCTACATTCTGCCCGTGTCTTGTACTTTGTTACGATTTAGAAAAGGTCAAATTTATATTATGATCTGTGATCATGCTGTATGGAACAGAACGTATAAAAAATAATGCAAAACAAAAAGCAATATCGTTTTTGGTTCCTCTTCGTACTCGGAACCTATATATGCAATGATATCTTAATTAGAATTTGAACCATTTGAACTAATTAAAGACTTCGGCACTCTTAAATTATATCATACCTTAGCCTATATATATTCACAAATATTTTTGTTGAGACTACTAATAAACGACCCACCCGTATTACTAGAAAGAACAAGCAAAAATATGTTAGTTTATTTATCAAAAATGAAGATCGATGATAACTTTAACCAAAAGAAGAAGAAGAAGAAGATAGTTTAATGTAGTGTTGGGCTATATTGAAAACGGACCACGTGAGTGTTGCCTGTTGGACACCCACATTTTGACAACGCCAGAAACATTCAGCTAAGCCACATTTTTTTTCTTTCCATTTCTTACTATGTCAATTTCTCTAACTAATTGTTTATTTTTGTATTATTTCTTTGATTGTTAATCAAATGGTTATTAAAATTTTAAACGTTGTGATTCAATATTCAGTTGAATTAATAGATGATCAATTATGGGTTGACAAAAAAGGAAGATGAACAATTATATCGCCGAAAGGGTTGTTGTGTGATGCATTGACAAATCATCCCTCGTAATTACTTCCGTAATGTCATGAAATTATTGAATTTTCATTATTTTTACATTTTTCGTTGGTATAAAGGCTGTACGTGGAATTTTATAATCGCAAATATCGCCGTAAATCGCGCCTCGTTTATTTAAAAATCTAATTACTGAATAATTGTTCATTTAATTCAAACATTGTTTTTTAATTCCCTATCTCATATTTGTTGTTGTTGTTGCTTTCGTTTAAAACTAGGTAGATAGTTCGCGCCTTGCGCGGATAGATAGATTTCATAAATTAATTACATCATTAAGTTATTAACTTTGTTATCGATAAAAATCCAAACACAAATATAATAACAATGTTAGATTTACAATCGATCAAAAAAATAAAAATAAAAAAATAACAACCAATATTATTCATTAAAAAAAAATACGAAATAAAGCAATGACAATCATAGAGTTCGAGAACATATTGAATAATGTTTCATTCACTCACACATTGTATGTAAGGCAATTTTTATTTTATCTTTCCATCGCTAGAACTCTCTCTGCATTTTGTCGTAAGTGTCTCTCGCTCTAATTGGTTATTTCTCGTCTTTTCCTTCTTCTTTTTATCGTCTTTGATTTATTTTTCTTCTTAATCGTCTTTGACTTCTACTTCTTTATCATCTTTGTCTTCTCCAACAATTCTTCTTCTTCTTTCTCTTTCAGTTTGTTTTCGTCTATCTCTTCCGGTTTTCCTTCTTCATCGTCTTCGTTCTCTGGCTTATTATTTTTTTGGTTTTTCTTCGTCCCATCTTCATCCTCAAATTCTTCTGGTTCGCCTTCTTCTTCTTATTCTTTATATTTCGGTTTATCTTCTCCCTCGTATTTTCCTTTTCTCTTTTTTCATTGTTTTTGGCTTCTTCTTCCACTAAAACAGGCATTTTGCAACGATTTTTTGCGATGATTTTATTTCGTTGCAAATTGCAATCGTTTTTGCGACGACTTTACGACGATTCTTAAAGACGTCGTAAAATCGTCGCTAATTAGCGACGAGTTTACAACGATTACCGACGACATTACGACGATTATCAAAATCATCGTAAAATCGTTGTAATTTAGCGACGATTTACCGAGGTTTATATAAAACGTTGTAATATCGTCGTAAAATTACCCACGAATTAGCAATGATTATTATAATTTGAACTTTACATCGATTTCCCAACGATTAATCAGTTAGGTGAGCACGTTTTAAGTTCACGGTGTTCGGTTAGGTAAACATGTTTAATGTCGTTGTAAATTCGATGTAAATTTTTTTAGATTCGTTGTAAAATCGATGTGAAATAGATGTAAAATCGTAGGTAATTCGATGGTAATGAAAATAAAAATCTATATATAGTGGCCAATTTCATAATAAAAATTTCATATTCAAAAACATTTAAACTTCTTTCTGACCAACAAAAAATGTCAATATACGAAATTAGAAGATGGATGTATAATCGTCTTGATTCAGAGGGATCGCTAACAAAGGAGTTCAGTGATGGGGTGGAGGGATTCATGCATCAGGCAGGAAGTATACATAATACGATTATAAGTGGTAAGATGTACTGTACTTGTGCCAGATGCTTGAATAGGAAATATATCATTATCTCGAAGGTGTGGTCGCATATATTAAATAGAGGGTTTATGCCGCATTACTATATATGGTATTATCATGGAGAGGGTCATGGGGGAAATGCAGCTAGTAGTAGTAGCAATTATCAAACATCGAATTTTGATGAGTCAAATAATTTTAATCAATTTGATGATCATGCGGAGCAGCATGGTGAAGATAATGATAGGATTCATGACATGGTTACGGATGCATTTCATGAAACCGTAAGTACATTTGCACATGATCATCATGATGAGGAACCCAATCTAGATGCAAATTTTTTTTATGATATGCTAGATGCTGCAAATCATCCACTCTACGATGGATGTAGAGAAGGACATTCTAAATTGTCGTTGGCGGCTAGGATGATGACTATTAAAACTGATCATAACTTAGCTGAGGTTTGCATGGATGATTGGGCTGATTTGATTAAAGAGTATTTGCCAGAGGACAATTTAGCTGCTGAAACTTACTATGAGATACATAAGCTGGTTTATAGTCTTGGGTTGCCTTCTGAGATGATAGATGTCTGTGTTGACAATTGCATGCTTTTTTGGAAAGATGATGATAAGTTGCTGGAATGTCGATTTTGCCATAAGCCAAGATATAAGCCGCAAGGTACTGGTCGGAGTAAGGTACCGTTCCAGCGGATGTGGTACCTTCCTATAACTGATAGATTAAAAAGAATGTATCAGTCTGAGAGGACAGCTGCATCGATGAGATGGCATGCAAATCATTTGCAAACAGATGAGGAGGTTACTCATCCTTCAGATGCAAAAGCGTGGAAACACTTTAAGACGGTACATCCAGACTTTGCTAGAGAGAAATGTAATGTGTATCTTGGTCTTTGCACAGATGGATTTAGTCCATTTGGTATGTCTGGTAGGCAATATTCTTTATGGCCAGTAATCCTAACGCCTTACAATCTTCCCCCAGATATGTGCATGCAAAGGGAATTTTTATTCTTGAGTATTTTAGTACCAGGTCCGAAGCATCCGAAGCGTTCCCTTGATGTGTTTTTGCAGCCTCTGATACAGGAATTGGAGCAGTTGTGGTATACCGGGGTTCGGACATATGATTTTGCAAGGAAAAAAAATTTTACAATGCGTGCGGTGCTTATGTGGACAATAAGCGACTTCCCTGCTTACGGGATGTTATCAGGTTGGACTACGCATGGGCGATTGTCTTGTCCATATTGTCTCAATCGGACAGATGCGTTTCAATTGAAACATGGTCGGAAAACAAGTTGGTTTGATTGTCACCGCCGATTTCTAGTGATTTATCATGCATATCGAAGAAATAAGCGGTTGTTTAGAAAGAACAAAACTGTTCGTGTTCCTCCTCCTGTTTATATTTCCGGGGAAGATCTAGAAGCAGAAATTGATCATTATGGTGCATTGGAAACAGTCAATCGTGGTGGAAATTGGCACACTCCAGCTAATATGCCGGATGGATATGGGGAGCATCACAATTGGCATAAGAAACGCATATTCTGGAAGCTTCTGTATTGGAAGGATCATTTGCTTAGACACAATTTGGATGTCATGCACATTGAGAAAAACTTTTTTGATAACATCATGCATACATTGTTAAACGTGCGTGGAAGGACTAAAGACAGCGGTAAGTCAAGGTTAGACTTGCCTGATCTTTGTTGTCGAAATGAGTTACATATTACAAGTAATGGGAAAGCACCTGTCCCCATATTTCGAGTGGGTGCGGAAGAAAAGTCAGCTTTGTTCAAATGGGCGACATCTGATGTGAAGTTCCCGGACGGGTACGTATCTAATTTAGCTAAATGTGTTGAGAATGGCCAAAAGTTTTCCGGGATGAAGAGTCATGACTGTCACGTCTTTATGCAACGACTACTTCCTTTTGCATTTGCTGAACTTCTACCAGGAAATGTACACGAAGCAATTGCAGGCATTGGAGGGTTTTTTCGGGATCTTTGTACCCGTACTTTGTCAGAAGATGTTATTGCACAACTTGATGCTAGTATTCCTATTTTGTTGTGCAACATGGAGAAAATATTTCCCCTAGCCTTTTTGATGTTATGGAACATCTACCTATTCATCTACCTCACGAAGCAGAACTTGGGGGACCTGTGTTGTATCGATGGATGTACCCATTCGAGCGATTCATGGGACATTTGAAGCGGAAGGCTAAAAATCTAGCCAAAGTTGAAGGCTCAATAGTAGCAGGAAGTTTAACAGAAGAAACTTCTCACTTCATGGGGTACTATTTTGGCTCGAAGGTTCGCACACGGAAAAGGGCAGCACGGCGATATGATGATGGAGGTGTAGGCCGAACATATGCTAATGAAGGTGTCCCAGATATCTTTTCTTCAATCGGTCGATTATGTGGAAGAGTGAAGTCAGTTTGGTTTGCCAAGGAAAAAGATCATCATAGTGCACAAACGTATATCCTCTTAAATTGCGAAGAAGTTAGTCAATTTGAGACGTAAGTGTATAAACATACGTCTTATATATATGGCTAAATTATATATATGCTACCTTTATACCAATTACAAATACTTTTGTATGCAATGAATTTGTTAGACAAGTCCGAGAAGTCATTGAAGGAATCTCAGACGATGAAATCAACAAGCGTAAAGATCAACATTTTGCCCCGTGGTTGAAGACGCAAGTACGTAAAATTTTAATTAAGTGATCTGATTAATTACTAACTTGGACAATTAACCTAATATATATTTTGAATACTTTTTTAATTAAATTAATTAATGATGTATAGGTCGGGTATGGGGATACCGCATATCCACTATGGTTCCATGAGTTAATAAAAGGCCCCATATCGAAGATAACGAGTGCACCCATGTATTGCACACGCGGATATATATTTCATACATTCAAATACGGAAATCAAAGAGGTACTGCCAACTACGGGGTATGTGTGCGGGGCGAAATAGATTTTTATGGAATGTTGCAAGACATAATTGAAGTTGAGTACCCTGGTTGCTTAGGTTTGAAATGCGTTCTGTTCAAATGTGACTGGTTCGATCCAACAGTTGATCGAGGCGTCCGTAAAAACAAATTTGGGGCAGTAGATGTCAACCAATCACGACGTTACAATAAGTATGAGCCATTTATCCTAGCATCACAAGCAGAACAAGTCAGCTTTGTTCCATATCCGCGAGTTCGCACCACCCGTATCTCATGGTTATCAGTTATAAAAGTTTCTCTGAGGGGTCGAATTGTGGGGGTTGATGAGGAACTACCAATACAGCAAGATCATTGCTCTGATATGCCAGAACTAAATGAGAGCAATGAAGACATCCTTTTGATAGATCCTCAGAACAGGCAAGTTTAATATCTCCTAGACGATACAGAGGAAGAAGATGAGGAAGATGAGTTCGAAGAAAGTGATGAACCAGATGATCAAGAAACGGATGTGTACTACTCTTCGTCCGAAAATGAATCAGAGTGACCGCGCTAGCCAATAATTATTGTGAATTTAATATATTAATATAATATTGTGATCGAGTAATTATTGTGAAATTTAAGTGATATGATTTCTATGAAATCCCCTAAACCCCAAACTAAATTCCATCTCCGATCTCCATTCATTTTCCACCGTAGGTGCGGCGATTAATAAATTACGAGACATATGTGTCTATGTGTCATGTAATTTATTAATTGCCTCAACAACGGCGGGAAATGAGTGGTGATCGGAAATGGGATTTAGTTTGGGGTTTTGGGGATTTCAAAGGAATCGTCGCTAAGTCGTCGCTAATTGTGATTGTTACAAATTCGTTGCAAAATGTGCGACGATTTAGCAACGAATTGATAATAATCGTGGCTAAATCGTCGTAAAATAAGAATGTTACAAAATCGATGCAAATTTGCGATGATTTAGCCACGATTCGTTCATAAACCCTAAACCCTAAACCCTTTGCCCTAAACCCTAACCCCTAACATATTACCATCTCATTGTATTATGCATCTTTCAATGAAATTGATCGTGACTTTAGAGAATTGTCCGGAAATGAAAACTCGGTCAATCACAGTAATATTCACAAACTGAATCATTGTATTAATAATCTAACATGTACGCAAACTCTATGTTTTACTTATTTTTCAATCTCGATGAATTTATTGATAATTTCATGAATTTGGATTTACAGTAAACATGTCAAGTTGTTTATGGAATGTTGCAATCGACGTTACAATTTTGTACCTATACCCTAAACCCTAAAACAGATTTTACAAATATCCTCACTATTTCGATGCAAATTGGCGACGATTTAGCAACGAATTGATACTAATCGTGGCTAAATCGTCGCAAAATAAGAATGTTACAAAATCGATGCAAATTTGCGACGATTTAGCCACGATTCGTTCATAAACCATAAACCCTTTGCCCTAAACCCTAACCCCTAACATATTAACATCCATTGTATTATGCATCTTTCAATGAAATTGATCGTGACTTTAGAGAATTGTCCGGAAATGAAAACTCGGTCAATCACAGTAATATCCACAAACTGAATCATTGTATTAATAATCTAACATGTACGCAAACTCTATGTTTTACTTATTTGTCAATCTCGATGAATTTATTGATAATTTCATGAATTTGGATTTACAGTAAACATGTCAAGTTGTTTCTGGAATGTTGCAATTGACGTTACAATTTTGTACCTATACCATAAATCCTAAAAATATTTTACAAATATCCTCACTAATTCGATGCAAATTGGCGACGATTTAGCAACGAATTGATACTAATCGTGGCTAAATCGTCGCAAAATAAGAATGTTACAAAATCAATGCAAATTTGCGACGATTTAGCCACGATTCGTTCATAAACCCTAAACCCTAAACCCTTTGCCCTAAACCCTAACCCCTAACATATTACCATCTCATTGTATTATGCATCTTTCAATGAAATTGATCGTGACTTTAGAGAATTGTCCGGAAATGAAAACTCGGTCAATCACAGTAATATCCACAAACTGAATCATTGTATTAATAATCTAACATGTATGCAAACTCTCTGTTTTACTTATTTTTCAATCTCGACGAATTTATTGGTAATTTCATGAATTTGGATTTACTGTAAACATGTCAAGTTGTTTCTGGAATGTTGCAATCGACGTTACAATTTTGTACCTATACCCTAAACCCTAAAACAGATTTTACAAATATCCTCACTAATTCGTTGCAAAATAAAATGTTACAAAATCAATGCAAAGTTTGCGACGATTTAGCAACGAATTGAGACTAATCGTGGCTAAATCGTTGCAAACTATGAATGTCACAAAATCGATGCAAATTTGCGACGATTTAGCAACGAATTGTCATAACATTTACCGCGTGGCGGTCAATTAAACTACCGCGTGGCGGTCAATTAAACTACCGCGTGTATGAATGTCACAAAATCGTTGTAAAGTTAGAGACGAATTAGCTATGGTTTGATTGCCTCGATATAGCGACGATTCATCGCTAAATCGTCGCTAATTAGCGACGATTTAGCGACGACAACTAATCTTATATATACACGCTCAGAATTCCTTCATTCTTACAAACAAATAAAAAAAAAACTGATCATAACTTCCTTGCGAATTCCTTGCGAAAAAGGTAAATTTTTTTTTAATGTTTTTAATTAATTAGTATAGATAAAAATGAAACAATTTAGGTCGGTAGAAACAGAATCAAATTAGAAAAAATAGCAGACTGCCCGGATGTTTATAGATAGTAATTTTTTTTTTATGCAGATGGGCCAGCGTCGTGCACATTACGCTCAGTTTTTGAGAGATATTGGTGATGCTTCGGGTACCGGGTTGCCCGTGTCTTCTGAGGCTACAGAGACGGATTTCCTCCTGGTGACGCAACCACAGAGTGCTCCGCCGCCTCCACAACCACCTCAGATTCCGCAACCTGGAGGCCATGCCCCGGCCCCATATGCACACATGACGGTTTTTGATTTGCTTGCACAGCCGGGGCGTCATAGGTTTAAAAGATTAGATCCGGATCATACTGACAGGTCGGAATGGTAATATATATAAATATATATTTTTTACATTTATTATTACATATTTATATTTATTTCTAACAATTCAAAATTTTACAATTTTTTGTTTCAGGTTTGGAGTTGAATCCAAAGTTGGACGCACCGTTTCCGACATCATCAAATCCTATTTTATCGAGCCTCATACCAATTTTATCCAGCTTCCTCCACACGTCAAGGAGACATGGTTCAAGATGTTTGCGGTACGTATGGAAAAAATATTTTTTTCTCCCATAATTATTTTAATTATATTTAAATATATATTTAATTTAATTTTATAAAATATGTAATTATTTTTATTTCTCATGCAGCAAAAATATCACCAGGATCTTTCGATTCATGGCGAGGTTGAAACTTTGTTTTTCGAGAGAGTGAAGTTTCGTATCCAAGGCGTCGTTGGTGAGTGGAAGAAAGCATGGAAGATTTCTGGGGATTTAGCAAAGCCCCTGCACATGGATAAAGCCGTTTGGGACGGCTTGGTGCGGTATTGGATGGATCCGAAGTCCATCGTAACTGCTGAGAAGTGTTCGGCTTCCCGCAACACCGTTGATTCGGATGGGAAACTCAAGGCTCTGCCTCATACAGCTGGGCAAACACCTTTTGCGGGTGTTCGTCTACAGATGGTAATTAAATTTATTTAAATTAATTAATTTATTTAATTTACTTCGTCAATAACATAGTTTTTTTCTTTAGGCCGCCGAAGACGGAGGTGTACTCCCTCCGATGACCAAGGTTTTTGAGCGGACGCACCGGAATAAGGATGGTTCCTTTGTTTCCGAGACTGCCGAGCACATCTTCAATGAGGTGACTTCCAAGGTCACCGAACGAAAGACACAGCTCTCTCAACAGCTATCTCCAGGTGGTTCGTCGGTCATGTCTGGAGGGTTGACCACACCCGATATTGACCGGATCTTCGAGCATGTATATAGAATAGTTAATACTTATTAATTTTTAGTTTTTGATTTTTTAAAAATTTCTAATTGTAAATTTAAATATAGGTTGCCCCTAAGAGAAAGGGGAAAGTTGTCGGGATGGGATCTATTAGAGATGTCTCCGCTGCTTCTTCATATGCTCCGCGACGACGATCGCCAGAAGATGATCCAGTCGTGTTACGTGCCACGATTACGAGTCTTCAGGAGCGGGTTGAGACCGAGGCTACTCGGTCTACGGCATATCAAGCGAAGATTGCGAGTCTTCAGCAGCGGGTTGAACTGGATGCTACGCAGAATGACGAACTCTTCGACATCTTGGAAACAGGGAACCCGACAATGCAAGCCATGCTACGGGAAAAGCGAAGACTCCGAGCAGAGGCAGATGCAGCGGCAGAGGCAGCAGCAGAGGCAGGCACATCCGGTTCGTCGAGACGTCCCGAAGACGATGTAAATCTCGACGATTACGATATAGTTATTTAGATTTAGGATTTCGAATGCTAAACTTTGTTTTTTTTTTGTAACAGATTATAATATTTTTTTCTAATAAAATATTATTATATATTATTTTTAAAATTTTTATTTTATAATTTCGAAATTAATAAAATTTCAAAAATAATAATAAAAATCATATATAGAATCGTCGTTAATTCGATGGTAAACAATAGTCCTCGTTGATTCGTTGCTAAATTAATCGTCATAAAATCGTGGCTAATTTACAACGACTTTACGACGATTTATTAGCAACGATGTTGCGACGAATATTTAGCAACGATTTTATGACGATTAATTAGCAACGAATTAACGACGATATTTTTTGCCATCGAATTAACAATGAAATATTTTCCTTCGAATTTTCATCGTTTTTACGACGTATTTATATTCGTCGTAATTTCTATGTAATATTTACGACGATTTTACGACGAAAATTTACCGACGATTTAGCGACGAATTTTTTGTCCCTCGTACTTTCCCGACGAATTTACGACGATTTGTGGTTTGCGACGATCAGTTAACGACGATCTCGTTTTCGTCGCAAATTCGATTCAAACCCTCTTTTGCAACGATTTTACAACGATATCGTTCGTTGCAAAAAGGGTGTTTTCTTGTAGTGTTCTTCTTCTTCTTTTTCTTCTTCTTCTTCTTCTTCTTCTTCTTCTCAAAATCCTTAACTTTCTCCTCCTTCTCCTTCTTCAACGTCTTGGTCTCATCCACCTTCTTATTCTACTTATGATTTTTCTTTTTCTTTGTCTTTCTCATCTTCCTCGTATTTTCCGACTTTTTCTTCATCATCTTCGTCTTCTTTTTCATCATCTTTGACTTCTACGAATTCCTATTTTTTTCACTCTCTAACTCTTCCGATTTTTCTTCGTCATTTTCTTCTCCCTCTTCTACATCATTTTCCTTCTTCGTCGTCTTCTTTCTCTTCTGTTTTTTTTTCTTCATCATCCATTTTCAGTTTCCATTACTCTCTCTCTCTATCTCTCTAGATTCATAACTTAGATCTCCATTGGTTCTTCCTCGATAATCTCAAGCATGTTCTTCTTCCTCTTCTTCTCCACCATGAAAGATAAATTCCACAATAGATGAGTTTAGTCTTGTCTCCTTCTACTTCTCCATCTTTCTTTTGTTCTCTTAATTTACCTTCAAACATCTTTCCCATCTCTTCCTTCTCTTTCTTCATAACAATCACACATTTTTTCGACCCCAAAACATCTTCATTGTTTCAACCATTGTTTCCTTGTAACTTCTATAATTTTCCTCAAGCATTTCAAACAGGGTTTGGAACCGGATCAGTATTGTCGAATTCAATATCTCTAAAATTTATTTGTTCATACATAGATATGGTTTGTGGATCGTTGCCATTTTCTCCTCGAGCAATGCTTGTTTCTCTAAACACTCTGTAATTTCAAATACTCTCCTTATTAACACAAGATTTAATGGTTAATATTAAAAACCCAAACAAACAAATAAAATACTCTCTCTCTCTCTCTCTCTCTCTCTCTCTCTCTCTCTCTCTCTCTCTCTCTCTCTCTCTCTCTCTCTCTCTCTCTCAAACAAACAAACAAACCCAAACCCAAACTATTTTTTTTAAGAGTTCGTAAAGTAACCACAAAAACCAGAGTCATTTAACAATGCATATTAGAGTTATGTTTTCAAGATTATAAGTTTTTACGAGTTAGTCCGAATAATATTTTAGTTCACTACAAAACGGGTTAAATAGACAAATTATTATAAATTGACAGTTTTATCTATAATCATTAGTTAGACATATTATAAAATTTAGATAAAATCTATTTTGAAGCCAAATTTTAAAACAAATTTTTTATGAAAAATTATTAGCGCGAGTTAAGTCCTAGTAGATATGTAAACGAAAAGTTGTGATAAGTAATCTCTGGAAAAATAAGACACAAGAACCGGTGGAGATTCTGTTTTCAAGTAAGGTGATGTCAACTTCAGTTTTATATCCAACTCCCC
The DNA here is from genome assembly GCA_030161315.1 of Eutrema japonicum. Lineage (NCBI taxonomy): Eukaryota > Viridiplantae > Streptophyta > Magnoliopsida > Brassicales > Brassicaceae > Eutrema > Eutrema japonicum. The sequence continues at coordinate 48,981,095 of BSQW01000008.1, read as the reverse complement.
TCATTTAACCATCTCGTTACATTTTCAGATTTTATTTGGGGAGAATCGAAGTTTTTTCAGCCGTGAATTGCATAGAGGACTAACACACAACAAGAAAGGCATTCGTGGACTAGTGTGTCGTCAAGATATTGAAAGATGATATGATATGCACAAAGCATGTCCGAAATTATATGACGCTTAAAGCACATTAATAAAATGATGCCCCTTACCACAACTAATCATCACTACATCAAATTATTTTGCTTATATCATTACATCACAACAAATCATCACTACATTAATAAAATGATGACCCTTAGCCGTATCACAAAGTACCAATTAAATAAAATATAATTGAATCCATTAGCCTTTTATACCTCATGTGGTTGTCATAATCTGAATTTGGCACTTTGTGATATGGCTAAGTCATCTTCAAAAGTGATTGATTTCTTTGGAATCATCCAGCGTTTATATTGTTTATTTTCGCCTTCTACAACTAGGTGGGATATATACAAGAAAATGGTAAGAGGTCCCACACTTAAACCCTTATCGGATACTCGTTGGAAAAGTCACATTTGAAAGTGTTAAAGCAATACGTTTTCAAGCTCCAAAAATCCGAGATGCTCTATTTAACTTGGCTGGAAATAGTGATGATCCTCAAACCCGGAGTAATGATGAATGTCTTGCAATAAGTGAAACACACGAAATCGGAGGATTTGAGTTTTTGTTTGGTATGGTGATATGGTATGAGATTTTGGCTGCCATTAATATTGTAAGCAAGACTTTGCAGGCTGAAGATATTGATATTGATGCGGCTATTACTCAACTAAAGGGGTTAGTCTCATTTTTTCAAAAGTATAGAGAGACGGGTTTTGAAGAAGCAAAAGCTGAAGCCAAAAAAGTGCAGTTGTTATGGATATCGAACCCATTTTTCATGTGAAAAGGAAGCACCTTATTAAAAGGAGAACACATTTTGATGAGGAGCCAAGACAAGTTGTCGATGAAAGTGTGGTGGGGTGGTTACAAACTCCCGCGTGCTGGGATTACAAATCACCGCCATGGATTGTGTCCTCCTTTGCTCTTGATTACAGATCAATCCATTTAAATGATGAATTTTTTCTGGGGAATGATTCGTAGGGAAATAGGAATGATGATCGAGGGAAACCAAGTGGTGGTGGTGGGGTGGTTCCCGCTTGTGAGGAGAGGGTCGCCCTGTTAGTCTAGGTCAAAGATCGATTCCCCCCCAAACGCGGCTTTCACTTAATTTTCCCATTTGGCTAGGAGCCACGCCCTACGTAAAGCGGGATATATCAAATCCCTAAGGCACCGGGAAAGAGGTGTAAAACCCTTTTTTCATTAAAACAAAAAAGAGAGTCTGTAACCTTACCGGAAGTGAGAATGGGGAGGAAGAGAAACTATATTATTGGGTATGATCCGATCGAAAAAAAAAATCAAGGTATTGTGTATGGATTCGTATCATTATGATTCACACGATATACCCCAAGAGTATCGAGTTATGACATTAGGGAATGGTAAACATTTATGGAAAAATATTAAGTTCTGCAGACCTCATTATCCTTTGGTAGTTTTACGCATGAATCACTAAGTAGAACAAATTGGCCCATTAGTATTAAACAGCAACTCGACAAAACGGTTCTTCTACGAAAGGCCCACGAGGCGATTTATAAAACGCAGCGCATAAGTGTGTGTTAAATTTAGTTTTGTTAAAGAACCATTTAAACACAGAACATAAAACGTAAAAATCAAATCCCAAGGGAGCGTGTGTCCTCATCTCATTGTGAATCTATAAGTAATATATACGGAGTCCACTTTTAGACTCAACATCCCATTCGCATCAACCAATCAGAAAAATAATCGATGATGATTTGAATCAAACTTATATGGAATGATTTTTTTAATCTCACATTCCTCTCATACATTCTCGATGATGATTTCGAAATTTGCCATAAGCATGTATGCATTTGCAGATATTAATCCAGTCTTGATTTTTTTTATTCTTCTCAAATTTCTAGCTCTGGTTTATGTCCGATAGTATGATATCATCTTTATCTTTATTGTTCAATACCAAAAGCCAAACAATAAATGAAACTCACTTTTCGTAAAACATACCAAAACATATCTTGATCTGGAAAGGTTCCAATGTTCTTGAATGGATTCAAGATTACCTATTTATTCAAACATTGTTGTTGTTGGTACCGCTTGAACCAGTAATGCAAACCACACCTTTCTTCTCTCTACTCAAAAACTTCTTAAGTGATCTTAACCTTGTGAACATTGGTGACTGAGGTTCTTCTTCGATTCTCTCCGATAAATTATCACTTGAATTCGATGGAATATCCACCACAACCGCCGTTACTTCTTGTGCTCTGTTACAGCTATTAGAACTAGTAGATTCAGGTTGATGGTCATTAGAAGAATCCGCAAAATTTCCAGAACCAATATCTTCAGTAACTATGAGACCTGCACTTCTAACTTGATTGTGATCTCCCCAAACTAGTACATTTGTCGGAAAATTCAGAGGTTCTGTCGAAAACCCAAGAACAGAGCTCTGATCTTGAGATGGATTATGTTGATGCCCAGATTCAAAGTTTTGATTTTGAGACAAACCCTCACTTCCTCCATGTGTCGTCTCTTCCACAGAACCAACCGTGTCTCTACAGAGAGGACAAGTGGAATGAGATTGAAACCACATGTCGATGCAATCAACATGGAACCCATGATTACACCTTGGCAAAACCCTAGCTTTATCTCCGTCAACGAGATCGGAGAGACAAACGGCGCATTCTAGCCCGTCTCTGAAGTCTTGAGACTTGAAAACAACAACAGGGATCGATTGGAGAAGAGAAGAATCGAGACCTGCGTTGCGAGGAGGATCTTCTTGAGCTTGAGCGAAGATGAAACGGCGTCGTTGATGGTTACGGCCGATGACTGTGGAGCCAGGATCGTCAGATTGGATTAGGTTTAGGTTGAAATGTTGTTCCACACGCCACCAGAAGAGCCTAGCGTAGAGATGAAGCAAGAGGAGGAATAGAATCGCTGTGAAAAGCGATACGATTGCAAATAGAATTACTTTTCCCATCATCTCTTCTCCTTGAATGTTTCTGAAGACGGAACTATTAGAAGCAGATTCTTCGTCCATGTCGCTGAGAAAGGTTGAAGCCCTAATGAATTTTGGGTCAAATTAAAGGGGGGCTTTTTGCGTGGAAAGAAAGGAAAAACAAAAGATTCTCACATCAAGACAAAGATCGTGAAGATTAGAACTGATAAAACCTGAGATCGATGCTTTTCAAACGAATGAAATGAAACAAAGAGAGGTTTTTGATGTCGAATTTTGGGTTGGAGGTCCATTAGTTCTGAGGAAATTGTCTTTGAAACCAGAATTCACGGCAAAATGGCGATGAGAATGAATCAAGACTGGTTCAAGATTTTCGAAAAAAGTTAGGGACACAAGTCAGTGGAACACGCTTTTGGGTTTTTTGACTTGGTTTAGTCAAATCGTCAGTCAATTTCATCTTGCAATAAAACCTAACTAAGTATTAGACTTATTGGGCCTAAAATTAGTGAGTACGTAATGGGCCTTAACAAAGCCGATTTAGGAGTGTGGTTGAAGCATAATAATATTATAGGGTTTAACTTTAACTGATAATAAAGCGCTTACTTTGGTCACAATATAGGGTTTAGTCCACCGCCATGACAAAACCGAAGCAGCAGGTCTCCATAGATAGAGCATTGGGATTACTAGACAACTTACTGCATCATAAAGACAAGAAATATTAAATAAGTCTACAGAGAGAGAACAGAGCTATAATCCACCATGATTCATTCAACGGAGGCATAAAATCGCCGCCCTATCGCATCAGATCGCCGCCCTATCCAATAAACTGAGGCGGCAGAAAATCGCCGCCCGATCCAAAAAACGATCCTCAACCCCTGGAAAAGAAATAGAATACTTCAATCCGATCCCTGTCGATCTCGTCATCAGTATCTTGTCGAGATTGCCTGTGAAGTGTATAGCAAGGCATCATTGCGTATCGAAGCTCTGGTCGTCCATAATCCGCGGTCCAAATTACAACCAGTTGTTCCCGACCAAGCCTCCGGACACACCACCAAGGATCATTTTAGCATTCAACGCTGGACCAAGGTTGTTTTTCGTCTTCACCTCAGCCTAACATTGATCATCCTAATTAGTTTTATTTATAACATTGATCATCCTAATTTGGGCTTCACTCTGATCGATTACAAGGGTAAATTAGGTGTTTGTAAATGTAATAATAAGGTTTGTGAGTTGTGGGTTTTAGAAGATGTCGAGAAACATAGATGGTCAAAGTATAAATGCCAAATTCCTGTGATGAAAACGTGGTGCAAAGCATTGCCTGCCGGAATCAATGCCAGTGGCGAAATTGTGTTGTACACAATCTTTTCAGAGCCACAACAACCCTACTTCCTATTCTTCTACAATCTTGAGGCGAACACCATCAAAAGCGTAAGACTTGAAGGTCCAGTATTTGAAGAGTTTGGGTCTATTAGTAGAGTTTATGCATTTTCAAACTATGTTGAGAATGTGAAACTTATCTAAGTGTTTACTTCTTCCAAATATACAAGAGTTGAAGTCAATGATGTTGGAGCGGAGCAGAGGGAAGAATTAAATGTTGTGATAGAATCCATATGCATTTGATATCCCAAAATATCGTTGCTTTACTGAAAACGTGTTAACGAGGTTTGGTTTGATCATATACTTTTTTGGCCTCTTGATGGATCAACGGCTTGAAACAAATGAGGGATTGGTTTGAAGAATGTTTTAATTCGTCTCACGAATCAACAAAGAAGTTGGGACACAAGTCAGTGGAACACGCCTTGCTACTAACCTGAAACTCTGACATACAATTTGAGTTTGTAGATACAATTGGCAAATCACAAACTGGAAACTGCTTCTCTCAAGCATGAGACCGGTAATATCTAAGCCAAACTTTTTGAATCACTAATTGAACAATCTCACTTTTTCTCAGCTAAATCGCTACAACATCATTACCTCATGTCGAGTTGATACAAGTAGTTAGGCTCCTTCTGTGACTTCGACCAGCCTTCCACGAACCCACTTCTTAGTTACATTTCCTGATTCCAAAGACGGGGTCTTTTCTTCCATTCCGTGGTAAACTTTAGAACCATTCGGAAGAGGAGGATGATTCTCAATAAGTTTGATAGCTCCATTAGATTCTGGTCGTGAATGGACAGTGGTTCCATTTGGTTGCAACATCATCCCCAGTTTGATATCTTCTCTATCTCCCTGGGATGTGTTTGGTTGCTTATCAGAAACATACTGATTTGTGGTACCTTCTATGTTGAATGTCGGCAAATCGCTAGATCTCATGCTCAAGTGAAGACTCTCTCCGTTGATCGGGAATGTGTGTGTTCCGTTAATCTCTCCTAGTTGTTCATGATCGTTGGTATCTTCGGTCCCGGATTCACCGTCTACCTCCAGAAGACTATTATTAGGCTGATGCGAGTGAAGATATGGGTAAGTCCCATCTTCATCTGAAGTCATCTGCCTCATCTCTATAGATTCAATCAGTTGTGTTGCTTCAGCTATGAGCTTTTTACTCTCTAACAAAGATGTTTGAGCCACCGGGTTTTTCATAGCAGCAATCTCAAGGACTTTCGCAGCTTTCTCAGCTTCTGAGATCAAAAGCCTGAGAAGAAAAAGGTTAATTCTTGTTAACTTCTGCGCACAATTCCAAACAGAACAATTTTGTTTTATGTTGACTGACCTTGCTCGTTCCACAGCATCCATCTTCTTAGATTCTTCCGCCACTCTTTTTGCTCTGATGCTTTTTATCATTTCCAGTTTTGAACTAGCCAAAGGATCTTTATACACAGGTGTTTTCCGCTTCCGTACTTTCACAACTTGAACTTGGCTTTGCCTTTCAGTCTCTGAATCCCTCGTACTTTTCTTTGTAGGGTTCTTCTTTCTAGGCTCTGCATTGACACTTGGTCTTCTACGACGCCTCTCTACACCAGCAGGTATACCGTGATATTTTGCCAAGCCAGAGCAAACCCTTTCACGGTAAGACTGACGAGAGAAACCAAACCAAGTTAAATATGGCCAAGAACAAAACATCAAGCAGGTTGGTTTAAACAAATTACTAGGCAACTTACTGGATCAGCCCATTTAGCAGCTATTGCTTCTGCGATTTTCCTTCTTTGTTCTGGAGATTTTGGCGCCCTTCTGTTACTTTTAACTCCTCTAGCGGCTTTCCTCTGCTCTATGCTTTCCAGCCATTCCAGTTTATTCTGTTGATCCAAGATGGTGTAAGAGTTCCACTGAAGCTCTTCCTCGTCAGTGTATCCTTCTTTAGCAGCTTCCGCTAACAAGTTTTGCCACTCGAAATGACATGTCTCCTGAACTTTTCTCCTCTCCTTCCGCCTTGCCCATCGCATCCGCACTCCCACCCCAATTTTCAACCGTGTCTCCTTGCTGTAAAAATCATGCATATTTGGGAAGATAACATTATGATAACAAAAGCATAAGAAAAACCAGAAAAGTTCCATCAAGTTAAAAAGCACAAAAAAAAAAACCGGTACTGACTTTTGTGCGTGCCCGAGATTCGCTAATTTCATCTTGATCTGCGCAGGAAGAAGACACAAAGGTTCTATGAGAGACTGAAAAATCTGATGCATAGAGCAAACATAAACGCCCTAACATAACATAAACTTTACCTGCAACTGCTTTCCTATAGGGTATATACACCTCAATACTAGAATAACACAAGGGTCGAATCTGTTTGACAAAAGAACGTTTTCTTGCGTGCACTAACAATTAATATCGGTACAAGTCCCACTAGAGTTACTACGGCCAACTCCTCTAAGAAGACATATATAACCATTCTTACATGACATCACCTTTGGGTCTTGCATTGCAATCTTTGTCCTTTCTCTAATCTTTTGTAGGGTCTCTGTATAAACGCAAAAGTAAAATAATCATTAAAATGTTTCCAACTAGAAGCAACTGCAGATCGATTACTGAAGAAATGCTTACGCAAAAACTACTCACCCGGACTATGCTTCCTGCCTTTGTTCCATGGAGTGTTCCCTCTATTTGCCTTGGAAATCCTCATCCTTCTCAACCTTTCTCTGTCATCCACTTGTTCCAACTCTTCGCTATCATCATTTCGATCCTCAGAGGGTTTTGAAGAGGCAGAAGACAAGGAATAGCTTTGTTTGTTTTCTTTCTGAGCAGGATATTTGGTTTCAAGAGTGGCCACTGCAGTAATAAGGACTTTGCCTCTTCGTACATGAAGATGACCAGTGTAAAATTTCAAATTCTTGGAGAACCTGGATTGTTTCCATGGATTGGGTAGGTTTTTAGCATGGATAATACCCTGAGCCCCCAATGGAACAAGATGAGCTTGCAAGGAAGGTTGGATAGTAGCAATATCTGCAAGATTAAACAGCCAAGAGTTTTTAAGCATATAAGCTTAACAGAAACAGAAATTTAAGGAACTAAGCAATTTTGTTTTCCAAATCAAACCAAAGAACCATCTCCAAGAGCTAAGAAACTGGGGAAACACTACTACACATTCTCTACAAACTAAGCAAAGCAATAGTCTTTTTCTCATATGCATTTAACTATGAATATGTTAAATTTAAAAAGCTTAGCTTTTTTAGACCTAAGATTGCAAATGCAATGAATTGTCACTCAAGAATGATACCCAACAGACACTGAAGTAGAATTCTAAACAGTAGTAACCAAACAAAACCCAGAAAAAAAAAAAAAAAATCAAAGTGAAAATCATCAACGCAGGATAAATGTTGGAAAATTACCAGAAAAGGTACCTAAAGAAGGCATTGGGAGCTCATTCAGCCCAAGAACTCGAAACCCTCTTTCTTTGCGACACAACACCAGAATTTTTTGTAAGATTAACAATACATTATAAAGAGATTTATGTTACTCTGCTGAATAGAGAGGGCGTAGGTTTTTGCAGGAGTTTTAAGACAGAGAAGGATAAGCCACACAAATAGCAAACTTCAACGAAGATTCTTCTCTGTCTGGCTTTGACGCAGCAACCAGGAGGCGGTGGATAACGAGACCCGGGTTACTCTAATAACCCGACCCGTATCTTTCATTATTGGGCTCACGGGCCTTATCCATTGTGGGGACATTAAAACGGCGACGTCTCATTTTTGCGCTGAGGGTTAACATGAATCACGAACGGACACGTGGTGTGAGCGGGTCATTCTATTTGCTTACCAATGACCCGACCCGTATAACCTTTTGTTGGGCTAAAGGGCCTTCGAAATCTTTAACATGAAACGATGCCGTATAGTTAACATTAAAATGTGGATCGAGAAAAGCCACGTGGTGTGAGCCGGGTCGGATCTTGGATAAAGTCTAGTATATGGCCGGCGGTTCCGGGTTGATCTCCGGCAACGACTGCAACGCGTCACTAATGGAGAGAGATTCATCGTCGACTTCTTCGTCTTCATCGTCATCGCCGGATGAAGAAGGCGATATCCGAAATCTTCTGGATGAATCAGATTCTCAAATCCACCGTTTTCGTGGAAGTGACGAGATTCCTCTGTATTCCAGCGACGCGGCGGAGCAACGACCTACCTTCGACGTGGAGAGTCTCCGATCACGCTTAAGACGGACTTTCAAGCTCAATCTCACTAAGCGACAGTTCATTGTTATCTTTCTCCCTCTCGTCCTCGTTTTCCTTTACTTATCTACCGATTTCGGCAATTACTTCTTCTCCGTCAAAGTCCCAGATTCTGTACTCCGGCCAACTACTGGGACGGGTCGGGCTCAGGAATCGGATCTTCAAGCACTGTATCTTCTCAGGAAGCAGGAAACCGATCTCTTTTCAATCTGGAAGCACACTTTATCGAATCTCTCAACGATGGAAGACGTGAAATCTGCAGTTTTCCGGCAGATTTCATTGAATAGAGAGATCCAAAATGCATTACTGTCGCCGCACAAAACTGGAAATGTCAGTATCGACGGATCATCAGATGGTTCACCGGTTGGTAGTTGCAGGAGAATGGATCAGAAGTTAACGGGAAGAAAGACGATACAATGGAATCCGAGGCCAGATAAATTTCTATTCGCCATTTGCTTATCTGGTCAGATGAGTAATCACTTGATTTGCCTGGAGAAGCATATGTTCTTCGCCGCATTGCTTAAACGGATCCTTGTGATCCCTAGCCATAGATTTGATTACCATTACAGTAGAATCATTGATATTGATCGAATCAATACTTGTTTAGGGAGGAATGTAGTGGTTTCCTTTGAGGAATTCTGGAAGAAGGATAAGAATAGGAAGAAGCATCATCACGTGCATATCAATAGATTCATATGCTACTTCTCGAAACCGGAGCCGTGTTATGTAGATAAAGAGCATATTACAAAGCTAAAAGCTTTGGGAATTACCATTGGAGGGAAGCTAGATACACCATGGGAAGAAGATATTGCCAGGCCAAGCAACAAGACAGCTGAGGAAGTGGAGACTAATTTCAGATCAGATGATGATGTTATTGCGATTGGGGATGTGTTCTATGCTAATGTCGAGAGAGAGTGGGTGATGCAGCCTGGTGGTCCTGTTGCTCACAAGTGCAAAACTTTGATTGAACCTAACCGGCTTATTCTTCTCACTGCACAGAGATTTATCCAAACTTTCCTTGGCAAGAACTACATTGCCCTACATTTCCGCAGGCATGGATTCTTGAAATTCTGGTATGGTGCATTTTCCACATCCTTGATTGCTCTATAGGTTTTAATGTAATGCTAGCTGAATGTGAGAACTAAATGTTTGAATTTACTCCTCTAAGTTCTCTGGTAGTGTGGTACTGACAATAATGACTTTTTTTAGCTAAACTCTACGCTTGATGATAATGTAGGCAACTTATTCTTAACCAAATTATAGCATTTGGAGCTACTTAGTTTAGGCGAATTCCATTGACCAGATTATCATCTATGAATACAGTAGCAGCATTACAAAGTTTCTATCACGAATACCAAGATAAATTCTCAATAGCTTCTCTTCCTTAACGGTATTTGAGATTTTGATTGTATGTGTAAGTTTTTTATAGTGGTTTTTGGTCAACCTCTATGTTCATATCATAAATCGCTGAAGATTAAATTACACCGGGAACCTTGCTAAGTAAATTTTCTTCTTGTGCCAGTAATGCCAAGAATCCAAGTTGCTTTTACCCTATTCCCCAAGCTGCTAACTGCATCACTCGTCTGATTGAGAAGGTCGAGGCACCGGTTATTTACCTTTCTACTGATGCAGCTGAAAGCGAAACTGGTCTGCTACAATCACTGTTGATGCTAAATGGAAAGACTGTTCCCCTTGTGAAGCGACCAGCTCGTGATTCAGCTGAGAAATGGGATGCATTGTTATACAGGCATGGTCTCGAGGGTGACTCACAGGTAACATCTCCTCTCTTATCTTTCTTTCTTCATACAAGAAGCAACAAATAAAATTATAACTGAGATTTTTCCCTTTTAAAGGTGGAAGCAATGTTGGACAAGACGATATGCGCAATGTCAAGCGTGTTCATTGGTGCCTCGGGTTCTACTTTTACAGAGGATATCCTGAGACTCAGAAAAGACTGGGGAACTGCGTCAGATTGCGATGAGTATCTCTGTCAAAACGAGCAGCCTAATTTTGTAGCCGATCATGAATAAATTTAGGAAGAAAGCAGATTAACACAATCTCACAGTCTAATTCTCTTTTTGTTATTTTGTTCATAGGTTATTAGTGTATCATACAATAAAGCCATAGCTTCTCTTTAACTCATTGCTGTTCTGATGCATCTGATGATACAGCTCCCTAATATATAATCTGAGATTGTTATGAGTGATGATTTGTAAATACTTATCCAAATTGCTAATGATTTAAAATCAAACACTAAACCATTTGTTATTTCAAAAAGACAATTGTTATACCAAATTGTAAAGTCTGTTTATGTTGCCTGCCTACACCCTCTTTATATACTCCATTTATGAGGATTTTGTATATATATGTGCCCAGAGACGCGCCGCCGCTTCTTCGACTTTCCTCGTGATTTGCTTTGTCGGTCACCGCGATAATTACCTTAAAGCTTCGATTTTTCCTTTGATTATACAAAAACACACGTCGTTTAGAGCAATACCCAGATGACAAACTGACAAAATCCTTACTAAAGATCGGAGCTTTCCCAAAGTTTCGCTACTTTTTTTTTATTCGCGTGTTTGATTTTTGTTCGCTTTCTGTTTTAAAAGTGTGATCATGAGAGCGAGATTGGTGGTTTTCCCGATTAAAGGGAAGAACTGGTGTTTTAGCAGATCTGTTGATCCTTTCGCTGCTCAGTCGCCGACCGGCGTTACTCCGACCACTGTACGAGGTTTATGGAAGAAACTATCATCTGAATCGAAGCCAATCAATGCCAACGCAGAGCTTCTCGTCGATTTCATCTCTGACAAGGTTTACACATTGAACCTTCTTCTCTATATATAAAGCTTACATAAACCTTTGGTTTTGTTTCTGATCAAAGGTTTTTTTAACTTCGAACCTCGTCTAGGACCAATAGAAATGAGAAAGAAACCAAAAAACAAGGTTTTTATTTTTTGTTTTTTATCAGTTTGATATGTTGTTGTGGTTGTAATGGTTAGATGAATAAAGCTTGGATGGGTCTTGAGAAAGCGCCTGACGGGTCAATGAAGAACAAGATTCATGGGTTTGTGAATTCTTTACTCTCTTTTTTTTTTTTTTTTGGTATTTGAGACACTTCTTGAGGTTATGGCTTTGGTCTTTAGTTTGATAGGCGTAATGTTAAACTGTGGTCTCTGTGGTTGGATGTATAGGATAGGATTAAAGCTTCTGTCTCGTGTTAAGCCGTCTGAGATTTTCCTGAAGTCTATATCTAAGGAGGTCACTTCTGTTCAAGTCACTTATCCTCCAAGGTTCTATTCTCTCTCCTTTTCTTGAATTTTTGTAAAACTTGAGAGGACCAATGCCTCTCTAATGAATGATAAGATTTTACTAGGCCTTCATGAGTATATATGTTCTGGTGAATTCGGATTGGTTACGATTTTTGCTAATTCATGTCAAATGTTTCAGTTTAGACCCTAAACTTGTACGCAGGAGACTACGCCACATTGCCATGAGGTAAATTGCTTTTTGCTACCCAATGTTCTACCATTTTCACATCGTCTCTTGAGCGAATTTAGGTTGAGAATCTCTGATCCCTTCAGACATGAATGTTTCTAATTGGATTTCTAGTGGAACAATCCTGCACAAGAAGTACCTAATTGGTTCAGTAACTTTGCTTCCATTGACCAGTGCATTCATGGTATGTATAGTATGAAGCTACCTCTTGAGAACCTTAGCAACTAACTCGATTTGTTTCTTCAAGTCTCATAAACCAACAAAGCCTTTGTTTTTCCATTTAGGTATTGCCACTACCAAACATAGCATTCTTCTGGGTCTTATTCCGCACATATTCCCACTGGCGAGCTCTTCAGGTCTGTCGATTTCACTTACCCGTACATGATTCCATTATCGTTTAGAGGTTTTATATAAAACCTGAAATCATCTTGATTAACAATGAAGGGAAGCGAGAAGCTGCTTAAGCTCATCACAAACCAGTCAACTCCTGAGAAACCAAACTCTACTGATGATGCAAATGAAAGCAAGAACAACAACAACAAACCGGAACAAGAATCACAATCTCCCACATGTGTAAGCTAATCTTTATGTCATCAAAGAAACTCAATCTAAGGTTTCTTGTTTCTTGTTTCTTATTTGTCTTTGTTTCTCATAAAACAGGTTTTGCTGCCATCAGAAGAGTTGTATCAACTACTTCGTGAAGCTAACGAGGAAGGGCTCGACGACGAGATCATAGTAGAGATTTGCAAATCCTTTCATCTCAATAAGATCGATGTTCTTAAATATCGCAATCTAGTATAACTCTTTTTGGCATTTTAGGCTTTTTGTTTTTTGTTTTTGTTTTGAAACAAACTTTAAGATGTTTGAAGCTAAATTACGCTCCCTCTGTTTCATAAAGACTGTCATTTTAGATATTTTAGAGTAATTTTTTTGTTTCAAAAAGATTGTCATTTTACATTTTCAATGCAACTTTTCAAACTAATTTTCATAATTACCTTTTCCCCAAAGCTAAAAAATCTTTGTATTTATATCATTTTGAATTAATTATGGGTATATTAAATAGGACATATTAGTATAATTTCAAAAATTTTAATTTGTGTGAAAAGTGTCAAAGTGACATTATTTATGAAACAAAGGGAATATGTAACTCTGGAAACAATTGAATTTTCAGTTTTGCACAACAAAAAGAAAACATATAATAATCTTCTTATTTTTTCAAAGGGAAAATTCCATAAAAATACTTTAACTTTATTCCGATAAGATTTTTAATACCTCAACTATTTTTGTATCCAGTTTAATACTCAAACTATTTGTTTTGCCTATTTTAAATATCCAACTATGAACTTGTGCTTATTTTATAACTTCACGTTAACAGAGGTATACATACATGTACACTGTTTGAAACAGTGTTTATATTTAATATTAATAAAAAAAAATTACATTCAATTTTTAAAAAATCGAAAAAATAAAAAAAATTCCAAAAATATAAAGTTAAGAAAAAATAATTTTAAATTTTAAATAAAAATATATTATATTTTAACTTTTGAATGTGTGAACTAAAATTTTCTAAAAACTCAAAAAAACAAAATCCAAACAAATTCTCAAAAATTTATAAAAATTCAAAAATCCATGAATAACATCACAATTAAAAAAAAACCTTAATAAATATTATTGGTCTTTGTTAGACTTCATCAAATAATCACGTTTTGCCGGACAAATCACAATTAGACTTCCGGAAAACAACATCAAAGTGGAGAATCTAATATTTTCTTATATATATATATATATATATACTAGGTGTTTAGTCATCACAAGAGATTTCATCAAATAATCATATTAGTTAGATTATTAAATTTGTTATCGATAATAATCTGAACATAAATATAACAACAATGTAAAATATATGATCAACCAAAAATAACAATAACTAATAATATTTATTTGTAGAAACTAACAAATACCAATAATATTTATTAAGATTTTTTTTAACTGTGATGTGTTATTCATGGATTTTTGAATTTTTATAAATTTTTGAGAATTTGTTTGGATTTTTGTATTTTTTAGTTTTTAGAAGTTTTTAGTTCAAAAATTCGAAAACTAAAATATAATATATTTTTATTTAAAATTTAAAATTATTGTTTCTTAATTTTAGATTTTTTGAAAAAAAAATCGATTTTTCGGAATTTTTTTCGATTTTTTGATTTTTTTGTTAGAAATTTAATTTAATTTTAAAAAAAATATTTTATTATTAAATATAATTATATTTTAAACCATGTATATGTCCGTATATATCCGTTAACGGAGATGTTGCACAGTTGGAGATTTAAAATGGGCAAACAAAATAATTTCTGTATTTTATTGGGTACAAAAATAGTTCGGGTATTAAAAATTTTATCGGAATAAAGTTGGAGTATTTTTTTATGGATTTCCCTTTCTCTAATTACAAGAATCACCCAAGGAAAGAAAAAAAGAAAAACTTCGGAAATTTGATTATAGATATAACTGTCAATATGTTAAAATATGTTTAACTAATGATTATAGATATAACTGTCTACCCTAACTAACATGTCTACTTAACACGTTTTACAATAAACTAAAATATTATTCGGGCTAACCCGCAAAAACCTATAATCTTGAAACATAACTTTAATATGCACCGCTTAATGACTATGATTTATGTGGTCAGTCCACACACTCTTAAAAATCAATTTTTTGTCTAACTCTTTATAAAAGTAGTAAAATATTTTATAATAATTATAGTGAAAATATTGCAAGATTTCGGATGTATTTTTTCTTTAAATATGTATGGATTGATTATTTTAATAATATCATAATAACTAAAAAACTAAATAGTAAATAACATCTTTAATGGAAAATATATATACTTTCCATATTCTCATCAATAATTTTAAAAGATAATTATATCCTTTTCTATTTCATTTTTTTTTCTTATTTGTAATGACATAATATGTAATAACTTACAAAATAATGTTCATTTTCAAAAATATTTTCTTAAATAATATTATAGAGATGAATTTATGTTTTTAAATTTTTTGCTATATCCAAACTATTAAGTTGTCGCTAATCCCTCTTTTGACTAAAATGTTGTTTATAAAATGTTAATGTTTACTCTGCTGAAAATGATGTTACTATGGAAATGACCACCATGGATATCTCCATGGAAGGAACGAGGTTTTAGAACGGAAGATGCATCCTCTTTGTTGTATGGTGACATTTGTATAGTCATTAAAAATTGATAATTTCAAGTCTTTTTTCTATCGAAAGAATCAGTAAATTGGGTTCATATTCGAAGAATATTTATAGTTCTTATTTGGAAATGTGTCAGTGTAATACAACATGAGAAATGATGGATAAATAGCCAAAGATAAAAATCGTATCAGATCGAATTCGAATATGAGGAAGGGAAGTGTAGACACTATTTCAGTGAGTAAATCTTCTCGGAGAAAATAATCGTCAAAATTCAGTTTTGTTGTTTTATCAATTTGTATATTACTATTTTATGACTTAAATTTATATAAATAGAGATAGATGAACGAAAAAATAAACTGTTAATGTTGATGAGTCAATGGAGAAGAACGATATATTAGTATTTGAACTATGAGAAAGTGTGACATGAGTCTTTTTTTACTACCCATTTGAAAATCCGGGAAGGGGCCTATCCGTGGGTTGCCTTCCTCTCAGGGATTAGTCTGGACCTCTCCATGGGCCTGGAATTTACCAAGAGTTACCAAAAAAAAAAAAACTATGAGAAAGTGTGACAATCTAGGGGTGGACACTGGTACACTACGCCTATAATGCAGCTTCCTCGATATACACCCTAGACTTTTTGCCTTTTTGCTGCACATTTCAAACAATTTTTTTGCTTTGACAAACATCACGAATTATTAAAATTCTTGTAATTGAAACATACATAATTAATCTTACGATTGTGTTTAGAAAACTGGCAAATATCGTTTCAAAAACCACGATTAATCTAATCCGACTCGACTGTGAGTGAAACCCGACTCAAAACCCGAACTCACCCAACTTTCTTAAAATTCAAAAGTGATTTGGGGAACAAAAATTACGGTTCTTCGTTAGAGAGAGAGAAAAAAGACAGAGATTGAATCGCATAGAGAGGAATTGCATCGTGGATAGGGATTGCTTCAGTTCGAATGAAGGAAATGGAGTAAGTAATCTCCTCTTGTAAATAATTGGTTTACGTTTAATTGATTCTCAAAACTTTTATGAATAATCTTCTTGTTTCTTTTTCATCGTTACGTTGACAATATAAAAGGTGAGATTTGTCTATTATAGGTCTCGATCGATTTGATTAAAATCACCTCCTTGTTTGTGTTCATCTTCTAATATATATACATTTTTGATTGTGTTTTATTTCAATCTCTGTCTTTTTTTTTCTCTCTAACGACCCTAATTTTTTTTTCCAAATCAATTTTGAATTTTAAGAAAGCTGGGTGAATTCGGGTTTTAAGTTGGGTCGGGTCAAATTAGCTTAATCATGGTTTTTGAAACGCTATTTGCCGGTTTTCTAAACACAATCGTGAGATTAATTATGTATGTTGCAATTACAAGAATTTTAATATTTCATGATGTTTGTTAAAACAAAAAAATTGTTTGGAATGTGCAACAAAGAGGCAAAAAAATTATGGTGTATATCGAAGAAGCTGCATACTATGGTGTATATCGACCCACGATCTAGCAACTCAAAAATGCGAATTAATAAACAAAGTGTGACAATATCTAACAATCCTGACCTCGCTCTCAACAAGACGGATAACATCATGGGCCGAGCTTAAAGGCCCAGTTTGCCAATATTAATAATACCTCAGAGACACTACTCGAGCAATCGGAAAAAGAACTTTACTTCCTTTCCCCTCCTGCAAGAAAAATTGAGTTTTGAATCTCAAATCTCCGATCCAACTCCGACGAAGATGGTGAGAGATATTGAAGACGAGATCAGAGACGAGAAGAATCCTCGCCCGCTTGATGAAGATGATATCGCTCTCCTCAAGACTTACGTAAGCCTCCCTCTTTGATTTTTACTCTTCCTCTTCTGGGTCGAGTCCATGTTAGGGTTCTTGCTCTTGAAACTGTTTGCTAGGTTTCATCTCTATGCATAACAAATTTTATGTTTCGTCCTGTGTAATTTTCTTAAAATTACTTGTTACAAAGTATTAACTTTTAAGCGAGTTTGCGAGGCTTTCGAAAGGCGTTTAAGTTTTGTATAAAATTTTGTTTTATTAATTTGAATTTGAAATACAGAATTTGAAATAATCCAAAGTAATTTTGTTTTATTAATTTACAATATAAAACTTAAAACTTTGTAACAAGTAATTTTAAGAAGTTTACATTTAAAAATAAAAATAAAAATGGTATCAGAGTCAAACCATTTCTAAACAAATCGATGCAAATTATTGTAAAGTTTTTTTTAAAAACGTTTTCAAAATCAAAAGATTTTTGTGAGTTTAAGCTGGTCTAAACTCATCTAAACAGACCCCTACCTTTTCTACAGAAACAATGTCACTGTAGGTGTTCCAAGCTGCAAGCCCTGAAGAATGCAGTAAGACCGTTGGCAAGCCCCAGTTGTGTCGATCTAGAAACTGGTTCGTATCTCTTTAGTATGAGTTTACATCTAGATTAAAGTCATGGCATCTTCGATTAGAAATTTTTTTAAACAAAAACAAGCAAGTTCTGCATCTAGTTTAACTATTAATTCAAGAGAAATAATGTCAAAATAACTTCTTTTAATGAAATATCCAATAATAAATTACCAAAAATTAATCCTGAAAATATATATCAAATTGGTACCTTTGACTTTAAGATGGCATATGCAATAAAAGATCATGAACAAACATTATCTCTTCAAAATGAATTTGAAGAAATTAAATTATTATCAGAAGTCTCTTTAGAAAAATACAGACAGAAGAAATTTAATTATATCCATTTTGGACTAATCCAAATAGCAATCAAACCCCTCACTAGAACGGTATTGATTCTCCAATACTTATGCTTTTAAGAGATAACACTTTATTAAAATTTGAAGATTCGCTCCTAGGAGCAGTACAATCCAATTTACATAATGGAGCCATTTATTTCAATTGCGCACCTAATTTTCAAGTAAGTTTACATGATCCAACCATACTTAATACTCTAGTACTAAATGTTCATTTACCAGAAATAAAATTTCAAAATGAACGACATGGATACCTATTAATGTACCGAATCTATTTTAAGCAATCAACATATGAATTCAATCCTAGATGTTTATTACAAGATAATAAGGGTGAAACTACTATATTAACAGTTCATAGCAAGGATACACCAAGCGCTACTTACACACCTAAACAACTAAAATAGAACGAAATAACTATTCCAGACCAATGGAAAATCGAAATTACTCAACTAATAAGAAACTTCGAACAAAAAAATATTACAAAAATAACTAAACAAAGAGACGGAAAAATATTACTACAATTTGGATCATTTAGAGAATCACTTCCACCTAGAATCAGTTCATATTATTTGAGAGCATCTTGCTCCTATCTTTCAAGACAATCCTGTTCTGAATTCCGATCTGAACAACCCAGTACAGACTCAGAAACAAAAAGTATAAACCAGAACGATAAACAAGAAAATTCAATAAAGTTCAAAGCACCAATAGCTGCACCAAATATGTATCCAAATCACCTACTCAATCAGATTTCCGAGAAATTAATGTAATTATCAAAGAATATGAAATCGATAAACAATATATTAAAGAAGAATTTTATTCAACAAAAAACAATGAAAAACGAAATTGGTATTTTCAAACATTTACTAAACAAGAAACAATAGATTACAGATAAAAATGGTATAATTGTATGAAATTAAAGGAATTAAATATTCCATTCTTCGTATGGTGTGAAACACATTCTATAGCATATAACATTAATTACCCATTTAAAACAATTAATACAAGTTCATCATTAAGTTAAATCTGGGAACAAACTGATGGAAGTAAAGTCAAATATATACATCCACTATTAAAAAATCTTAAAATAGGTACTCAAGATCGACAAATAATAGCCAGATCTTTTAAAACTGGAGCGAATAAAATCAATACTGATCCAGTGGTCATGCAAGATATTAAATCAGTTTACGAACAGAATAATTATCAAATCAATTATTACATACAATATCCAAGCAAATTGATCATATAGATAATAAAATAAATAATAATGAAATCCAAATATCAAGTCAAAATAAATCATTTATCCAACATCCCTTTTCATCAGTAACACCACCAATCTTTAAACCAATAACTAGAGAAATTAAATTTCATGCGAATAAAATATTAAAATCAATTTCGACTAGACTAGATAAGCTAGACAAAGAAAAAAGAATAAATAATATAGATGAAAATGATAATGAATCTATTACGCAATCAGAAAATGATGTTCAAGAAGTCAATAGGATAAGAAATAATAAAATATCAAAATCAAATAAACCATATTACCCACGTCATACTCCACCAGATTTATTATTTGAGGAACATCATAAATACTCTAATCATGTATATACCGGCGAAAGCATATATGAATGGAATATTGATGGACGATCAGAATATGAAACAATGAATCTATTCCAAGAAATGGGAATGGCCGCTATAGCGTATAAAGCTAGAAATAATACTGATAAACAAGCATGTGTATTATTAATATCCAGATTTAATGGAGCATTAAAATATTGGTGGGATAATTCATTAGATACAACCACACAAGATTCAATTATTAACCACGTTGAAATCAGACGAGTAGAAAATGACGAAGGTCTCTACGAAGAAGTAGACCATCAAAATGATGTAGAAGTATTAATTTACACTTTAACAATGCATTTTGTAGGAAATCCAAATGAAGAATTAAAAAGTAAAAAAATTATATTAACAAATTTAAGATGCCCAATATTAGGCGATTTTAAATGGTATAAAAATATTTTTATTACAAACATATTCCAAAGACGAGATTGTAATCAACCCTTTTAGAAAGAAAGGTTTATCTCAGGATTACCATCTTTCTTAGGAGAAAGAATAATCAATAACTTAAAAGATTATTCCAGAGGACAATCTATTAATTGGAACACACTTACATATGGTCAATTAATTACATTTATTAAAAAGAAAGGATTAGCAGTATGTCAAGAACAAAAAGATAACAAACGAAATGAAAAGTTTAAATTCCGATTAACCGTGGGTTCATTCTGTGAACAATACGGTTATAATATACCTAATCCACCATCAAGAATTAAGCAAATAAAATATAAACAAAGAAAAATGCAGACATAATAATAATAATTATAATAAACACTATCAAAAATATAAAAATTTTAAAAAACCAACTAATAATTATTATTCAAAAAATAATAATAAATCCAAATCATTTAATAAACAAAAAATTATCTGCTGGAACTGTAAACGCTCCAGACATAAATCAACAAAATGTAAAATGAAGAAGAAAATAAATGAATTATTCCAAGATCAACCAGATATTCAAGAGAAACTAACTAAATTATTAATATCTGATTCTGAACTAGAAAAAGATAGTAGCAGCGAGCATTCAATAAATGACATATTAATTCAAGCGATTCCTCTACCGAATCACAAGAATTATCAGATAACTTACGTAATTGTAAATTAATTAATGTAATAACCAAAGATAACGATAAACAATTCCTACTAGATATAATAGATAAAATTGATGATCCATATATCAAAAAGGAATACTTATTAAAATTAAAAGAAATAATAAATCAAGAAAATCGATTATCCACACCACAACCATTCAGTCTAAATAGAATATTTGAAAAATATCCAACCCAAATCTTGTTTAAACAAGTAACCACAGGAGAATTACAAAATGAAGTTAAGCAAATAAAATCTCAAATTAAATAACTACAACTAACAATTAATCAGCAACATTTAAAACAATTACAAATAGATGCACGATTATCATTAATAGAATCTAAAGATAATACTAGGGCATCCTAAAGTAATCAAGATACAGAAAGTAATAATAATGACCAAGATAATAAAGACTATATTCAAATAATTAATAAAATTAATTATCAAAAATGGTATACCGCTATTTTACTATACATAGGTCATGATTTTAAAACAAATATAATAGTATTAATGGATACTGGAGCAGATTACAATTGTATCCACGAAAGTATTATACCAACTAAATATTATGAAAAAACTACTGAACGATTAAGCGGAGCTAATGGTAGTAGTTTAAAAGTACAATATAAATTACCTTGCGCAAAGATATGTAATCAATGATATTGCTTCAAAAATCAATTCATATTAGTAAAAAAATTAACACAAGAAGTAATTATAGGAACACCATTCTTTACACAAATCTACCCATTTAAAGTAATACAAGAAGGTATTATCACAAAAGTAGTAGGAACTAAATTAGCATTTAAATTCTTATCCCCAATTAAAACTAAAGAAATTTTAAACCTACAACAAAATACTATAGAAAAACAATTAATCTGATAAAAGGAAAACAAAATCATATCCAACTTTTACAAGAAGAAATATCCTATATCAAAATAGAAGAACAGCTAAAAACACCTTACGTAATCAATAAAATAAAAACAATAGAGAATAATCTACTTAATCAAGTATGCTCAGACATACCAAATGCATTTTGGGAAAGAAAACAACATACATTTGAATTACCTTACATTAAAGAATTTAATGAAAGAAATATACCAACCAAAGCAAGACCTATACAGATGAACAAAGAATTGATGGAACACTGTAATAAAGAAATCAAAGATCTCTTGAACAAAAAATTAATTAGGCCTTCTAAATCCCCTTGGAGTTGTTCGGCTTTTTATGTAAATAATCAAGCAGAAAAAGAACGAGGAATACCACGATTAGTAATCAATTACAAACCTCTAAATGATGTTTTACAATGGATTAGATATCCAATACCTAACAAAAGAGATTTATTAAAACGATTATATGATGCAAAAATTTATTCAAAATTCGATCTAAAAAGCGGATTTTGGCAAATACAAATTACGGAAAAAGATAAATATAAAACAGCATTTACGGTACCATTCGGACATTACGAATGGAATGTAATGCCATTTGGACTTAAAAATGCACCATCTGAATTTCAACACATAATGAACGATATATTTAATAATTACTCAAAATTTATGATCGTATATATTGATGATGTACTTGTTTACTCAACATCTTAATTAACATATTAGTCATTTAAATACTTTCATAACAATAGTCAAAAAGCATGGTCTAGTACTATCAGCAAAAAGATGTTCTTATTCCAAACAAAAGTAAGATATCTAGGACATAATATGTATCAAGGAACAATCACACCTATATCAAGATCAATAGAATTCGCTGAAAAATTCTCTGACGAATTAAGAGTTAAAACGCAATTACAAAGGTTTTTAGGATGCTTGAACTATGTCTCCGACTTCCTACCGAACCTTAGGCAAACAATTCAACCATTATTTCAGAGATTTCAAAAAAATCTCAAACCTTGGACCAGCCAACATACCCGCCTAGTCCAACAGGTTAAACAAAAAGTCAAAACCCTCCCGTGCTTAGCAATATCAAATCCATAAGCGAATATGATCGTCGAAATCGATGCTTCAGAAATAGGTTACGAGGAATCTTAAAACATAAACTTTCAGGGTCTAACCAAGAGTCTATAGCTAAATTCCACTCATGTATCTGGTTAGGACCACAACAGAAATATTCAACCGTTAAGAAAGAAGTTCTTTCTATAGTAAACTGCATTTCAAAGTTTCAAGACGATTTAATAAACAAACGATTTTTATTAAGAGTCGATTGTAAATCAGCAAAAGAGATTTTACAAAAAGATGTCAAAAATTTGGTTTCAAAACAAATTTTTGCCAGATGGCAAGCTATTTTATCAGTTTTTGATTTCGATATTCAATATATTAAAGGAGAAAACAATGCTTTACCAGTTTTTCTAACAAGAGAATATTTACAGGGAAAGAATACAGATATTCAACAACATATTCAAGATGAGTGACTCGAAGAACAAGAAACCGATGACAGCATCAGATTATATCAAAAACCAACCCTATTTACAAGGAAAACCACTCACTACCCAAAATCCTTACTCGGCCCTCGCCGAATTTCCACCCCTTTCCTACTCAAAAGTAGTGGCTCCAAACACCAATACCCAAACAACTGAACCTACTACAAAATCTACCTATTATCTTAAGCCAAACAAACAATACCTTATGAGTACTCAGTTTCTCCAACCAATCAAACTTAAAGAACTTACCACTTATACCAATCACGTCTTCTACCCATATAGCCTTTACCCAACAGACAACATTACCAAAAACAGAACCTTCTATGAGTATATTCTAGTAGACTCTAAATCTGTAGAAATTACTTATTACCCAGACAAAGCTAATCTCAACCTCATTTCCTACTCAACCTGCAAAATACATCGTATTTGCACTATCCAAGATCTCGGATTCATCCACCATCACACAACAAAACCCTTTTCTACCCCGGGATACCATATTCAAGGCTACTCCTATGTCGATTATACAAATGCCTTCTTTCGCACTTTCTATCTAAGGCCTTTTGATCATTCATGGTTCATATCCTTTGATAACAAGTGTCCTAAGAATCTACCAGGCTGGTTCGCCGAATGGTGGTACTTTCTTGGCCCCTCTACTCATATATATCCTCAAGAAATTACCAAAACTTCGAAAGCCTCGCAAACTCGCGTAGAAAGTTAATACTTTGTAACAAGTAATTTTAAGAAGTTTATATTTTAAAAATGGTATCATTACGAATGGAATGTAATGCCATTTGTTTTTTTTTAAACCTGCAAACAGAAGTTTACATTATCTGATACCATTTTTATTTTATTTTTAAATGTAAACTTCTTAAAATTACTTGTTACAAAGTATTAACTTTCTACGCGAGTTTGCGAGGCTTTCGAAAGGCGCTTAACCTTTGTATAAAATTTTGTTTTATTAATTTGAATTTAAAATACAGAATTTGAAATAATCCAAAGTGCTTACAATATAAAACTTAAAACTTTGTAGAGAGAAATGAGAGATGTTTTAGTGGGAGATAGAGTGATGAAAATTGCTCGTGTCCCGTTTGATGATGCAAGGTCTTCTTTTTAAAGGAGAGGGACGTGAATAATGTCTTGATATGTGTCGTTAGATGAATGGTGCCGACACTTTTGTGTTGAGTGCGTAGATACGTGTCGTCAGCTGAATGGTGCCGACACTATGTGTTGAGTGCGTAGATACGTGTCGTCGTATGAATGGTGCCGACAGTTGCATAATTTCTTTTGTCGGGTTCCACTTGTCTGGTGACGTGTCAATGTGGGTCCCACTTGTTGGTAAATGTCTTCTTTTTATCGGGTTGTTCTTGGATAGGTATACTCTTTATTTTATTTTGCGAGTAGGGACCTGTCGAGGTAATAAATGCAGAAGTAGAAAATAATATACAGAGTACTAGAATATACAAAAGTAAAAATCTATAATACTACTATCAGGTTTATTTATTTATTTATATATATTCTTTTTATTCTTCGAATGGGTCTTGTCCTAGTGGACCGCCAAAGGGGTCTGCGTCTTGCATATCGTCATCCTCGTCGGAGGACTCCATTTGCTGTGCGAGTGTAGCAAGTAAAAGTTTGAGTGTATATTTTGTGGGGGGTTTTTTTTTTTTAGCCAGAAAAACTGGCAGATGCAGTTGGACTATCTGGAATTGTTGTTGGTTGACTTGGTGTTTGTTGTGGTAAAGTAGTCTTTGGGAGTTGGCTTGGTAGGAAAAGAGGTATGGATTTGAATACTGATTGAATAGTATTATGAAGTTCTTGGGTGAGGTGAAAATATTTTTGGATACTGGTTAGAGAACAGCGGTCAAGGTTGTATTTATCCCACCATTTGACCCGGTATTCTCGAATCAAGGAGTATGGCATATTTTCGAGGGCTAAAGTAAGGTTGAAATGTCATGAACATATCCAGGGTATGCCCATGTCAATATGAAAGGAGATGATGGTCAAAGGACCAATAGGGTAATGCATGGTTTTTTTAATATAATATGGTAGAGAAGTTTTGGTAATTTCTTGAGGATATATATGAGTAGAGGGGCCAAGCCAGTACCACCACTCGGCGAACCAGCCTAGTAGATTCTTAGGACACTTGTTATCAAAGGATATGAACCATGAATGGTTAAAAGGCCTTAGATAGAAAGTGCGAAAGAAGGCATTTGTATAATCGACATAGGAGTAGACTTGAATATGGTATCCCAGGGTAGAAAAGGGTTTTGTTTTGTGATGGTGGATGAATCCGAGATCTTGGATAGTGCAAATACGATGTATTTTGCAGGTTGAGTAGGAAATGAGGTTGGGATTAGCTTTGTCTGGGTAATAAGTAATTTCTACAGATTTAGAGTCTACTAGAATATACTCATAGAAGGTTCTGTTTTTGGTAATGTTGTCTGTTGGGTAAATGCTATCTGGGTAGAAGACGTGATTGGTATAAATGGTAAGTTCTTTAAGTTTGATTGGTTGGAGAAACTGAGTACTCATAAGGTGTTGTTTGTTTGGCTTAAGATAATATGTAGATTTTGTAGTAGGTTCAGTTGTTTGGGTATTGGTGTTTGGAGCTACTACTTTTGAGTAGGAAAGGGGTGGAAATTCGGCGAGGGCCGAGTAAGGATTTTGGGTAGTGAGTGGTTTTCCTTGTAAATAGGGTTGGTTTTTGATATAATCCGATGCTGTCATCGGTTTCTTGTTCTTCGAGTCACTCATCTTGAATATGTTGTTGAATATCTGTATTCTTTCCCCGTAAATATTCTCTTGTGGTAAAGCATTGTTTTCTCCTTTAATATATTGAATATCGAAATCAAAAACTGATAAAATAGCTTGCCATCTGGCAAAAATTTGGTTTCAAAATTTTTGACATCTTTTTGTAAAATCTCTTTTGCTGATTTACAATCGACTCTTAATAAAAATCTTTTGTTTATTAAATCGTCTTGAAACTTTGAAATGCAGTTTACTATAGAAAGAACTTCTTTCTTAACGGTTGAATATTTCTGTTGTGGTCCTAACCAGATACCTGAGTGGAATTTAGTTATAGACTCTTGGTTAGACCCTGAAAGTTTATGTTTTAAGATTCCTCCATAACCTATTTCTGAAGCATCGGTTTCGACGATCATATTCGCTTCTGGATTTGGTATTGCTAAGCACGGGAGGATTTTGACTTTTTGTTTAACCTGTTGGACTAGGCGGGTATGTTGGCTGGTCCAAGGTTTGGGATTTTTTTGAAGTCTCTGAAATAATTGTTGAATTGTTTGCCTAAGGTTCGGTAGGAAGTCGGAGACATAGTTCAATCATCCTACAAACCTTTGTAATTGCGCTTTAACTCTTAATTCGTCAGAGAATTTTTCTGCGAATTCTATTGATCTTGATATAGGTGTGATTGTTCCTTGATACATATTATGTCCTAGAAATCTTACTTTTGTTTGGAATAAGAACATCTTTTTTGCTGATAGTACTAGACTATGTTTTTTTACTATTGTTATGAAAGTATTTAAATGACTAATATGTTGATCTATAGAGGTTGAGTAAACAAATACATCATCAATATATACGATCATAATTTTTTGAGTAATTATTAAATATATCGTTCATTATGTGTTGAAATTTGGATGGTGCATTTTTAAATCCAAATGGCATTACATTCCATTCGTAATGTCCGAATGGTACCGTAAATGCTGATTTATATTTATCTTTTCCGTAATTTGTATTTGCCAAAATCCGCTTTTTAGATCGAATTTTGAATAAATTTTTGCATCATATAATCCTTTTAATAAATCCTTTTTGTTAGGTATTGGATATCTAATCCATTGTAAAACATCATTTAGAGGTTTGTAATTGATTAGTAATCGTGGTATTCCTCGTTCTTTTTCTGCTTGATTATTTACATAAAAAGTCGAAAAACTCCAAGGGGATTTACAAGGCCTAATTAATTTTTTGCTCAAGAGATCTTTGATTTCTTTATTACAGTGTTCCATCAATTTTTTGTTCATCTGTATAGGTCTTGCTTTGGTTGGTATATTTCTTTCATTAAATTCTTTAATGTAAGGTAATTCAATTGTATGTTGTTTTCTTTCCCAAAATGCATTTGGTATGTCTGAGCATACTTGATTAAGTAGATTATTCTCTATTGTTTTTATTTTACTGATTAAGTAAGGTGTTTTTAGGTGTTCTTCTATTTTGATATAGGATATTTCTTCTTGTAAATGTTGGATATGATTTTGTTTTCCTTTTATCAGATTAATTGTTTTTCTATAGTATTTTGTTATAGGTTTAAAATTTCTTTAGTTTTAATTGGGGATAAAAATTTAAATGCTAATTTAGTTCCTACTACTTTTGTGATAATACCTTCTTGTGTTACTTTAAATAGGTAGATTTGTGTAAAGAATGGTATTCCTAGAATTACTTCTTGTGTAAAATGTTTTACTAATATGAATTGATTTTTGAAGCAATATCCTTGATTACATATCTTTGCGCAAGGTAATTTATATTGTACTTTTAAACTACTACCATTAGCTCTGCTTAATCGTTCATTAGTTTTTTCATAATATTTAGTTGGTATAATACCTTCGCGGATACAATTGTAATCTGCTCCAGTATCCATTAATGTTATTATATTTATTTTAAAATCATGACCTATGTGTAGTGAAATAGCGGTATACCATTTTTTGATAATTAATTTTATGAATTATTTGAATATAGTCTTTATTATCTTGGTCATTATTATTAGATATATCATTAAAAGAGGTTATTTTTGACATTATTTCTCTTGAATTAATAGTTAAACTAGATGCATAACTTGCTTGTTTTTGTTTAAAAAAATTTATAATCGAAGATGCCATGACTTTAATCTAGATGTAAACTCATACTAAAGAGATACTAACCAGTTTCTAGATCGACACAACTGGGGTTTGCTAACGGTCTTACTGCCTTCTTCAGGGCTTGCAGCCTGGAACACCTACAATGACAGTGTTTCTGTAGAAAAGGTAGGGGTCTGTTTAGATGAGTTTGGACCAGCTTAAACTCATGAAAATCTTTTGATTTTGAAAACGTTTTAAAGAAAACTTTGCAATAATTTGCATTGGTTTGTTTAGAAATCGTTTGGCTCTGATACCATTTTCTCTGTAGTCTATTGTTTCTTGTTTAGTATATGTTTGAAAATACCAATTTCGTTTTTCATTGTTGTTTATTGAATAAATTTTTTCTTTAATATATTGTTTATTGATTTCATATTCTTTGATAATAACATTAATTTCTCGAAAATATGATTGAGTAGGTGATGTTGGATACATATTTGGTGCATCTATTGGTGCTTTGAACTTTATTGAATTTTCTTGTTTATCGTTCTGGTTTATACTTTCTAATTCTTCATTTGGATTTCCTACAAAATGCATTTTTAAAGTGTAAATTAATACTTCTACATCATTTTGATGTTCTACTTCTTTGTAGAGACCTTCGTCATCTTCTACTCGTCTGATTTCAACGTGGTTAATAATTGAATCCTGTGTGGTTGTATCTAATGAATTATACAACCAATATTTTAATGCTCCATTAAATTCGGATATTAATAATACACATGCTTGTTTATCAGTATTATTTCTAGCTTTATACGCTATAGCGGCCATTCCCATTTCTTGGAATAGATTCATTGTTTCATATTCTGATCGTCCATCAATATTCCATTCATATATGCCTTCGCCGGTATATACATGATTAGAGTATTTATGATGTTCCTCAAATAATAAATTTGGTGGAGTATGACGTGGGTAATATGGTTTATTTGATTTTGATATTTTATTATTTCTTATCCTATTGACTTCTTGAACATCATTTTCTGATTGCGTAATAGATTCATTATCATTTTCATCTAT
The DNA here is from genome assembly GCA_030161315.1 of Eutrema japonicum. Taxonomy (NCBI): domain Eukaryota; kingdom Viridiplantae; phylum Streptophyta; class Magnoliopsida; order Brassicales; family Brassicaceae; genus Eutrema; species Eutrema japonicum. The sequence continues at coordinate 48,951,932 of BSQW01000008.1, read as the reverse complement.
ATTATTTATTCCCTTTTCTTTGTCTAGCTTATCTAGTCTACTCGAAATTGATTTTAATATTTCATTCGCAGAAAATTTAATTTCTCTAGTTATTGGTTTAAAGATTGGTAGTGTTACTGATGAAAAGGGATGTTGGATAAATGGTTTATTTTGACTTGATATTTGAATTTCATTATTATTTATTTTATTATCTATATGATCAATTTGCTTGGATATTGTATGTAATAATTGATTTTGATAATTATTCTGTTCGTAAACTGATTTAATATCTTGCATGACCACTGGATCAGTGTTGATTTTATTCGCTCCAGTTTTAAAAGGTCTGGCTATTATTTGTCGATCTTGAGTACCTATTTTAAGATCTTTTAATGGTGGATGTATAGATTTGACTTTACTTCCATCAGTTTGTTCCCAGATTTGACTTAATGATGAACTCGTATAATACATATTTTTTTTTTAAATGTAAACTTCTTATTGGTTGAATAATTTCGATTTTTCATTGGTCTAGAATAGTTATTTTGTTTCATTTTAGTTGTTTACGTGTGTAAGTAGCGCTTGGTGTATCCTTGCTATGAACTGTTAATATAGTAGTTTCACCCTTATTATCTTGTAATAAACATCTAGGATTGAATTCATATGTTGATTGCTTAAAATAGATTCGGTACATTAATAAGTATCCATGTCGGTCATTTTTAAATTTTATTTCTGGTAAATGAACATTTAGTACTAGAGTATTAAGTATGGTTGGATCATGTAAATTTACTTGAAAATTAGGTGCGCAATTGAAATAAATGGCTCCATTATGTAAATTGGATTGTACTCCTCCTAGGAGCGAATCTTCAAATTTTAATAAGGTGTTATCTCTTAAAAGCATAAGTATTGGAGAATCAATACCAGTTCTAGTGAGGGGTTTGATTGCTATTTGGATTAGTACAAAATGGATATAATTGAATTTCTTTTGTCTGTATTTTTCTAAAGAGACTTCTGATAATAATTTAATTTCTTCAAATTCATTTTGAAGAGATAATGTTTGTTCATGATCTTTTATTGCATATGCTGTCTTAAAGTCAAAAGTACCAATTTGATATATATTTTCAGGATTAATTTTTGGTAATTTATTATTGGATATTTCATTAAAAGAGGTTATTTTTGACATTATTTCTCTTGAATTAATAGTTAAACTAGATGCAGAACTTGCTTGTTTTTGTTTAAAAAAAATTCTAATCGAAGATGCCATGACTTTAATCTAGATGTAAACTCATACTAAAGAGATACTAACCAGTTTCTAGATCGACACAACTGGGGCTTGCCAACGGTCTTATTGCCTTCTTCAGGGCTTGCAACCTGGAACACCTACAGTGACAATGTTTCTGTAAAAAAGGTAGGAGTCAGTTTAGATGAGTTTGGACCAGCTTAAACTCACGAAAATCTTTTGATTTTGAAAACGTTTTAAAGAAAACTTTGCAATAATTTGCATCGGTTTGTTTAGAAATCGTTTGCCTCTGATACCATTTTTTATTTTTAAAAAATGTAAACTTCTTAAAATTTCTTGTTACAAAGAATTAACTTTGTACGCGAGTTTGCGAGGCTTTCGAAAGGTGCTTAAGCTTTTTATAAAATTTTGTTTTATTAATTTGAATTTGAAATACATAATTTGAAATAATCCAAAGTGCTTACAATATAAAACTTAAAACTTTGTAGAGAGAAGTGAGAGATGTTTTAGTGAGAGATAGAGTGATGAAAAATTGCTCGTGTCCCGTTTGATGATGCAAGGTATTTTTTTAAGGAGAGGGACGTGAATAATGTCTTGATACGTGTCGTTAGATGAATGGCGCCGACACTTTTGTGTTGAGTGCGTAGATACGTGTCGTCAGCTGAATGGTGCCGAAACTTTGTGTTGAGTGCGTAAATACGTGTCGTCGTATGAATGGTGCCGACAGTTGCATAATTTCTTTGGTCGTGTTCCACTTGTCTGGTGACGTATCAATGTGGGTCCCACTTGTTGGTAAATGTCTTCTTTTTATCGGGTTGTTCTTGGATAGGTATACTCTTTATTTTATTTTGCGAGTAGGGACCTGTACCATTTTTTTTTTTTTTTTTAAATGTAAACTTCTTAAAATTACTTGTTACAAAGTATTAACTTTGTACGCGAGTTTGCGAGGCTTTCGAAAGGTGCTTAAGCTTTGTATAAAATTTTGTTTTATTAATTTGAATTTGAAATACATAATTTGAAATAATCCAAAGTGCTTACAATATAAAACTTAAAACTTTGTAGAGAGAAGTGAGAGATGTTTTAGTGAGAGATAGAGTGATGAAAAATTGCTCGTGTCCCGTTTGATGATGCAAGGTCTTCTTTTTAAAGGAGAGGGACGTGAATAATGTCTTGATACGTGTCGTTAGATGAATGGTGCTGACACTTTTGTGTTGAGTGCGTAGATACGTGTCGTCAGCTGAATGGTGCCGACACTTTGTGTTGAGTGCGTAGATACGTGTCGTCATATGAATGGTGCCGACAGTTGCATAATTTCTTTGGTCGGGTTCCACTTGTCTGGTGACGTGTCAATGTGGGTCCCACTTGTTGGTAAATGTCTTCTTTTTATCGGACTGTTCTTGTATAGGTATACTCTTTATTTTATTTTGCGAGTAGGGACCTGTACCATTTTTATTTAAAAAAATATGTAAACTTCTTAAAATTACTTGTTACAAAGTATTAACTTTGTACGCGAGTTTGCGAGGCTTTCGAAAGGCGTTTAAGCTTTGTATAAAATTTGTTTTATTAATTTGAATTTGAAATACAGAATTTGAAATAATCCAAAGTGCTTACAATATAAAACTTAAAATTTTGTAGAGAGAAGTGAGAGATGTTTTAGTGAGAGATAGAGTGATGAAAAATTGCTCGTGTCCCGTTTGATGATGCAAGGTCTTCTTTTTAAAGGAGTGGGACGTGAATGATGTCTTGATACATGTCGTTAGATGAATGGTGCCGACACTTTTGTGTTGAGTGCGTAGATACGTGTCATCAGCTGAATGGTGCTAACACTTTGTGTTGAGTGCGTAGATACATGTCGTCGTATGATTGGTGCCGGCAGTTGCATAATTTCTTTGGTTGGGTTCCACTTGTCTGGTGACGTGTCAATGTGGGTCCCACTTGTTGGTAAATGTTTTATTTTTATCGGGTTGTTCTTGGATAGGTATACTCTTTATTTTATTTTGCGAATAGGGACCTGTAGAGGTAATAAATGCAGAAGTAGAAAATAATATACAGAGTCAAACAATTATATTTGAAAAATATAACGACGCGTATCAAGACATTATTCACGTACCTCTCCTTTAAAAAGAAGACCTTGCATCATCAAACGGGACACGAGCAATTTTTCATCACTCTATCTCTCACTAAAACATCTCTCACTTCTCTCTACAAAGTTTTAAGTTTTATATTGTAAGCACTTTGGATTATTTCAAATTCTGTATTTCAAATTCAAATTAATAAAACAAAATTTTATACAAAGCTTAAGCGCCTTTCGAAAGCCTCGCAAACTCGCGTACAAAGTTAATACTTTGTAACAAGTAATTTTAAGAAGTTTACATTTTTAAAAAAAAAATGGTATCAGAACCAAACGATTTCTAAACAAACCGATGCAAATTATTGCAAAGTTTTCTTTAAAATATTTTCAAAATCAAAAGATTTTCGTGAGTTTAAGCTGGTCCAAACACAAAGTGTCGAGATACAGAATTTGAAATCCAGAAGCGGATTTGCAAGGCTTTCGAAAGTAACTTTGTACGTGAGTTTGAAATTGAGAATTTGAAACACAAACGTTAATACTTTGTACAAACGTTTTCAACATCTTTAAAGGAAAATATATATAATTTCCATATTTTCATCAATAATTTTAAAAGATAATTATATACTTTCCTATTTCATTTTTTTTTTCTTATTTGTAATGACATAATATATAATAACTTACAAAATAAAGTTCATTTTCAAAAATGTTTTCTTAAATAATATTATAGAGATGAATTTATGTTTTTAAATTTTTTGCTATATCCAAACTATTAAGTTGTCGCTAATCCCTCTTTTGACTAAAATGTTGTTTATAAAATGTTAATGTTTACTCTGCTGAAAATGATGTTACTATGGAAACGACCACCATGGATATCTCCATGGAGGGAACGAGGTTCTAGAGCGGAAGATGCATCCTCTTTGTTGTATGGTGACATTTGTATAGTCGTTAAAAATTGGTAATTTCAAGTTTTTTTTCTATCGAAAGAATCAGTAAATTGGGTTCATATTCGAAGAATATTAATAGTTCTTATTTGGAAATGTGTCAGTGTAATACAACATGAGAAATGATGGATAAATAGCCAAAGATAAAAATCGTATCAGATCGAATTCGAATATGAGGAAGGGAAGTGTGGACACCATTTCAGTGAGTAAATCTTCTCGGAGAAAATAATCGTCAAAATTCAGTTTTGTTGTTTTATCAATTTGTATATTACTATTTTATGACTGAATTTTATATAAATAGAGATTGATGAACGAAAAAATAAACTGTTAATGTTGATGAGTCAATGGAGAAGAACGATATATTAGTATTTGAACTATGAGAAAGTGTGACATGAGTCTTTTTTTACTACCCATTTGAAAATCCGGGAAGGGGCCTATCCGTGGGTTGCCTTCCTCTCAGGGATTAGTCTGGACCTCTCCATGGGCCTGGAATTTACCAAGAGTTACCAAAAAAAAAAAAACTATGAGAAAGTGTGACAATCTAGGGGTGGACACTGGTACACTACGCCTATAATGCAGCTTCCTCGATATACACCCTAGACTTTTTGCCTTTTTGCTGCACATTTCAAACAATTTTTTTGCTTTGACAAACATCACGAATTATTAAAATTCTTGTAATTGAAACATACATAATTAATCTTACGATTGTGTTTAGAAAACTGGCAAATATCGTTTCAAAAACCACGATTAATCTAATCCGACTCGACTGTGAGTGAAACCCGACTCAAAACCCGAACTCACCCAACTTTCTTAAAATTCAAAAGTGATTTGGGGAACAAAAATTACGGTTCTTCGTTAGAGAGAGAGAAAAAAGACAGAGATTGAATCGCATAGAGAGGACTTGCATCGTGGATAGGGATTGCTTCAGTTCGAATGAAGGAAATGGAGTAAGTAATCTCCTCTTGTAAATAATTGGTTTACGTTTAATTGATTCTCAAAACTTTTATGAATAATCTTCTTGTTTCTTTTTCATCGTTACGTTGACAATATAAAAGGTGAGATTTGTCTATTATAGGTCTCGATCGATTTGATTAAAATCACCTCCTTGTTTGTGTTCATCTTCTAATATATATACATTTTTGATTGTGTTTTATTTCAATCTCTGTCTTTTTTTTTCTCTCTAACGACCCTAATTTTTTTTTCCAAATCAATTTTGAATTTTAAGAAAGCTGGGTGAATTCGGGTTTTAAGTTGGGTCGGGTCAAATTAGCTTAATCATGGTTTTTGAAACGCTATTTGCCGGTTTTCTAAACACAATCGTGAGATTAATTATGTATGTTGCAATTACAAGAATTTTAATATTTCATGATGTTTGTTAAAACAAAAAAATTGTTTGGAATGTGCAACAAAGAGGCAAAAAAATTATGGTGTATATCGAAGAAGCTGCATACTATGGTGTATATCGACCCACGATCTAGCAACTCAAAAATGCGAATTAATAAACAAAGTGTGACAATATCTAACAATCCTGACCTCGCTCTCAACAAGACGGATAACATCATGGGCCGAGCTTAAAGGCCCAGTTTGCCAATATTAATAATACCTCAGAGACACTACTCGAGCAATCGGAAAAAGAACTTTACTTCCTTTCCCCTCCTGCAAGAAAAATTGAGTTTTGAATCTCAAATCTCCGATCCAACTCCGACGAACATGGTGAGAGATATTGAAGACGAGATCAGAGACGAGAAGAATCCTCGCCCGCTTGATGAAGATGATATCGCTCTCCTCAAGACTTACGTAAGCCTCCCTCTTTGATTTTTACTCTTCCTCTTCTGGGTCGAGTCCATGTTAGGGTTCTTGCTCTTGAAACTGTTTGCTAGGTTTCGTCTCTATGCATAACAAATTTTATGTTTCGTCCTGTGTGATTCCAGCTTGATTTTCTGTGTTTAGTGTCAATTCTGTCTTTTATGAGGTTGTATCTGTTCACTTTCATTCCTCTCAATTCATTCCATTGCAGGGGTTAGGGCCTTACTCTGCACCTATAAAGAAAGTAGAGAAAGAAATCAAGGAGCTCGCCAAGAAGATCAACGATCTCTGTGGTATGTCTTTTCTCAAGTGCTTCGATTAGTGACTTGTGTTTACAGAATTGACTAATATGGATGAGCTCCTCACTTTCATTGCAGGTATTAAGGAGTCTGATACTGGTTTAGCTCCACCCAGTCAATGGGATCTCGTCTCTGACAAACAGATGATGCAAGAGGAGCAACCTCTGCAGGTATACCTTCTTTCTTACAACACTTCTCTGACATGTCTTCTTCTCTGTAAGTTTTTTTTAAGTAAACATTTCAACTATCCAGGTTGCGAGGTGCACAAAGATAATTAGTCCCAACACTGAAGACGCCAAATACGTCATTAACGTCAAACAAATTGCTAAGGTACATTTTTATCCCTCTAAAGCTGATGTTCCAATTGTGTCTAGCCTTTCGATTTTTGGTCATAACTGATTTGATTTTCTTAATTGCAGTTTGTCGTTGGTCTTGGCGATAAAGTTTCGCCCACTGACATAGAAGAAGGCATGCGTGTGGGGTATGTTTCCTGTTTATGAACTGAGATTGTTCTCTGGTTTAATTATCACTTCCCTTTGTCTTCTATGTATATTTCTCATATGGATGATAACTTACGAGTAAAAACATTCCGTCTTTGCTTTGTATTTGCAGAGTTGATAGGAATAAATATCAGATACAGATTCCTCTGCCTCCAAAAATCGATCCTAGTGTGACCATGATGACTGTCGAAGAGAAACCTGATGTAACTTACAATGATGTTGGCGGCTGCAAGGAGCAGATTGAGAAGATGAGAGAGGTATGTTGAAGTTTGTTACTATCCCTTGTCTTTATCTTCTCTCGTTACTTAGAGTTATAAACTTACTGTTGTGGTATAGTATTTTCTAGGAAGAAAATTGTGAAAAGTTTTGTTGTCTTTTGTTGATTGTAGGTCGTTGAACTGCCAATGCTTCATCCAGAGAAATTCGTGAAGCTTGGAATAGATCCTCCCAAGGGTGTTCTCTGCTACGGTCCTCCTGGTACCGGTAAAACCCTTCTGGCTAGAGCTGTGGCGAACAGAACCGATGCTTGCTTTATCAGGGTTATTGGCAGTGAGCTCGTTCAAAAGTATGTTGGTGAAGGAGCTAGGATGGTCCGTGAACTGTTTCAGGTAATTAATTGTCCACCTTTTTTTTTGCTATCTTTGTTTTGTCTAGCTAAGGATGCTATATTATGCTATATTCTGTTCTGAAGTTGTATAATACTCCCTTTCCAGATGGCACGGTCCAAAAAAGCTTGCATTGTGTTCTTTGATGAAGTTGATGCCATTGGTGGTGCAAGATTTGATGACGGTGTAGGTGGTGATAACGAAGTCCAGCGTACTATGCTTGAGATTGTGAATCAGCTTGATGGGTTCGACGCACGCGGTAACATCAAGGTTCTTATGGCAACAAACAGGTCAGTCCACAATCCCATTACCAGCTTTAGGATATTTACCGTATGACTCATTATATCCCATTAACAGGAAAATTATACCGTTTGACTCAATTGGTTATTTCTGTATTTACTCTATATTCCAGGCCTGATACTCTGGACCCTGCTCTTTTACGTCCTGGACGTCTTGACCGTAAGGTTGAGTTTGGCTTGCCTGATCTGGAGAGCAGAACACAGATCTTCAAGATTCACACAAGAACCATGAACTGCGAGAGAGATGTCCGTTTTGAACTCCTTGCTCGTCTCTGCCCAAACTCAACCGGTAATGATCCCAACCATTAAACAGCTCTCATGCTTCTTCTTTTTGGTCTCTTTAGATTTGTTCTGACTTTGGGTTTTGTTTTGCAGGAGCTGATATCAGAAGTGTGTGCACTGAAGCTGGTATGTATGCAATCAGAGCTAGGAGAAAGACTGTGACTGAGAAAGACTTTCTGGATGCAGTGAACAAAGTCATTAAAGGTTATCAAAAGTTCAGTGCAACTCCCAAGTATATGGTCTACAATTAGGGAGAGATGAGTCGTTTTGCTACTTCACAATGCTCCTAAAGCAGCAAAACTCAGAAACACTATTTGTCCTTCGTTTCTCTCTTTTTCGCAACACTTGTTTTGTTTATTCCAATAACTGTTGTTTTCTCCTTCAATGTCTGATACTTTTGACTCCGTAAATTTCTTCTTTAAGTTTGCAAGTCAATTCCTCTGAAATTCACAATAATTGAACCAAATTCAAGTGGAACTAATGTAGAAGGAAACAAGAAAGAATTGTTTGTTCATGTCAATGATCTAAAAGCTACAAATTTGGAAACATATTACAATGAAACAATGGGATTATACACTGCGTGAAGGTTTGATTAATATCTTCCAATTTCTTTTGAAAACCCAAAATATAAAAAAGCTGTCTTTTGTTGTCTCTGTGACTTCATCCAACTGAGCAAAGTGTTCTCTCTGCCGATTAATTTACATGTAATCATTGGCTGTGTCGGCACTACGAGAACGTTGTGACGGATCAACTCCGACAGTTCTCTTGCTCATGTTAGCTCTCTGCACTAACACAACCAGTGCCTGCACAACTTCAGACATTGGTGGTCTAAACTCTGGCTCCGGCTGTTAAAAAACCAAACCCAAAATCTGTAAACATTTTTTCTTGATTTTGAAAGTTACTTTATAAGATTCAGTTCATGGTCATTATATTTTACCTGGACGCAGAGAGCAATAACATCTGCAAATCGAGAGAGAGATTTAACCGGGTAAAGCCCTTTAAGAGCTGGATCAACCATTTTGCCTAAAGCATCAATGTCATGAAGTTGTGGTGTCGCCCATCTAACCAATGACTGCTCAGATCTTGACCTTGTGCTGCTCACGTTATAACCGTTTATTGAGATCAAATTCAGCAACACATTCCTCATCTAGCTTTGATCATAATTAGTAGGAGCTTACCTGTCAAATGGTTTTCTCCCGCTTAAAAGCTCAAGCATGACTACTCCAAAACTGTAAACATCGCTCTTCAAAGAATATTGGCCTGACATTGATACTTCAGGTGCGCTATATCCTTCGTCAGTTTGGTTTAGTAACTGCACATATCATAATGATCTAAGCAACCAAATTAAGTTGAGAAATTGTGAAGAGTTTGTATATCCAACCTCATTCGCTGTGGGGAGGAAGCTTGCGAGACCTGAATCTGATAAGTGAGGATTCAGTTCTGAGTCGAGTAAAATATTGGCGGATTTGATATTCTTGTCAACTAATGATGGTGAACAAATTTCATGCAGGTACCTGCAAGAACAATACTTTCAATCATCTGAAAGACTCTTGTTTCTTTTCGAATAATGAGGTCAGCAAAATAATTAGTTTTTGGACTTTACTCTAGTGCGCGTGCAGTCCCAAGAGCGATCTTGACGCGTGAATTCCACACTAATGCTTTACTTTCCTCTTCTGATAAGTGTAAGAAGTCATGTAACGATCCGTTTTTGTGGAATTCATAGACCACAAGATGTTGTCCGTGTTCAGAACAGTAGCCAACAAGCTTTGTCACATTTGGATGATCCAAATTGGCGATTTTCGATACTATTTCAGTGAAATCATCTGTCATGCCATGTGGAAGAGCAGACGAATCTATTTTCTTCACAGCAAGAACCTATAAGATATGATTTTTGCAAAAACATTATGACCTATTTCAAGAAAAAGAGATTATGATTACATAATAGTAGTTTATACCTTTCCGTCATCAAACTCGGCTCTGTATACTCGTCCAAAAGTCCCTTCTCCAAGAAGATTATCTACACTGAAACTGCCAGTAGCAATTTGGAGATCTGCAACTGAATAAACTCTCACATTCGAAGGAACCACCACGGCGGACTTTTTTACAACAATAGGCTTTCTTGTCGAATCTTCATCATCAAATGATTTGTGTCGATCAGCTGGTGGAGGCCGGAGATTGATAGACAAGGAAGTATCCAGTTTCTTTGTCTCAACTGATGAAGAACTCTGAATAGAATTGTTTTCTGCAACCATATGGAGTCTTGAATTAAACTTTGTACTTTTTAAAAATATGCATGTATAAGTGCAATACCGTGAAAGTCGTTTGGAGCAAGAGTGAAAGGCTGGTTATCGGTTTTCTCAATGTCCATGGATGATGATCTCTTTGATCTTTTTCTTTTTCTGACCAAGAAGAAAGCCACAAGAGCTGTAACAACTACTAATGAAATGATTATGCCTGCTATAGCACCAGCTCCGATTCCTGATTTCTTGGAACCTCCATTGCTGGTGGAATCGCCACTAGACTGGTTTTCACCTCCTCGAGGTTTATGGCTCGGGGAGCCACGGATTGGTGGTGTACCAGGTGGAGGTGGAGGTGCAGGCCCAGTATTGAATGAGTTACCATCTTTTCTGTTTGCAAGAACAAAGGTTTACAGAAAGAAAAAAAAGAGAGCAAATGTGTGTGAAATGAGAACTTACAGCAAATTAATGCCCTTTAAAGAGCTGGGGATCCAGCCAGTGAAATCATTGTTTGCAATATTCCTGAGGAACATTGAGAAAGAACCAACATTAATGGATGTCTATAGAAAAACCAGTTTTACATGTAAAAAGGTTAGGTTACTCACAGAGTCTCGAGAGGAAGACCGGCTAAGACATCGATTGTGCCTGAGAACTGATTGTTCTGAAGGTATCTGTCAAGTTAATATGACATTTTTAAGTAGCTGATAAATACTTTCAGTTAAATTTGAAAATCTATGGAAGCTAGATCAGATGCTTACAGTGATTTTAAACTTGTGAGAGAGGTAAAAGTTCCCGGTAGAGGCATCGTGAAAGAATTGAAAGAGAAGTCCCTGAAACACATGTACTTTTGTCAAATATATTAACTAAGATTAAAAAACTTGAGCACAATCGGAATCTTTACTCTAGGATCTTACAAGGTTGTAAGAGAGTTGAGCTTGGTGAAGTCGACAGCTATTTGCCCCTTAAACTGATTGTGACCAAGATTACTGAGTTTTTGCACAAGACAAAACATTAATATTCACATCTTTATGAGAAATGTATAGAGGAGTGCGAAGTGAAGCAAATTACTTACAGATACTTAAGTGGTGCCATCTGAGAAATGGAGTATTGAGCAGCTCCAGTGAATTGGTTATATGCAAGATTCCTGAAACACCGAGGATTATAAACTCGAAAACAGGGATATTAAGTTAGCAAAGAAAAAGAAAGAGGATCAATGGAACGTACAGTCGTTGCAGATTTGGAGGAAGCTGATATGGTAAATCACCTCCAAGGTTATTGCTGCTTAGATCACTGCAAGTTTCCATCAAAGATTATAAATTATAAAAAAATCATTATCTCTATACACGAACAGTTTGGAGAATTTGACAGAATGATCTTACAGCTCTGTAAGAGAAGTCAATCTATCAAGCATGTATCCAAGTGTTCCAGAGAGCTCAAGACTTGATAACTTTCTGTAAATCATTGTATGTCAAATGCAAATCATATGATTTAAAGCAAGCAAACAAGAATTTCGATACAACAGAATCACTAACATTTGAGTAACTCGTGATCCCGAGCAAGTTACGCCTCTCCAATTCTGGCCACAAGGATCCCCAGCTGATGCAGTCCATTGTGTTAACTGTGCTGGAGAATGCATACTGCTGAACAACGTGTTCAATGCTGAAGCTGCAGAGATTCGCAATCAGAGACAATTAAGGCACAATCCAGTTAACAGAAGTTTAAAATATAACCGGTTCCTGCTTTCAAGTCTAGTACCCCAAGAATCTTGTTAAGGATCCATGACTTGAGATCATCGAGATTGTAAACAAACTCTATAAAGCTTTGTTCTGGGTTCCATAAGAAATGGTTTGAGATTAGAAAACACAAAGAAGAGAAAGGTTCAAGAAACATAAAAGATTTGAGATTTGGGTAAATCTCATTTTCAAGAGATAATAAAAAGACCTGAAATTTTGGGTAATGGATGAAGAATGAAAACAGAATCAAAGCTAAGAACCTAGAGAAAGTTGAAAGGATATACGAAAAAGATCGAGACTTTGAGAAACCCATTAAGCGTAAAAGTGAAGAAGATTCTGAGAACTAAAAAGAAGAAGAAGAAGAAACTCACTGTCTGATGCATCTGTGGCTCCATAGATGAATCTAAGCTCAAATCCTACAATGCAGACAGTAAACACAGCCGCCACCACCCAATTCTCCATCATCTTCTTCCCCTTTCTTTCTCTCTCCAGATGCCAAAATCTCTAGTCTTATGAAAATAAAAGAAAAAAGAGAGAAATTTAGAAACTTTTTGTGTTTTTGATTTGAAGTCTAAATTTTTTTTGGAAAGTAAAAATTTTCTTGACTGGATTTTATACTGTTTCAGCTATGTGAAAACTAATTTCTAGTGACTAGTAAAGCTGTCAAGCACGATTTAGCAATAAGAATCCAAAGCCACATAGAAAGGATTAGGCGCTTTTGTTTATGTATAATTTATAAATCGTTTTTAAGGTCATTAAGAAAAAGAAAAAAATCGTTTCGTTTCAATAATTGGACCGTTAATTACAGAATTATTAATTATTTTACTTTCAAATTAAATTATTCAGCAAAATAAAAAACTGTTCTTTGTTGATCATATGATTATGGACCCATGATAATTTAATTATAATTACGCTGCCTGTTGATTTCATAACATACGCGCTTTTGGAGGTTGTATTTTATTTTGTCAAAAAAAAACACTAATTTTCATAAACGATTTTGAGAGTTCGAAGAAGAAGAGGAAATAGATTTGGTCTAGGAGAAGAAGAAGAAGAAAAAATTGATCATGTGTTGGAGAAGAAAAAGAAATCGGGATTTAGAGTAGAGGTAAATTGATTTTGGGGATTTAATTGATTGGCTCATTTTAATCATTTTTCAAAACAAAAACAAAAAAAAATAGATCTAATAGCAAAACGATATGGTTTTATTTAACTGTAAGTTTAAACGGGATTATAATTCCGTTTATGAGATTCGTTAACGGATTTAACGTCGTGTGTTTTATGGTTCGGTTAATAAAAATTCAAGGTTTAAATTTATAGTCAATAAAATACTATGATTAAAATTTCTAACCCTATAGTTTGTGGTTTTAATTACCATAATTTGAAAGTTAGTGTTTTTTTTTTGACAATTTTCTTTTTTATTTTTGTATTGTGTATTAAAAACCAAAAAAATTGTAGCTTTCATACAATGGAGACCACTCTGAAGATCACTATGAAGGTTGGATATGATTGGGACTTTAAATTGTCCCATCATTGCTTTTGCCGAATTTATTTATCGTTGCTCCTTTACGTTTTTTGTTTGTTTTCAACTTCTTTTGCGTCTAAATACAAAAGAAATGAAAAGAGGAAGAAAAAATGTTTTCTTTAACTAAAAAATATATGCGAAATAAAAGCTGGTTTCTTTTTTTTTGACAAATTTTTTTCTTTCTTAAAGTTAAATTCTCTCTGTTGGATTTTACTGAGTTTGATTTGACTATATATAACTTTAATAACGTGAGGGCAAAACAGTCTTTTAAGGAGTCTTTCAGAACTCGAAAGCATTGTTAAACTGGATGGAGAAACAAGCAAGAGGAGTAAAAGCTGGTTTCTTAACGTGAGGGAAAAGGGTATAAATCCACATACTTAGTTTAAATAAATAAGAAATATCTATTACGTTGTTTGTTACATCTTAATCAAACTGTACCAATGACCACGTAAGAAAATATCGGATTGTAACACTAATACTATTATTCTTTGAGTGAGTTTTCATTTGTCACTAATACTATTATTCTTTTGTGTCTTTGGATTTCATTAAAGACACTTTTTGAGTTTCAACCCACTTTTTGAGTTTTTCATACCTAAAATGATTAAAACACTATTCTCTTATTTGTCCCAATAAACAATCATTTTTTTTCACATCCTATATATTTTTGTTTTGCTCGTAAATAAGAATTTTACATTTCTTTGCACTATAATTTAATTTTGTTTCTTTATACTTTGATATTCATTTCACAAAATTTTATTTACATATGGTTCAAACATATGTAAATAACACATACATATCCATATATTTGCGTATACGTGGATGTGATTATATGGATATGCCTATGTATCTACGTACATATGGTACACGTGTACGCAACTATATGGATACGCATGTTTTTTTGTTTTTAATTTTTAATTTCAGAAAAATCGGTAATATGAAAAAGAAAATGAAGAAGAAAAAAGAGTTTAATGATAAATCGGAGAAGAAAATAAAGAAATATAAAATGTAATTTTTTGGTAGAAGAGCATAAGAGTAAAAATATTTTAGTAAAGTATGGTGAAAATGTGTCTTATCTAAAGAGTTTCTATTTTGGAAATTAGATTTTTTATAAATGTCTATAATTGATAATTATCTCTTATTCTTTCTTTATAGTTATTTTACCGAGGAGCTCGTGAACCTTAGTCCTTGTAGTTCAAATAATATATATACTGCATAGTAATCCGACTGTTTATCAATTGTTGTATTCGTACGTGGTTTGCAAGTTGTAGCTCATATATGGGATATCGGTTTTTTTTTTTTTGAGTGATTGTTTGGCATTTTTTGACTTTCAAATTACAAAAAACATATTTTGTAAATTTAGACACATTTTGTATATTTTTTGGGATGTAAAAAGACCAAAATACTATTCTATCTTTATTATCAAAACAAAAATTATTTTTTATTATTATTGGTTTTGCACATTTCAATTATGTTGTTTTACTTATTTTTTTTTATAAAAAAACAATTTTACATTGTTTTTGTACTATAAACTATGTTTCTTTTTTTTCTATATTTTGATATTCATTTCACAAAATTTTACTTACATGTGGTTCGAACACATTGGTCGAACGCATTCGTATCCACATAGTTGCATATACATGTACGCATTTAAATAGATAGACATATGCGTATCCACGCGCATATCGTCCATGTGGACACACCTACATGGATATTATGTGTATCCACTCGAATAGCGTCCATGTGTATGCAAATACATGGATATGCATGCGTATCCACATGAATATTGTACACGGGTGCACAACTACATGGATACAGAGGCGTCATATCCACACGGTTCGACTTCCGAACCATGAATTTTCTTGTTCGGGTTATCGTTACTCTTCTTTGGAGTTCAAATCCGAGATCGAGAGACTTAGCCAAAGGTATATATATTCACAATGGGGCATAAAATACAATGCTGGAAATTTTCCGAAGGATATCCAACAATTTTATGACGGGGGATTCCGACTACAATGACCGCCGTATATCCGCCGAAAAATTTCCGACAGATATCGACAATTTTCCGACGAGACATTCCAACTAAAACTCGCTAGAAAATCATTGAAAATCTCTTCGACGGGGACTGTTTGTTGAAAATCCATCGAAAAAACCATCAGAAAATCTATCAAAAAAGTATAAATCCACATACTTAGTTTAAATAAATAAGAAATATCTATTACGTTGTTTGTTACATCTTAATCAAACTGTACCAATGACCACGTAAGAAAATATCGGATTGTAACACTAATACTATTATTCTTTGAGTGAGTTTTCATTTGTCACTAATACTATTATTCTTTTGTGTCTTTGGATTTCATTAAAGACACTTTTTGAGTTTCAACCCACTTTTTGAGTTTTTCATACCTAAAATGATTAAAACACTATTCTCTTATTTGTCCCAAAAACAATCAATTTTTTTTTCACATCCTACATATTTTTGTTTTGTTTATTTTGTTCTCGTAAATAACAATTTTACATTTTTTTGCACTATAATTTAATTTTTTTCTCTTTATACTTTGATACCCATTTCACAAAATTTTATTTACACGTAGTTCGAACATATGTAAATAACACATACATATCCATATATTTGCGTACACGTAGATGTGATTATATGGATATGCCTACGTATCTACGCACAAATGGTATATGTGTATGCAACTATATCGATACGCATGCATATCTACGTGCATATGGTATACGTGTATGCAACTATATGGATATGCATGTTTTTCATGCAAATTTCGTCGAACACTTTAAAAATTCATAGTTTGATGATTAACCAAATTGAGATTTTTTTTGTTTTTAATTTTTAATTTCAGAAAAATCGGTAATATGAAAAAAAAATAGAGAAGAAAAAAGAGTTTAAAGATAAACCGAAGAAAAAAATAAAGAAATATAAAATGTAATTTTTTGGTAGAAGAGCATAAGACTAAAAATATTTTAGTAAAGTATGGTGAAAATGTGTCTTATCTAAAGAGTTTCTATTTTGGAAATTAGATTTTTAAAAAGTGTCTATAATTGATAATTATCTCTTATTTTTTCTTTATAGTTATTTTACCGAGGAGCTCGTGAACCTTATCTCCAATGGTGAACTCCATGTTGGAACAAAATTTATAAGAGCTTGTGGGCTTTATAAATATGTGTATGTGTGAATTGAAATGAGACATTTGAGCTAAGTGAAAAAGCCTTGTGAATGTAAAAAAGAAAAACATTAAAAAGGAAAAGCCTAAAAAAAAAAAAAAAAAACGTTGTGAATGTAAAAAAGAAAAGCCTTAAAAAAAAAGGGAAAAGCCTAAAAAAAGAAAAACCTTAAAAAAGGAAAAGTGAGAGACATGTAAAAAGTCCCACATTGCTAGTTGGAAATAATTTCCTCTATGATCTTCTCATATATATAGGATCGTCTCTCTTGAGAGAAAGGTATCCGATCACACACAGAAAACACACTTACAAAAGAAAAGCTCTTTCAATTCTCTACTGCTAAGAGTAAGTCTTTTATTTCGAGAGTATCGTAGTATTAAGTTCGACAGATCCGTTATCGAGTGTTCGCGATAACGGTTTCACTTGGTTGTATCCTGGGACTCATGAATCTAAATTATACCGTCGCACTACGGGAGATTCTTTGAGTTAAGGAAAGAGATTAATCTCGCCTCCAGTGTTTATCTCTACTTTCTCGTTTTATTAATCTTGTTGTTTCCTTAAAGTTTATTTATATATTCGTGATTAAATCAAATCCTGTTTATTGTGCGAATTTTTGGTCCTACAATCTTAACTCAAAGAAATTCGTTTCTATTTTATAAAACATCAAACGGATTTTAATCGCGAGTAAATAAACGTGTTTTCAAACGATTTATAAAACTATTCTTCTACTGCTGATGATACTCAAACGTTATCAAAACGCTATTTTAGCAACTCTGAAACGTGTAGTAGAAGCAATTTTGTGTTTATTTAATTTTATAAAAAAAGACGTTCTACTGCTAGTGACACTCGAACGTTATCAAAAACGCTATTTTAGCAACTTTGATCGTGTAGTAAAAGCAGTATTGCTTTAACATCTTTTTACAAACGTTATTAATTGCGATTAATAAACGGTCATTGGGTTTGCGAACGCTGTAAAATGCTTCGACAATCGCCAATTGTTTAACGTTTGCGAAAGGTTTAAACAGCGAACGCACTTTGTGGTTCGAATTTGGTTCGATTGCGATCGATACCGCTTGTCGTTTGCGAACGTCTAAAGCATCGATCGATACTGTGAAAATCTCACTCGTATTGATCGACACTGTGTGTGTGCATCGACCAATGGGTTTGTATCGATCGATCCTGTGCAAAAAGAAATTGCATCAGCATCGATCGACACCTGTTTTGTATCGATTGACATTATGGGTGCATCGACCGATTTGGGTCTGTATCGATCGATCATGTGCAAAATTCACTTGCATCGTTCGACACTTATTTTGTATCGATCGACACCGTGTGTGCATTGATCGATTTAAGTCTCTCTGGAACTGTGTATCGATCGACACTTGTTGTGTATCGATCGACACTTGCTGTGCATCAATCGACACCTACAGTCGCATCGATCGATTCTGTGCAAAATTCTCTTGCATCGATCGACACCTTGTGTGCATCGATCGACACCTACAGTCGCATCGATCGAGTCTGTGCAAAATTCTCTTGTATCGATCGACACCGTGTGTGCATCGATCGATTTTAGATTCTCTGAAATTTTGTATCGACCGGGTTAGGGTTTGCGAACGCCTAACATCAAACACATTGGAGAACGGTTTGAAGAACTCTCTGCAGAGGTTACTGTTAAACGCTATATCGCGTCTCTCATAAATGCATTCAAAAGGTTTAAAATTGCGTCTAAAACGCTAATCAAACGCGTTTCGAGAAACCGTTTGACGAACGCTCTGAGGAGGTTCGAACTTGAACGCGCGTTTGCGGTTCAAACTTTAGAACGCGCACATGCGATTCTAGTCGGTTCGATTAGCGGATTTTTGATTTGGAATCTAATTCCGTATCGATATTTGAAGATATTCACCGACTGTATCGGTTTTGACTTCTGATTATTTTGTCAATCGGTTATTTGCAAAGACGATCACTTTTGTTTGTCAAAAGCTGTTGGATTGTTTTCTTGGTTTAAAGATGTCGGTCTGGTTACTGAATCTTGATCAAGTGGTTTAATTAATTGGTAGACACTATGTTAGTGGGCCAATTAACATTTGGTAATTGTTTATGCAATACGTTTCTTTTTTTTTATTAAAATGAAACATGTAATGTTTATGCAGTTCAAATATTATTTGTTACTGCATATATATATAGAGCCTCTATTGGGTTCTTGGTTAGTATATTAATTTGGTTTGTTTCTCTTGAACAAAATCAAATTTCAATATGACTAACAACACCGATGTGATAATTGTTAGATTCGGTGGTGTAAGAGACAATGGAATGGCTCAAGCCAATTTAGTCGAGATAGACATGTGTAATGTCATCCTCGGAGTCAATGTGGTTGAGTATAAACCACATAAGTGGTGGTATGATACCGGTGTGACGGTTCATATATGTGAGAATGACAAGAAGTTATTCAGAGACAACAATACACTTTCAAAGGTTGCAAGTTGTGGATAAGTGGTGATGAAGTTGACTTCTCGAAAGAAGTTCACTCTCACCAATGTAAAACATGTGGCAGAGATGCAGAAAAATCTGATTTATGGCGCCACAATGCTAACTAGGCACGGATTCACAGTCAATTTCGATGTTGATTAGCCTGTATTGACAAAGAATTGTGTCTATGTAGGCAAAGGTTTTGTTAAGGACGGACTGGTCCAAATTAACTTTGAGACAGCCTTACTTAAAATTAATGTAACCAATGTTATTGAGATTAATGAGAAAGAACCAGTTGCTTATGTTGCTGAATCTCTTACTATTTGACCCAAACGTTTCGGTCATGTTATATTCGAATCTATGAGTATATTGAATGAGATCCCGAAATACAAAATAAGCAAAGATAAATGTGAGGCTTGCGTTCAAACCAAACTCACTAAAACGCCATCATCGAGCGAACTTCTTGGTTTGATTCATACAAGATGTGGTGAGAAATATTTCGTGACTTTCATTGAGGATTGTACGAAATATAGTTATGTCTAGTTGCTAAGAAGCAAATACGAAACCTTGGAAAACTCAAGGAGTATAAACTCGAGGTTGAAAACCAAATCGAGAGAACTATCAACATAGTTTGAAGTGATAGTGGACATGAACATAGAATCTGGGTTAGTCCAGAAATGTGGGGGGAAGCATTGCTTACCGCAAGTTATATCCTGAACTAAATACCGCACAAAGTCACTGGAAATGCTTCATGTGAACTTTGGAAAGGTAAAGTATTTTGATACAAATACATGAAAGTGTGGGGGTGCCTAGCAACCACCTAAGAATGTGACAATCAGACCAAAAATGGTGGATTGTATCCTCATTGAATATGCACACAATATAGTGCTGATAGTCTTCTGGTGTATAAATTATATATACCAGACATCCAAGTGAACACGGTAACCAAGGAATGTGTCTTCCTTTGAACATGTGTTTCCGTGTAAAGGATAAGCTCTAGTACCTCATGAATTGAGACGAGCATTTTAGGTACTTCTGTAAAAGAAGCAGAAGAGGCTGAAGTTGAAATTAGTCATAGCCAAAGAGATTATACAGATAAATCTGTTGGTTTTGATTTCATGATAGTTTTTCTTTTAGAGAATAAATTCGTTTCGTATGCTGATTGGAATCACAGCGATGCGAGATCTTGTAATCAATCAAATGGATGTTAAATCTGCCTTTCTAAACGACCATTTAGAAGAGGAGATTTACATGAAACAACCCGATGGTTATGTCACTCCTGGACAAGGAAAGAAAATAAGTAGACTTGTAAAGTCTTTATACGAGCTTAAGTTAGTTCCTAAGCAATAACATGAAAAGTTTGACAGTGTAATGATGTCAAATGGCTTCCACATTAATGAATATGATAAATGCATCTACATCAAAAGTACTCCGCATGGATACATGTTGTTGTGTTTATATGTTGATGACATGCTCATCATGGGAAGCAACAAAGATATAATCAATCAAACGAAGAATATACTTAGTGGAAAGTTTGATATGAAAGACATGGGATTAGCGGATGTAATTCTAGGGATTAAGCTTATTCGAAATTCAAAAGGAATAATTCTGTCTCAAGACCATTACGCTACAAAAATCCTAGAGCGGTTTAAGACCTACTCAAATGGGACTGCAAAAACTCCGCTTGACCCTCAACTTCACTTGACAAAGAATTCAGGTGAAGCCGTGTCACAAAGAATTCAGGAGTATGCAAGAGTCATCGGAAGTCTTATGTACTTGACGAATTGTACTAGGCCCGATTTAGCGTACTCAGTAAATGTATTAAGTCGCTACACGAGTAATCCATGCCATACTCATTGGAAGGCCATAACTAGAGTATTGAAATATCTACGATACACTAAAAGTTATGGGCTGCACTTTGGTAAAGAACCAGCCCTATTGGAAGGGTATAGTGATGCCAACTGGATTTCAGATTCCAGAAACTCCAAATCCACGAGTGGATATGTCTTTACTCTTGCTGGTGCAGCAGTATCCTGGAAATCTTCCAAACAAACACTCCTGGCCTGATCAACCATGGATTCAGAGTTTATAGCTTTAGATAAAGCTGCAGAGGAAGCAGAATGGCTTCGAAACTTTCTGGAAGATATCCCGATGTGGGAAAAACCAGTGCCAGCATTATGTGTACAATGTGATAGTCAGTCGGCTATTTCTCGGGCACTGAGTAACTTATATAATGGTAAATCTCGCCACATAAGAAGACGACATAAGACCATTAGACAATTGATCTCCACTGGTGTACTTACGATAGATTACATCAAGTCGGTTGATAACTTAGCGGATCCATTCACTAAAAGTTTGCCGCGAGACCAAATTGTAAAATCATCAAAAGGAATAGGTTTAAAGCCTATCGACAAAGATGACGTTTGACGGACACCCCACCTATGTGACGTTATACCGTCGCACTACAGGAGATTCTTTGAGTTAAGGAAAGAGATTAATCTCGCATCCAGTGTTTATCTCTGCTTTCTCGTTTTATTAATCTTATTGTTTCCTTAACGTTTATTTATATATTCTTGATTAAATCAAATCCTGTTTATTGTGCGAATTTTTGGTCCTACACTCTATCATGGGGTTCTTACCAATTTTTTAATCATAAATTTTGATTATTTAAAAATTTAGAACCCCATAAATTTTTGAACCTCCAATGGTGAACCTCATTAGGGGTTCTTAAAAAAAAAGTTTAATATGTAAAAATTCTAATTCATTAATATGTAAAAAAATTATAATTTTAAAGTTGAAGTTATGAAAAAAAATTTGTTAAAAAAAGTTATGAATTTTTATTTTTTTAAAGTTATGAATTTGTTTTTTTAGTTAAAATTAAGAAAAAAGTAAAAAAAAAAATTGGCAAAAAAAAAAAAATTCGACGAATTAGGGATTGACACGTGGCTAAGAACAATATAAGAACCCCTTAAAAACCGGTTCTTATACTGTTCATATTTTTTTTTTTTCAGTTAAGAACCCCATCAAATAGTATAAGAGCCTCCCAGTGGAGATGCTCTTAGTCTTTGTAGTTCAAATAATATATATACTGCATAGTAATCCGACTGTCTTTAACAAACAAAAAAACCCGATTGTTTATCAATTGTTGTATTCGTACGTGGTTTGCAAGTTCTAGCTCATATATGGGATATCGGTTTTTTTTTGAGTGATTGTTTAGCACTTTTTGACTTTCAAATTACAAAAACATATTTTGTAAATTTAGACACATTTTGTATATTTTTTGGGATGTAAAAAGACCAAAATACTATTCTATCTTTATTATCAAAATAAAAATTATTTTTTATTATTATTGGTTTTGCACATCTCAATTATGTTGTTTTACTTTTTTTTTTTTTATAAAAAAACAATTTCACATTTTTTTTTGCACTATAAACTATGTTTTTTTTCTTCTATACTTTGATATTCATTTCACAATATTTTACTTACATGTGGTTCGAACACATTGGTCGAACGCATCTGTATCCACATAGTTGCATATACATGTACACATTTAAATAGATAGACATGTGCGTATCTACGCGCATATCGTCCATGTGGACGCACCTACATGGATATTATGTATATCCACTCGAATAGCATCTATGTGTATGCAAATACATGGATATGCATGCGTATCCACGTGAATATTGTACACGGGTGCACAACTACATGGATACGGAGGCGTCCTATCCACACGGTTCGACTTCTGAGCCATGAATTTTCTTGTTCGGGTTATCGTTACCCTTCTTTGGAGTTCAAATCCGAGATCGAGAGACTTAGCCAAAGGTAAATACAATACCGGAAATTTTCCGAAAGATATCCAACAACTTTATGACGGGGGATTCCGACTACAATGACCGCCGTATATCCGCCGGAAAATTTCCGACAGATATCGACAACTTTCCGGCGAGACATTCCAACTAAAACTTCGCTGGAAAATCATCGAAAATCCCTTCTACGGGGACTGTTGTTGAAAATCCGTCGGAAAATCCGTCAGAAAATCTATCAAAAAAGTTACGACCATTTTCCGACAGAGAAATTCCAACTACAATGTCCGCCAGTTTTCCCATCTAATTAAAAATGTGAAATTTGTATCCAAATATAGAGAAAAAATAAATAATTGATTGTGAAAAAAATAATTGTTATATTTTTTTTTATGAAAAGTATATAAAGAAAACAAAAATGTGTAGGTGTGGGTGAGATAAAAAAAATATATATATATATATATAAAGTAAATGGAGGAAATGTAAATACTTTTTGATAAAAGGGATATTTATGTCATTTTACACCCTAAACACACAAAATGTGTCTAAACTTATAAAATATGTTTTTTGTAATTGGAATCTTTGAATGTAATTTTCTCAATTTTTTTTCATATTTGACCGACGAAACATACAAACTTGCCAATTTACGGTATTTTATTGACTAGTAATCTATCGTAATAAAAAAAAACTACATTTGAGACCATTAATAGGGTATTGAAATTTTTTATCTGTTTCGTTTATGTATAGGCTAGTGTATTCAATTAACTGTGTATGTATGGGAAACTTTGATTCTATTTTGGGCAGCTGAGAGCATCCATTAAGAAAAAAAAAAAAGAAAAAAAAAAAAGAGAGAGAGACCCACTCAAAATAAAGTTGAGACACCCAAAGGCCAAAACTAGCGTTCGCGTTGTGATTGTTCAAAAAATTTTTAAAAAAAAATTAATTATTTTGTGAAGAAAATAAGAAAAAAATTAATGTTTTTTTTTTCTCACCAATAGGCATGACCACGGTTACGGTTAATATGGTTAAAGTTTTTTAACCATCGGTTACGATTAAAACAGTTACGGTTAAATACGGTCTGGTTAATACGGTTACGATTAGACACGATTACGGTTACTTGATGACAATAAACGGTTAATATAACGAGATATAATCAAATAATTATAAATTTTATAAACTAAATTTCATTTCACCTTGTCCATGACTCCACGATTTGTTTTTTTTCTTTTAATTTTATATATTTCATCATAAAACGGTTTTGTTAAAATATTCTTTATATGTTAGAAAAAATATTAATTAGTTTAGCATGTTTAAGTTTTAATTAACATTTCTTGTTTTTTTAAGATTTGCATTTGCATTTGCTATTGGTAAATTAATTATACATAATTTTTCTTTGAATTTTTAATTTTATAGAACTAATTTTAATTATTATTATATATAATTTTATTTTTTAAACGGTTACGGTTAAAATTTTACGGTTTTAACCTTGCGGTTAACCAACGGTTTTGATACGATTACGGTTAATTAATGGTTACGGTTAATAATTTTTTTAACCATAACTAATATATTTTTACAGTTAACGGTTACGATTTTTAACCGTCTAACACAATTACAATCTGGTTACGGTTTGAAAACGGTACGATTACGATCCGAAATATGGTTACGGTTCCATTTTGGTCATACCTACTCACCAATGTGGATCCTTTGAATCTTAACTGTTAACCAAGTGCCAGCGAGAATCGAGTCAGAATGACAAGGACACTAAATTTAATTTTTAAACATTACTTTCCTAATGATATCAAAAAAAAAATCATATATTTAATTGATTTACTACGAGTATTCATATATAACAATAAAATGATTCAAGATTCGTATTTTTTGTTAATTATAGAGAAAATTGGAAATAAAAGATAATTTTTTCTTCATTCTTGTATTTCTTCACCTTTCCAAATCACTTTCAGTGAATTAAGCTTTATATTAATAAAAATCCAAATATACCCTTTTAAATTATTATTTAACTATTTTAATATAATTTGTGTTACAAATAATATTATTTAAGAAAAAAGTATTCTTTACTTTCAAATTTTCCTTATTAATTTTTACATTGTTGCATTTATTTGTTTCCAGCTTTTTTTTTGTTTCGTTGTAATTTTGTTTATTTGATACTATGAATACATAAGATTGTTAAATAATAAAATCTTGCTCACAGAATTAAGAGGTAGAACTTGTTAAGCCATAAAAAGTAAAATTATTTCACTGTAATAATATATAACACATTTTTTTAACATGTTGACATGATAGAGGAATAAAAATGAGTTGAATCATTGATTCCAGTGTTTTAATCTAAAAACTTACCATTTAAGCCAAAATTGCATTCCTCTAAAAATTAATGGGGCCAACATAATTAGTTGAAAAATGGTTAATTTCCCTGAAATTTGTTACCCATGAACATAGGTGAAGAACAACGGAAAAATAAACTTTCTTTTTTTTTTTTTTTAATTTTTAAAATTAAAATAAATATAAATGATACACTCAGAGTTTAACCCTAAAATAACTAGTGCAAGAGCATAGCTGACGAAGTAGTAATGTAGGGATCGAATCCACAGAGACCAAATGCAACACTACGAGAATGCAAGATGAAAGTAAATCTAAGACGAATGATGGTTGTTTGTGATTTGTAACTTCTAAAACTAAGAATAATGAATGAAACGGTATAAATTCAATAAGAGAAAACGCTAGGTCCTTAGGTAATTCGCAGGAAACCCAGATTCACTAAACAGATTATTGATTAGGGAGATAGTTAAAACCTGTTCTCGAACTCAAACATGAATGTCTAGCTAGCCCACTGTCGTGGTACTACCTACTATGCCTAACAACTTAAGAAACTAAACTGTCGTTTGACATTAAAATTCTAGGCAAGTATTAAAGTCAAGGTTTGATAAGTTCACAAATTGTCTTAGCATCAGCTTTCGTTGGCTAAGGACAATTTGCTCATCTAAATTCTTTCAGGAAATCTAAAGCACTTTTGATGAATAGATTAATCATAAGATCATAAACTAGGTGATCAATCTAGTCTAAGCCTTAAACTCAACAATAGATTAAGAACCTTATGTAATTCCCTAATCTAATAGATCTGTTTCAGTGATTCATGGAGAATCCCTTGAAACCCTAAAAACCTAACTGGGAGATTACTTAGACATGATTGCAGAGAAAACACATAGAGATGAAAAGAAATTCATATTCAAATAGAAATAAATCCAAAAAAGTTCAGAAATCTTCTCCGGTATGAAGTTGAGATTCGTCTCCCTCAAATCTTCCAGAGCAAAAACAGAAGTTCTCTGATGAATAAAATATAGCGTAGCCTCCAAAGTGGCTAAAAATATAATAAATAACCCTAAAACACGTTTTTCCTAAATCCAGGGCGTAAACGGTTCAGAATAAGTAAAAACCGAATTTTTTTTTTATTTTTCGCATCACTAAACCAGTTGGTTTATGTTGGACCGTCTTCACAAAAACTGGCGTAGCTTTTGATCGCACCGTTGGAATGACCTCAAACTTCCAAATGAAAGCTGATCCATTTCTCTATCTTGTATCAAAATTTGAGCTCGATCCATCGGTGGTAAGTCCTTCAACGAATGCCAAACTTCTGACGTCTCTGTATGATCATGCATCTCCATATGCTCATTTTCACCCAAAACGGTTCATTTTCTCCCAAAGTCACATAAAACCTTAAAAGACTCGATAAAGGACAAATAACTCTTAAAAAGACACTTTGACTCAATAAAATACACAAAAACAAATGTTAGAAACCGGTAAAAACACAATTTATCAATAAATTATTTAAATTTTCGTTACGTTAGGTGAGTTATATAAAATATGAAGTTCAGATTATGTAAACTCTAATTATTAAATAATATCCAGAAGTTAAAAAAAAAAAAAAATGAAGTTCAGAAAATCTTGGAAATAATCAAAATAATCAATATTTTTTATTTTTTAAATAAACTTACAGATATTTAATTACATAAAATCAGCTCAATTTTTAATATCTAAAGATTTTATTTTCAAAATTTGAAAATTATATTAAAAATAAAATAAAACAAAACAGCATCGTATACCCCCTCTTATAAATACACTACCACATAACAAAATTTATCCTAACAAACAAAAATGATGCAGTAAACACATTTCTTATCAAACAAAAAAAATAACCATGAATGAAAGGTACGTTTCTTATAATTTTGGCAATCGTTTTTTTAATTCTTCCATAGGAGCCCTTTTTGATGTATTTTCCAAACTTGTTTTGTTCAATCGTTTTCCACATACAAGTAAACTTTTTAACATTGGGTTTGTAGTTATTTCTTTTTGTTAAATTATATGTGTGCTCTTTTAAATTTGAGTGGATCTCATAGATAATTGCACCCAAAATCAACCTAACAATGCATGCGTTTGATTTTTAGGTGCATGCGTTTGATGTTAAGTGGCCAAACTCTTATATAACTTTGAAGTGAATAATTATTGATTCTGAAAGCTCTTAATTATGTAATCTATGTTTATTTAAATGGTTTTTTTTATCAGGAATATTCGAAGCAAAGATGCAAATAATAGTCGATCAAGTACTGGAGGAGGAGGACGTTCAAATTGTAAAGATAAATCAACCGATGATCCTAAAGTAACACCTCTTTTTATATAGCTTTGAATATTTATATATCAGCATATAGTTGTTTAGCTTATACACTTTATTACCTTAAATTATATCATTATATATGGAGCCCTAGATATACCGAAATTCTTCTCGAATTTGTGAACAACGAGCTAAAAATAAAAGGCTACGTCATAAGATTGCCTGATAATCCTGGCAAAAGAAGAGTTGAGGAAATTTTTTTATGAAATGAAAATCATATGTTTGTTAATTTTGTGTATATTTAAATATGTTTCTAACACTAAGGATTTTCGTATTGCAGAGTTACATTTACGTGGAATTGAAAATCTATCGGACGAAGAGATTGCAGAGTTAATATTACTGGAAGAAGCTGAAATTTTAGAGACCCACATCTCCCCTGCAATGGAATATTATGGAAAAAATTTCTGCAAAGAACCAATGACTCAAGACAAAGGCAGAGGATGGTGCATGATTCAGAATCAAATATATGACAATGAAATTTCATGTCGAAAGCTTATACGAATGAATTCGTTGGCATTTAAACAATTGTGTGAACTATTGCAGGAGAGATATAGCTTACAAGACACACAGAATATGTCTGTTGATGAGAGCGTTACAATCTTTCTCATCATGTGTGGGTAGAATGACACGGTGACATATGATAGATTTGGGTTATTGGGCTTCCAACTCAAAAACCAATTGGCTTATGAGAGGAGTGACCCAATACCCTTATATACTGTGAGTGAAAAGAATCCCACATCGGAAGTAGGACCTATAACTAAGTGGTATATAAGGGTATTGGGTCACTCCTCTCATAAGCCAATTGGTTTTTGAGTTGGAAGCCCAATAACCCAAGTCTATCATGGTATCAGAGCCACGCCGATAGTTGGGCCACCCGTCCCAAAATAAACTCCACGCATCATATGGATACCATACTGAGCGTGAGAGGGGATGTGAGTGAAAAGAATCCCACATCGGAAGTAGGACCTATAACTAAGTGGTATAAATTGAAGTATTAAAACCAAGCCCAAACCAAAGCCCATGTGTATTAGGTTTTGAGTGAGCAAAGTGGATTTAGTATAAGATGCAATGTTATGATCGATGTGTAGAGTAACCTTAGAGAGTTGCAAAAGACAACTCTCCTTCTCTGTAAAATTCAGATCAATCAAATGTGTTTGTGTTCTTGGTGACAAACCAAAATCTTATTCACCTCTCTTTAGTTTCTTATCTATCTAAATAAAGCTCAATGAGCTATTTATATTTTCTGTGTTAATAAGCTCTTTAGAGCACAAATCCACTTTCTTAGATTTACTAACATGGTATCAGAGATTCAGTCGATCTGTGGATCTTAATCTCACTAGCTTCTAGCAAACGTTTAATCTGCAGCTTCTTCTCATCGTGCCTTTGAGAAAAGGAGGAAAGAATCGGAGAGAAAGAGAGGAGTCTGAGTATCGAAGATTTCCAGATGGTTTTCATCAGACCCTTCGCCGGTGAAATCGAAGCAAATCCGGTCTCCGGCCATAGATCTTCCATACTAAGCTCGGTGAAGCCATCTTGCCTGCGCAATCATCGTTGGGAGAGAAGCAAGAGAAGGTTCTTCGGCTGGGCCAATGTATTGGGCCTATCAATCCCAAATTGGGCTTTACTTCTTCAAATGAGCAGTTGGGCCAATATTATTCTACAGCTCACCGAAGACGAAGAAGGCATCTTCATCTTCTTGCAATTGGTTCACCTCTTCTCAAATATGAATCTCAACTCTCCGATTCAGTTCTCCGGTTTACCGTCTCATCAAAATTCAATCTTCTATGGAGGAGTTAAAGCTCCTAGACACGAAATTGAAGGATGAAGACACTGAGGCGTTGACAATCGAGCAGCCATATATCAAAAAAAAAAAAAAAAAAGGGAGACAAGCAGAATCGATGGCTGGATATGTTAAGCAAACCACAATTGTCTTGAACTCTTCAAGGTAATTGTCTGTTTTTTCCATCTGAGATAGAACAAAGCATTGAAAACCACCGTTTGATAGCTTGAGAAGAGTGTGATGGTTGATTGTTGTTATCCTGGTTCTGCTGGATGGTTTAGATTAGGATCGAACTCGTGAGGCTAGAATGGAATAGTTTTGGGTTTGCTAATGATAGTTTGTGGCTGCAAATTTCTGCTTGGTTGGACGCACATAAGGTGTTCGATGATATGCCAAAGAGAAGGCATAATGATTAGCAAGCAGTTTTAGTTGGCTGATGGATGGACAGCAAATAGCGATTAGGATTAAGAAGTTGTGGGAAGAGAATTCTCTCGTCATGAGATAACTTAGGGGAGTTAAACGGGAAAAGAAACCCGGACTCTTCGTGAGACAAATAGGTCAAAAGAACCTGAAAAGTTCTCACACTAATGTTCTCCTTGGTGAATAGAATCATCCGCCTACATCACAAAGATCTTGCCTCGCTTATTCATGCTTCCGCCAAAGTCATATACATTTGCGGTTTCAAACTTTGACATCTTGGCTTTCACCCGACGCAAAGTTTGCGGGGGAGTATTGAAGTATTAAAACCAAGCCCAAACCAAAGCCCATGTGTATTAGGTTTTGAGTGAGCAAAGTGGATTTAGTATAAGATGCAATGTTATGATCGATGTGTAGAGTAACCTTAGAGAGTTGCAAAAGACAACTCTCCTTCTCTGTAAAATTCAGATCAATCAAATGTGTTTGTGTTCTTGGTGACAAACCAAAATCTTCTTCACCTCTCTTTAGTTTTTTATCTATCTAAATAAAGCTCAATGAGCTATTTATATTTTCTGTGTTAATAAGCTCTTTAGAGCACAAATCCACTTTCTTAGATTTACTAACAACATATTGGTTTAAGATTTGGCCATGCACAAGAGACAATATATCGAAAATTTCATGAAGTCCTTGGAGCAATGGAACGAATGGCTGTAGACTACATAAGACCAAGAATTACCCAAGAACTTGAAGCTTTATCGAATCGTCTACAAAGAAACAAACGATATTGGTCTTATTTTAGTGGATTTATAGGAGCTTTGGACGAGCCACATATACTTGTTATGGTGACTCCATAACGAGAAACCATTCGATTCGTGAACCGGAAAGGAATTCCGAGCCTCAATGTTTTGGCCATGTGCGACCTAGATATGTTTTTCACATATTGCTTTGTTGGTATGGCTGGATCAGCACATGATGCACGAGTATTATCAACAGCAATTCGAGATGATCCAATATTTCCTACGCCTCCAGAAGGTAAATATTATCTTGTAGATTCTGGTTATGCCAATATACGTGGATATTTGGCTCCATACAGAAAAGAAAGTAATACAGGCACGAGGTATCATCTACAAGAGTTTTTTAAATGGTGAACCGCCAAAGAATAGCAAGAAGATGTTTAATAGATGGCATGCATCATTTCGTTCAGTTATAGAGCGGACATTCGAGGTTTGGAAGAAAAAATGGAGAGTTTTAAATGAGTTTATATACACGATATAATATCGCAGTACAAAGGCGTGTCATATTTGCTACAATGGGACTTCATAATTTCATTCGTCGTAACAATATTGAAGACATTGACTTTGAAGAAGCAGATCGGGAAAATGAAGTTCTACATGGACAACGAAATGTGACTGATGATGTAAATGATGACCAAAGTGTTGGAGTGGAAGAAGAAACTGAAGCTGGAACTTATATGAGGATTGTTCGTCATCAACGTTAAAATTTATTTTTAAAAATATTTTTTTTTTACTTTTTTATTAATTGCAATACAAAATTTATCTTCTAATAACAATTATTTTTAACTTTAATTTATTTTAAATATATCATCATAATTATTAAGTTTTAAAGTCAAATTATATAACTTTTAGGATATTGTTAAATATATCTTTAATATCAAATTATATAAGTTTTAAATATATTCCTATGTATTCCTCTAAATAGTTGACATTTATCTTAACTATTTATTTCTCTACAACTTATTCAACTCAATACCATTATTCTGCTCATTTTTATTCCATTCATCATGATTCAACTTATTTCTTTCGTTGACAATCAGTTGGAACCTCTAGTTGATTTTATTATGTTTCTTATAAAAAAAACGGTTTGTATTGGAAAACTTTATCCATGATATCCTATAAGATAGATAACTTCTTAATTAAATCCTTATCATATCACAAAATCAATTTTATGCAATCCCTAGACTAACCAACCACCAATGGACAAATAACACATTCACCTCAATTCTCATAATTTCTTATCCAAATTGTGACTGATGCTCATTGTTTCCTGAAAATAGAATAAAAGGTACTCAAGTAGCAATTACACAAGTTGTCACGGTTATACCATTTGTACAATTATCCTATATTTATAGATTTGGTGAACTCGGATTCTAATCTACCTAAGAATCACTACGATTCAACAACTACAATCAAAGACTTAATCGTCGCATAAAATTTGGTTACCAACCCAATTTGCATACCGAAACAAGCAATTTTCAAATTCAATCCTTAAATTATGAAATTCCCAAATAACATTACAATATACCTAAGAAGAACTGATCACTCAGTTTTGAAGTTTCAACAATAGCGGAAGAAAAAGGAGCTAAGAACAAGAGACCGATTGCAGAAGAGGAGGAGGTGAAGGGAAGCAGAGGTGGAGGCGAGTGCCGGAGGCAGCGAGATGGGATTGATCTCGACTCACGGGATTAGGAAGAAAAAAAATCAGAAATAACAATTGAGAATTTTTTTTTTAATTTAATAATTAAATGAAAATTATTTAAATTAATTTATTTTGATAAGTTTTATTGAGGGCATTTTTGGTATATCACATTATGAATGGCATGAAGATTATTGGATGACACATTAGATCAATTTTTAACAAAAAAATGGCATGAAGTATTTCAGCCTATCGGTGTCAAGCACGATATAGCAATGACTATGAGAATCAAAAACCACATAAATAGGATAAGGCGCATTTGCTTAAGTATAATTCATAAATCGTTTTTAAAATGTCGAACAAAAAAATTATTAACTATTCTTGTGTTTTTTTTTCAATAATATGACGTTCATCACAGTGTTATTTTACTGTATCTGATATGTCTTCCTATCAACCCTGCAAGTACAAATCAGAGACATATCATCCATATGAGAAATTTACAACTGATAAAAAAAGGGTTGAACTGAAGCACCAAGAAAAATATGCATAGAATACAGAGGGAACTGATAGTTAAACTAGAGACAATCTCAGTTTATAAGCAGGAAAGCTACCCCACTCAGATTTTTGGTTGTGACTTGTTTTGTTTTTATTCTTCTCTCCAATATGTCGTTGGTCTTGGCAGAGAAGAATAAAAACAAAACCAGTCACAACCAAAAATCTGAAAGGCTACTACACATAATTAGTTATTCAGAAACATCAGCTCAGGAATTCAACGTATTTTATCTCCGTTTTTGAAACCAATGGCAATGACGTACTTGGCATCCTCAGTGTAACGACCAATAATGTTTGTGCATGTCGCAACCAATAATCTTTGTGCATGTTGCAACCTAGTCATTGCTATCACATCTTTAAGCACTTTGTGAAAGATGCAACCGTTGTAATACAGTATTACAGGTTGAGATATCTCTAGGAAAACGTGTATCATGAACATGATAACAGGTTGTTACATGCTGAGTTCTTATTAAAATTTTGTTCCACCATTTTCATACTACAAGACATTGATGTTTTTCATATGATACCAAAGAGGCGTGTTGTGAAAAAAAATATTAATGTCTTGGAGATCAAAAGACACATGGAGTTTTTATGCGTAACATTTAAAACCAATGTTTTCGAAGACTACTTAAAATGCTTTTCATTTTAGTTTAGAAAATTCATTACAAGTCATAATGGTGCATAGTTTGTACATATCATAGTTATAACCTTCACTCAACTCTTTTTTCTTCACATATCTCTTTCTTCGGGGATAAATATTCACCCAATTCTTCTTCTTCTTCGCTTAGTTGATTAAAATAAGACATAAATTTGCTCTTCTTTTTGTGATTCGAGAAATTATTTTCAGGGACCGTAAAATCTCTGAAGTTTTTAGAAAAAAATGAATAACAAACTGTTTAGAGACGGATTTTCTTTATCTTTTTTTTTTTGAGTTTTTAACAAGGAAATTATGTACTCGAATTAGACTAGATTGTAATATATAAGAATATCACGCTCCTCCATATTATTAACAGTAAAAACAGAATAATAATGTTACAATCTGATATTTTTTACGTGCTCATTGGTATCATTTCATTACAGAACTAACATAAGATGTAAACAACGTAATGATTTTCTTTTCTTTTCTTTTAAGTATGTATTTAAACTAACTATGCAGATTTATACTTTTTCCCCTCAAGATTATACTGTTGATTTGAATAGTCTTCAAATTTATGTAGGAAAAACCTATTTTTGTTAAAGAAAACACATCCGACCTTTGTAAACGAGGTTACAAATTTGTATTTCTTTCGCATTCCTCTTTTATTTTAGTTAAATAAAACATTTGATTTCTTCCTCATTTCATTTCTTTTGTATATAGACGCAAAAGAAGTTGGAAAAAAACTTAAAGGAACAATGATAAATAAATCCGCAAAAGCAATCTAATATATAATAGATGGCCAACTCTCTCCAGCTACTTGTCACGTCAGCATTCGAAAGAGTGACACGTGGTTTACAAAAATTTAACTTCCTCCGATACATTTCACTCTTCAGCTTCCCTTCCCAACGCTTCATAACTTCAAGGTTTAATGAAAGAGTTTCTCTTTTTTTTCATGTTTCAAGGCTCATAATTTTTTGTCTCTCGAGCTCGTTAATCTTCATGGAAATGTGAAACTTAGAACGCAATTAGATTTCGATTCCGCAATCGGGTTTCTCCTAAATTTTATGTTCATCCAGGTACTTAGGGTTTATCCATATCCATCGACTGTAACATCATTTCAATTCGGGTGTGGAACGTTGATGATAGCAATAATGTGGCTCCTCAAACTCCATCCCCGCCCAAAAGTTGATCCTTCTCAGGTAAATCAAAATGATTATGACAAACCCTAAAAACAGAGAGATTCAATCTGATTTCGAAATCTTTAGTTTAAAATCTCTAGCTTCCGATGATCGTACAGCTAACAGCAGCTCACACATTAGGAAACTTGTTAACAAACGTGAGCTTGGGAAGAGTAAACGTCTCTTCCCTTTCTTCACCGTCTTGTTCTCTGTTCTCTTGCTCCGCGAGGTAAGAAAAACAAAGACACACTGATCCTAAGTTTGAATCTTCAATCAGAGATTGAAAAAGTGTTTTCATATGAATCTCTTTTTTACCAGAGACAAACTTGAATTACGCTAAATTGTTTTATTAGCGAACATAACCTCGATTTTTTTTTTTACTTCTTACTGTTGCGATAATACCAAAATATATTCTCTTTGTTAAGATATTCTTGTTGGAATAATTTTTTTTAGAGTTTGTGGGCTTTATTAAAAATGTGTAAGTGTGAATTGAAATGGGTCAATAGGCTCATGATTAAATTTGTCAAACAAGGCTAAATTTAGTGATCAAGGCTAATCTTGATAAGCAAGGCTAAACTTGCCAAACAAGGCTAAGCTTGCTAAGCAAGGTGCTTGCTAAGCAAGTTGTGGAATTAAACCTCCTCTCTTCTCCTATATATAGGATCGCCTCTCTTGAGAGAAAGGCATCCGATTACAAACAGAAAACACATTTGCAAAATAAAAAGTTCCTTCAATTCTCACTACAAGAAAACTGCCCTTTTACAACTAACAGAATCGTCGTAAATTGGTTGTAAAACATGGTTTACGACGGATTAGCGACGAATAACAATTCGTCGTAATATGATCGTCGTTAATCGTAAATCGTCGTGAATTGGTCGTAACATTAAGGAGGACTAAAAATCGTCGTAAAATCGTCGTATATTATTCGTCGTAAAATCGATGTAAATTTACATCGATTTTACGACGAATACATTACATCGATTTTACATCGAAACATTACATCGATTTTACATCGAATTATACAATTTTTTTTCGACAATCCGTCGTCAATTCATCGTAATAGGATGAAACATTACATCGATTTTACATCGAATTATACAATTTTTGTTTTGACAATTCGTCGTAAATTCGTCGAAATAGGTAGCTGTAAATGCGTTGGTAAATCGATGTAAAATATTCGATGTAAATTCGTCGTAAATTATTGAACGATGTAAAATCGATGTAAATGTTGAGTCGATGTAAACTCGATGTAATACATATATATATATATATAATATTATTTCTTTTTTCAATTAAAATTAAAAAATAATTAAAAAAATTATATTTATAAATTAAAATTTTATAAATCTATTCAAAATATAAAATAAAATTTAAAATACAAAATAAAATTCTTAATATAAACTATTCGGGAGCCGTCGCGGATATAACCGATCTAAAGAATCATGCCCCGGCGACTGCAAAATATCTTCGACAGTCAATCCCGCATACAACAACGGCGGTCGAGCACCTGCTTCTGGAGGCGGCGCTGGTTCGGAAAAAGAATCCGGAACAGCGGACGGTGTCGCAGAAGATGACGGGAGTTGGGAATTAGCACTCGGTCCCGTCTCGAGAAACTGCCGATAGTGTGTCTTACGTGGCGCCATATCTAAAAAATATTTTAAAATAACTCAATTCCAATCTAATATAATTTCATTCCTAACTAATAAGTCCAATCCTAACTAATAAAAATTACAATCCTAACTAACAATTCAAAATCCTCACAAACAATAATATAATTTAAAAAACCAAAAAATAAATTTTTTTACCTTTTTCGTAGGTAGAGAGAGGTGAGAGCGTTTTAGAGAGAGAGTGAGTTTGTGTGAGATTGTGAGGGAGGAAAAATCTGGTCTCGTATATATAGATTTTGTGGTCGTCGTAAAATCATTGGTAATTTACGACGATTCCGTCGTAAAATCGTTGTAATATTAAAATCGAAAATTCAACCTCTCGAAATTTTTCCCCCACGCGGTAAATTAAATATTTCGATTTCCAACGAACTTACGACGGATTCGTCGTAAAATCGTTGTAATTTTTACAACGAATTTACGACGAATCCGTCGTAAATTCGTTGTAAAAGATTAAATCTATACCCTAAACCCTAAATCGCAATACACATATCCTGGAAGTAAGAACGAAGTATATTTGTGCATCTAAAACTTCTAATATTTAACAACAGATTCAATAACGACGATTGAATCTATATCGTCACCGATTTCCTTATCTTACATAATAATGTATAGCATTCGTTCTTATAAATATATATTCGTAACATGCATGACTTAAATAATGTAAATAATTTTGTAAAAACTTAAACTTGTTTATACTATGATTAGAACTTACGTAAAACAAGATATAAGATAAAAAACTAAACATGTAAATCAAACCCTAAACCCTAAATTTTAAGTATTACAACGAAATTACGACGGATTCGTCGT
The DNA here is from genome assembly GCA_030161315.1 of Eutrema japonicum. Classification (NCBI taxonomy): domain Eukaryota; kingdom Viridiplantae; phylum Streptophyta; class Magnoliopsida; order Brassicales; family Brassicaceae; genus Eutrema; species Eutrema japonicum. The sequence continues at coordinate 48,914,823 of BSQW01000008.1, read as the reverse complement.
AAAATCGTTGTAATTTTTACAACGAATTTACGACGAATCCGTCGTAATTTCGTTGTAATAGATTAAATATATACCCTAAACCCTAAATCACAATACACATATCCTGGAAGTAAGAACGAAGTATATTTGTGCATCTAATACTTCTAATATTTAACAACAGATTCAATAACGACGATTGAATCTATATCGTCACCGATTTCCTTATCTTACATAATAATGTATAGCATTCGTTCTTATAAGTATATATTCGTAACATGCATGACTTAAATAATGTAAATAATTTTGTAAAAACTTAAACTTGTTTATACTATGATTAGAACTTACGTAAAACAAGATATAAGATAAAAAAAAACTAAACATGTAAATCAAACCCTAACCCTAAATTTTAAGTATTACAACGAAATTATGACGGATTCGTCGTAAAATCGTTGTAATTTTAACAACGAATTTACGACGAATCCGTCGTAATTTTGTTGTAATAGATTAAATCTATACCATATACCCTAAATAACAATACACATATCATGGAAGTAAGAACGAAGTATATTTGTGCATCTAATACTTCTAATATTTAACAACAGATTCAATAACGACGATTAAATCTATATCGTCGTCGATTTCCTTATCTTACATAATAATGTATTACGTTCGTTCTTATAAGTATATATTCGTAACATGGATGACTTAAATCATGTAAATGATTTTGTAAAAACTTAAACTTGTTTATACTATGATTAAAACTTACGTAAAACAAGATATAAGATAAAAAAAAATCAAACATGTAAATCAAACCCTATACCCTAAATTTTAAGTATTACAACGAAATTACGACGGATTCGTCGTAAAATCGTTGTAATTTTTACAACGAATTTACGACGAATCCGTCGTAATTTTGTTGTAATAGATTAAATCTATACCCTAAACCCTAAATCACAATACACATATCCTGGAAGTAAGAACGAAGTATATTTGTGCATCTAATACTTCTAATATTTAACAACAGATTCAATAACGACGATTGAATCTATATCGTCACCGATTTCCTTATCTTACATAATAATGTATAGCATTCGTTCTTATAAGTATATATTCGTAACATGCATGACTTAAATAATGTAAATAATTTTGTAAAAACTTAAACTTGTTTATACTATGATTAGAACTTACGTAAAACAAGATATAAGATAAAAAAAACTAAACATGTAAATCAAACCCTAACCCTAAATTTTAAGTATTACAACGAAATTATGACGGATTCGTCTTAAAATCGTTGTAATTTTTACAACGAATTTACGACGAATCCGTCGTAATTTTGTTGTAATAGATTAAATCTATACCCTAAACCCTAAACAACAATACACATATCATGGAAGTAAGAACGAAGTATATTTGTGCATCTAATACTTCTAATATTTAACAACAGATTCAATAACGACGATTGAATATATATCGTCGTCGATTTCCTTATCTTACATAATAATGTATAGCGTTCGTTCTTATAAGTATATATTCGTAACATGGATGACTTAAATCATGTAAATGATTTTGTAAAAACTTAAACTTGTTTATACTATGATTAGAACTTACGTAAAACAAGATATAAGATAAAAAAATCAAACATGTAAATCAAACCCTATACCCTAAATTTTAAGTATTACAACGAATTTACGACGGATTCGTCGTAAAATCGTTGTAATTTTTATAACGAATTTACGACGAATCCATCGTAATTTCGTTGTAATAGATTAAATCTATATCCTAAACCCTAAATCACAATACACATATCCTGGAAGTAAGAACGAAGTATATTTGTGCATCTAATACTTTTAATATTTAACAACAGATTCATCGATTTAAAACGGTCGTAAATTTTCGTTGGAAATTGACAGTTTTCTTATAGTGTCGCTACTGCTAAGAGTAAGTCTTTTATTTCGAGAGTATCGTAGTATTAAGTTCGACAGATCCGTTATCGAGTGTTCGCGATAACGGTTTCAATGGTTGTATCATGGGACTCATGAATCAAATATTATACCGTCGCACTATGGGATATTCTTTGAGTTAAGGAAAGAGAATTCTCTCACCTCCATTGTTTCATTTTAATTCATCGTTTTTAAACTCGTCTTTCCTTAACGTTTATTAATATATTCGTGATTAAATCGCTATCCTGTTATTGTGCGAATTTTTGGTCCTACAATCTTAACTCAAAGAATTCCGTTTTCTGTTTTATAAACATCAAACGGATTTTAATCGCGAGTATATAAACGTTTTAAAACGATTTTTTTTAAATGATTCTTCTACTGCTTATGATACTCAAACATTATCAAACGCTAATCTAGCGACTCTCAAACGTGTAGTAGAAGCAATTTGTATTTTAATAATTCTATAAAAAGACGTTCTACCGCTTGTGATACTCAAACGTTATCAAACGCTATTCTAGCGACTATCAAACGTGTAGTAGAAGCGGTTTTACTTTAACGTTTTTACAAATATTATTAATTGCGATTAATAAACAATGTTGGGGTTTGCGAACGTTCTATAAACGTCTCGGGAATCGTCAATTAGCAAATCGTGTTCTTTGAAACGATTATCAAAGGCGTTTCTTAAAACGGTTTGACGAAAGCTCTGCGGAGGTTCGAATCATAACGCTCTGAGGAGGTTCGAATCAGAACGCTCTAAGGAGGTTCGAATCAGAACGCTCTGAGGAGGTTCGATTCCGAACGCGCTTTTAGCGGTTCTAATTAGTTCGATAGTGGTTTCTGAATTGCAATTTTATTCCGTATTGAAACTCTTGTGATTTAATTCTTTTTCTAATTAAATCAGAGGTTGTGTTTATTTTGTCTTCGCGGAATGACAAGCAATACCGAGAACAGCACCAAAGAGATCCTCTGTGCAAAGGCTTGATTAAAAATCGCTTGATAGACCCGTTATACGATGTTTACAGTACGGTCAACACTTCAAAGGAACTTTGAGTTGACTTAGAGAAGAAGTATAAGTCTAAAGACGCAAGTTATAAGAAATTCGCAATTGCAAAATTTCTAGACTTTGAAATGGTGGATTCAAAACTCATCATGGAACAAGTGGAAGCGGTGTAAAGGCATGTTTATCAGTGATAGTTTCACAGTGAACTAATTTATTGAGAAGCTTCCCCCAAGTTGGGTGGACTTCAAAAATTATCTCAAGCACAAGCGGAATGTAATTTCCCTTGAAGATTTGATAATCAGGCTGCGGATCGAGTCTCGAAACCACAAGGCAGATGGTGTTCAGTATGAGCACACTGCTAATGTTGTTATTCACAAGGACAAGGGGAGAAGGAAAAATTCTCTGAAAGCCTCTATTAGCTTTATGAAGCGAAATGGTGCAATGAAATTCTTGGGAAAGTTTCACATGAGTGACAAGGTTAGTCATAAAACTAATGCAAGTCGTAGCAAGATTAATTGACAACCACAAAGACAAAGGGAAGGCTCTGGCCAACCTGACTCAAGATGACATGTGCGCTATGGTCACAGAGGTCAACACGGTTGAGGATAACCCGATGGATTGGTGGCATGACACAGGTGCTACCACTCACATATGCATTGATAGAGGCATGTTTAGCACTTATCAAAAAATGCAAGAGTGAGGAGCAACTGTTAATGGGTAACACCGACTCGTCCAAGATTGAAGGTTATGGCCAAGTGAAGCTTAAGATGACCTCGGGACATGAGATAACTCTAAAAAATGTCAAACATATGCCAAACATGCGGAATAATCTGATTTTTGGGATGCTTATTAGCACCGCCAGATTTGCTATTACTTTCGAGTCTGACAAACTTGTTTTCAAGAAACATGAGATGTATTTGGGCAAGGGATATGTTACGGGAGGACTGGTCAAAATGAATGTAATGACAGTCTTACCCAAAAATGTTGTAACAAATGTTTCAAGCAATAAAGATGATCAAGTTGCTTATTTGGTTGAGTCTTTCAATATTTGGCATGAACGGTTAGGTCATGTGAATTATAAATCTGTACAAACATTGATTAATTTGAACCTAATTCCGAAATACAAATCAAGTAAAGACAAATGTGAAGTATGCGTACAAGCTGAACTCACAAAAACCCTATTCCCTCGGGTAGAAAGAAAAGCAAAACCTCTCGGTTTAATTCACACAAATTTGTGTGATTTAAAATTTGTTCAAACTCGAGGCGGTAAAACATATTTTGTGATTCTCATAGATGATAATACAAAATATTGTATGTCTGTTTGCTAAGAAGCAAAGATGAAGCCTTGGAAAAATTCAAGGAGTATAAAGTCTAGGTTGAAAACCAACTCGATAGAACTATAAAGATAGTTCGAAGTGATAGAGGAGGCGAATATGATGGATCATTTGATGCGTTTTATAAAGAACATGGCATTATCCATCAAACGACCGCTCCTTATTCACTTGAATCTAAGAGTTGTAGAAAAAAAATTCTGAACTCTTAGTGAAATGATGAATACAAAAATGCATGATTCTTAGTTATCTCAAGAAATGTGGGGGGAAGCGTTGCTTACCACATACACAATATGAACTTTGGAAAGGTATTGTACCTTCGTACAAATACCTGAAAGTGTGGGGGTGCCTAGCAAAAGTTGCAGTGCCACCTCCTAAAAAGGTCACAATTAGACATATGACGGTGGATTGTATTTTCATCGGATATGCACACAATAGTAGTGTGTATCGGTTTCTGGTTCATAAATCAGACGTACCAGATATCCATGTTAATACAACCATGAAATCAAGGAATGCTTCATTCTTTGAGCACGTGTTTCCGTGTAAAGATAAAAATCTGAAACGAACTCGTGAAGAAATATATGTAATTACCTCTGTAAATGAGACGAGCACTTCTGGCACATTTTTAGATGATGCAGAAGAGGTTGAAGATGAACCTAGACGTAGCAAAAGATCTCGTAAGGAAAAATTTTATGGTGAAGATTTCTTAATGGTCTTTCTTTTAGAGAATGAACCGAGAAATTTCACTGAAACCATGTCTACACCAGACGCTCCTTTTTGGAAGGAAGCCGTTAATAATGAGATCGAATCCATTATGTAAAACAATACATATGAGATAACCGATCTACCATAAATGTTTAAAGCCCTAGGGTGTAAATGGATTTTCAAAACAAAGTTGAAAATCGATGGCTCAATCGATAAGTACAAGGTTAGGCTTGTGGTGCAAGAATTATGGCAAAAATAAGGCTTGAATTTCTTTGACACCTATTCTCCGGTAACGAGAATAACTTCAATTAGAATGTTGATCGGAATTGCAGTATTAAGAGACCTACAAATCCATGAAATAGATGTGAAAACTGCATTTCTAAATGGTGATGTAGAAAAGTAGATTTATATGAAACAACTCGAAGGGTTTGTTATCCCAGGACAAGAACACAAAGTCTGTCTTGTGAAGTCATTGTAGGGACCTAAACAAGCTCCAAAACAATGGCATGAAAAATTTGGCAATATAATGATGTCAAGTGGTTTCAACATTAATGAATGTGATAAGTGAATATACATCAAAAGTACTCCGCACGGATACGTTTTGCTTTGTTTGTACATTGATGACATGCTCATTATTGGTTACAATAAAAACATGATTAGTCAAACTAAAAACATGCTAAGTAGCAAGTTTGATATGAAAGACATGAGATTAGCGGATGACATTCTAGGAATTAGGATCACTAGAACTTCCGAAGAAATATTATTGTCTCAAGCTCATTATGCTGAAAAGATACTTGATAGATTCAAAATCTACTCAAGTGAGATTGCAAAAACTCCCTTAGACCCTAGTCTTCACCTGACGAAAAATTCGGGTGAAGCAGTGTCACAAGTGGAGTATGCACGTGTAATCGAAAGTCTGATACACTTAACGAATTGTACTAGACCCGATTTAGCGCACACAGTTAATGTACTGAGTCGCTATACGAGTAATCCAGGACATAAACACTGGAAATCCATAACAAGAGTATTGGACTATGTACGTCATACTAAAAGTTATGGGTTGCACTATGGTAAAGAACCAGCAATTTTGGAAGGATACAGTGACGCCAACTGGATTTATGACTCCAAAAACTCAAAATCCACGAGTGGATATGTCTTTACGCTTGGTGGTGCAGCAGTGTCTTGGAAATCTTCCAATCAAACTATGTTGGCCAGATCGACCATGAAATATGAGTTCATAGCTTTAGATAAAGCTGCAGAGGAACCATAATGGCTTTGAAATTTTTTGGAAGATATTCCAATGTGGGAGAAACCAGTGCCAGCTTTGCGTGTACACTGTGCTAGCCAGTCGGCTATCTCTCGGGCACTGAGTAACCTACATAATGGTAAATCTTGTTATATAAGAAGACGATATAATACCATTAGACAATTGATCTCAACTGGTGTACTTACGATAGATTACATCCAGTCGGTTGATAACATAGCATATCCGTTCATCAAAAGTTTGCCGCGAGATCAAATTCTAAAATCATCAAAAGGAATGAGTTTAAAGCCTATAGACAAAGATGACGTTTGACGGACACCCCACCTATGTGACTAGAGATCCCAAGATCTAGGTTCAAAGGGAAAACAAAGTTGAACTGATTCAAAATTGAGCACTGTGAGACTATGTCTCTGCCCAGTTCCTATGATGATAAAACAGTGCTACATGTGAATATTGAGGATAAGCGTTGGCTTTTAATGATTCCATAGCTTTACACTAGTGGAGTATGACAAGATATTTCTTAAAGAAAGCTGATGGCATATCACCTTGTGAGTGTGAAATGAGGGTCGTTTCTAGGAGAACGAAAGAGAGGCTATATTCTCCAAATTCACTCACGAAAAACCAGGAATGTTCAAGGCCAAAATGAACACAATAGAGAAAACAGTTCTACGAGAAAATTTCGTTGCGCGATATCTGTTGTCTCAGTTTACATCAAAGTCCGAGTGTTTCAAGACATCATGTTCACCTCCTGGCCGAGTAAACCCGACATATATTAAAAATGATTGGTTCAAAGCTGAAAAATGCTACCTCTCATATACAGTTACATTTTCGTATACTCTCGAAAAGTCTGTCTAGTCTAGTCGAGTCAAGTCTAGTCTAGTCAAGTTTGTCTAGTGAAGTCTAGTATGTTCAGTCTTCATATGTTTAGAGTCATTTCTATTCATGTGGGGATTGTTGGAACAATTTTTTTTAGAGCTTGTGGGATTTATTAAAAATGTGTAAGTGTGAATTGAAATGGGCCATTGGGCTCATGACTAAACTTGTCAAACAAGGCTAAACTTGGTGATCAAGGTTAAGCTTGATAAGGCCATTGGGCTCATGACTAAACTTGTCAAACAAGGCTAAACTTGGTGATCAAGGTTAAGCTTGATAAGCAAGGCTAAACTTGCCAAACAATGCTGAGCTTGCTAAGCAAGGTGCTTGCTAAGCAAGTTGTGGAATTAAACCTCCTCTCTTCTCCTATATATAGGATCTCCTCTCTTGAGAGAAAGACATCCGATCACACACAGAAAACACACTTGCAAAAGAAAAAGTTTTTTCAATTCTCTACTGCTAAGTCTTTTATTTCGAGAGTATCGTAGTATTAAGTTCGACAGATCTGTTATCTAGTGTTCGTGATAACGGTTTCAATGGTTGTATTATGGGACTCATGAATCAAATATTATACTGTCGCACTACGGGAGATTCTTTGAGTTAAAGAAAGAGAGTTCTCTCGCCTCCATTGTTTCATTTTAATTCTCCGTTTTTAAACTCGTCTTTCCTTAACGTTTATTTATATATTCGTGATTAAATCGCTATCCTGTTATTGTGCGAATTTTTGATCCTACAATTTTCTTGGACTAGATTTGGTTTAATCTCTTTGTATCTAGATAGAGTCAAATCTCTCTCACTCGTTGTATATATACATGTGTAACTCCTCATTATCAATATGCTCTACACTTACTAATGTCTCTGTTGAGTGTCAGTGGCCGAGTCTGTGGATTATTTGTTCCTAGTTACCAATCGTCGCTGGATTTTCTTTAGCATCTTTCACAGATGCTTCTTTTAATTGGTATTATTGTGTGGTTCGTTGAATGCCAACCGAATAAGTTAAAACTAAAATTGACTGTATTTTGGATTTTCGTTTATACAAGATGTAATACAAAAATGTCAATCACAAATATAAAATTGTTTTAAAACATTTTTCTAAAACAAATAACAACGGAAAAATCCCAATCGAATCTAACCTTCATAGTGGTCTGCTAAATCTACATTATTTTCATTCTGTTATTGAATAAATTCAAAATACAAAAGAACAGTTTTTATGTTATGAACATTATTAATAATTAATTTAATTTAACATGGGTCAGACCATAATCATGATACCCACCCAACAAAGAACAGTTTTTGTTTTTTGTTTTCGCTGAATAATTAAGTTTTTGAAAGTAAAATAACACTGTAATTAACAGTTCATTCGAATGTGAGAGTTTATTCAGTTGTAGATCTCCAAATTGCTACTGGAAGTTTCAGTGTAGATAATCTTCTTGGAGAAGGGACCTTTGAACGAGTATACAGAGCCGAGTTTGACGAAGGAAAGGTATCAACTATTATTATGTAATCATTCATAATCTCCTTTTCTTGAAATAGGTCATAATGTTTTTGCAAAAATCATATCTTATAGGTTCTTGCTGTGAAGAAAATAGATACATCTGCTCTTCCACATTGGCATGACAGATGATTTCACTGAAATAGTATCCACTTTGGATCATGCAAATGTGACAAAGCTTGTTGGCTACTGTTCTGAACACGGACAACATCTCGTTGTCTATGAATTCCACAAAAACGGATGGTTACATGATGACTTCTTACACTCATCAGAAGAGGAAAGTAAAGTATTAGTGTGGAATTCACGCGTCAAGATCGCTCTTGGGTGATTCTCCCACCTGGATTCGAGTCACCTTGGCCACAATGGATTTAACATGGCTTCCTCTGACCTATGGGGATTAGTCGGATGTGTAGCAAGCCCCGGATTACCCCATATTAATCAAAAAAAAAAAAAAGGTTCGCTCTTGGGACTGCATGCGCATTAGAGTAAAGTCCGAAAACTAATTATTTTGCTTAGCTCATTATTCCAAAAGAAACGAGAGTTTTCTTTGGATAATTGAAAATATTCCGGTCCTGAAATGTTGGGGGCCAAAGCTAAAAAATAGTGTTATTTATATTTATCTATATATATTATTTTTTTAAAAGAGTAAATTTAAGGTTTTAGTTTTTTTTTCTTTAAGTAAATTTACGTTGTCAACCATTCTATTTTTAATCATTTATCACTTTTTAAATCATATATTTACTATTTGTAAATATGTTTTTAATAGTTCTAAATTTTTTGGGGGTCAAAAAATTGAAAAAAAAAAATGGGAGCTCAAGGCCATGGCTTCATCTTAATTGCTCTGTCTAGGACCGCCCCTTACTGATGAAAACAAATCACCATAACTACTGGAATTTAAAAGCTTAACTCTCTGTGGCCAATCCCAAACGTCGTTTCCACATAAAAACATATGTGTCGATACAAAAACTAGTCAGGTCGAAACCCCCTGGTGAAAATTATTGATGATAGAAATCTTATGTAGAAGAAATCCTTAGATAAAACCTTGAAATGTATAAAAATAATGGATTCAAAACCTTCTTGATTCTCTAGACTTCTCTACGTCGCATTGGATCAGATGAGATCAAGAGAGGATATATATATCATCTCGATTTGCTTCACCCAAGCCAGACTTTTGAGGATCAAGGGAGGATATAAGAATAGATGGACCAAAATTCTATTTAAATGTCTCAAAAAATTGAAGAAGTCTAAATGAAAACTCTAACTTTCATTAATAATGATATTTACAGTTGTAGCAAAAAAAAATAAAAAATCTCTCCACGAGATAGTTGGAGACTTGGAACTTGGAAAGCATAGCGACGGCCAATTGTTTTTATTTTTGTGTGCAAGTGTAGTTTGAATAAACAGTGATGTGTAAATTTAAAATAATTGGTTTTATAATAGTAAACGGTTTTAAAATAATTAGTTTAAAAAAAAAAAATTTAATAATTTGATTGGTTTTTAGAATATGTATTATGTTGATGTGTCAGCCTCTTATAATACGAAAATGCTCATGTGTTATTATAGTATTGATTTGACGGTGGTAGTATGACCTTATTTAAAGCGTCAGTTCACGTACAATGTTTGTCGAGAAAGATCGATCGCCGGATCAGCATCGGCGGTTCGGTTTCAGTATAATAATTCCGATTTGGTTGGATTTGATTTTTGTTTTCAGTTACGGCTTTTTGTTGCTCAGCCACCCCTATTCGAAATACTAAAACATGCGTGCTGTTTGTTTACATGAAAATATAATTAATAACAAACTACGTGACGTTTTGGATGGCGTTACGGTATTACTCAAACGCAGAACTCAGCGTCGCGACTTGACCGCTCTTTTTGGTCAAACCGCGAAGCGATCATCTGATATCTCTCGGGCAAAGCAAGCCGAGAAGAAGTTTCAGATGCTCGGAAAGATGAAACACCACCATAAGCTCACGGTGGCTTTATGTCTCATTTGGGCTGCCTCGATCCTCTACGGCGAGATGTTCGCCTTCTGGCTTCCTTCTCTCTTCACTTGCTCTTGGCCTCACCATCATCTTCTCAAGGTCTCTCTCTCCTAGAATTATTCTATCTAACTCTGTAGCTGATGCTCAATTTTGGGGATCAGTGACATTTTTTTCGACTTCGATTGTGTATTTGCTTACTTCTGTCTGAAATGACTATAAATTTGTCATGTAATTGTCCTGAGATTGCTTGAAATGGTAAAAGCGAAGATTTTTTTTTGAAATTGAAATCCGATTTTCTCGTTACTTACTATCTATCACATAATTAGAAGGCCAATGTGTAAGAATCTCGAATAATCTGCAGAAGCTGGATTCATCAATATTCAAATCACTGTTCTTGAAAAAGAAGATATGAAATGTGATTGCTGAATATCTGTTAGCTTCTTCCTTTTTTCGCAGACTGATGGAGCGGAGAGTGATGTGAAGTTTACTAAAGTAGCCATTGTTACTGATCCACAGGTGACGAGCTCTTCAAATGCTTTTTGGTTTTGTTGCGTGTTAATGTGGAGTCGATCATCTGGTTGTGTGTTGTTGTCGTTTTGCAGCTCATGGATAAGACATCGTTTCGTTTGTCGTCAAAGACGCTTGCTTTGGAAGTTGCACAGTTTTATACTGATATAAACATGCGAAGATCTTTCTTTCAGTCTGTCTTGCCTTTCAAACCCGACCTTGTTTTGTTTCTAGGTGATTATTTCGATGGCGGGCCGTTTCTCCCCGAGGAAGAGTAAGCTCTCCTTGTTCTTCTCTTTTCATTTGCTCTTCTTCCTGCTCAGAATTGTGGAGCAACGATTCATGGAAATGCTGAATATCAACTATCTTCTCATTTAAATCAGATGGCAGGAATCTTTAAGCCGGTTTAAACATGTGTTTGGTTTGGATTCACAAGGAAAAGTTGAGGACATCCCTACATTCTACATCCCTGGGAACCATGATGTCGGCTATTCTCGGGTTGCGTCCCATAAGCCAGACGTATGGCAGTTATCACCTCTTTTCTTTTCTCAAATATTATCTTATCAACCTATAATTGATATAACTTCACATTTCAACAGGTGATTGATCGATACGAAAAAGTATTCGGGATCAGAAACCGTAGATTTATGGTGGGCAGTATCGAGTTCATTAGCATTGATGCACAAGCTATTGATGGTTGTTACAAACTCTGCTTTGTTCTATGCATGGTCATTAAGATATTCCTTTACATGCTTGTAGTTTCTCCTCAAAGAGAAACCAAGTATCCGTAACCGAAAAAGATGATGTATATTTTGCAGGGGATCCTCAAAAGGATTTGGCATCAGATGTTTGGAAGTTCGTACAAAATGTCTCCTCCGGTGTGTTATTCAGCTATATCCTCTGCGGCATTTACTATCTTTGCATTTCCTGATTTCTGAAGCTTACACATAAATCTTTCTTATCTTTTTAGATGCAAAATCACATCCTAGAGTTTTATTGACCCACATCCCATTATATCGGCCTGATCAAACCCCATGTGGCCCTCACCGTGGTTCTTCTGTCATTGATCAGGTGATCTATCTGCTCGGATTCTAATGCCTAATTGCTCCGCCTATAGTTCCCTTAACTACATAATTCAAATTTAAACACTTTGTTTGTGATCTTATGTCTACACTTTCATGTCCAGCGGTTTTGGCGCCATCATCAAGATCAAGAAGTAATGTAAACTTCTACCTTTCCATCTTCTGATACAGAACTTGAGTTAGCTTTTACCAAAGCCATACAGGGCACGACTAATCCAATGTTTTGTATTTTTTTTTCTTCCAACTCAGTTACCAGAATTATGTCACTCTCGAATCATCAAAGAAGTTACTGGAGTTGATCAAACCCGTAAGATAAATTCTTCTGTTTTTTGTTCATGTGAAAGTTCCATTTCTGCTTCTATCTCTGTTACTTCAAACACGGCTCTCACTAATGCCAATGTTTTCGCCTTTTTCGGCAGATACTCGTTCTGTCTGGCCATGATCATAACCAGTGTACTATATCCCACAAGTCAAAAGCAGGATCTGTAACTGAGGTAACAATACTCAGTAATGGCTGCAAAATATTTGCGTTTCCACTACGGACAATCTTTGATAGTGAATATCATTATACAGCATACTTTAGGTACTATAAGCTGGCAACAAGGAAATATATATCCGTCATTCATGCTATTATCTGTTCCCAACGCCGTCCATCAAAACTTATCTGATCTAGATATAATGCTACACACCCAATTATGTTTCCTTCCGTGCCAATTATTCATCTACATGTGGTATGTTCTTCGTCAGAGAGTTCTTGGCTTAATGATTATTGTTTTGATGCATGTTTATGAATCTGTGGGTCTATTTAAAATTTCCAGGTACCTTTTTCTATTTGTCTTGACCCTTCTTGCTCTACTTCTCTGGCCAAATCATGGAATAAGCTTTTTAAACAACGCTGCAGACTGTATCTCAAATGTAATGAAGTTAAGCTTTTTAAGCGGTGTCACAAAGGAGAAGAACGAAGATGAGAACTGTGAGTATGAAATGATGTGGGATGCAGAAGGATCTATGCATCTCGTTAAGAAAGTTCTTCAAACTCCCTTGAAACGTCAAAGCGATAAATCTCTTGTAGAAAGGTGAGTAAGACCTCAACCATCCCTTGGTTTTTCACTACAGGCACAAGTTTTGATTTTCTCTTCTTCTTTTTTTCTTTTATCTTTCTAGGGGCAACGCGGTGATGAGAGCAGCGGCTAGAAAGAACGCGAGCGAACAGATCGAAGTTGTGATGGACTCAAATGCGAATGCAGGTGCTGGTGGGTCTGATTCTTTGATGAGGTCAGCATCAAAAACAAGAACGAAACTTGTGATCCAGAGAGTGATACGTACAATCATGATGATCATAGTTATTGCGGCATTAAACGTTCCCATTTACATGATGTTGCTGTTCAAAGATTGGATCGAGCAGTAGTGATCAACTAAAGGTAATTCTCATTGACATGAAATTTGGGACTATGAAAACTATGATCTGTAGGAAAAGTGAAAACGCTTGTTGTATTATTAGAATTTTGAGATGCAAAAGAAGAATACTTTCGTCTATATGGTTCAACATTACCATAGACTTATTGTTCTTATTTAGGAAATGATGCAATAAAGAAAGAAATGAAACTGGAAATATTACAGAAGAAATGTCACTGATGAAACCAAAATAGTCTTCTCCTGTCAAAGTGAAACCAATCAAAACCCTTCAAAGATCTTCAATTTCTTACAGAATCAGCGTCTCTAGTGTCTCTGTTTCAGACAGTAAAAAAAACTCCGGCTTGATTGGCGGAGAAAATCTCTTGCTTTCTCTCTCTCTCTCTCTCTCTCATCTGATGCAAATTAACCCATGAAGCAAACCAAAAAAAAAAACCTAAGAGGTTGATCCTTTAGGTCAAAAACGACAGGTTTGTAAAAGGGTTTTGCACCAAAATAGATCTGAAGAGATACTCCAGTTTCTTGTACGAGTTGCCAAGCAGCCAAAGGAGAGCTTTAGTGGTCCATAGAGCTTCAAGAAGTAGCGATTAGGGACGTGGAGATGTATATAAATATGTATATATAAATATATATAGCATTTCGGATGATATAATTAAAGGATAAGAGTCATCTCTTTACTCATCACCATGGATGTACCAGCAACAAAGCATGGTGGCGCAACGACGAAGAATATAGAGACGAGCTCGTTGCTCCTTCACCAAGGAAGCACATTTGCTTGTAAAGGCGTGACCTTTATTTAACTTACTCTTTAACTCAGCCATTATTGCCACAATAAGGTTTTTTTGTTATATATATAAATTGATAGAGAGAAAAGAAAAAGGTTGAAACTTTTGGGTGTAGAATGTGGTGAAAAAAAAAACCCTTTTTGTGGGTGAAAAAAGAGAGAGTTGTGGAGAAATTGAAAAGAGATTGAAGAGCATATATAGAGTGAAGAGGAAGAAGAGAAATCTTGGGGAAAAGGTAAATTAGATATGAAGGAAAGAAGAAACAGATGAACATAGTCTGAGTTTTGGTTCATTAATTGACATTGGGATTTGCATGGATCGATTTTTTTTTATTCTCCAAGGAAGTATAGTTTCATGAAAATCATCAAACATCACTAATTTATTATATATCCTATAAATAATTGTTTTATGTGTTTTCTTTATTTTTATCTTTAACTTTTGACTTTATAATATACATTTTAATTACCTTTTCCCAGCAACAAATATACATACAGTCAATCCATATTTTCGAAAATGATCCCACACAAAATCAAATGTGTAAACCAAAATCATTTTTAACCCAATTTTAACCCATTTTTAACCCAATTTTTTTAAATAAAAACCTAAACAACACCAAAATCAAATGTGTAAACCAAAATCATTTTTTTCCGCCAAAAACTTAAAACTTGTTTTCCCACCAAAAACGTAAAATTCTGTTATCCCGCCAAAAACGTAAAATTCCGTTTTCCCGCCAAAAATGTAAAATTTCGCTTTCCCGCCAAAAACGTGAAATCATGTTTTTCCACCAAAAACGTGAAATTCCGTTTTCCAGCCAAAAACGTAATTTCTCGTTTTCCCTCCTAAAACTTAAAATTCCGTTTTCCCGCCAAAAACGTAAATTATCGTTTTCCCGCCAAAAACGTAAATTATCGTTTTTCCGCCAAAAACGTAAAATCTCGTTTTCTCGCCAAAAACGTAAAATCCCGTTTTCCCGCCAAAAAACGTAAAATCTCGTTTTCCGCCAAAAACGTAAAATTTCGTTTTTCTGCCAAAAACGTAAAATCTCGTTTTCCCGCCAAAAACGTAAAATCCCGTTTTCCCGCCAAAAACGTAAAATCCCGTTTTCCCGCCAAAAACGTAAAATCCCGTTTTCCCGCCAAAAACGTAAAATTCCGTTTTCCCTCCTAAAACTTAAAATTCCGTTTTCCCGCCAAAAACATAAATTATCGTTTTCCCGCCAAAAACGTTAATTATCGTTTTTCCGCCAAAAACATAAAATCTCGTTTTCTCGCCAAAAACGTAAATTCCCGTTTTCCCGCCAAAAAACATAAAATCTCGTTTTCCGCCAAAAACGTAAAATTTCGTTTTTCCGCCAAAAACATAAAATCTCGTTTTTCCGCCAAAAACATAAAATTCCGTTTTTCCGCCAAAAACGTAAAATCCCGTTTTCCCGCCAAAAACGTAAAATCCCGTTTTCCCGCCAAAAACGTAAAATTCCGTTTTTCCGCCAAAAATATAAAATTCCGTTTTCCCGCCAAAGAAGTAAAATTCGGTTTTCCCGCCAAAAACGTAAAATTCTGTTTTCTCGCCAAATAGTGAAATTATGTTTCCCGCCAAATACGTTAAATTTTGTTTTCTTGCCAAAACATAAAATTTCGTTTTCTTGCCAAATATGTAAAATCTCATATTTCCGTCAGCAACGTAAAATCATGTTTTCCGTCAAAAAGTTAAAATCCCATTTTCCCGCCAAAAAAGTTAAAATAATGTTTTCCCGCCAAAACGTAAAATATCGTTTTCCCGCCAAAAACGTAAAATCATGTTTTCCAGCCAAAAACGTAAAATTCCGTTTTCCCGCCAAAAACATAAAATCCTGTTTTCCGTCAAAAAGGTGAAATCTCATTTTCCCGCCAAAAAATTAAAATCTTGTTTCCCGCCAAAAATGTAAAAATATATTTTGTTTTACTTTTTAAAATAATAACTTGAATGATGCAAAGATGAAAATGACATTAATTAAATAAATGTAATTTTTTGTTCTAATTATAAAGAAAAAAGACTAATTTTACCCAAAAGAAAAAAAAAATAATAATACAGTTTACAGGGCTAATGCAGGGTTTAGGGCCCTGTTTAAAAAAGAAAATAAAATTAGTTGTGTGGTTCGTGTCTTACTCTTAAAACTTATTATAAAGGCTGTTTCTTAAGTAAAAAAAATATGTCCACTTCAAAAAGGTCTCAAAAGGGTTTAACCCTATATTACAAATTTTATAGGGCTTAAAAAGGGTTAGGGTTCATTTAGGACTGGGTTTTAAATAAGCAGGGCTGGGTTGGGTTTAAAAACCCTTATTAACATCCCTACACACAAATATACAGTAGTTTGCTATTTTATCACGGTAATGATGAGCATTTGGTTTTTTTTTTTATGAATAAGATGAAATATAACTCCAAAAAGGAAAATCATAGGAACACTTGCATATAAATAAAATAAATGAGAGAGAAGTACAAGAAAAGTAGAAAAGGGAGAAAGGTAGAGCATGAAAAGGGAATAATTGTGAAAAAGAAGATAAAGCATTAAATGTTTAGTTGCTTTCCTTCTAATTTTCTTGATCTCAATTTTCTAAACTCTAATAAAAAACAGAAAAAAAAAAACTGATATAAAGATTGTTAATGTTTATGTTTTTCTCTTTATGATATTGTTTTGTGCTATGCTACATGGAATCGAAAACAGATACACGGAAACGAAATGTTTAGAAATGCGGAAACGAATTTTTTTTTTAAATAGGAAACAAATATGTTTGTAGAAAATATAGCTCAATTTCAAAAATCCTAATTGCAAATTATAAAACATCATTTTTGGATAAGTTACGGGATTTTAATTTAGAATTTAATTCTATGGGTCATAATGGGATTATCACCTTTAAAATCTAAATATTTTAGCAATTTCATGCGTATCATCCGGGACCTAATCTAGTATATATATATATATAAAACCCTAAACATCAAATTCATATTAAAAAATTGTATTTCCAATTCTTAAGTTCACTTTTGTAGATTTGGATTTAATAAAAGTAAGCTTTAATAGATTAGAAAAAAGAATACATCTTTACACGAATTACTTAATTAGGCTTTATAAAAACTAAAATAACAACATATTTCATAATATTTTCAATTATTTACTGTATCTACTCACCAAATTTTTCTTTCAATGTATATATTTATTTTATCGTAAACTTTGTTTCTAAATTTATTTATAAGATATTTTTACGGGTGATCTAATTTTGTTTTCCATTTTATCGTCTTTCATTTTTTTTA
The DNA here is from genome assembly GCA_030161315.1 of Eutrema japonicum. NCBI lineage: Eukaryota > Viridiplantae > Streptophyta > Magnoliopsida > Brassicales > Brassicaceae > Eutrema > Eutrema japonicum. The sequence continues at coordinate 48,897,185 of BSQW01000008.1, read as the reverse complement.
CGGGTTATAAAATATTAAATTACAAACCCGCATATATACGAGTACTTATCTAGTATATATAAAACCCTAAATATCAAATTCATATTAAAAAAAAATTGTATTTCCAATTCTTAAGTTCACTTTTGTAGATTTGGATTTAATAAAAGTAAGCTTTAATAGATTAGGAAAAGGAATACATCTTTACACGAATTACTTAATTAGCCTTTATAAAAACTAAAATAACAACATATTTCACAATATTTCAATTTATTCAATTATTATATTTTTATAAAAAGTAAGTTCCCATTGTGTTTCCAAAACGAAATGAAATTTCCATCGCGTTTCCAAAGTGAGATTTTTAGGAAACGCATCTCCATCACGTTTCCACTGCGTTTTCAATAGTTTCCGATTCAAAAACGTTTCCAAAACAAAAAAAAACAGGCTTTGGACGGAGTTTCCATGCAACCTAAGTTTTGTGTGTATTACAAAATGATGGAAATATAAAGTCTGATAAAAACTATTGTGCCTTGGGTCTAAAGATCAGTCCTAGTTGTTTTGCATTGTTGAAAGGGACATTAGCATCCTTTTCGAGCAAGTGTAGTGTTCATGAATGGGCCTAATGATAAGGCCCGCTGCTTAACAAAGCCTTTGATTTTTTTTTGCTCTACTTGTGGGCTACAAAATTATCACAAGACAACAAATAAAAAAACACTTATTTAGTATTCTTAAACCGGTCTCATTGTTCATTTTGCATTCGGCTAACGGTCAGCTATAAAGTCATATTTGTTTTAAAATCGTTAGTTGAGTCACACATTTTGGTGAATTTTTTTATTTATTCGTCTAATAGTTGATGGTTCAACGACATAGTTAAGAACGATCATAATCCAAAAAAATTAAATGGTAAAATGTTTGCATTTAATCTTTATAGTTGATAATCGTCGAAGTTTGTGGCCAAACCAATTACTATAAAACGAATATGACTTGACTGTTACCGATGATTGTTCATCGCTAGCGTTGATAGTTTTTTTTTTAGTCTAAATGTTGAATTTTATATCAATTTTAAGATTTGCGAAAAAAATATAGAAGCATAAAAACCAAAAACTGCAAATAAAGACAAAGAACAACATCAAATAAAGAAACAGGACATTGAAACAAGTAAATTTGACACACGTCATAGGATACCAAAGGAGCCTCGACGGAAAAATACCGATTCCGAACATGAAACTCGGTCATTTGCATTTGCAGCGCTAAAGAATTCGAGTTCTCATCGTCGTTGCCACAAACAACTCCCACCCGAGACCAGCCCTCAAACTCCGCTAGAAATAACTAGCGTTGATCGTTGAATCTGACCGGAGAAATTGGTAATCGGTTACCAGGTTGCTTACGGAGCAAGGAATGTAAATCGCCGTTGGGGCAGTAATTGATGAGGAGGCAAGTATAGTGAGAAGCGTCGATTCGTGCGTAGAGTGTAGGTAAGAACGGATGGTCTAGCAAGGAGAGAATCTCCGCCTCCGTCTGCACGTGTGAAAGCTTCTTCGCCGTGAGAGCATCACGATCGATTACTTTAAGAGCAAATCCGGTGGAATTAGGGCAATCGCGGAGATGACAGAGGAAAACTCGGCCGAGATTTCCGGTTCCGAGATGGCGGACGAGTTTCAAGTGACGGAGATGGAGTCGTCCATCGGAGGAGAGAGTTGTTGCGGCTCTGATTGCTATCCAGTGGGGATCGTAGCGACGGTGGTGGAGTGTGGTTGCGGCGGAGGAAGTGGTGGTTGAAGGGGTTGTTGCGGTGGAGAGTCTGTCGTTGAAGCTTAATGTGAGGCTTGAGCGAGCGAGACTCGATCGAGCGCTTGATGAAGCGAATGTACGGTCTGTGGCGGTGGAGGTGAAGCTAAGATCGAGATCGGTGTCAGGGAAATAACAGTCGTCTTCCATTTTTCCGATGAAGTTTTTTTTTGGGGTTTAGGAGGTTGAAGGTGGTGACGAGTTATAAAGGGAAGATGAGTAGTAACTAATCAAACTGATTGGTGATTTTTTTTTTTTATTTAAAAATGTTTAAATGAGGGTTGACTTGTGTGGAAAGATAAAGATGAGATGGTGGTTTGACCTCACAATGGGTCATTTCTTTAATTTAATGACTCGAACTATCATAGTTTAGCACATGACTTTTGTTGATATGTGTTTTATTCAATGTACATAGGCGAAATACTCAAATCGGAACTGATCCAAAATTACTGGTTTGGTTTGGTTTCGGTTATAGCTAAAATATCTATTAGATCCTACTCATTGATATATGTGGATATTGGGTAATAACCGAAACTGAATCGAAAATATTTCGGATATCCGAATTCCCCGAATTATAATTATATACAAAAAAATATTAAATATATATCAGGTTTTTGGGTATATTTTTGGTATCATGAGTATATTTTATTTAGTTTTTCGGGTTTTCAGATATATTTTTGGATTTTCGGATATAATTTCGGGTTTATGTGTATATTTTTGATATTTTGTTATATTTTCCGGGTTTTCGGGTATATGTTAGGTATTCGATAATAAATACCTGAAACCGATTATGATCCGAAAAAGTTCGGGTATCTTCTGGTTCTTAAATCTCGGAATCGTACCTACCGGAACTGAACCAAAAACATTTTGATATCTATATGGATCATTAACCTCTCTATCCAAAATATCTGGAACCGAACCGAATGCCAGGGCTATTCAAAACGTTTATATAATTCTTGATGGTTTTAATATTTTGACGGGCAGGATAGACTACAAATGCGAACGTTGGTTTGCAATCTAATCTATTAAAACATAGTGCTATTTTGTGACCAAATAGGAAAAAATGCATATAACTGTATTCTTTTTAAGGATAACTTTTATTCTTTTCCTGGATAACTACTATTCCTATTGCCAAACAGATATTTTTGGTTAAATTAAAAAATTACTTATTAATTATATTTAGTTCAATTAAAAAGTAATTTAATTAATTAATCTGATTATGTAATTTATATAGATATATATTAATTTTAATTCGTAATTAGAAAATTCAGATTATACAAAAAAATAAATTAAATATTTAAAATTATAAATAAAATCGATTATTATAAATTACATATTACAAAATAATTTAATTTTTAATATTATTTTGTTACGAAAATAATATTACTTTTTTGAATTTTTGAATTTAAATTATGCCTAATATTTTAATAATCAATTTTTAAATGATACATATTCAAAATTAACAATTTGTTTTGAAATATAATCTTAAATTTTGAATTTAATATAGATTTTCTTAGATTTCATCAACATTTACAAACAAAATATTCAGAATTAATAACAAAATATGCTTACTTCTAAATTTAAATCTTATTAATACACTCGAATTTATAATTGAATATTTTTCAAAAAGAAAAAGTAATATATTAATAATTAAATTTACACAACCATAAATTCGATAACATTCAGTTACCAATACCAAAAAGATAATTCATATAAATAAAATAATGATTATATTTTAAATATAAAATATTTATGATGATTTGTAAGTGTAAATGATATGATATTTATGTTGATTATAGAAAATATTTATGATTATGCTTTATTCGCAAATTAATAACAAAACAATTGGTAAGAGTCCGAATGGATAATTTATGTATTAAAAATATATTTAAAATAAAATATAGAACTAAAAATATATATAACAAAACGGGTCAAAAAATTTATCTAATCTATTAAAACAAATTGCTATTTTGTGACCAAACAGAAAAAAATGCATATAACTCTATTCTTTTTATGGATAACTTTTATTGTTTTCCTGGATAACTACTATTCATATTGCCAAACAGATATATTGGTTATATTAAAAAATTAATTATTTATTATATTTGGTTCAATTAAAGAGTAGTTTAATTAATTAATCTGAATACATATATATATATATATATATTAATTTTTTTCGTAATTAGAAAATTCAGATTATGCAAAAAATTAATTTAAATATTTAAAATTATAAATAAAATCGATTATTATAAATTATATATTACAAAATAATTTAAATTTTCAATATTATTTTGTTACAAAAATAATATATTACTTATTTTGGATTTTTAAATTTACATTATGCCAGATATTTTTATAATCATTTTTTTTGAATGATACAGATTCAAAATTAACAATTTGCATTGAAAGATTTTCATTCAAAATTATCAATTTTCATTCAAAATTAACAATTTTTGAATTTTTGAATTTAGTATAGATTTTCTGAGATTTCATCAACTGTTACAAACAAAATATTCGGAATTAATAACAAAATATGTTTACTTCTAAATTTAAATATAATTAATACACTCGAATTTATAATTGAATATTTTTTCAAATTGAAAAAAAATATATTATTAATTAAATTTGCACAACCATGAATTCGATAACATTCAGTTACCAATACCAAAAATGATAATTCACATAAATAAAATAATAATTATATTTTTAATATAAATTATTTATGATGTATTGTAGGTTTAAATGATATGATATCTAATCTATTAAAACATACTGCTATTTTGGGTCCAAACAGGAAAAAATGAAAATAAATATATTCTTATCTTGAATAACTTGTAAACTTTATTTTTTGTGAATAATTATTCCCTGTTTCCAAACAGTTGAATTTTGTTTATTAAAAATTCATTTAATTAATCTGATTCAATTAAAGATTAATTTATTTAGTTAATTAATTTTATTATATATATATATATTAATTTTAATTCGTAATTATAAAAATTCATACTATGCCAGAAATGAAATTAAATATTTAAAATCTATTATTTCAAAATATGTAAATTAAATATTTTAAAAATAATTTAAAATTTTATTATTATTTTGTTACGAAAATAATATTAGTTATTTTGAATTTTTGAATTTCGATTATGCCAAATAATTTAATAATCAATTTTTTTTTAATGATACAGATTCAAAATTAACAATTTCATTGAAAGATAATATTAAATTTTGAATTTAATGTAGATTTTCTGAGATTTCATCAACAATTACAAACAAAATAGTCAGAATTGATAACAAAATATGTTTACTTCTAAATTTAAATTTTATTAATACAACCAGATTTATAATTGAATAATTTTCAAACTGAAAAATAAATATATTATTAATTAGATTTGCACAACCATAAATTTGATAATGCATATGGACAACATTCAGTTACTAATACAGATTCAATATTTGTTATTTACATATATAAATGATTAATATTTTAAAAATCACACAATCTTAAGAATTGTTAATTTAGAATTAAATTCGAAATGAAAATCTAATTAATCTTGGTAAGATTGTCCAGATTATGTTAATATTCTTTTATATTAATAAATATTTATCAAAAAAATTATTATCATAAAATATAAACCATAAATGTTTATTCTATTAGTCGATAAAAAAAATGTTATTCTATTCAAATTCAAAATTAAGAATTCTACCACAAGTAAAATTAAAACAGATACATTTTTTTTGTGTTCAAACATGAAAACATTCATATTAGGATATTCTTTACTTGGATAACTATTATTCAAGTTGCCAAACAAGTTAATTTAGTACTATATTAATAAAAAAATTATTTTAATTTATATTTAAAAATAATTGCAAAATTTTAATTTTAATTTAGATTAATTTGGATTTCCTTAAATATATGTTAGATTAATTATCAAAAATCACAAAACCAGTTGTTATTTTACAAAAATAATAAACCGGATATAAATTTAGATTTAATTTAATTATTCAAATTTAAATAATATTCTCATAAGACGGACATGATAAACGATATGTTATTGTATATTTTTATCATAATCAATCAGAATAAAATTTTAAATATTTGAAATTAAGAAATATTTATATTATACGCTAATATAAACGGGCAGGTTAGAATTATGTTTTTATAATCGCGGTCATTCTCGGATTAATATGAATGGACGAATTAGAATTATGTTTTTATAATCACGGTCATATTTAATACTAGAAAAACTTAAATCTACAAAAACAAACTATATCTAAACACAAAAATAAATCTTTGTCACTTATTAGAAAAATTATATCTATAAAACAAATTATATCTAAATACAAAAAAATATATACTACAAAATTTGGTAAACAAAAAAAGAAAATATTCTCGTGCGGACGCACGGGATATAATCTAGTATTGCATTAAAATAGAGGTTGATAAAAAAAAAAATTTAAAAACTTGGCTTGCAAATAATTAACAAAAAAACAAAAAAGAACGTTGGTTTGCAATATTGCATTGGGATTCTACGGAGAGTAACAATAAAGTCAGAAGCAGAATCCATTTTTTATAAAGAGAGAGAATAATTTTTTTTTTTTTTTTAAATAAACATTAATGAGGCAGTAACGGCTTGTCGGCTTCAACGTACTCAGGAATTAGCTTCTTAATTATTTATTTTTAAAAAATTAAGGAAATGAATTGTCTTACTATTTGATTTGCAGATAAATATCAATGTATTGTGTTACCAAATGCAATGTTTGTCTGTAAAAATACTAAGGAAACTAAAATTTTGAGTTATGAAATTGTGGAGCTATTTGCACACACAAAAAAAAAAGTGGAGTATATCTTACCTCATATGTTACGAGAAACCTTTAGTTAGCATATGAAAACGTTTTTTTTTAATGATTGTCAGGAACAACGTGATGGATGTTTTAAACGTCTAAAATCGTCTTTAATTGCTACTAAGCCTATAAAACTACTAATAAATTTTGATATTAGAGATATATATTTGATATTAGAGAAGTATACTAACATTAAAAGACCTTTTTCACATGAAAAATAGTATCGTACAATATTTAAACTACAATCTGCAGATAAATATCAATGTATCTATACTATTAAAATAGAAGCATTTTTGGAGTCTGTTTCCAAACATTCTTTATTTTTATAAATAAATTAAATATGTTGCTAAATATGTTGTCAAATATTGATTAAATCTATTATAAATTTAAAAATTACAAATTAAACATATTTAAATCAATAATATTTTAATTAATTATTATTATTCATTTCACATTTTATATATTAAACAAAATTTTATCCCGCGTGGACGAACGAATTTAAAATATAGTTTAGTTTATTATAGATGCATTATATATGTTTCAAAGAAGAAAAAAAAGGTATGTCTCGTTCAACCTTTTGGCTTTCAAGTGCATTAATGCTTCATAACTTTGTTTGACCGGATCTATATTAAAAAAAGAGTGAGAATTACTACTTCTTCCCTTTTTTTATATAAGGGGTTTTAGATATTTTATTTTGTTTTTTTATAAGAGTTGTTTTCACTTTTTGTTTCGGTACTATCATAAAATATTAATAATGAACCAAAATAATGTAAACAGTCAAATAAACAATTCCTTTTTAACAACAACATTTAATGTTTCAAGCAAAAAAAAGATTTTCTTATAAAAAAAAACAGAGGGAGTACAATTTTTACAAGCATCATCAATGACATAGTTTTCCAAACTTAAAAGGTACATAACAGCTAGCTAATGGCATACTAATGGAGAATATTGTTTAATAACATTTTTTGCTCAATGGATGAAAAAAAAAAATGATAGGCGATCGCCCAAAACAAAAGTTTAGCCGACTTTACATATAAAGATGATAATATACGATCGAGGTTCCTAGGAAAAAATTACCACCAATTTATGCTTTTGCATAACTAACCCGAATTTCATTTATCAAATCATATAAGCTCTCAATAATAATATGTTTTCTTACCAAAGAAATTCTTAGTAATGTATATTTTCAATGGAAACAAATAGTGTTATTATTATTTCCTAGTCAAAACCGAAGAGTGATTCGCATGTTAAAAAGAATATGGGAACTGGATCCATGTGATGGGCCAATACTAAGGCCTTTTTACCTTAGCGGGACCCACGTTTGATCAAAGTCTTATTTTGTCTGCCACGTGGTTAGCATAGGACCCACTTTTGTCGCTTTACATACTCTCTGGGCCCTGGCTTAATTAGATTGTTATTCTTCAATAATGACAACCCATTAACTTCCTAGCTAGATCATTATTTTACGTTTTTTTTTTATAACAAGACTCAATTATTTGAAATTAGTTATCACGACATAAATTATGACATTTGTTGGCTGCTCGTGATCAGGTTATCTAAAACGTTTTCCGGTTCACAAATTGTTAGGATATCCTGAGAAAAATGCGTATTTTTATATCAATGTAGTTTTATCATTTATGTTTTTTTTTATATATAAAGTTATCATTTTATGTTCATTCAAACAAAAAAAAGTTATCATTTATGTTATGGTTAGTAGATGTTTAGTTTTGGTTTGTCATAAGTCATCAAAAGTTTAAAAACAAACTGAAATTATCCCATTTAATCAAAAGAAAAAAATGAAAAAATTCATAGTTTCGTCTCTCCCATGCCACTAAAATGAATTTACAACAAGTTAATAACTTAAATATAAGTTAATTGTACAAGTCAATGTTTTTATTCATCTCTTATATGAGTCCATATAGGCTTATAGCATTAATATAAAATTACCACTATATGTATTATTATTTTTAATTTTATTAATTAACTAATTAACAAAATACATTGGTTTATCGGTTCGGTTTGGTTTTAAACCGAACCAAACCAAACCGTTTGGGTTGAGAAAAACTTCAACCAAATAGTTGAGTATTAACTCTGGTTTGGTTTAGATCGATTTGAATTTGGTTTGATTCGGTTGATTCGGTTTGGTTCGGTTAAAATGCCCACCTCTCATAACAAACGTTTTTAAAAACATAATCGCACCTATTTTTTATTTTATTTTGTCGTAAATGCAGCTATCATGAAAATCAATTAAAAGTAACAACAACATTATTGTAATTTTTACCCCGTGTAATTAGCCAGTTGCTAATACATTACGAACAACGATAAACGCCACCTGATGAAAGAACAAGAACGGTTCTTTGGTCCTAAACAAAGACATGTGGTCGTTTTGTTTTGGATTTATATGTTAGGCTATATTCATAGTCATATATATATATATATATATATTAAATTATAGACAAGGTGGGAATATACAAATGCAAGTTGCAAAATACTAGTATATTTCTAGAAAATAAAAATTGAAGCCAAGAGATCTTAGGGAAAACATGAGGTTCTTCCCAAAATATTGTGTTAACCGATAATTGAACACCATAATGACATTTACAACAGCATACTTAGTTAATTCAAATGTTAGTTAATGGAATTTTATTAACAACTACATGAGCTAAACTACATTTTACCTTCAAATACCAAGATTCTTGATGGGTCTTCGGGTTGACTTGAGGAACCGTTGCATGGTGAGGCCTTTTTGCACGGTTGATGAGTTGGTTGAGACTGCGGCTTTGCTTGAGGAGGGTCTGAAGGACGAGGTGGTAGTGGCTACACCGCGTTTTCAGGCGAGATATGTGCAGCAGCAGTCCGGTCCGAGCAGAGGCAGTAGTAAGCCGATGCAAGGACAGAAACGGAAGCGGGAGAGCGCTTCGAGTGGTAGTCGGGGTGGTCCGGGTTGCTTTGGTTGTGGGAGCATGGATCACCGAGTGGCGAGCTGTCCTCAGAAGGGCGGAGCGCGAGTGGATTCTCGAGTGTGCTATCACTGCAAGGAGGCGGGGCACATCAGGCCTCAGTGTCCCCAGTTGCGGCAGAGTGAGTCCGCGGTAGTGCAGCCTCTCAGGCAGGTGGCATCAGCGCCTCGAGTGTACTCCATCACCGAGACCGGCGAGCCGAGTTCCAGGCCGATCACAGGTATTTTCTTAGACTCCTCTAAGTTTAATTCTGTGTTGGGGAATGTCGGGCTTGTCGGGGTGTTAAGGTTCGCGGCACATGTATATGTGCAGGGACCTTGTGTGTTGGAGGTGTAGAGTGTCATGTGTTGTTTGACACGGGAGCATCGCATTGCTTCGTTTCCCCGGAGTTGGCCGAGAAGGCTAATTTACGGAGCGAGCCCGGTGTGAGTTTGGGTTTCGTGGAGGTTGCCGGAGGGAAGCTCCTGAGGATTCACGGTCGTGTGCGGGACGTGGATGTTCAGGTAGCAGGAGAGTCCATGGCTGCCGATCTGATTATCTGCTCAGTGGAGCTGTACGATGTCATCTTGGGCATGGATTGGCTCGGGAAGTTTAGGGCGCATCTGGACTGTCACCGAGGGCGAGTCGAGTTCGACCAGGGGAAAGGGAAGTTGGTGTATCAGGGTGTGAGACCGACTTCCGGGAGTCTCGTAATCTCGGTTGTGCACGCGGAGCGTCTAATCGAGAGGGGTTGCGAGGCGTATTTGGCTACTATTTCTTTGCCGGAGGCTGTCGGAAAGGCTAGGGTTCAGGATATTCGGGTGGTTCGTGAGTTCCAGGATGTGTTCCAGTCGTTGCAGGGGTTGCCACCATCTAGGTCGGATCCTTTCACGATCGAGTTGGAACCGGGGACGGCACCGATATCCAGGGCTCCTTATAGGATGGCTCCTGCAGATATGGCAGAGCTGAAGAAGCAGCTGGAGGAGTTGTTGGGTAAGGGATTTATTCGTCCGAGTTCTTCACCGTGGGGAGCGCCAGTGTTGTTCGTGAAGAAGAAGGACGGGAGTTTTCGGTTGTGTATTGATTATCGGGGACTTAACCGAGTCACAGTGAAGAACAGGTATCCTCTTCCGCGGATTGATGAGTTGTTGGATCAGTTGAGAGGGGCTACTTGGTTCTCCAAGATTGACTTGGCGTCGGGATATCATCAGATTCCCATCGATGAGGTAGATATCCGGAAGACGGCTTTCAGATCTCGTTATGGTCACTACGAGTTTGTGGTGATGCCATTTGGGTTGACTAATGCACCGGCTGCATTTATGAGATTGATGAACAGCGTTTTCCAGGAGTATCTAGATGAGTTCGTGATCATCTTTATCGATGACATCTTGGTGTATTCGAGGAGCCGGGAGGAGCATGAGGTGCATCTGCGTGTGGTTCTTTCGAGTAGCATGAGGTGCATCTACGTTGGTAGTTGATCTTTTGGAAAAGCCTCCTGACGAGCCAACTGTCATGGACTTTTTGGATGGTCCTTCTATCATCACAAAGAAAGACGTCACAACAGCTAAGGCAAAGAAGAAAGTGAAGAGCAAGGAGGTAAAAAGTATTGCATCTATGACTTTAATCCCTCAGAAGCGTGATGGAGATTCGATTGAGTACAAGGTGAAGTGCAAAAGAGCCTCAAAATCATTATCTAAGGCTAGAGTCATCCTTACTTCGGAGCTAAAAGAGAAGGGAAAGGTGGTTGTGGAGAGCATGTTGCGCAGAACTCTGAAGCTGGAAGTGTCTAGCTGTGGAACTTGCCTGGGAGTAAACTCTCAATTTTCTCCTGATTGATCACCTGAGCCGAAGTCAAGCTAATGACTAAAAACTAGCGCTTGGTGGGAGGCAACCCACTGGTAATTCTTTATATAAGTCTTTTGTTTTCGGTTTTATGTTTTGTGTCTTGTATTTGGCGTGAATCAGTTACAGAGGAGCGGTATCGATCGACACCCACCTGGTATCGATCGACACCACATGCATCAATGACGATGAGAAGAAGTTTCTGTGTCGACCTAAGCCTGATATCGCTCGATACCAGTGTTGTGTGTCGGTCGACACCCCTACCCCAATTCGGTAACTTCTTTGATTTTCACGCATTCATTTAGATGTTCTGATTTCTTTTACTGACTCTAGGTTGGATAACACTGGGGATAGTGTTGTTTAAGTCTGGGGGAGGTAGTCGTTGACATTGTTTTTCTTTTTCTTAGAGTCAGTTGTATTTGAATCATTCGTTGTTTTATTGAGTCAAAACCTGTTGGAGATGATGATCTTATTCTTGATTATATTGTTCTGACTTCGCTTTTAAGTGACCACTGTTACAGAATCAGATACAGACCGACTAATGAAAAATCTAAAGGCTGACCAGTCAACTAGAAGACATACATGTTTCCTGCAGAATTCTTTTAAAGCCTGAGCCAAATTTTTGCACTTCATCGATGTGGTTAGTATTCATAGATTTTGATTCCCCATTCGTATCTGACAAAGGAACCCATGTGTTTAAAAGTGATGGTATCTCTCTCCCCTGTTATAAGTTAATAATTAAGAGCATAAAAGATGAAATGATTTTCTCCTAAGTAGAGGCTAGGATTTTCCTACGATGCCATTATTCTGCTTAGTGAGGAATGATCACACAGAGGATTGGAAGCGAGGCTAGGATTTTCCTACGATGCCATTATTCGCCTACATCCTTTGATACTTTGAGAGGGAAGAACCGGGGATTCGGTGGCAAACACCATCAATACTCGCGTCTCCTACCTTGATATGTATATGCATGATCTAAAAAGAAAAAGAAGAGAACATAATAATAAATAAGTCTGGGGGAGAGAAATCGATACAAAAAGTGTGAAAAATGGTGGTCCCTTGTTATGATATTGTATGTGAATGAATCTAGAAGGTTCTTGGTATTAATCACAGCGATGAAACTGGCGATGATGGATTTATTTGAAAGATGTTGTGAAATAATGTGTGTAGTATGGGGAAACTGCGAATGCCTAAGGAGAAGTACATGGTGGTTAGTTTTGGAACTGATTAGGTGACAATTGGGTGCTTGTGAAAAGGGTCATTGCGATGTTTCATGAATAGGTGAGTCTCCGTGTTTTCAAACCTCTTTCTCTGGTTTAGTCTTCTATTTGCTTGAGGGCAAGCAAAAGCTAAGTCTGGGGGAGTTGATATATCATGGTTTTTACCCCTTTTAAGCCATGATATAGGTACTATTTATGGAGTTTTTCTAGTATTTTGGAGTATTTTAGAGTATTTTACAGGTTTTAGCACGTTTGGAGCTTAATTGGAGTTTTTGGAGGATTTCAGAGCATTTTGGGAGAAAATGAGCAGAGTCATGCAAAGACGTTAGAAGTTTGGCATCCGTTGAAGGCCTTATCACCGATGGACACAAGATAGATCAATGGATTAGCTTTCATTTGGAAGTGGTTTGAGGCCATTCCAACGGTGCGATCAAAAGTTGTGCCAGTTTTCGTGAAGACAGTCCAGTCTGGCGAGCACAGTGTACTGGTGTCGACCGACACTAGTCCAGTATCGACCGACACCAACTGCAGACGGGAAAAAACGTGATTTTACAAGTTTAAAGACTCTGCAACTTGGCCCAGAAGACTTTATTAATTACCAAAAGTCCCAGAACGTGTTTTAACATTATGTATAGGGTTTTTAGCCACTTTTACACATTAGGCTTCATTCTACACATTATTCTATTCTGGTTTTTGAGAGAGAGAGATTTGTGACAGCGTTTTTGGGAGAGACAACTTTGAACTCCTGTTTCTTATTGATTTCTTCTATGCATATCTATTCATCTATGATTTTTATTCCATTGATCATGTCTGAGTATATCTCTTATAAGTTTAGAGTTTTCTCAATAGGATTTCTCTGTATGATTTGATTGATTGATTTATTAGGATTAATTATCTTATTTGTTCTTCGCCTAAAGTTGTTCTCAATACTAATTCTAGATTTGCTACATAGAATTTAGATCTTAGGATAATTGATTAGGCACGAGAGTGCCATTGACTACCTAATAGAACTTAGGGTGAGCAATTCGATTATCTGCAAAGAGATTTGGTTTAATTGAATTGTGAACATATCGAACTTGCAGATTAAAAGCTGGTTTAAATCCTTAGGATTCGCAAAGAGATTTGGTTTTCTAGGAATTAGATTTAGATAGTTTTCGCAGCGAGAGTTGGCTAACTATATTATCGTGTTTGAGTTCAAGAACTGCGCTAAACTTAAATCCTTATTTATCCGTTTATTTGCATACCTAGACTTTCTGAGAAACACCTTAGACCTAGATTTTCTCCATTGGATTACAACTCTTTTAATTTCTGTTATTGCTTTCTGTTTCAACTGAATTGCTTAGCTTAAATTGGCACTAAGTGGTTTATTGTGTGATTTACTTGAGTACTTGTGTTCGACCCCTAACTATACTACGACTACTGCTTTAGTACTTTTTAGGGTATTAATTTGAGCATATCAAATTTGGCGCCGTTGCCGGGGATTCTAAAAATCACCATTAGATTCTAGTGTCGAGTTTCGACTAAGCTCGACAGTATCGATCGATACACTATTGGTGTCGGTCGATACCTGTCGTGAATTTTTTTTTTTTAGTTACTTACTTGTTCTTGACTTTTGTGTTTCAGGGAAGCGAATAAGCCAGCAAAGATGAACAACCCAATGATTCTAATTCGAGACGAAACTGGAGTTTTGAGAGACCGAGAGGGTCGCGTGCGCAATGAAGTAGGGCAACTACTTGATGGAGAGGGAAACGCGATTATCCCTGCAGTTGTTGTTGATGAGACTGTTGCGCCTGCTGCGCGCGTTAATACTGGGAATGCTGTGGTAAATCGTGCCAGGATGATATTAGTGAGTACAACAGACCTGACTCGTTCTATGCCAATCGATCAGCGATCCGTATTCCTACGTTCCAGAGGAATGACTTTGAGCTGAAGCCTGCTTACTTTGCTCTTGTGGGTCAGCACACTTTTACTGGTCTTCCTCATGAACATCCTATGGACCACATTGAGAGATTCGAAGATTTGGTCACTAGCATGAAATACGATGGAGTGCCCAATGAATTTCTCTTCTGTAAGCTGTTCCCATACTCTCTTGGTGGAGAAGCTACTTACTGGCTGAAGCAGTTACCTCCTGGATCACTGGCTACCTGGGATGAGACTAAGAGTACCTTCTTGAACAACATCTTCGATGATGCGAGATCCGAGGAGCTCAGGAACAAGATCTCTCAATTTTCTCAGGGAGAAACTGAGGGACTTAAGGTTGCTTTGGTGCGATTTAGATCTTATCAGAGGGATTGTCCGCATCATGGGTTCAATATGGTTCAGTTGCTGAGTTTCTTCTTCAGAGGGATTGACTGTATGTACCATATGGCATTGGACTCTGCTAGCAATGGGAATTTCTTTACCAGATATCCTGACGATGCTTATCAGTTGATTGAGAACTTTGCGTCTAGCCATAACGCCAAGAATGCAGACTTTGAGCAAAGGAAGCAGGCTGGGAGCATGGATGGATCGCATATTGCTGAGGTGCATGCGAAGCTGGATTCGGTGCATAATTTGTTGATGGGCAGGCAGCAGAAGGCTGTTCGTTTTCCTGAAGAGGATGCAGTGGAATATGTTAACTACGTTGGTGGAACTGGATCTCAAGATCAATGGTATCAATACCCATCCACACCACCCAGAACTTCTGAAAATAGGATGGAATCCATGCTTGAACAGATTCTTCAGGGACAGCAGCAGATGACAGCGGATTTCAACGGGAGGTTGGATGCCTTGTACACTGATATGAATGGCAAAATCGAGGCTCTCAGTGTTCGTCAGACTATTATGGATACACATGTGGCCCAGACTGCAACAATTGTCAAGGGAATGATGGTTCATTCACAACATGAATACATCGATGCAACTCCCTCGAGGCGTGGGGAAGAGGTACACCCAGGAGTGCAGAAGAGCTCAACAACTGTCAAGGGAATGATGATTTAACATTATATTTAGGGTGTTTTAGCCACTTTTACACATTACGCTTCATTCTACACATTATTCTATTCTGGTTTTTGAGAGAGAGAGATTTGTGACAGGGTTTTTGGGAGAGACAACTTTGAACTCCTGTTTCTTATTGATTTATTCTATGCATATCTATTCATCTATGATTTCTATTCCATTGATCATGTCTGAGTATATCTCTTATAAGTTTAGAGTTTTCTCAATAGGATTTCTCTGTATGATTTGATTGATTGATTTATTAGGATTCATTATCTTATTTGTCTTCGCCTTAAGTTGTTCTCAATACTAATTCTAGATTGGCTACCTAGAACTTAGATCTTAGGATAATTGATTAGGCACGAGAGTGCCATTGATTACCTGATAGAACTTAGGGTGAGCAATTCGATTATCTGCAAAGAGATTTGGTTTAATTGAATTGTGAACATATCGAACTTGCAGATTAAAAGCTGGTTTAAATCCTTAGGATTCGCAAAGAGATTTGGTTTTCTAGGAATTAGACTTAGATATTTTTCGCAGCGAGAGTTGGCTAACTATATTATCGTGTTTGAGTTCAAGAACTGCGCTAAACTTGAATCCTGATTTATCCGTTTATTTGCATACCTAGACTTTCTGAGAAACACCCTAGACCTAGATTTTCTCTATTGAATTACAACTCTTTTAATTTCTGTTATTGCTTAGCTTAAATTGGCACTAAGTGGTTTATTGTGTGATTTACTTGAGTCCTTGTGTTTGACCCCTAACTATACTACAACTACTGTTTTAGTACTTTTTAAGGTATTAATTTGATAATATCATTGTGTTTATACTACTTTCATATAATATCATTTTTATTACAAAGCCTAATTAGTCATTAATATCAATGACATAAAATGCGTATGTTGTTGTATATAGTATGCCTAGTTTTTTTTGGGGGGGGGGGGGACGTATGGATGTTTGGGGACAGCATTGTAGCTCTCTATTGTAGCTAAAATAAGGGATCATTTTGTTTGTTTGCATGTTCTAATTATACTTTTCGGTATGATCTAAAGTTGTGGGAATTCTACTTAAGCATGAAGCTAACCTCGACTGGTTGGAAAGTTGTGGGAATTCAGCCAATTAATGAACTATGTTCAATTCTCCGTCGCCTCGCTTTTCAAGTCTTTGATCTATTACATTTTGCAAAAAATGAACACTCGATTTCACTATCATAACCAACCTCCTCATCTTCTCACCCATTAAATTGAATGTATATGATTCGCACATCACCTCTCTACGTTATCATGAAGACCCGCAGGTTCATGAATTGATGCAACAACGATTTGTTGGTTCGCTTCTCGAATGTAGTAAAGTCCAACCGTCGTTATTTAAGTGAACATTTCTAAAGCTTTGGCTTTAAGGACATCTCCAACCCTATTCTATTTCTCATTCTAAATTCTATTTTAGAGTAAAATCATCTCCAACCCCATTCTATTTTCCACTCTAAAATAGAGTAATTCTATTTTTTACTCTATTTTTAAAGTAACTCTATTTCTCACTCTATTTTAGAGTTGAACTTTTTTTTTATAAAATGGTTCTTTAATTTTTATATCTTTGTAATTATAACTGAAACAAATAATAATTATAATATTTAAATACAAGAAAATTAATTTTACATTTAAATTACTTTATTTTAATTTTTTTTGATGTGTTCATATTATTTGTGACGTGTTCATATTATTTGAGATAATTTGTAGAGTAATTTTTTTTCCAATATCACAATTTGAAAAAAAAAATTGCACTAAAAAAATGTTAAAACTTAAATTACAGAAAATGATTATCACCACCAGATTATTATATAGATTATTTTTATAAATTTTAAAATCAACATTTTTAAGACGTCAATAATTTTCTTAAAATACAGAAATACAAAAAAAATGTTGAAACTAAATATAAGCAACATAACAAGTATAGAAAAATTAAACATAAACAACATAACAAATACCAAAAATAAAGTAAGCAACATTGACGTCAAAAAAAAAGATAAGCAACATAAAATAATTTTAATACAACAAAGACTATTGACTTAATAATAATTCGGTAAGTTGATTCCGGATAAACCAAGATCGTTAAATTATTGTCCAAATGAAGTAGATGAAGGACTAGCTTGTTGTTGATCACCCCGCTTTTGTAAAATCCGTGCTTGTTTAGCCTGGATATATGCACGAATACTTGGATCTTGTATGGAATTTAAGTCACAAAATAAAATTTTGTTTTCCTCCTTTAACTCTTTCAAAGCATAATTTTTATTTTGAATCTCCAAATGATATTCTCTTTGTGCTTTTGTCTTATTTAATTCCTCCAAAAATCGTTTATTTCCTTCTTCTAAAGTATTGATAACTGTGGTTGTTTGATCAACAAGTTTTCTTTTCATTTTGGATTTTTTATTCCACTTGGTCGTGGTGAGGGAGATCCGCCAATAATCTCGTCGTTGTCTTCTAAGTTTAGAGAAAATGAAGATAAACCTGGAGATGTTTGCGTAGGAGAATCAAGGGCAAAATTTCCGGACTCTAAAGATGTATACTCGTTACCACATGGGATTGATATGCGTTTAGCAGAGTCGACACCATCTTTAAATTTTTTGAAGTTAAAAATATTCCAAACATGCTCAAATTTCCATCCCGCTTTGAACTTTGGATCTTACCTTAGCATTAACTTAGCTTGATTAAACTGCATATCATTGAAAAAATTTAATTATTGAAACAAATGTAAGTAAGTTAACAAATTATATATTAATACTTACAATATATTAATGACTACATGTATAATTTTACATAATATGATAATCGAGGATGAGCATGATCTCGATGCATCAATTGAAGTTGGAAGAGAAGTTCCACCTCCAAAAGTCCAAATAGCAGAGGATGATGATATTCGGTTCGAAGAATTTCTTGGTCGATTAAGAAAAATCAAAGATAGAGAAGCTCATTTTTTTATTCGAAATGCATTAATTGATCATTTATGGGAAAATACAGTAATGGTGATGTTTAAACCAAAGTCCTATATGTTTTATTATTTTTATATGATGTAATGCAATTTTTCTTATGTAATAAATGTTTAATTTAAATAGAATCATAAATTATGGAAGTTTTTGAAAGAAAAAAAAAGTGGGGTTAAATTGTAATTTCTTACAAATAAATGATATTTATAATAAAATAAAAATAAAATATTCCTTTTTAGAGTGAAAAATAGAGTAATACATTGAAACAAAACCCAACTCTATTTTAGAATTACTCTATTTTAGAGTAAAAAATAGAGTAATACATTGGAGATGGTCTAACACTAAAACTTTTGATTCTTTTTTATGGTTACACTTGTAAATATTTAGCATTGATTCATATATATCACATTCATACCCAAAAAATATTCTGATTAAAACATTATAATCGATGACCTCCTAAGCTCAAACCCCACATTTTTGGGGTCAGTTCAATGCATTAAATTAAATTCAACAACTTTGAAATGGTCACATGTAACAACGTTCATTATAATCAAAAACATAACAAGAAGCTCCTAATCATCAATTGAAGCCCACCAAAAAATCTTATAATCTATATATATATAAAGAAACATTTTCTCTCTTCTCATGCTGCCACCTCAGCATCCACCTGTACAGTATTAAAAAAAATGGGATTCACTATCGCAAGGATAGATTACCAAATGCTCAGCCATTAACGCGAAGAAAAGAAGGAAAAACAAAACATAAAAAACAAACAGAGAGAGACAAGACACATAAAAAAAACAGAGAGATGCAAGACGAGAAATAGATTCATCTTCTTCATATCTTACCAACCCATTAAAAAAAACAGAACAAAAATCACCAATTAAATATTTTATATCACTTACATACTATGATATCACCTTGCTTAAGTTCAACGACAAATTCACCTTCATATCTTATCAACTCAGAAAGAAATTCAGAATCATTCGACATACATAGATTTAAAAAGAAAAGAAGGAATTCATAAATGAAATCCGAATTGTAAATAATTGGTTTAAACTATGGAAATCAACTACAGTCTATCACAAAAAAAATATTATGAATAAATCGGGATTACCTTTCTCGATTTTTTTTAAAAAAAATATATTATATGCCTCCATTGTTAACCATGGTTTGTGTTGGTCATTTTTTAACATCATTTTAATTTTTTTTTTAACAATCGGTTTTAATTACATAATTAAGATCATTAATGAATAAATTTTATTTATACATATAAAACAAAAAGCATACTGATAATTAGTTTCAACAAAAAATAAAATATATTGATATCTACCACATTTTTAATATTTAATTTATAAAAAACATCCTCAAAATAAGGTTAAATATCAAAATATGATAATTTATTTCAACTCTCACATTTTGATAGACACAACAAAATTACAACTAAATATAAATAAAAATTAAATACAACATAAAACAAAACTTAGAATCTAATAAAATTATTAAATAAACATCGAAGAAAAAAAATCCACATCAAAACAGCAATCCGAATGAAATCATAGAAATCTTCTCTATGAAGATGCAGCAAAATTACTCGGCTACTACATGACACAAGCAGTACCGGTTCACTAATAAAGTGGATCATGTGCATATTATTAAAAAATTCTAATTTTAGGCATATAAACAATTTTATTAATAAAAAACCCTTAAATATTTACAAATAAAACCTTCAAACATGACAAAATTTTACAAAAATCAGGTGGTCACTGTGCATTTGCACTTTCAGCACTTTCCTAGAGCCGGCCCTGGACACAAGATACAAATGAAAAATATGTGAAAAATCATAATAAATCAAATTTCTTATCATGTTGTCACCTCATCATCCACATGTCAAATTTTAATTGGTTATTTTTAACATCATTTAAATTATTATTTTTTAACAATTGGTTTTAATTACATAACTAAGATCATTAATGAATAAATTTTATTTATACATATAAAACAAAAAACATACTGATAATTAGTTTCAACAAAAATTAAAATCTATTGATATCTACCACATTTTTAATATTTAATTTATAAAAAACATCTTCAAAATAAGCTTATATATCAAAATATGATAAGTTATTTCAACTTTCACATTTTGATAGACACAACAAAATTACAATTACAAATTAAACACCACATAAAACAAAACTTAGAATCTAATAAAATTATTAAATAAACATCGAGGAAAAAAATCCACACCAAAACTGCAATTCGTATGAAATCATAGAAATCTTTTGTATGAAGATGCATCAAAATTACTCGGCTACTATATGACACAAGCATGACCACTCATTAATAAAGTGTACCATATGCATATTATAAAAAAAATTCTAATTTTAGGCATATAAACAAGTTTTTTTTATAAAGAACCCTTAAATATTTACAAATAAAACCTTCAAACATGACAAAATTTTGCAAAAATCAGGTGGTCACTGTGCATTTGCACCTTCAGCACTTGCCTAGAGCCGGGCCTGGACACAAGATACAAATAAAAAATATGTGAAAAATCATAATAAATCAAGACTTGGATATGTATGTTATATTATCATATTTATCTACACTTGAAGACTTATTACTTAAAAATTAGAAACAAAAAAAATTAAGAATTAGAAACATATTTTACACAATAATGAGGATTAGAATCGTACATCAACAATATTAGAAATAATACTAAAAAAAAACAAAAAAAATATAAAACGAAAAAACATAATATTACTTTAGGAAGACAAGAGCCACAAACCTAAAATTCGGTGCAACTAGCTTCATCCCAAAGAACAATATCTAATTCTAAGTAATGATAAACCCAACATCCGCCACATATGCTTTAGAACCGAACTATCAACCTCATTCCGCAATAACTCTAAAACAAAACAACTCCTTCAGTGTATTTTTATCTCTTTCGTGCCTTCATTACGCTTTAATGTAACTACTTCAAATATGAATTTTGCGACATCAATTAACATTATAATTAATATACTCTAATTGATATAAATTAAAATAAAAATGTATTATTAGAGATTCCTAATGTTTTCTACTATAAAAATGCAAAATAACAAACTTTAAAAAAACAATAATTGCATAAATTGACATCTATTTTTATAAAAAAAAAACAATATTGAAAATAATATATGTAAAGTATTAAACTATCAAAAACAAAATATATAAAGAAAAAAAATTAACATGCCCGCACGTAGCGCGGATCACATTTTAGTAATATTATAAAATAAAACATATCATATGGGTATCAGATAGATACATTGAACTACACCCGTTTTTTTCCCTTCAATGATTAAAAACAGTTCTCTCTATTACAAAAACAAAAATTCTCAGCAACCATTACTCCTGTAAAAATTAAGACAGTTGTTAACCTTTAGCAAGAAAAAAAGAAAGAAAATAACATCAAAATTGATGTTTTGGTGTTTCACTTTATTAAAATATGTGCTTCAACATATAGATTCTTCTATAAGTTCCCTCGAGCATAAACTTAAAGCGGTGCGAATCGGATCGCATTTTAGAGACATCAAATACTGTTGATGTGACTGCTGTCCGTTGACATAATTAACCTAATCTAATATTTTGGTGTAAAACTTGTTTTGACGCTATTAGTGAGATTTAAAAGGGTAATTTCTAAAATAACACTTATTGTTCCAAATTTAGCATAATTTTCAATAATAACACAAATTTACTATTAAAATGACTCAGAACTCTTTCATAATAGAAATAAAATTAAATCATAAATGAAAAATAAGAAGCTCAAACATAATGTTTTAGTTTTAGTTTTAACTAGACTAGTTGTTGTTCCGGGCTACGCCCGAGTTTTTCTTGTATTTTGTTTTTTGAAATTTTTTTTTCTGTTATGATCGATAGAAAATAAAGAAATCAAATTTACAGAATCTTCATAAATGATTAAATTATTAACGCGCGTATTGTGTCAAAATTAAATTTTGTTACATTTTTTTATCATATTATTGTTTAAGAGAAAGTTTTTAATATTTTATCCTTTTACTAATAAATAGAAGACTAAACATTTGTTCACTTTGTGGAAAATTTAAGCATGGTGGACTCATTCTGTGCAAAGTATAATTGTGGAAAATTATATATATAAAAGAAGAAGAAAGGATACTTTGCACAACAATACATGCCATTATATATGCATTGTCATGGGAAATAAAATAATCAAAGTTGAAATGTTGCTAAAGACTAAAGTTGTATGAATTTTCAATGCAGACTTTGCACATTACTCACATGAAGAGATGAATCCCTCTCCTTGATTTGAGAGTTACCCAGTCTGCGGTAGGGTACTTAACCATGTGATGGTATTTGATTAAGGTCTCTTTGATTAAAGTAATTTTACCACTTGACCATTAACGTTTGTTTGTTACATTTTCTAAAGATGGCATTTTATATTGAAGCATAATGAAATAGAAGCAAAAAAACATTATAAAATATGTAATTTCATGTAATATATTTGTTATAACTATCAAAGTATCGCTGAAATCATCACCACTTGAGATGGTTTTTGAACTGGAAGTCAAATATTTTTTGTCTAGATCGTGAACACCGTAAGTAAATTTTTATGTCTCTTGGTATCATAAGTGCTCTCATAGTTTTGTTATTCCCAGAGTGTAGACTCCACCAAATCATTGGGAAATCCATGAGAGCTAAATAAAAGAGCAAAAATAGAGGAAATTCTAATGCAAACGAAAATTAATGAATTGGAAACTTGTCCACAATAGAGAAACAAATTTTGAAATCTATTTGAAATGGTCATAAGATTTGAGAAGAGAACTTTGATGTTACATAACAATATATTGCACAAGTTGGAGCTCGATCTCTTAGTTATTTATTTGGAAATTGAGACTACATGAGTAATTACTCACATCGATCTGGCGTAAAGTAACTTAAACCAAATATGATAATCGATCTTACACATTTTGGAGAAGAATTCTTACATCTCTCTTAGTAGGTTTTAAAGGCGCTGATAGGAAACCATATAGGTTTGTATAACCAATGAGTTTAACAGTGTAGCTTGTCTTTCCTACTGCATTACTGATCAAATGTTATAGAATATACCTGAAATATGCTAAGAACCATTCACATGTCTAAAAGCCCCAGTTACATGACTTTGTAAACTGAAATTTCCTCTTCTCAATCAATCAATCCCACCTTTTCTGATTGATGGCTCATTATTAACTCAACATTCTCCAAGGGTATGGAGATACCCGATGCTCAAGCTCCTATTCTGCTTATTGATGGTAGAGCCCCACGAAGGTTCGCTCTTTATTTTGCACCGTTTCACAAATTGTACCCCTCTTCTTATCCTCTTGTAGTCTTTGTGTGCTACGAATCTTCGCTGTTAAATGATTATGGCGAATTAAACGAAATTTAAATGATAAATAATATGAGATTGACTTAAAGAAGTTAAATCAATCTAACAACCATCTCGCGTTCAGAAACCCATAAAACAGAGACATCGCATAGATTTAAACTGGCATGGAAACCAAAATCTTATGCTTGTAGATCCAAATATCTCACCTAAGATCTTGATGGCCGCCTCATTACAGTTTTTGCTCCTGCTCTTGCTTTGCTGCCTCTCCCGAGATTGAAAACTGGCTTGAAGATTAAATGATCGAATATTTGAAGCGGAACTATTTCCTTGGCATTATAGCAGCGACCTCGATGCTGAACTCGAACAGAAGAACGGTAAGGTAGTTTTTGATTGAAATACGGAAATCCAATGCACAATTTTACTATTTTAAACGGTAAGGTAGTTCGCCGTGCCATTTATATATTGTTTCAGATATTTGCAATAAGATGAGACGCTAAAGTAGCTCAAAAGTTTTGGTCGAGAAGTGGAAAGGACAAACCCTAATATGTGACCTTTCAGTTGGCTTGAAGAAAGAGAGATAAAAATGGTATAAACTGAACGGAGTCAAATTTTGAATATATAACTTTCTATCCCATTATTGTATACGGAAATCGTATAGTCAAATAAGGAGACGATGAGTTTTTCAAAAAGTTAATCACCCTGAATCGTTGTCGGTTTCATGAGAAGTGAGAGAAAACATAATGCTTCTCAAGAAACACTTTAAAAAGACACGTAGATATAAGGAGATATTACATGGAGTCATGGATGTTTGTTATTGGTTATGCTTTTTGTTTAGTGACATTATTTTTGTTGATGTGGCAGCATGAGAAGCCAAGAAATCAATCCTTTTTATATAAAGGAGATTCTAAACTCGCGCGTCCGCATATGATAAAGTTTTTGTAATATATGAAATGTGAAATGGAGAATAAAAATTAATTTAAGTGTTATTGATTCAAATATGTTTAATTTGTAATTTTTAAGTTTATAATAAATTTAATAAAAAGTTTTTTTTTTGATAACCTAGGCTGTCCGGTCGACATCTGACTGGAGAAATAAGGACTGGCTATCTCATGCCAAACCAGTAAGACTTCACGTCTTCCGACTATTGCCTAGAGTGAGTTGCCCCAACTGACAAAGCATTTTCACGGGTTTTCAACTAGGCCGAAACCCAGTGCCAACTTCCACACATTGTCGTGATTAATATTTCGAGCATCAGCGCAGAGGGGGAATCGAACCTGGGTTCTCCGTTGGTGGAACAATCCCACCTCCCTACTACCATTCGACCACGCCCATATAGGCAGTGGTTGGAACCCGGGTTCCCCGTTGATGATAACATGTTTAATTTATTTTTTTAAATAAAGGATGGTTGGAAACAAAACCAAACACTGATTTTGTTTTAATAATATAGATTGATTTAGGGTAAACAAATATTTCCACAAAATTATTTTTAGAATTTTAAATCAGATGTATTAAATTTGAAACAAAAACTAACTAATTTTTGTGTTATTCTAGAATATTGATCTTCAATTAAATTGCTTTTTAGGTAAAAGCACTACGTCATAAGCCTTGACCTTTATATGAAGTAGTTGACTTGACTACGTTTCGAGGCCTAATTTATATGGGCTTTTAGGGTAAGCCCATAATTAAATTACTTTTATTAGTAAGCCCGTAAATATGGGTCAATGTTCAAACCAGAAACGCCATTATACGTCGCTCGTTCTACTTTCTCGTCTCTCTTCGCTCGTGTCTGAAATCACCGCATAAACCCTAGTTTTGTGGGTATGAAATCAATCCCTGTGAGAAATGTTTAGTCTAAATCTTGGCGAGGAAAAGATTCTATTTTGCAATTTCAGTTTCTGTTTCGAAATTCTATGAAATCTTAATGTTTCGGAAAAAAAATCCAGACTCAATTCAATTTCTGTGCGATGTTTCTTTGTTGAATGAATAGATTCGATTCGAATTCATGGATCCACAGCCCGAACCAGTTACTTACGTCTGCGGAGGTAAGCTCGATTATCTCGAAAAATTCATCGAAATTTTGGAAACTTATTACTGTTTGTTTAAAGTGTACATGTATTTTTGTGGTTTCAAATGCTAAAGTTGCTGTTTTTCCTTTACAAGACTCATAGGAGATGAGATTTTAAAAGATATGCCTCTTTTGGGTAGCCTTATGAGCTCTAATCTTTAAGGCAATTTCATAATTGGCTTAATTAGGAGGCATAAAGCAATCTGATAATCAATACTTTTCTGTATTGTTTTGATCTATTTGACTTGAGGCCTTCTGAGGAGGAGCTTTGCTTTTGCTCAAACCAAGCTTCTCCCAAGCAGCCTTTATGATAGATTGCCCTGTTTTCTATAGTTTGCTTAACTTATTTGGTCTGTTTTGGTTTTGAAGATTGTGGACAAGAGAACACTTTGAAGTCTGGGGATGTGATCCAATGCCGAGAATGTGGGTACCGTATTCTATACAAGAAGCGCACTCGTAGAGGTGAGACTTACCTCTATCTATCAACACGAATCCTTAGTCCTCCTTTTGTGTAGTAATGGTTTTTAGGTTTCTTCGACTCTCTTTGGTCTTGTTCTTATGTTATTACACTGATGGCACGGTTTCAAATGTGTCTCACAAAACACAAATGTGTCTCATAGTCAGTATTTCGAATTTATAAGTGTCAAACTACATCCCGGTCTAGTCTACTCATTTTTGTTGTTTGCAGTGCTAATTATATGGTCGTTCATTTCATTCTCTTGCAGTTGTTCAATACGAAGCTCGCTGAGAACCAAAAACCCCTAAAGATGTTTTGAAGTCTGTTACTTTTCCTGCCTTTGTTTGTAATATATATTGACTAGAAAATCTGTTTCTGATTTTGCTAAGTGGCTTGTTTTGGTTTGATGTGATTACAGTGATTGTCACTGTATAATCTCTTTGCCTTTTTGGTAAAGGAAGAAAGCTTATGCTAAACGAATTCACATTTGTGGAATCCATAATTGGCTATATCTCCTGATCTAAAATTAAATTACCCGTCTTCATTCACACGCTTTTTAACAAGCAAAAAACGATATATCTCGCTCTTTTGTTTTCGTGCTGCCTTTGTTTCATTGCGTTCTTTGCCATAAAATCAGCTTCGTAGGCCGAGAAGGCAGTTTCTGAGCCTTAAATCATTGTGTCATTGCTCCAAATCGTCTATAGGAAGAGATAAAAGAGAGTGACATGAAGAGAAACCACCACAAGGAAACTTGCAAAACGCTTCATAGTAAGCAAACAGAATAATAAATTAGTGGTTTAGTAGTATATGATGAAACCGAGTGGTAAGAGCTATGGCTACAAGTGAAATAAGAGAATAATCGAAGAAAACATTATTAGCATTCATCAAATACGTGCATTTAAAAAAAAAAAAATCATTGACATATCAAGTTCTGATATCATGATGATATCTAGAGTCTCACATCGAAAAGAAGTGAAGGAAACAGAGCCAAAGTCAACTTGCCGGACACCATAATCAGTTAAGATTCGTTGGTCTAATCGGCAAGTCATCTTTGGCTCAATCTCATTCTCTATTTTTCCATGCAAGACCCCTCTGATACGACCAGAGACTTTCATCATCTCGTTTTTTTGATAACGACTGTCATCATCTTCATCATCTTCATCATCGTCATCATCATCATTTTTCTCTACCTCTACCTCTACTCCTATCTTGTCATGTCAAAGCCTTAACCCATGATAAAGGTATTTATAGGCATATGTAGTGAGATTTATGTGTATTTTATATGTAGTGAGATTTATTATTATTCTTATGTGTGTATTATCCATGCACTGCACGTTTCAGTGCATGCAAGCAACAAAAAATAAAAAGGAATTTTGACCACAACCATATATTGAAGAATATAATTATTTAAAAAGATTGGTTGACCTTATATTATCAAATTCGAATTCCCATTTTATGTGAATAATTAATATTCGTACCTCACTACTCCAAACTCCAAAGGCATCATATATCGCATGCGACATAAAGATCCACGTCTTGTATTTATATCAGGATTTGATTCATAGTCTTCTTGTGGTTAATCGACCCCAAAAAAAAAAAAAAAATTATCGATCGTCCCACAAAATTTGAAATGTTTTTTTAATAGGGACAATTGGGTGAATAACCAAGTTTCAATAAAATGTTAAGAATATAGCCATGGATAAACCAAAATTAAGCAAGTAACATTTTGCTTCCTTTTCTGACTATTATGCCCTTAGTCAAGGAAAAATAGACTGACCATATGCTTTCTTATAACAACACATATGTTTACCCCAATGATTTTGTTTTTTACATAATTCACATACTGGTAACTGGTTCAGCCTTGTATTAGTACACAAAAACACTAATTTTATTTCACGTCTAACATGTTTTGAATTTTGAAAAACAAACTCGGATTTTTTTTTTACGTCAATAACAACACATATAACATAGAAAGTCTAGTTTTAATCAATAACATAGTAAGTCTATTTTTTAAAATCAAAGACTTAACAAATCTACCAACATAAAAATACAGACCTTTCATACAAATTGGAAAAAAAAATAGTATAGAAGCCTTTGTGCACTTTGCTCATCTATATATTTAACCATCATTTACAACATGTCAATACATTCGTCTCCAACTGAGAAACATAGATCTTCCATACTATTTTTTTTTGCCGACTTTCCATACCAAAGGAAAGGAAGCTCTTTCCATGCGATGGAATCGAGGGAGAGAATTTTGAGTATAGACAGTCTATGTGTTATATATAGACTAACGTTTTTTTACTACATTACATATCAATGTTTGTATAATTTTTACACTGAAAATTAGAGATCTTTATAATTATGTCCGCCATTGCAGATATAACTAAGGATCCAAAGTTTTTGTGTGTCTAGTAACAAAGCAATCAAAGCCACAGTGATAATAGTTCTACTTTTATAAATCAGCAATTGAAAATAAAAATAGACATTCTATACAAATAGACGTTCTCTTCTCTTTCAAAAAGGCGCCGAAGAAAACAACGAACCCAACATGTTTCGTGTCAATGTGCATCATGGACGTTTCATCGCCAAGAATCCACAAGTCGTTGTGTTACTCGACAGAAAAGCCGAGCATCCACTTACTCGGATCTTTTTGATTCGCTCGATAAAAGAGCTCGCCGTTAACAAAAAAGCAGAGTTTGGTTGTCCTGGTTGATACGGGATATTTTCGTGTCAATTATCCCAAGTGTACTCATGTCATTGTAGTACTTGAGATGTCAATCCATATGGGGTTAAGATTGAAGCACTAAGAATGCAAGAAACTTCTTAAGCTAGAGCAAACATTGTTTTTGGTTTTTTTTATGTTTATGAGAAAGGAAACAAATGCAAGAAGGAAAACAAAACACAAGACTAAAATGTTGGATCATGAACTAAGCTATCAATTAGATGGGTGACAATCAAACAATGAATCTTTTGGAAGCATTAATCACTATCTTAGAACATGGAATTCACAAATATGACTAATCCATTTCCATGGCACTAATCACCTTGTTAATTATCTAATCAAGAACAAATTTCCATTTGTGATTAAATAATTAACAAGCATTAAGGAACAATTCCAATTAGTTCACTAAACACCCTAAACATCAATTTTCGTTGGCTAGGATATGTAAAGCTCACAAAAGGTTCGGATCAAGCAATTCATTTAAACTCGAGTCATGAGTGAAATGCCTAAGATCTAGAAACGAATGAACATACCTAATCTAGTACTAACACCGCTTACTCGAATCTATCCCTAATGCATGGGATGAGACCAAAAATCTAACTAATCTAAGGTGTAGTACTAGGTTTCGGTTTATCATGTCAAATCTAGCATTACGAACCAACCTAAGTGAAAGACTCATCCAAGATCATCCTAAATCACCATCATCTAACCGTCAATCAACCATTGACTAATGATGCCTAAACATTCAATGCACATTCATTCTTATGACATGGATCACATAAGTAGATTATCACTTCCACGATACTAATCCATTTACATATCATCTAGTTATCAAGAACTTCCGTTCACAACTAAATGATCCATAATCATTAAGCATTAGTCCATACAAGTCAACAATTCACCTTAATCATCAATTTCCATTGGCTAAGAATTGAATTGCATGCTTAGAAGTTTTCTAGACATTTCATCGAACACCTTCCGGGCGAGAAATGTCTTGAGTTCTAGAAATGAGTTGTCAATTCGATTCTAGCATTAAGATCCCTCCTAACATGAGAACAAATGATTATCTAAGCCTAAACATCAATAATCAACCATCAAACCATCTAAATCAAACAAAATCCAAAATCCAACAAAAAGTCAACTCACAAGAAGAACATCAAAATCAAACCATAGAAATGAAGAACAAGAATCAACAAGACATAATATATATAAAGGGGTGAAGAAATCTTCTCTTATATGGCATGAAAATGAAGATCCATCAAGAACACCAAGTGGTGTTCTTGAGCTTTCCCAAGTTTAAGAAGAAGAATCTTTAAGAAGAAGAAAGAAGAAATCAAAGCATATATATAAGTGAAGAATCCTTCGAAAGTGTGGATTATACATGAAGAACAACCCAAGAAACTCTAGAGAGAGTTCCTGGGTTGAGCACACACAAAAAAATGAAGAAGAAAGCTTAGAAAACAACAAATGGGTCTAATTGTATTTATGGGCAAAAGGGGTCGCGCAGGTCGCATCGGTCTCCTGCTCCCGATACATCGCATCGATGCGGATTTCTGTTTTTCAGAAGTTCCATCGGTCAGAGGTATCGGGCAGAGGTCGACCGATGGACTTCTTCAGGTAGCTCATTCGCGCGCCAGGCTGGACCGTCGTCACGGAAATTGGCATAACTTCTGATCGCACCGTTGGAATTGTCTCAAACCACATCCAAATGAAAGCTAATCCGTTGCTATATCGTGTGTTAAAATATGAGCTCAATCCATCGGTGAAAACTCCTTCATCCATTGCCAAACTTATGACGTATCAACCTGATCCTGCATCTATGTATTCTGAAATGAACTTTTTGTGGCTATCTTCACTCCTCCGACTCCTATGACTCCAAGAACACCTGAAAATGGCTCAAGCAAGCCAAAAATAATGCAAAGACAACCTAGGACATCTAAAATGCAATGAGACTCAAGTTGGACCTAAATGCATGAAAATATCCAAAAACTATACAAAGTGAGATTAAAAACCTATGAAATTAAACCTTAAAAACATGTAAAATAAGGTGTTATCAACTCCCCCGGACTTGCCTTTTGCTTGTCCGCAAGCAAACAAGAAAAGACAAACCGAAAGAGAGGTTTAAAAGAGTGGGAAATCACAACTAAAAGACATGTCAAAGCAATCAAAGTGGAAATTCTATGCCCAAGATAATACCAAGACATTGCAAAAACGTATCTCAATTATGACTCTAACTTCTCTAGACTTATCGCAACTCCTAATCTTTTCCATTAACAACAATGCCTCATGCCTACAAGTTCTCTTCTCAACCAACCCTCACATTCATTTGATCTTTCTAAAGGTGCGGTCTCACAAATGGGCAAGTGATCAAATCTAATCGGTTTGGAAGAAAAGGCATTTGGCACTAGTAAATGTGAGTGCAAGGAGGTTCATTCTCTTTTTGGGTGACTTACTCTCAAGAAAAGGAATGCTATATGTTATGCAAAAGCAAGGAAGACTAGAAACAATTTATGCATACAAAGTTAAGCTCACATTGTTCTACCCTCCTAGCAAAGCATTCTACCCAAATGGTGATTCCATTTCCTCTTCTTATCTTATTTACTTGAAGCTCATTAAACTCCCAAATCCCTTTTGGCTAAATCAAAACTCCCTTTTTAACCCCTTTTTCTTTTCCAAACAGCAAACTCCTAGAGACATTTTTATTCGACCCATTTCTTTTCTTTTCACTCTCCCTAAACTTTTTATTCTTTCTCTTTTTTCAAACATGGAGAGTGTATTTTCTTTTCTTTTCTTAGGGTCTTTCTTTTAAGCTCTTCTCTAGAGTTTGCTTTTTTTTTTTTTTAACCATTTCTCATCTCAATTTTCATGAGTTCATGTTCCCCAAACTCAATACCATTCAATCCATTGATCCCCATCTTAATGCTAGCCTCTTTTCTTTGAACAACAATGACTAGCTAAAAATGAAAGCTAACCTTTGTCGTTTCCGATACTTACAAGATTTTACACACAATAGCATATCAAGAAAAGGCCTCACTCAATCAAACAACGAGGGGTGGAAAGAAAACGGTTAAGGTGAAAGGTAGGGAACCATTCTAAAAATGAGAATGGCCACTCGGGTTATTAGAGAGTGGTAAAAATGGATAAGATAACCCGAATGTTTTCTTTGAACCATGGTTATGTATCACAAGCCCATAAGCAAGAAGATTATATTCATTTAAGTCCAATTATCAAGGGGTTGATTTCAAATTAAACAAGTATTTACAAGACAAAGAGTTAAGAGTAGAGAGATCAAAGTACGAAGTTTTCAAGTCTTTTGAAATCGTTTAAGCAATATAAAACCATTATCGAGAGCATCACAATGAAAGCTTATCATACATGTTTCATGAACTCCCATGCACATGAATGCAACCAATATGATCTAGAAATGAGTGATCAAGTCAAGTCTAGAATGCACATGGACTAATGCAAACTACATGATGATTTTTTTTGTTTTTCGTTTTTTATGCAATTGAAAATATACAATGCAATGACTCAAGAAAATAAAAATAAGACAAAATACACAATGTCAAAACACAAGAACCTCTCCCCCGGACTTAAATCACACCGTCGCGGTGTGAATTAAGCCAAAGAGAGAGTAAAACAAACATAAACAAAAACAAAAACGAAATGGTATATACAAAGGGATAAGTTAGTGGTACCTTGGAGTGGAGTGGATTCACGAGGAGGAAGCATTGTGCGTTGAAGCTCACGGACTTTGACCATTCCATCCGTCCCATTTATTCACCCTTATTGCTCCTACAAAAACATGAAAACAAAATTTATCAAACAATAAAAGGCATAAAAACAAGAAGTAAAGGATAGGATTGCTTGTTTTATGTCTCTAGCATTGACGAGGGATAAGATTGGGGGAGTCCCCAATGGCGCGTTTAACGTCACTAGCTTGACGGTTGTGTCCTCTTACTCCTTCTCTCCTTGCATATTTCCTTTACTCCTAGTTACCTAAGAGATCAAGAGCACAAGAAAAGAGAAAAAAGATTAACAACAAAAGAAAATAAAAAGCTTTAGTCTCAAGAAGAATCCAAATCCTAATGATCAATGCTAAACCCCAATGGCAACGGCGCCAAATTGATACGGGATATTTTCGTGTCAATTATCCCAAGTGTACTCATGTCATTGTAGTACTTGAGATGTCAATCCATATGGGGTTAAGATTGAAGCACTAAGAATGCAAGAAACTTCTTAAGCTAGAGCAAACATTGTTTTTGGTTTTTTTTATGTTTATGAGAAAGGAAACAAATGCAAGAAGGAAAACAAAACACAAGACTAAAATGTTGGATCATGAACTAAGCTATCAATTAGATGGGTGACAATCAAACAATGAATCTTTTGGAAGCATTAATCACTATCTTAGAACATGGAATTCACAAATATGACTAATCCATTTCCATGGCACTAATCACCTTGTTAATTATCTAATCAAGAACAAATTTCCATTTGTGATTAAATAATTAACAAGCATTAAGGAACAATTCCAATTAGTTCACTAAACACCCTAAACATCAATTTTCGTTGGCTAGGATATGTAAAGCTCACAAAAGGTTCGGATCAAGCAATTCATTTAAACTCGAGTCATGAGTGAAATGCCTAAGATCTAGAAACGAATGAACATACCTAATCTAGTACTAACACCGCTTACTCGAATCTATCCCTAATGCATGGGATGAGACCAAAAATCTAACTAATCTAAGGTGTAGTACTAGGTTTCGGTTTATCATGTCAAATCTAGCATTACGAACCAACCTAAGTGAAAGACTCATCCAAGATCATCCTAAATCACCATCATCTAACCGTCAATCAACCATTGACTAATGATGCCTAAACATTCAATGCACATTCATTCTTATGACATGGATCACATAAGTAGATTATCACTTCCACGATACTAATCCATTTACATATCATCTAGTTATCAAGAACTTCCGTTCACAACTAAATGATCCATAATCATTAAGCATTAGTCCATACAAGTCAACAATTCACCTTAATCATCAATTTCCATTGGCTAAGAATTGAATTGCATGCTTAGAAGTTTTCTAGACATTTCATCGAACACCTTCCGGGCGAGAAATGTCTTGAGTTCTAGAAATGAGTTGTCAATTCGATTCTAGCATTAAGATCCCTCCTAACATGAGAACAAATGATTATCTAAGCCTAAACATCAATAATCAACCATCAAACCATCTAAATCAAACAAAATCCAAAATCCAACAAAAAGTCAACTCACAAGAAGAACATCAAAATCAAACCATAGAAATGAAGAACAAGAATCAACAAGACATAATATATATAAAGGGGTGAAGAAATCTTCTCTTATATGGCATGAAAATGAAGATCCATCAAGAACACCAAGTGGTGTTCTTGAGCTTTCCCAAGTTTAAGAAGAAGAATCTTTAAGAAGAAGAAAGAAGAAATCAAAGCATATATATAAGTGAAGAATCCTTCGAAAGTGTGGATTATACATGAAGAACAACCCAAGAAACTCTAGAGAGAGTTCCTGGGTTGAGCACACACAAAAAAATGAAGAAGAAAGCTTAGAAAACAACAAATGGGTCTAATTGTATTTATGGGCAAAAGGGGTCGCGCAGGTCGCATCGGTCTCCTGCTCCCGATACATCGCATCGATGCGGATTTCTGTTTTTCAGAAGTTCCATCGGTCAGAGGTATCGGGCAGAGGTCGACCGATGGACTTCTTCAGGTAGCTCATTCGCGCGCCAGGCTGGACCGTCGTCACGGAAATTGGCATAACTTCTGATCGCACCGTTGGAATTGTCTCAAACCACATCCAAATGAAAGCTAATCCGTTGCTATATCGTGTGTTAAAATATGAGCTCAATCCATCGGTGAAAACTCCTTCATCCATTGCCAAACTTATGACGTATCAACCTGATCCTGCATCTATGTATTCTGAAATGAACTTTTTGTGGCTATCTTCACTCCTCCGACTCCTATGACTCCAAGAACACCTGAAAATGGCTCAAGCAAGCCAAAAATAATGCAAAGACAACCTAGGACATCTAAAATGCAATGAGACTCAAGTTGGACCTAAATGCATGAAAATATCCAAAAACTATACAAAGTGAGATTAAAAACCTATGAAATTAAACCTTAAAAACATGTAAAATAAGGTGTTATCACTGGTGATGGAGCAGCTTTTGATGTACGGAAAAATCCACCTGATACGAAGTTTGGATCCGATGCACCAAAACTAATCAGTAAATGATTTTCCTTAAAACAAAATAGACGTTCTATACACATATATAGAAATTAGCAAATTGAAAATAGCGAAATTGCATTTGAGACGAGAAAATTGAAAAACCTTTGTAAACGATGCTCATCCATATATATAAATCTTCCATACAAAGTTTTTAAAAAATAGTACAAAAATCTTTGTACACTTTGCTCATCCATATATTAAACCATCATTTACAACGTGACAATACATTCTTATCCAACTACGAAATAGAATTTCTATACACAAATTCCCCAAAATTCACAAGATTAGGTTCAATGGCGTGACAGCCCAAAGGCTTATCACCGCCGATGTTCTATACACAAAAATAGCCTTTCCATATACAAACAAACCCAATCAAATGGGAGCTTTTGTTCCTAAAACCAATCACCTTCAAAGAAAAATAATCAACTAAAATTAAACTAATCACCATGCAATCCATTAGACCTGGTCAAGACAATAATAAGGTCAAGATAATCATTCAAACCTGAGAAACCGTGAGAGATGATGATGATGGTACATCGCCGAGATTTTTTAATGAACCAGATGAAGACTTGTGCGAAGGTGGAGCCACAGATAAAAAAAGCAATTGGCTCAATCTGGGCCGGCCTTAGGTTGAGGGGAGGAAGGAGCGGTGGCGATCGACGACTCTGATTTGCGGACGACTTGAGGCCATGGTGATGACCTGCCAAGATGCGATGGAAGAGGGAAGAAGATTATGAACGGCGAGATGCTGAACAGCGGTGGTGAGACAAGAGAGCAGCTGATCAGAGCGATCTATTATGACGGCGTATCCGATGGTTGAGAGAACGAGATCGTTTAAAAAAAACTCCTCCGCGAGATCCATGGCTGAATTAGGGTTTGCAGAGACTGAGGAATATAATGAATTGGGGAAGATAAAGTAGAGAATTGTGGATTGTGGAAGATAAAGCTGAGGAATATTTATGGTTGAATTTTGGATTGGAAGAACTAGAGAAGATGCGTAGGGAGGAAAAAAGGAGAAAGAAAATGAAAAAAAAGGAGAGAGCAATAAAATGATAAAAAAATAAATAATATAAAGGTTAAAAATGGTATTAATACATATTATATAATGAATATCTTCTCCAGTTTTTTTCTTGGTCATTCATTTAATTATAATATTTTTGGTGGTTATAGAATGCAATTTCCCTTTTTAATAATAGTTATGATTTTTGCAGAATTGCCACCAACTTCAATTGCTGTGGATAAAATGGAATATAAATAGAAAATTCGAGATTGTCTTTTTAAGATGAGGATATATTATTTGCCGTTTGGAGACTCATCATCATATTGTCAAAAGAGCACTACATATGCATGTGATACAAAGCTGTTGATTGACTTTTTTTTTACCCACTAGTCACTAGAATTTCTATTTGTGTTATAGCACCCTATAGATAAGTTGGGATAACTCGGTTTTCATGCTATGAAATTTCCATAAATCACTATCAACTTGGCCAAAAGCAAAGATAAAATAATTTAAATTAAGTTATTTGATCAAAGCCGATAATTATAAGTTATGTCCTCCATCATTTTGTTGTAAATGTACAACAACTACAGAATTTGTAATTAGTAGGTCTAATATTTTACAAATAATGGGATATACATAAACGGTTTTTTTTTTTAGTTTGGGAGAAACAAATTTGGTTATTTTAGATAGTATCTCTCTAGTTGGGTGTATAAAACTTGTTTTTGACAAAAGAAGTGAATCGGTAACTCGTGAGCTCATTAACATGAGCGGAAGTGAAGCAAAAGGGGTAATAACTCTTTATGTATTTTTCACCCACGAATATAATAGCTGAAACACTTGTACCAATCTATTTTTTATGCATTTTGCGCTGGAGTATCATAAAGATGAATATTTCACATCTGTTGAGAGGAGCTATGGACTTATCAGAACTATATATGAAACATATGATTTGCTGAGATATGTAGATATGAGATCAGAGTCATCCCTGAAATTTAATGAAAATATATTCCACAATATCAAGAAAGATCTCACAACACATACAAGCTATCTAACCGGAATGGGAGCCGGTGGCGATTCAATATACAAGTAAGATTTCAATAAATTCCTAGGTTACTGGATGTTGAACAAGATCGTTTTTTCAATGATAAGATTCACCCGGAGGTAGATCCATGTATATAGATGAGACCTTAGATCATAACTGTCTCTAAAATTTAAAAGGTTAGAAGAAAAAACAAAATTTGGTGGTGCATAAATTTTGATCAATCATCATACTTTACTAAATCATATAAATTAACTAATAAATCTACAAAACTCTTGGCCCTCCAAATATTTATATACTCAACTGCTCCAAACACATATTTGATGAGCTCCATCACGATGTGAATGAATAGGAATGTAAATGAATTTTAAAGTTTTTGATGTTTAAAGGCCATGTACATAAGCTAAAGATTTTGTTATTGTTAGGTCTAAATTTTTACAAACAATGAGATATACATAAATGTTTTGTTTTAACTTAGTTTTGGAGAAATGAATTAGGTTATTTTAGATTGTATCAGTGTGTGAAAGCAACCGAAACTCGTTCCGTGATGTTAACTAATAAATACAAATTCGTTGAAAAAAATTGATAACCTAATTAAAGCGATAAAGCTAATTTTTATTCTATCTATTTGATAGATCACATCATGAGGTATTGAAATGTCGCGTGAAATTATCCCTTATACAAGTATATATCAACTCGGTAAAACCAAAAAATATGATAAGATTCTTAGGAACATTAAAAACACTCTTTTTTGTTTTATCAATTGCTTCTTAGACACTCACTTAAGACTTAAAATTTCATGAATTTAGTTTGTATTAAAGCGATATCATCTTCTTTTTTGACGTAGGGACATCATCTTTTACATCTGCTATCACATTCTACAATTTTGTTAAACATCTATCATCTAGCAAACTATCATTGAGTTTATTTTGAATTTAACACTAATTTTTACTAAAATTTATATTTTGAAACTCTATCCTTCTCTTTTTTTGGTCAACGGAAACTTTATCCTTCTAAACTTTTTTTTTTGCTAAATAGAATAAAACATCTTCATTTTCCTTTTTTTTTTTGCTAAATAGAATGAAACTTTAGACCATTTAGACAGCTGAATCATACACCAGGAAGAAACAGTCAATTATTTCTAAAAAAAAACATCAAAAGCCTTTTTATTTTCCGTTCATTCAACACCAAAAATATGTCTGAGCTTAAGGACTTGTTGATAAACTTTCTCAGATTCAGGCAACGAAGCAGCAACACTGTTTCGTTCAACACATCTCTTTCCCCAAGCCACGATCTTTGGACACTCAGCTTCGACGGAGAAGTCACCACATTTCTCGAGTGCGTAGAACCAACTATAGAATGGGACAAGAGTTATGTCTACATAACCAAATGTCTCTCCTCCGAAGTAAGTCTTGTCTCCAAGCTCAGCTTCAAGAACCTTCAAGCTCTTAAAAAACTCTTTCTTGCCCTTCTCTTGTTCTCCGCCTTTCTTGTTTCCCCAAATCTTTTTTCCTCCTTCAAACGATATCTACATTTTGGTGCATTGTATGATCAAATCAAGTGGACATAGAAAGCAAACCGGATTAAACCGAATCAGAATTGTCTTAGTAACCAATCGGTAATTTTATATTTATATAGAACAAACTGAGAGTAATATTGAAGTTTTTAGTGCAACCGAACCAAAAAGCACCAAAAAGCCTAAATTCGTTATAATTCATATTTGAAAACCTAACTAAACAAAGCAAACTTTGGTTCTAATTCGGTATATATTTTTCAAAACTAAAACTTGTAAAAATTTCACATTTTTATTGTTCTAAAAAGAGAGTTACTAATAAATATAATGCTAATTAAAAGTTTGATTATTTATTGTTTTTGTTATTCTTCACCCAAAAGGCTAAAAAATAACCGAAATATTTTTGTTTTATATCGGTATACATCTCTCAAACCAAACCGGAAACCCAAATACCCAAATACTACTAGTCAAACAAAGACAAGTAGCAGAAAACAGAGGAGTTTAAAACTGGAATATGTTGCTGTTGATTACCGTTTTGTCAGCGAAATCAGACCAGAACCTTGCAGTGGCTCGAGATTGAGGATCAGAGGGCAAGAAAGAGGCAGCATCTGTCCACGTCTCGTCGATATATATACTGAACCTGAACGAGCGATTCAGAGATGGGTATATCACCGTGGATAAGAACAGGGACTTTCTTGTGAACATGATTTGATTTCAGCAACAGCTCACTCTTGTTCCACAGATCTTCCTGTTGAATCTCGAACTCAACTCCTTTCTCTCTCAATGCAATCTTCGTCCTCATTCCATAAGGACTTGCCCAGAAATCCAAAACCACAACTTTGCCATTTTCTTTCCCCATTCTTGGTTCTTTTAGCTCCCTGACACAGAGCACTAGCCACAACCATATGTATTGGAGTCAATTTTTTTAAGACGTGGGAAAGAGATTAGAGTCAAATTTTTTTAAGAATGAGCTGTCTAGATGATCGTGGAATCAACTCAAAGTTTATACCTTTTTGTTCTTCTGTGTATTACATGGTGATTACAGTTGACTTACAATGATTTCAATACGAGGAATTAGTACAATGAGATTATCAATATAATATATGAACAATCCACAAACTCTCAATCTCTTGTTCTCTCCTCCAATGCCTCAAATTTCAAAGCAGCACTACAGGAGAAAAAAAAAGAGCACAAAAACAGGAATTTCCAGATGAGAAAACTCGAACTGAGACAAAAGAACAAATCTTTCTTTGATCAAATGAAAGGAAATTATTGGGAATTCTTTGAAAATTTGAGATTTAGGGATAATAATAACAAAACCTGTTGAGGCAATATCGTTTTCCGGTAGGGCGTGGACCGTCATCGAAGACGTGGCCAAGATGGGCGTTACAAACAGCACAAAGAACTTCTTGTCTAGGCATGAAGATGATAGAGAGGTCTAGCTTTGTCTTCACATTGTTTCCAATAGGTTTGTAATACGACGGCCACCCGGTTCCGCTCTCAAACTTTGTTGATGAGCTGCAAAAGATAGTATCACTTTGATATGATAACAATCATTCCATTGATCATCCGATACGAGTTTGAGAAAACTAGCTTCCTTAGTTCAACTTCTCTACATCTACAAGTACAGTTTCACATTCCCACATAATAGCAGCTTACTCAAATAGAGGCGTGTCGCAACATACGCATTTGTACACTCCTGGGGTCTTTGTGTTCCAATACTCCCTGATTAAGTGAAAGAAAAAACAAAACTCATTGCAATGTGTATGAACAATGTGACTCCAGACAATATAAGGTCATTGTGAAAATGTTTAAAAGAGGCGAAAAAGAATTGGATGATGTAATACTGTTCTGGCGAAAAAGAGGCAAACTTATCCATACCCGGTGAAAGCTCTCTCTGTTCCTTTCTGTCTGGTGATGTAATACTGTTCTGGTGTAAGCCGTTTCTTCCACTCATCTTCACTTAGAGAAGCAAAGTCACTCTTCTCAGATTCTGCACATGACATCATATAATCTCTAAAATCTTAGAGGCTCGCTTACTAATTGATCTAAAGAGAGTCACATTGTTGTTAATATACGCTTGACAATGAAAGCAACACTCTCAACATCAGGCAATACAAATGCAAATCATTCTGGTCTCTTCAACCAAATTGAGTGATCCAACGAAACTTCCTCTCTTTCCAAACATCATAATCATCAAACATAACCTTTGGATAAAGCAAGATCGATTTGTGGGGAAAAATCGTT
Organism: Eutrema japonicum; assembly: GCA_030161315.1. Classification (NCBI taxonomy): domain Eukaryota; kingdom Viridiplantae; phylum Streptophyta; class Magnoliopsida; order Brassicales; family Brassicaceae; genus Eutrema; species Eutrema japonicum. The sequence goes on along the minus strand of BSQW01000008.1, from coordinate 48,855,925 downwards.
ACTTTCTGCAAATATAGTTAACCTAAACACACACAAAATAAAGAAACCATATTTCGCTAATCACAGTAGAAAACGTGACATGAGAATTGGGATTTATGGGGACATTATCGCAATAAAAGACGAAAGAAGAGAACCTTGGACGTTGTCTGATTTCTGAGAAGAATTAGAAGAACCCATGGAACAACGAACAGAGAGATTCAAGTTTCTGGGTTTTGAAAGAGAACGACAAGCAAATCCAGAGATACTCGGCTTGGAGACGGAATCGAGACTTGCTCTCGCTGAGACGAAGCTTGATTGTATGGTTAAGCCACTAGAAGAAGCCATCGTTCTTTCTCCGAAACTTTTGTGTTTCAATAAGCAAATTTGAAATGTTCTTTCTATGACGACGAAAGGAGAACGTGGCACATCGAGGTTGCGAGATGAGATCTGGAACTCTAGCTGCCACGTCGACGCTTTGGAGCCAAATCGCCGCCAATATAGAGGACTTTTATAAGGTAACTGTTATTGGGCTTTTTAGCATCGTTATGGTAAGCCCATTACCAAATCGAGAGAACATGAATTTTGAATTTTTTTTTTTTTTCTGAACAGTTATTATTATATGGATTTTGTTTTTGTTTGCTATAAGAAAAGTTAGAAACTAGGGGTGGGCATTTCGGTTTAATTTCGGGTTCGGTTCGGGTTCGGTTCGGTTCGGTTAATTCGGGTTGAATAAAACTTTAGCCGAACTCAATCGAAATAAGTTTGGTTCGGTTTGTGTTCGGTTTGTGTTCGGTTTGTGTTCGGTTTGGGTTTAGTTCGGTTTGGTTTAGTTCGGTTCGGTTGTACTTTGGTTTGGTTTTAGTTCGGTTTTAAAAAAATCAACTTATAAAAACAAGAATCCTAACGAAACGTAAACAAAACGAAGTCATAAAAAAATCATTCCCTAAAATTTTAAAACCAAACTGAAAGTATTCCACTTAATCAAAATTAAAAAATAAAATAAAAAAATTTATTGTTCTGTCTTTTCATGCCACTAAAATGAATATACAACAAGTCAATAACTTAAATATAAGTTAATTATACAAGTTAATGTTTATTCATCTCTTATATGAGTCATTATAGGCTTATATCATTAATATAAAACTATCACCATATGTGTTATTATTTTTAGTATTATTAATTAACTAATTAACAAAAACACATTGGTTTATCGGTTCGGTTCGGTTTTAAACCGAACCAAACCGAACCGTTCGGGTTGAGAAAAACTTGAACCAAATGGTTGGGTATTAACTATGGTTTGGTTTGGATCGGTTTGAGTTCGGTTTGGTTCGGTTGGTTCGGTTCGGTTCGGTTAAAATGCCCACCCCTATTAGAAACTAATCGAACCATTTCCATCCACGATCTTCATTCTTTAGTACAATTTTTTTTTGGGGTCAAATTTTCAATTATGAATATGACGTATTAAAATTTCAATGGGTGGAAAAATAAAATAAGTTATTTAAAATAACATATACCTATATAACGACGATAATTGACCAAAATAGCACACTTTTAAACTTTTGTTCAAAACTAAACATCACTAATTGAAAATGACAATAATAACACAAATTTTAACAATAATAACACAAATTTGATATTAAAATAACCTAAAATCTTTTTTAATAGGAAAAAACTTAACCCTAATTTAGAAATAATGAATCTAAACCTAATGTTTAATTTTATTTTGGATAAACATATATAAAATATAAAGGGATATAAAAAAAGCAGCAGACTAGAGACCAGTGCGAAGTGAATGATATAGCACAACATGTACAATCATAATTACACATACAAATTCCTCCTACAAGTAGTACCCCAAAATGATCGCAAAATGCAAATATAGAGTTAATTAATAAGAAGTAAACAAAAATATATTTTTCTGGTAAAGAAGTAAATAAATAAAAATATCCCAGAAATCTATTAAAAAAAAATGAATTTCTAGTTACAATCCTCGGCCTTGCCTACATTTAATTTCTTGTGCTGTGAAAAAAAATTAAAGGGTTGGATAATAATAGGAACTATTTTCTTTTTCCAATTGTAAAAAGTACAATATAACGATGCTATAATGGTGGAAAGTTTATTCTGCAAATAAAGTAGACCGAACCCGAACTTAACATGAAATTTTGTGCAACCAAACTAATTAAATTAAAACTTATATATGATAACTCATTAAAAGTTAATACCTTTAGTTAGATAAAAACAATAATACATTTATATCTACAAATTAATACTTATGAATTAATTTATATTTTTCATCTAAAGCCAAACCTTTCCGAAAAACAAATTTTATATAAGAAAATTCGGTTGTAATTTAAACATAAGTCCAATATTTTTTTTGTTTTTTTTTTAATGGCATTAAGTCCAAATTTGTTTTACGAAGTCCGTTTTAGTTGATCATAATTGGACTATGGGCTTTGCCTACCAGATTAAAATTAAAGGCCCAATATAATGTATAAACCAATTCACTATTTCGGTTTCGGTTTGGTGTTAACCATTGTGGAGTCGTCAACATCACTAACCAATGGAAGTGTTATGAATTGAAAACTATAATATGCATGTTTTACAAAAAAAAATTGTTCCACTATTATATTAGATAAAGAAAAATAAATATTAAAAATAAGAATAATGAAAATTTGTCATATTTAATCGTGCTGCCTCTGAATAATGTTAATTTGAGAATCATATTTGGTAGATTTGTGTAAATATAATTTGAGAATATTTCGACAATTTTTGGTAGATAGACGAGATTTGACGCTGCGTAAGAACAAACACACGCGAAATAACTAATTAGCAATCACAGTTTGTATTTACACAAACAAAATATTTATAAGTAAAACCCCAAACAATTGAAGAAAAAAAAGGTTAAAAATAAGAAAGATTATTGACCATGGGAAGACCTAAAGATGAGAGAAAATTTCGAAAATTAACAATAAGATCAAAAAAAATTTAAAACAATGAGATCAAATTACCATAAGATGTTGCTTTCAAGCTAAGCACTACTTAATTTGGACCGTCCAAGCTCTAACCGATAAACTTATTTATTCACGGTAATGCATATCAACCAAATGAATAGCTATTTTATTTTATACTATACAGTATACATCACGTGTTTAACGATTATTTAAGTTGGTTTAGCTACAAAAAAAAAATGATATAAGTAGATAATTAATGTATGTTATGTGAAACTGCAACTCAAATAATAAACTACAATGCGAACCGATCCCGTGAAGGCGTGAACGAATAGCATAACTGTGTCAAGTCAACTTGCCAACTATTTTTAATTGTTTGTTTATTCGTGAAACTTTTAAAAGGGTATTATAAAAAAACATTTTTTTTGTTACTTATGTTACGTATAATACTATGTGTCTTACAATATATGTAATGATTATAAAACCAGTTGATTTCAAATAATATTATCGAAAAGAACAAGTAAACGCCAATATTGTTCTGAATTTGCTAATTTTTTTATTTTTCTTTTTGGGCTACTTTTCCTTTTATTAATTTAGCATCTTTCAGGAAACCTCGGCTTATCATTGCATCACATTTGTTGCCAATTTACTAACCAACTAGATTCTAATCTGTACACACACGTGTGATAAAGTTTTTCGTATGTTAAATTTTGAAATATGTAAAAGATAAAATGAGAAATAAAATATAATTTAAGTATAATTGATTTAAATATATTGAATTTGTAATTTTTAAAATTTTAGTGAGAAGATAATATTTTGTTGATGTGTTATGCAATATGTGTTTTGATGTTTATACCATATTTTTTACTTGTGCTATGCGAAATCTAGATTCTAATCCGCATTGTGTGCAGAGCAATCATTTTTATACATTATTTTTGTGAAACGTATATTGAGCAAACACTAACGAAAATGTTTGACTTAAATTCTAATGAAAAATTTCATGATTATGTGATTTATATAACCTTAAATGATAGCAAACTTTGCTATCCGACAAAAAAAAATTGTTATAAAAGTTATATGATGTTATCATATGGTAGATATGAGTAGAATAGGAGTATGAGTTAGTTAAATATATATCATTGTAATCTTAATCGTAAACTTTGTTATTATGTGAATTAGATTACCACATAACTAATTATTTTATTGTTTTATTATAAACAAATTTCACAAATTATATATTTATGATTGGTAAAATAGGCTAATCCGTCTTTTTAATATTCATCGAATCAACATGATATCTTGCATGTTTAGACAAACCAACCCACAAATGACCGCAATTGTAAGAACATAACCCTAACACACCCCACCATATTACCGTATAATATAAATATTTACTAATTTTGAATATTTGAAATTTATCAAATTAAAATATTTTTTTTTAATAATAAGATTTATATCATTTTGTCTAATTATGGTTCAATTTAATAAACATATTAAACCAAACATAAATTATTAAATTTGGACGTCACTTAAAGTTTCAAATTCGGATTAAAATATGTTATCTTAGATACCACGTCAACCATGTACAAACATAAAATATAAATTTAATCTCTACAATCATGAGTTAAAGTTATTATATTTTAAATAATTTAATTAATTAAATAGAGATTAAATATTATTTATAAATAATATAATTAATTAGAATATTTTAATATCTAACAATAAATATATTATGTAGATTAATTTTTTTAAAAAGATATGTTTGACAATATGTATAGTTATCGACATAAATTATAATCATATATGTATTTATTCTTGTTTGAACACAAACATTATCTTTATTTTAATAGTATAGATGAACCTTTTTCTGGTGTTAAAAAAAACCTTTTCTCATATTTTATAGATTCAGACATATTTTGATATTATTTTGTCACCATAGGTTTTCTTCCGCCACTTACGTTATTATCACATATTTTGATATTATTTTGTTACAATTGATGATTTATGATTAATAAGACTTGAATCTATAACCATATGCATAATAATAACACTTGGTATATGATATTATGTTGAATGTTTCATAAACAACTATATAATAGGTCTTTATAAAAAAAAACTATATAACAGGCAATTTTACGCATAAAACATAAAATCACAAAGAATGATTATATTTACAATATGTTGAAATCTTTGATGTATTTGCATCCAACATCTACAAAAAATGAACTTTCTATAATCTAACATAATCATAAACTTTACTGAATAAAAAAAATTTCTAGCACTATAAAGTTTAAATTCTAATAGAACAATAACATTATCATATTTTCTTGTGGTTGCTGTTATTAGGGATATTAAAATCAAAATTTAAAAGAAATGGAAAAAAAGAAGTAACAAATAGAATAAAAAAGCAGATGATAAAATGTAAGTTTCTAATTAGAATCCCAGCAATAGTTAAAAAGTAGAAAAGAAATATCCCAACAAATCCAAAGATTTATGGAGCAGAAACAACGGACTTATTATGCAACTATATAGAGAAAATGAAAGCTCATAGAACAATCATTTTTTTGTTGATGTTAAATGTCCCATAAAACAGTTTTACGTAACACATTTCAATGCAGTCCGTATGAAAGAGAAAGAAGATATACATAATAAAAATAATAATGAAATAATAGTAATATGTAATAAAGTGATGTCAGAAAGAATAAAGTAGTAGTGTGTGATAATTCGATTTCGTCAATTTGTAGTATTTTGTAATATTCCTCATATAGAAAGTTAATAGTTGTTTTCTAAACAAAGTAAAATATTGAGGAAAGGAAACTATACAATTACAAAGGAGACGGTGAGGATAACAAGGAATTAGAATCCCAACAAGCACAGAAGTTTATGGAGGAGATTAAAAAGAAAAGCTATATCTATATTTTTAAATTAACTAAATAATAGAAATTAAAATACAAACTCGAAATCTTAAATCATATAATCCCTCAGACTTAAATTCTGAATTCTAAAATTTAAACACATTGGGTACATCTAATCTATTAAAATAGAGTGTTATTTTGTGACCAAACAAAAAAAATACATTTAAAACTATTCTTATCCTGGATAACTACTATTTTTTTATTTGGATAACTATTATTCATCTTTCCAAACATGTCAATTCAATGAAATATTAATTAAAAAATTATATTAATTTATATTTTAATTTAATTCCAAAAATTATAATATTAATTTAGATTATTTTGGATTTTCTTAAATATAGATTAGATTATTTACCAAAAATCAGAAAATCAGTTATTATATTTAAAAAATGATAATCAAATATTAATTCAGATTTAATTTAAATATTCAAATTCAATAAACTCAATTAATTTATTTAAACGATTTAAAAATGATAAAATTGGATATTAATTTAGATTTAGTTTAAATAATCGAATTTAATAAACCCAACTAATTTATTAATCAGATGTCAAGATTTGAGTTTATTAATCTGATTTGAATGAGTTATATAATAATAAAAATATAAATAACAAAATGGGTCGGAAAATTTGGGTTTTTTATTTTATTTTTGTTTTCAATTATTATTATTATAATAAAGAAATAAATAAAATATTATTATTTGGGGCAATTATGTTTTTGGACGGATATACGGATCGGATTTTTTGTTCGGTTTAGTTTTGTGGTTTGGTGGTTTGTTATCTGGTTTAGATCAAAAATCATTAAAACCGACATCTGTTGGTATATACGTTTAGAACTTTTTCGGAGGATATAAGTCTTTAACTTTGTTTTCGTGGGGATTTGAAACATGTTCATTGTTTAAAAGACATTTAGAAAGATGTGATACTTCTCGTGGGGAAATAGACCGTCTTCCTATACTATTTTATTTGAAGTAAAAAAGAAAATTCACATATTGATAATATGAAAATATTTATGATTAATTGTAGGTGTAAATGATATGATATTTATGTTGATTATATAAAATATTTATGATTATTTTTTATTCGCAAATTAATAACAAAACATAGGATAAGACTCCGAATGAATATTTTAGGTATTGAAAATATATTTAAAATAAAATATAGAGCTGAAAATATATATAACAAAACGGATCGGAAAATTTGGATAGCTAAAATCATACATATCTTACCAAAAATATATTTTCCATACAAAATAGAAAACATAAAAACAAAAAAAATAAAAATTTGACGCATACCCTCATTGTGGATTAAAATTGTAGAACTAAAAATTAGAAAACAAAAATTAAAATATATATAACAAAACGGGTCAGAAAATTTGGATAGCTAAAATCATACATGTCATACAAAAAATATATTTTCCATACAAAATAGAAAACATAAAAACAAAAACAAATAAAAATTGACGCATGCCCTCATTGTGGATTAAAATTGTAGAACTAAAAATCATTAAAAAAAAATTAAAACGGATCCCCGTCCTAGAACGGCATAGAAAAAGATTATGTTAACATAATGAACTTCTATTACTTTTCATATTGAACTCCCGATCTAGGGCGGATTAGAAAAAATAAATGATATCTAAACACCAAAATAATTATGTGTCTCATATGACAAAAATTAAATATACAACAAATTATATCTAAATACAAAAATAAACATAAATTATATTACAAAATTTGAGAAACAAAAATAAATTTCCGTGCGGACGCACGGGTTTAGAATCTAGTTTTTCTTTAAAGTTAAAAGACTTTGACCTACTTTTTAATTAGTTTTTCCTAATTGTTTCTATATAATATATATAGAAACAATCCTGCTGTAATTGTTTTTAATAGAAAAATCCTAAAATAATGAAAAAATAGAGAAAATAAAAAAATAAAAATATATAAGAGAAAAAGAAAAGATTTTGAACTAGCTCATGTACATGTTTATTTTAAGGATATTTAATTCCAAACTTATTAAATTCTGTAGACCAATTGATACGATTTTTTTTTTTTTTTTTTAAATTATGAAATCTTTTTTTTCAATTGATACGATTTATTTCCTAAAAATGCTCATTAGTTTATTACACACTGGATCACAAAAATATATCTCTCTGGTAAAAAAAAAGGAGAATTCCTTGGGATTAAAAAATATGAGAAAGTTAAAATTAGGGCACTTGTGGAGAAACAATAAAACAATGGGGGTTTATGTGTAATTATCTAAGGTCCTACAAAACGAAGAATAAAATAATAAAAATGCTATCTTTTCTCATTTTTATTTGTTTGTTTCTTTGACGTAATTATTAAAAAGAAATAAAAATTTATTTCTCCGGAAAAGAAGAGAAGCACTCTTGTGAGAGAGTTTTCGTCCAATTGAGTAAGAAAAGGCCAAAAAGGAAGCCAAAACCAAAAACCAAAACCCATCATTCCTTCTTCTTCTTCTTCTTCTTCTTCATCGCTTCAGATTTCTCTCTCTCATGAAACATTAGATTCCGGATTGTATATCTACGATCAAGCATTCTCGTCTGCTTGGGTTAGAAATCTGAAATGGATGTTCATTAATACTCTCATTTCTTGAATTGAAGCGATTTTTTTTGTTTTTGGGGATAATTTCTGATAAAAATTTTGCATTTTTATGATATACGACGGAAGAGAGAAGAAAAAAGTTTGCAACTTTTCTTTTCCCGTTTCTTGTTTTTGGTGAATTTGTGATCTTTTGTTGTTGTGGTGGGTTTTCTAATTTATTTGGAATTTTCTGATCTAATGGCTACGATCACTGAGTTTCCCACTGATGTCGATTCCGTTCATGATAACGTCGTCATCGCCGGCGGAATTGAGAAGAGCTTGATGAAGGATTCTAAACCGGAGTCCGAATCGGACATCAAATCCGAATCAGAATCAAAACCCGAACCGGAGTTTGATCAAATGAAGAAGCTTGTTGCGATGTTCAAGAAACTGAATCCTGAAGCTAAGGAGTTTTTCCCTTCTTACAAGAAGAATAACCAGTCTCTGTCTTCTGACGATTTTGTGATCGCTAAGAAGCAATCTGGTGAAGAATTTAACCGGATGGTAACAATTTTCTTTCAGTTTCTGATTGAATTATGGATTCTCACTGCTGAAAAGTTTCGATTTTGGTTGTTGTTGAACATGTACATGAATTTGATTGGCTACTTTTGGGATGATGTTTCTCAGGTGAAGTTAGTTTGGTTTTTTTTTGTGCTGGAAAGTCTCTAGCTTGGAGGTTCATTTGATGATTTCAAATAGCAAATTTTGTTTTTGGTTTGATTTGGCTGTCCACAAGTTACACTGTCTAGTTCTGCTTACTTGCACTTGAATAATTGAAATATTTACATTGTCCTTATCACGTTGTAATTTGTCTGTTTTTGTTTCGTGGATTACAGAGAAGAAACAACTATAACCAAGGGAGGAAAGTGAGGTTAACTGGAAGAGCTTCTAAGGCTCAGAGAGAAGATAGTATTAGAAGAACAGTGTATGTATCTGACATTGATCAGAGTGTAAGTTACTTAAGTCTCTCTTCGGATTTTCAGAAACGGAATTCAACTTTTGCATTATTGTAATTTATATATTGTTCTCTTCAATTAGGTGACTGAGGAAGTCCTGGCTGGCTTGTTCAGCAGCTTTGGGCAAGTAAGTTGAAATCCATAAGATTTCTTCCTTTCAAGACAGTTACAATTTTCTGTGAATTAACATTGCATTTTTCTTATGAAGGTTGTTGATTGTCGAATCTGTGGAGATCCAAATTCGGTTCTTCGTTTTGCATTTGTTGAGTTTTCTGATGATCGTAAGTTAAAGCTGTTGGATTCTTAAATCTTCTTTACTAAAAATTCAATGTCAAGTTTGACTTACATTTGCAAGAATTTGTTCCAAAACAGAAGGTGCACGGGCGGCTCTAAGTGTCGGTGGAACAATGATCGGTTATTACCCAGTTAGAGTCTTACCTTCAAAAACTGCTATTCTTCCAGTGAATCCCACATTTCTCCCCAGGGTAAAAAACAATAATTTCCATTTTGTCCAATTCGATTTTACATTTTGAGTTTTAAAATCTGAGCTTTATGGTTTCCACTATTTCCTTTGGTGTTTTATTCAGTCAGAAGATGAAAGGGAGATGTGTACAAGAACCATCTACTGCACAAACGTCGACAAGAATGTAAACACTTGTTCTCGGTTAATGTTTATATCTATTTTGCAGTTTGCGTACTTGTTCCCGGTTTTAAGATACTTCTATAAACTTGCAGGCCACTGAAGATGATGTCAAAACCTTCTTTGAGTCTGCCTGCGGTGAGGTCAGTCTAGAACCCGGAAACTACTATTTCCTTTCTCTCTCAAAGACAATATGAAGTTGATAAATGCAACAAAAACACTTCTTCCTTTATACAGGTTACTCGCATAAGGCTTCTTGGTGACCAATTGCATTCTACTCGCATAGCTTTTGTTGAATTTGCCATGGTAAGCTCCTCAGATTCTGTTGAAAAACCGCAGCTTTTGTTTCTTCTTTCATGAGTGTTTACAACTGAATGCTTATGTTTTGTTGTTGCTTTCGGGATGAAATAGGCAGAGAGTGCAGTTGCAGCGCTCAACTGCAGCGGAATAGTCTTAGGATCTCAGCCGATAAGGTACACTCATATGTTTCTCTTTTGCAATAAATCTTTCATTGAATATCAAAACTAGATACCAGAGATAACTTAGATATATGACGAACTAAACCCTAAACCCTAAACCCTAAACCCTAATTCATAAACCCTAGACCCTAAAAGCTAAACCATAAACCATTAAACCCTAAAAAGCTAAACCCTAAATTAAAAAACTAAACTCTAAACACTAAACCCTAAACACTAAATCATAAACCCTAAACCCTAAACACTAAATCATAAACCCTAAACCATAAACCATGATCTATAAACCCTAAACCCTAAATGCTAAACCCTAAACCCTAAAAGCTCAGCCCTAAATTAAAAACAACTGCAGCGGAATAGTCTTAGGATCTCAGCCGATAAGGTACATTCATATGTTTCTCTTTTGCAATAAATCTTTCATTGAATATCAAAACTTGATATGATATCTTTGATTTCTTCAGGGTAAGCCCTTCAAAGACACCAGTGAGATCACGGATCAGTCGATCACCATCATCGACAAACTAGGAGAAACAGACGCAGTACTGGCTTTTGCTGATGAAGGAGAGTGATGCAGCATTTCGTTTTTCCTTTAGTAATTCTATTTTATTTTTATAGAGCAGTTATGTTTCCAGTTCTGTAGTATCTGGAAAGCCAAAGCAACCATGAACATGCTTCTTGAATTTTGGAGCTCTTGTTCTGAGTTCTTAGACTCATTTGAGTTATATCATCTTTCTCAAACCGAATTTTTGGATCATTTTTGTTGGTTCTTAATGAATTTTGTTGGTTTTAGAAGATTTAGATTTATTGTTATGTCGACGCTTGCTGCTAAACTCGGACGAGCATAACTTTTGGCCTAGCAGCTCTAGTTATTGGGGGTTCTTAGATTGATCGAAAATATAGATCCTTTTTCGTCTGGTATACAAAACTTATGGCCGGGATTGAAATTATGCAATAATTGGTCACGTGAAACGGCATCGTTTGTGAAAACCCCAAATGTCGAATTAACACAGTAGCTCTAAAGTCTAAACCCTCGAAATCCTCAAATCGCCATTGTTTGCTTGAAGAAATCTCCAGATGAGAGGTGCTATAGGAAGAAGATTGTCAAACCCTAATAATGGCTTTAGCCTTACATCCATAGTCAAGCAGACTCCATTTCTCATCCAACCCACATCTCATTTCTCCTCTTCCTCCGACGACGCTGGCCGTGGCCGTGGACGAGGACGAGGTTCTGGATTCGGCGGTGGAGATGGAGGATTTCCAGCCGCTGGAAGGGGACAATTCGGTATCAATCGTGAACCGGAAAAGGCTAACGAACCGGTGGGTCACGGACGTGGCTCGTCGGAATCGCAATCTCCCGGAGGATATGGTCATGGTCGTGGCCGTCCGATCCAATCTGACCCGATTTCTCCTGCATTTTCCTCTTTTGTTAGACCGGATTCTCCTAGCGTTGGCCGTGGAAGAGGATCCGTCGGATCAGACCCCGTTTCACCTTTCGCTGCTGAGCCTCCTCGCCATCCGTCGCCTCCGCCACCGCAACAGTCATGGCCGCAGCAGCCGCGTTTTCAACAGCCGCCCAGGGATCAATCTCCTCGTCCCCAATTAAGCAGTGAAGAGCAACCGCACTCGCCGCCTGTCTTTGCAAAGCTTCAGGAGATGAAGGATGCAACTTGGTCTCCGCCACCACCACCACCACCAGAGTCTAAATCTGGGCAAATAGCTCCGCCTAACAACATATTCAATGCTTTAGGAAGCGAATTTTCACATCCTAATCAAGTAATCGTTCCAGGAAGTGGAGCAGGCCGAGGGAAACCTTTTGTGGAATCCGCTCCATTGCAACAGGAAGAAAATCGCCACATTCGACGCCCTCAGCCTCCGCCGCAGCAGCAGCAGCGATCACCACCGCAGCATCAACAGCGATCGCCACCGCAGCATCAGCAGAAGCGGGCTCAACCGCCCAAGGATGAAGCTCCCCGACCCCAATTGAGTATGGAAGAAGCTGGAAGAAGAGCAAGGAGCCAGCTTTCACTCGGTGAAGCTGAAGGAAGCGGTGTAAGAGGAAGAGGTGGAGGGAGAGGGAGAGGAAGAGGAAGAGGAGCAAGAGGGAGAGGCAGAGGAAGAGGTGGTGAAGGCTGGAGAGATGATAAGAAAGAAGATGAAGCTGAACAAGAGGCTTTGAGTAGATTCGTTGGTGATTCTGCCGATGGAGAGAAATTTGCTAACAAAATGGGACCTGAGATTATGAAACAGCTAGCAGAAGGTTATGAAGATATATGCGAGAGGGCTTTGCCGTCTACTGCTCATGATGCCTTAGTGGATGCTTATGAAACCAATCTCATGGTAAAGTTTCTGTGGTTTTTTTCTTTCTCTCTAGTGATTGTCTTAAAAAGCTTACAACTTGATGCAGCCAATGCTGACACCGAAACTTCAAGTAGTATTTGGAACAGTGAATTCACGAGAAGCAATGTCACTAATATAATTCATGCGCTATAATGTGGTAGTGTGGATCTGGATCATAGCTTGTGGTGGCTTTGAAGTGTAGAAGATTGTTAACTTAATAGGCCTGTATGATTCTCAGATTGATAACAGCCTCTGAGGTTTTTGTTCTTTTATTGTGAACTTGGTCTTTCAGCCAATGAAACGATAGAGAAAGTGCCTTTTTGTTGTTTGGCTTTGCATGAAAATGGATGTTGAGTCTCTAAGTTTTCACTGTCTCTAGATTGAGTGTGAGCCAGAATATTTGATGCCGGCCTTTGGATCGAATCCTGACATTGATGAGAAGCCACCAATGTCCCTGCGCGAGTGCCTTGAGAAGGTGAAGCCTTTCATAGTGGCTTACGAGGGAATCAAGGATCAAGAAGAATGGGAGGTAAGCATATTCAATTTGTGATATCTGCTTTTTATGGGTCCATGCAATATTTTTTTCCGTGTGACCACTTGGCTTTCTAACTTTTTGTAGGAAGCAATTGATGAAGTGATGGCGCAAGCTCCCCTTATTAAAGAGATTGTTGATCACTACAGTGGTCCTGATCGAGTAACTGCTAAGAAACAGAACGAGGAGCTCGATAGAATTGCTACAACAGTTCCCAAAAGTGCACCTGATTCTGTGAAACGATTTGCAGATCGTGCTGCTCTAAGTCTTAAGGTTTGATCACTTACATAATCTTTGATCTAACATCACTCTCTTTTATCAGATTTATTTTTAGAGGTATTGATGTTTTTCTCAAACTTGGGCAATGCAGAGTAATCCTGGTTGGGGATTTGACAAGAAATACCAGTTCATGGACAAGCTCGTCGCAGAGGTGTCGCAGAGCTACAAATAGAGAACTCTGGTTTCAAATTTTCTTAAAAGCTATATCGCTGCGTTTGAGTTTAGATCTCATTCTAGATCTTGCCTCTACTTAAACGGTACCCGTTTCTTTTTTTCATCATACGTTTTCAGGGTTTCCGTAATAACGGCATTGTTCTTCCAATCTTTGCAACTCAGAGATTATGCTGTGCCCCTGTTTAATGTGGTTTTAAGCCTGCTTTTGGATATTTGTAATCGGGGAAAAGAATGAATGATTCTTGACTGTTTTTATGGTTACAGGGACTAATACATGCCTTAAACCTAGCCGAAGTGAACGAAAGAGAGATTATATTGTGCTTGTTCATTATAAGTCTCATTTCTTTAAGACAGCTTCGTAGAGACACATATGGTCACTTATGATAATTGCAGCGGCCGTTGAGGCCGCTGCTTCACCTCAAGTTACGATCTGCGATTCTTGTTCTTTTTTTCCCTACTTGCTTACCACGAGACAAACGAAGCGTTGCGTGGTCCGAGTTCTGTTACTACATAACTAGGATTCAACCCGCGCAAGCGGTGCATATATAGAACTGTCAAACCCGGATTAATATATCTACTTAATCCGTTTTCGCAAAAACCTAGTCTTGAAAACAGAATTCTAATATGCACTGCTTAATGACTATCATTTTTGTGGTAAGGCCACAAACTCTTAAAAAGTCAATTTTCTCGTGTCCAATTCTTTATAAAATTAGTATAATATTTTTTTAAATTTTTATTTTGATATATATTCAAATAAAATATAATAATCATAGTGAAAAATATTGCAAGATCTCGAATATTTTTTTTTGAATATATATGGATTGATTATTATTTAAAAGTATCTTAATAATTAAAAAACTAAATAGTAAATAACATCTTTAATGATAAATAAATATTTTTCATATTCTCATCAATAATTTTAAAAGATAATTATATCATTTCCTATTTCAATTATCTTTTCTTATTTGTAATTGTATTTCATGTAATACTTTACAAAACAAATTTCATTTTAAAAAACGTATTCTTAAATAATATTATAGAGATTTGTCTGATTATTTAGAGATATACTATTAGCAATTAGCTATAAAATATATTGGATATAATACAGTCAAAGAGGAGAGTTATTCATTTTTATACATTTTTGCTTATATATAGTAGCAATTAGCTTGAATCGATCTCCTATGAATTTGAACGAGTTAACGGTTACATTCGTTGAGAGAATAGAAATTTCATCTGCAACTTCTTGTATTGTTTGAAAACAAGTAGTTTATGAATATACAAAGTCAACGGAGATTTTGGGATATCTATTGTATGTATAAAAGGACATTTAATCATATTTGTATCATTTAGATACAGATTTTATTTGTTCATAACAAAAAAATAAGGACAAAGGCTCAAATGTTAAGCTGTTTCCTCAGCCGGAAGAAGAAAAAATCTTCGTCGACCTTTTCTCCGTCGCAGGATGTCAAAAAAGGTAAAACGGAAAAGAAAGATGGTGGGCTTCGTGTGATGACGTCAGGTACTAAGACCACCACTAGCAGGGCTTTTAGCCGCAAAGGATGTATTTGTAGTGACGGCGGCGGTTGCGGTGGTTGTGGTGGTTGTGGTGGTTAAAGACTTTTGTTGTAATTATGTAATAATGGTGTGATCGTAATGTTTGTATAACTCCAAGCTTTTTGTTATTTGTAGTCATCTTTTGTGTGAGTGGAAATTTTATATGTTTGATCTATTGTATAATGAATCATTTAGGTAAAATTTTACTATTTTGTATTTGTGAGATATCAAATGGTTATTAATACACTTCTTTTTCTTCATACGCTCGATGGTAAACTTTTACAATATCACCATTTTATCAAGATTTTGTGAATAACATGAAATTTGTAAAACTTACTTTTATTCAAAAAAAAACTGTTAATTGTTTTTTCTTCTAAATATCACTAATTAAGAACATAAAATTTTATTATGTTCTTTCTCACAATACTATTATTGTAGTATGTATATACCAAAAAGTTTGCTATACGTACTTTCTCAAACACAGTTTCAATACTATTTGATCTGTAAATTCGAGCCGTATTCACTGTTGATCAGTTTTTGGTAATATTTCATTTATTTATGTACCACTTTCGAATTTAGGAACATACTTATAACGACTTATGAGTCTAAATTTCTGTCATACGTTTTATCATGATTTTGCAGTAGAGTAACATACATTTTGCAACGGTTATCATGTATCCGTTGTGAGATTATTTGGATATTAGATGAAAATTTCCATAAAAAATGCTTTTTTTGTTGTTGTTGTTGTTGTTGTTCATAATGTATAGTATTTGCAACATTTCCCGCATGCATGACTGATGTGTATGGACTAGGTAAGTCACGCGATTTCTATTTTTCGTAATTTCATTGGAAAATCTAACTTGGTCTTCGGACAAGCTCAATCATCTATCTAATTTCATTAAACTATTTCATTCAAAAAGAGAATGTGTAGTATATACAGAGCCATGCCTAGAGATACAAATGGCGTTAAAAAAAAAGACCCCAATTCATATAAAACTAATAACATCATCGTTCCAAACTTATATAAAACCAGTATTAATCAACATCATCCCAAATAAATAAAAATCATAGTGAACAATAAAATTTCAATTCTAAAACATAATTTTGCTCCCCCTTCTTTTATACAAAATCAATAACCAAACTTTCAAAATCAAAACTTTTAACCAGTTTTCGTTCCATATATTCGATAGTCAAGTCACTCAATTTATCTTGTTATATACTCGAACGAAGATAAAACTTTATCAGACATAGTTTGATCGTCTCCAAATTCACAAGACTACAAATACACATCTAAAATTTTAAATCTACTCCAATCTAAAATTCCAAATCATATTTCATTAAAGTTGATAAATTAGCCAATTATTTGAGTTTTTTGTTTGTAATTTACAATAAATCACAAATCAAACTAAATCTAATATTAGATGAAACAAAGTTATAATGAAACAAATACTTAACAAAATTAGCAAATACCAATTGATTATGTCGTTGTTGTGAAAAAAAGAAAACGCAAATATTCAAAACTTTAACGATGAAGAAGAGGAGAGTTGAAGAGGTGACTTGAAAAAGTAAAAGAGTTATTTTTTATTACCTTTTTAATTGTTGAATTAACTTTTTAACTAGTTGCTAACTTAAATAAAACTCACATTTTTTTCTATTAAATGTACAACTAATCAAATATAGACCCTTTAAAATTTTATTAAAAAATGGGCCAATAGGCCAATGTTTCTTTTCTTCTGTCATTGGCACGCCCTGAGTATATAAATCAAGTTTTGTGGTCGCACACATGATTTATATATAGTTTCCATGGAATTTCAACTATTCCATCTATTACTTGGGATCTCATTTTAGAGTTAATCAACAAGAAAATTTAAATATTTTTATTGCTATAAGATGTGACATTTCCACTCCTCTATGACCGGCAATGAAGCTTTCATATAATTAAAAATTAGCTTCAAATATTTTGGATAATTTAGTCAAAGAAAGTTATTCATTTTTTCCTTTACATTTTTGCTTAGTTAGATATATATAATCGATTTTTTACGGCAATTTTCTGTATTGTTTTTGTTTTAAAATAAATTATGATTCAATTCACCCTAGCTATATAAGCACATAATAACTTTTTCTTAAAAATTGTTTTAAAATTTAAGAAAAACAAAATTGATCTGAATTTTATAATATGTTTAACTAATGATTATATATAGAACTGTCAATCCGGACTAACTTATCCAATTAATCCGTTTTGCAAAGAACTAAAATATTATTCGGGTTAACTCGCAAAAACCTATAATCTTGAAAACATAACTCTAATATGCACCGTTTAATAACTATAGATTTTGTGGTCAGTTAAAAAACTCTTAAAAATTAATTTTCTCGTGTCTAACTCTTTATAAAATTAGTAAAATATTTTTTCAAACTTTTGTTTTGATATATATTCAAATAAAATATAATAATCATAGTAAAAAATATTTCAAGATCTCGAATATAGTTTATTTGAGTATCTATGAATTGATTATTATTTAATAATATCATAATAATAAATAAACTAAATAGTAAATAATTTCTTTAATGCGAAATAAATACTCTTCATATTCTTATCAATAATTTAAAAAAATAATAATATCATTTCCTATTTCATTTTTTTTTGTAATGTCATTTCACGTAATAACTTACAAAATAAAGTTCATATTCAAAAAATATCTTTTAAATAATATTATAGAGATTTATGAACATGTCGTAGCTTATACATACAAATTCAACGGAGATTTAGAGATATATATATGTGAAAGGACACTTATTCATATTTGTATCATCATAGATTCGTAGAATTAGTTTTCCAAAAAATGGTCAAAAGCTTAACCTGTGACCGAGTTTTACAATACGATGTTGATGTTTCGTATGTTATGCTGTTTCCTCAGCCGCAAGAAGAAAAAGTCTTTCGTATGTTCAGTATGTGATTTATTATTTTATTAGGATTCAATCCGAATTAACTGTGTATAAAAGGACATTTAATCATATTTGTATCATTTAGTCATTTAGATACAGATTTTATTTGTTCAAAACAAAAAAATAAGGACAAAAGCTCAAATGTTATGGTGTTTCCTCAGCTGGAAGAAGAAAAAATCTTCGTCGAGCTCTTCTCCATCGCATGATGTCAAAAAGGGTAAAACGGGAAAGAAAGATTGAGGGCTTCGGGTGATGACATCAGGTGCTAAGACCACAACAAGCAGGGATTTTAGCCGCGGCAAAGGATGTCTTTGTGGTGACGGCGGCAGTTGTGTGAGTTCCGACGCTTTTTCCTAAATTGTAAATATTTATTAAAACGAAATAAAACGTTTAGGTGTTACAAATTGTGTTAACAATTGATCGACTTAAAATCCTCGTCCGATGGCAAAAAAGTTTTTAGAGGTTGCGGCCGTTGTGGTGGTTAAAGATTTTTGTGGTAATTATGTAAAGGTATCATGTTCGTGTGATTGTAATGTTTGTATAACTGTAAGCTTTTTGTTATTTGTATTTTGTTGTCATCTTTTGTGTGAGTGGAAATTAAATATATTTGATCTATTGTATAATGAATCATATAGGTAAAAATTTACTATTTTGTATTTGTGAGATATTAAATGGTTATTAATACACTTTTTTTTCTTCATACGCTCGATGGTAAACTTTCACAATATCACCATTTTATAAAGATTTTGTAAATAACATGAAATTTGAAAAACTTACTTTTATTCAAAAACACTATTAATTGTTTTTTCTTCTAAATATCACTAAGAACATGAAATTTTATTATGTTCTTTCTCACAACACTATTATTGTAGTATGTATATACCAAAAAGTTTGCTATACTTTCCCAAACACACTTTCAATACTATTTGATCTGATAATTCGAGCCCTATTCACTGTTGATCAGTTTGTGGTAATATTTCAGTTTTTTATGTACCACTTTCACATTTAGGAACATACTTACGACTTATGAGTCCAAATTTCTGTCATACGTTTTATCATGATTTTGCAGTAGAGTAACATACATTTTGCAACGGTTAATTATCATGTATCCGTCGTGAGATTATTTGGATATTAGATAAAAAATTCCATACAAAAATGTTTTTTTATTTGTTGTTGATAATGTATAGTCTTAATTTGCAACATTTCCAGCATGCATGACTCATGTGTATGGACTAGGCAAGTCACGCGCTTTCTAGTTTTCGTAATATCATTGGAAAATCTAACTTGGTCTTCGGACAAGCTCAATCATCTATCTAATTTCATTAAACTATTTCATTAAAAAAGAGAATGTATAGTATATATCTAATGAATATTCAATCCATAAATCTATAATGTCTTGTTTCCATCGAATTTCAACTTTCCAATCTATTACTTGGGATCTCATTTGAGAGTTAATCAACAAGAAAATTTATTTTTTTATTGCCATAAGATTTGACATTTCCACTCAAAGTGCATACGTCTTTCTCTATGACCGGCAATGGAGCTTTCATATAATTAGCAATTAGCTTAAAATATTTTGGATAATATAGTCAAAGAAAGTTATTCCATTTTTCCTTTACATTTTTGCTTATTTAGATATATATATAATCGATTTTCTTACGGCAATTTCTTGTATTGTTTTTGTTTTAAAATAAAATTTATGAACATGTCGTAGCTTTTACATACAAAGTCAACGGAGATTTAGAGATATCTATATGTGAAAGGACACTTATTCATATTTGTATCATCATAGATTCGTAGAATTAGTTTTACAAAAAATGATCAAAAGCTTAACCTGTGACCGAGTTTTGCGATATGATGTTGATGTTTCGTGTTTCCTCAGCCGCAAGAAGAAAAAGTCTTTTGTCCTCGCCGCCTTCTCCGCCACATGTTAAAAAGGTAAAATCGAGAAAGAAAGATGGAATGTTTAGTGTGATGACGTCAGGTCCTAAGACCAAAGGCTTAGTCTTCGAGCAAGCTCAATCATCTCGTTTCATTAAACTATTTAATCCAAGAAGAGAATGTGTAATATATCAAGTGAAGTTGTTGCACAAATGACATATCGAATGAATATTCAAATCCATAAATCTATATATTATCTATATAAATGTTTTGTTTCCATGGAATTTCGTTTAACTATTCAGTCTATTGTTTTGGATCTCATTTTAGATTTGACCCCATGATATATACACTTTCTATATTGAAAAGTTAATCAACAAGGAATATTCCATTTATTTGATAGTAGATTGAAATTTTGACTGCAGTTACTTGTATAGGTCAATGTCAATGGATATTTGGAGGTTTTTTTTTTTTTTTTGTCTAATGTTAAAATGGATATTTGGAGTTGTCTATATATGAAAGGACAATTTATCATATTTGTATCATCATACACTTTCAGAAGAATTTTTTTTGGCCATTGTAATCTTTTGTAACTACCATCGCGATGGGTCTTCTCTTATGCTATTACATGTGTCGCAAGGAGGAGGAACCGACGTCATCACCACCGAGAGGTGACGTTAAAAAGGGTGAAACGACTGGAACGAAAGATGGAAATCTTGTTGTCATGACGTCGTCGGGAAAGAGTAAGACCACCAGCGGCTGCTGTTGTGGCGGAGGAGTCGGTGGTGGTCCTTTTGGTGTCGCCGGCGGTTGTGGAGGGGGTTGTGGAGGTGGGTGTGGAGGGGGTTCACTACAAGAAAACATGTGTATTTCCGACGGCAATTCCGACGGCAATAATTCCGTCGGATATTTCCGACGACTTTCCGACGGATTTTCGACTAACTTCTCATCCGTCGGAAATCCGTCGGAAATATTAACCCGTCGGAAATCCGTCGGAAATTCCGACGGATTTCCGACGACAATAATCCGTCGGACACTTTTCGACAGATTTCCGATGACTTTTTGACGAATTCTGATGTTGCCGACATACTGCCGACGGATTTCCGACGACGTTCATCCGTCGGAAATTTCCGACGGATTTCCGACGGATTGCCGACGGATTTCCGACGGATTTCCGACAGATGCCGACATGGTTGCCGACATCGATAATATCTACTTTATATCCGTCGGAAATCCGTCGGAAAATGCACAAAATTTTCCTTATAAAAACGTTTCCACGCTTCATTTATAATCACAAAAAAAAAAAATCTCTGTTATCTAATTCCTTACGAAAATGTCTTCTTCAAATCCTTATAATTATTTTCGATCATGGATGGACAAGCCTCATCAAATTCCGGACACGGGCCTAGTTACGGAGGAATTAAAAAAAGGTCTACAGGAATTCATGGCATTTGCGGGTATGCAGAAGAAAGCAAAAAAAACCGGTAAAATCTATTGCCCTTGTACCAATTGTGGGAATCGTAGATTTATCGTGATAGATGAAGTATGGTCACACTTGTATTGTCATGGGTTTATGTCGGGTTACAAGATTTGGTATTATCATGGAGAAAATGATACAATGGTGGATAATTATGCTAGTACTAGTGAACATTATATTGGGGATAACACTAGCTTAGAAGAACCCGCAATGGAAGAACAAAGTACTGTAGGTCATGTTCAGATGGTGAACGATGCATTTCGTGAAAGTATACCATCGGTTGCTGAGTATGGAGATAGGGGAGAAGAACCTAATTTAGAAGCTCAGAGATTCTTTGATATGTTAGACGCTGCTAAACATCCGTTATATGATAGGTGTAGAGGTGAACATTCCCCTTTATCAACTGCAACAAGGATGATGGGTATAAAGACGGATTTCAATTTGAGTGAGGAGTGCGTGGATGCAATCGCTTATTTTGTGAAAGAAATTTTGCCAGAAGATAATCTTGCACCGGCATCATACTATGAGATACAGAAACTTGTTCAAGGTCTAGGATTGCCGTATCAGATGATAGATGTATGCATAGACAACTGTATGCTCTACTGGAGAGAGGACGCAGATCGTACGACATGTCGTTTTTGTCGTAAACCTCGGTATAAGGAAACAGGTGGAAGAGTGCCAGTGCCATATAAACGGATGTGGTATTTACCGTTAATAGAGAGATTGAAGAGGTTATATCAGTCAGAGCGCACAGCAGGAGCAATGAGATGGCATGCAGAGCATACAACATATGGACAAATCGCCCATCCGTCAGATGCAGGAGCATGTAAACATTTTCAATCCATTTATCCCAGCTTTGCGTTTGAGGCAAAAAACGTATACCTTGGATTATGTACCGATGGTTTCAGCCCTTTTGGGAAGCACGGCAGAAAATATTCTTTGTGGCCAGTAATTGTAACACCTTACAATTTGCCGCCATCTTTGTGCATGCGAAGGGAGTTCTTGTTCCTTAGCATTCTCGTTCCTGGACCAGAGCATCCGAAGAGATCACTTGATGTGTTTTTGCAACCATTGATTTATGAGCTGCGAATGTTATGGGACCAAGGTATTGAAGCGTTTGATGTTTCTTGTCACCAAAATTTCATCATGCGGTCGGTACTTTTGTGGACTATTAGCGATTTTCCAGCATATGGCATGTTATCAGGATGGACAACGCACGGAAGGTTATCGTGCCCGTACTGTCAAGATAACACTGATGCGTTCCAATTGAAGCACGGACGGAAAACGTCTTGGTTTGATTGTCATAGGCGATACCTACCTAGCGATCATCCTTATCGTCGGAGCACCACATTGTTTAGGAAGAACCGGAAAGTATTTGACGGTCCTCCTCTTGAGTTAGATGGTGAGTATTTGTTGACTCAGTTTAGAGATTTTGGTGCAGAGAGGACCGTTGATTGTGGTGGTAACGGACATCATCCTGTTGATGGTTGTGGCAACGTTCATAATTGGCACAAGAGGAGCATTTTCTGGGATTTGCCTTATTGGAAGAACCATATTTTGAGGCATAATCTGGATGTCATGCACATTGAGAAGAATTTTTTCGACAACATTATGAACACCGTTCTCAATGTCAAAGGGAAGACGAAGGACAATCTGAAGTCTAGATTGGACTTGCCAGACATTTGTTCTCGTAGAGCACTACATGTGACAGGGAACGGGAAGCCTCCGGTCCCGGCTTTTCGTTTCGATGAACCTTCAAAGGCCGAGTTTTTTGATTGGATTACCGAAAGTGTTAGATTCCCGGACGGATACGCATCTAACCTTCGGAACTGCGTTGATCATGGAGAAGGGAAGTTTACTGGGATGAAGAGTCATGATTGTCATGTGGTGATGCAGCGCCTCCTTCCATTTGCCTTTGCATGTCTTCTACCACGTAATGTCCACGAAGCAATTGCAGGTACAATCATGAAATTATTTATTTACTACTTTATACAATATATACTTCATTATTTAATTATTCATTTGTTATCCATATATTGCAGGGATTGGTGCCTTTTTCCGAGATATATGTTCTCGCTCTCTTACATCAGACGGTATCCGCAATCTTGGGGCTAATATACCTGTAATCCTTTGCAATTTGGAGAAGATATTTCCTCCTTCATTCTTTGATGTTATGGAACATTTAACAATTCATCTCCCTCGAGAAGCAGAGCTTGGGGGCCCGGTTCAGTACCGTTGGATGTATCCTTTCGAACGGTATATGTTACATCTAAAGAAGAAGGTGAAAAATTTGAGTAGAGTGGAGGGTTCTATCGTCGCACAGACCATCAATGAAGAAACCTCACATTTTACTATCCATCACAAGTCAAAACAAAGAGTCGTAGAGCAGCTCGACATGATGACGGAGGCGTCCTACCTTTCTATCCGGTCGATGTACCTCATATATTTTTACAGATTGGACGATTTAGTGGAAAAGGCAAGAAGAGGAGACTTTCACCACAAGAGCGAGAGCATTTGCATATGTATATTCTCACAAACTGCGACAGAGTTGATGAATATGAGAGGTATTATATATTGAACTTAATTTTTAATTACTTATTGGGTTCTTGATTATATATATATGTACTAACGTGATAATTGTTTCAATCTCACAGGATGTATATGGCTTATCAACGTTTTGCATTTCCTGACAAAACAGAGGACGAGCTAATCGAGCTCAAACAGGAAGAGTTCGGACGTTGGTTAAGAGATTATGTAAGTCTTTTAATTGCCTTGTTTTTAGCAATCATCATATGTAATGAAAGATTTAATTATTTGAAGTATTTTTATTTTAATTGTGCAGGTGACGACAGAGAAGGCTAACGGACAAACATTTCCCACGTGGTTAGAAGAAATTGTGAGATTTCCACTAGCAACCGTGCAGTCACATGTGATGTATAGCACACGGGGGTACGCTTTTAAGATTCTTCGGGATGATAGGAGTGCGACAACTTCAGATTACGGTGTATCAACTCAGTCAGGTGATCTTGTATACTATGGTGTCGTACGTGAGATTTTCGATGTTCAGTACCCGGGAATGCTCGGTCTAAGATGTGTTGCATTTTTATGCGACTGGAACGACCCATTAGTAGGAAGCGGTGTGCGACACGACCAATTTGGTGTTACATCATTACATAGCAGAAGAAAACTCCAGAGATACGAGCCATTTGTACTTGCATCACAAGCAGACCAGGTTTGTATTTCTTTTACGTTAATTTTTAATTTAGTTTTGTTGCATTCCCGTGGTTAAATTTGTACATGGTGTAGGTATGCTACATTCCCTATCCGCGGGTGACAAACAAGCAAGACCCGTGGGTTACAGTCACATCGATAAACCCTAGAGGTAGAGTTCATGGGATGTCTGATCATGAACCCCTCCAACAAAGCTCCGTAGGTTTGGGTTCAATCGAGCATTCCCTTGAGGTCGACCTTGTCGTTGATTTCACCATACAGTCAGACGATCGAGTATTTGAGGATTCAGAAGAAGAATTTGACGAATTTGGGGAACCTTCCGATTCAGGAGAATCAGATTACTCATCATCGGATTGACAGTAGTTTTAATTATAAAATTTGCACCGTAAAATATGTACATATATTTGAACTAGAATTGTAATGTGTAATATATCAGTTATGTCGAAATTTTAGAAAGTTAGACATTTGGTTACAAGGTTAACCTATATTATAACTTCTATATAAATTCTATATAACACATTTTCTTGATGTATATACAAGGTTAACCTATTTTGTATACATCATACAAGTGTTTGTAAACTTTTGCCACAAAAAAAAACCTATACCCTATACCCTAAACAAGATTTTTGAATATCCGTCGGAAATCCGTCGGAAATTTCCGACGGATTTCCGACGGATTCAGCTGCATCGGCTAAAATAGGTTTTATCCGAGGCAGCTGACTCCGTCGGAAATCCGTCGGAATTTACCGACGGATTTCCGACGGATTTTCGACGGATATTCAAAAATCTTGTTTAGGGTATAGGGTATAGGTTTTGTTTTTGTGGCAAAAGTTTACAAACACTTGTATGATGTATATAAAATAGGTTAACCTTGTATATACATCAAGAAAATATGTTATATAGAATTTATAAATTTTGATGGAAGTGTTTGTATAAGTTATAGTATTAGATATAGTTGATTTATGAGAAATGATATGTTTTGATGTTGTATAATTTTTAAACTAATGCAAAGCCTTTAATATTGATGAACTTAATATATATATTGAATGAAACATGTAAATAACATGTCCCTAAATCATATAAAGAAACCCTAAACCCTAAACCCCAAATATACCCTAATTTCGTCGGAAATCCGTCGGAAATTTCCGACGGATTTCCGACGGATCTGAAAAATTAGACACGTGCTTGTTGACTGACTAATCGACAAACATGCAAGGAATATACCTTATCCGTCGGAAATCCGTCGGAAATTTCCGACGGATATGAAAAATTAGACACGTGCTTGTTGACTGACTAATCGACAAACATGCAAGGAATATACCTTATCCGTCGGAAATCCGTCGGAAATTTCCGACGGATTTCCGACGGATATGAAAAGTTAGACACGTTCTTGTTGACTGACTAATCGACAAACATGCAAGGAATATACCTTATCCGTCGGAAATTTCCGACGGATTTCCGACGGACTTTGATATTTTCGAGACCGCGGGAATATCAACCGCGTAAATGAAATTATTTTTCGAAATCCGACGGAATTCCGACGGATTTCCGACGGACATCGAATTATATCGACGAAACGTAAGTTTTTTTCCTTCTTTCTCTCTTCTTCCCCTCTCTCTTCCGTCGCTTCTTCTCCCTCTTCTCTCTTCTTCTTCCTTACCGAAAATCTGTTCTTCTCCCTCTTCTCTTCTTCTTCTTCACAATTTCAATTTTAATCTTCAATTCATCAACTCCTTTTCAACAAAACCATGTAAGTTTAATCAATTCCTTTAAAATTTTTTTATATCATGTTAGTTTTAGGGAATATATTAGTTAGGTTGTTAAAATTCTATTTATGTGAATTGTTAAGTGGTTATAATAGAATTTGTTATTTAGAATAATATTAGTGTTAGGGTTTATGTGTTTAGATTGTTGATTTAGAATTGTTAGATCTAGAAAACAAATTTTTGATCTTGTTTTATTTTCTAAAAATATTAAAATCGTTTTTAGATCTTGTTTTATTTTCTAAAAATATTTTAAAAACGTTTCTAGATATTGTTTGAATTTTTTAAAATATTGTTTAAGTAATAAAAACGTTTAGACAATATTTGTATATAGTAAAAACGTTTTTAATATATTTGTTAAGTAATAAAAACGTTTTCATAATATTTATATATATTAAAATTGTTTTTAAAATTTTTTATAGTAATAAAAACGTTTTTATAATATGTATATATATTAAAATCGTTTATAATATTTTTTAATTAATAAAAACGTTTTTAAAATATTCCTATATATTTAAGTTGATGTTAAAATATTTTTTAATAATAAAAACGTTTTTATAATATGTTTATATATTAAAATCGTTTATTGTATTTTTTAACTAATAAAAACGTTTTTAAAATATTTCTATATATTTAAGTTGATGTTAAAATATTTTTTAATAATAAAAACCTTTTTCAAATATTATTTTAGAAATAAAATCGTTTTAAATATTTTTTATAGTAATAAAACGTTTTCTAAATATTTTTATATATTAAAACTGATTTTAAAATATTTTAGCAAATTTTGAAAATTTTTGAAAATTTTGAATTTTAGTAAACTTTGAATTTTTCGGAAAATTTGAATTTTTCCTAAATTGTTTTGCTGAAATTTCAAAAATTTTGGTAACTTTTGAATTTTTTGATAATTTACTAACAATTTTACCGTTTTCCGCAGGGATCACGACGATGTTCTTCAGTTGGGAAGCGGCAACCAAGGACGCCGTTCTCGGAGTTCTCGGTGTACGCCTCCTCCGGGACCAACGAGCTCGGGAACTCACATCCCTGATTCCCAGCAATCCGCTGCTCGGAGCCACATTGAGATCGAGGAGCTAGTCCGGCAGCCTAACCGGGGCTATTGCATTCGACTCGACCCGAAGTTTGAGGACGGCACTTGGTAAGAAATTTTTTGTACATTATTTCAACTTATTTAGATTTTTAAACTTAACATATTTATATCTTTTCATAATGTTTTCAGGTTTAAGCTGTCGACTCAGATCACCAAGGCGATATTACGGATGCTCCACAACATGTTGGACAAACCGTACGAGAAGTATTCGGACATGCCTACCGAGGAGAAAGACGTGTGGCACCGGACTTTCGCGGTAAGTTATTTATTGATATATTATTTATTTCGAATTTCATTTTGTCAATTTTTCTTTTTGATATGTAACATATTTTTTTAAAAAATTGTAGCAAGAGTTCACGTGGGACTCTCATCATACGCGCAAAGTCATTGACACATTCGACAAGTATGCCCCAAACTCGTACTCGAAGCACATGTACGAGTGGAAGCAGAAGTGGAAGCACAACAAAGACAAGCCGAAGGACCTTGACGACGACGTCTGGAAGGGCTTCTGTGAGTACTGGAGTAGGCCTGCGACGAAAAAGACCTCCGAGCAACAGTCGAAGAACCGAAATAGCCAACGAGGCGGGAAAGGGGTCTACATCCACAACGCAGGCGCAAAGACCATCGAACGGGAAGCGATGGAAATGGTAAGTTTAATTTAAATTTTTTATTGTTAATTCTGTTTTTTATATTTATTTAACTTAACAAATTTTCGCAGGCGAGAGAATCTGGTTCCGAACCCGATTATCTTCAACTCATCGAGAATAGACACACCAACAAGAAAACCGGTCAGATACAGGACTTGGGGATGCGGGATGTTGTCGAGAAGAGCAAGAAGACGAAGCTGGACCGTGAACTATCATCGCAGCTCACTATCGAAGGATCGACGTCCTCGAACTCTTTGTCCCGGGAAGAGATAAACCAGATTGTACTTGAGGTAAGTTTTAATTTCATTTCGTTTTTTTTTATTTTCGTTATTTATTTATTATCGGTTTTAATTATTCGCAGCAAACCCGGCAAGTGAAAGGTCGATTCGCTGGGTTAGGCACCCTTCCGACCCAGGAATCTTCTTCCTCGCTTCCTCGTTATCCTTCGGAGTACCGGGTAGAAATCGAGAGGCTCACCCAAACGGTGAAAGACCGTGACCAACAGGTTGAAGAGCTACGGACGGAGCAACATACTACCAACAAGAAGCTCTCCTGCTTGGAGAAGATGATGGAAAAATGCTTCCCGCATATGTTTCGGGATAATAATCCCGACGACGGAGATTCTCCAACCGTTTAAATATTTGCTTTTAATGCTTTTTTTTTGAACAATTTATTTTAATGTGTAATGAATTTTTTAATTTTGTTTAATGAATTTATGTATTTATTATTTCTATTTTTAATTTATATTTCAAATTTATATAATTTTAATATATAAATTTCAAAAAAATAAATAATTAAATAAAATTCAAAATACCAATTCCGTTGGAAAACCGTCGGAATAAGTTATTGTAACATCCCGATTTCTTGTATATGCGGAGAGGCTTATAAGAATTGATTTGGCTATCTATGACACCAAAGTGCACTTAGCTTTTCCGATCACTTGCCCGAAAGAACTCCAGAGTTAAACGTGTTTGAGCTGGAGTAGTCTAAGGATGGGTGACCTTCCGGGAAATGATTCGCGGTATCGTGTGAGTGAGGACAAAACACGGGGAAAGATCACGTGGTGATTGCAGGGTCAGTAAACAAGTATTACAAGCCTCCCGGACTAACGCACCGGCCGTCGGACAAGGGTGGGGCCCACGGGCCGAGAGAAGGCATGGGGCCCACGGGCCGAGAGAAGGCATGGGGCCCACAGGTAGGGGTGGTCGGGGCGTTATAGTTACCGTCGTAAATCCGTCGGAACCTATTTCCGACGAAGAACCGACGGACTTCCGAGACAACTTCCGATCAAATTATCCGTCGTAACTCCGTCGAAAATAGTTACCGTCGGAAATCCGTCAGAAATATCTTCCGACGGATTTACGACGGACTTCCGACAAATTCATTCGATCACCATCCGTCGGAAATTCTGTCGGTAATATATCCGTCGGAAATCCGTCGGAACGTACGCGGTCGGAAATCCGTCGGAAATGTCTGACGGCTTTCCGACGGCACAAATCCGTCGGAAGTCCGTCGGAAATTACCGACGGATTTCCGACGGCATTTCCGATGGCATTTCCGACTGAATATCCGTCGGAGTATCCGTCGGAACGTCGGAAATCCGTCGGAAATGTCTGACGGCTTTCCGACGGCACAAATCCGTCAGAAATTTCCGACGGATTCCGACGGAAACCATATTTCCGACGAACTGTAACCGACAGCTTAAATCCGTCGGAAATCCGTCGGAAAAGACCATTTCCGACGGATTTCCAACGGATTTGACCGTCGGAAATATTCCTGTATTCTTGTAGTGGTTGTGGAGGTGGGTGTGGAGGTGGCGGCGGCGGCGGTTGAAATTAATATAGCAGGGTTCGATCTGTATAGTAATTGATGTAATTATCATACTGATTCCTTGTGCATGTTATTTATTATTTTATTGATATGTGCATGTAAGATTTGAATGTGTGATATAGTATATGATTGTATGTAATATATCTAGTGAAAGTGTAAACTGGTTGTATGTAATATATCTAATTATATTTCATATGATGAGGATCATACACGTAAAGAAACGATTACTATATAAAAGTTACTTATTTACGAAAAAATGTAAATGCATGTTTATTCTTTTGCTGACAACATAAATTGTTTTTTACACTCTTGTGTATAATATGCATATTTTACTATAAGAAAAGATCGTAAAAATTGAATGACCAATTTATACTCTCTCTATTAAAAAAATATTTTTACACATATTAATAAAGCATTTTTTTTTTGCTAAGCACATATTAATAAAGCATCCAAAAGACCAAACGTACGTACCTTTTCAATTCATTTCTATTCTTAAAAATCACCACTATAAGTAAGTAATAACTATATAAGAGTAAATTTGGAAATATAATGAATATATACATAAAAATTATAAAATTCTACCAAAATATCAATCTAACGTAAAAACAAAACTTAAAACATCATTATATAAAACATAGAAAGTAATATTTATCAACTATTCTAATAGTTAGTGAAAGATATACTTGAATATAATTAATTGTTAATGTTATGATCAATAAACTCTCGTTATCTCATGCATATATCTCGTGCACTTCGGGTGGTCGATACTTCTTGGACCTTCAATAATGATGCATTGTATGTTTTCCGGATATAGACTCACTCTACATTCATTTACGACTCCACAGGCTTTTTTCTACAACTGGATTGAATCAACTACCCTATTAAATGCTCGCTAATCTCTCATTATTTCAAGCATCTTCCTTCCTCTTTACATCTAACTCTGCTAATCATCAACAACAAAGCGTTCAAACGAAACAAACAAAAACGATGAAAATTGATGATCGTTTTAAAATTGTTGTTATACTCATCGCCAGTGTTATTGTGGGAGTGGTTCTTGTAATCATTCGTTGTTGCATGATGAACAAGAAGAAGAAACTTCAACCGCCGGAGCCTCCGCAGTGGCAACGGATGATAGTCAGTGCTCCTCCTACACATCAGCCAAGGAAAATCTATGTGGAGAATGGTAAGAGAGATGCTTCTTTTTTGTTTTCTGTTTATGAATGTAAATTTCATTAAGAACTAAGAGAGTTTGTAATTTCTTACAATTTTTTTTTGGTTTGTTTAACTAGCATTGGGGTTTTCTTGCCAAAATATCCGTTGTTTCATTAAAAAGGTGTCGTACATTTGAAAATTAGATCGCTTTCGGGGTAGAAGCGACACCAATGTGAAGAAACCTGTTTACCCTGTTGTTCCATACACCGTGGACGATATAGCTTCCTACAAAAAATTGGGTAAGCTTCAGGGTAAGAGATATGATGGAGGTTTCGCTGTTATGAGTGCGGCTTCTACTTCAGCATTTGATGGCGGTTGTGGCGGTGGTGGTGACAGTGGTTGTGGTGGTGATACTGGTAGCATTAGTGGCGGTTGTGGAGGTGACGGTTGTGGCGGTGGTGGTGGCGGAGGTTGTGGGAGATGTTTAATAATCGAGGTTTTCTTAGTTATATCTTATTTATTGATATATTTCTCAGCTGATGAACATTACTCAGTGCTTCTGCATCCAAGTCTAGTTCCTATACTCGTAGCTATTCCGATTATTTGCAATTAATGTAACGTGGATCCATCATCCATGAACTTTCTGATGAGATAATATTATAGGATAAATATTCACATACATCCTTTGCTTTGATTTAATGAAGTTTAAAGTTCGACCCAAAAAAAAATTCACATACATATACTATCAATCATTTATGCCTATTCAAAGATTTCAGGATATAGTCTTTAAAAAACCATCATACAAACCAATTCCTACAATAGTTTCAATTGATAATTTCACTGTTTCCCGTAATTATAAGAAAAAAAAATATATCAACTGTTAGCTATAATGCACTAATTAATGAGATATAATAGCATGGACTGTTTTATATAGTTTCTGCACCTTGGTTAGGTGGTTGTCCGCCACAACTTTTTTTTCATACTAAAAAAAGATCAAATAGTCTTATCCAAGAACATTTATTTAGTTCTTTATATTAATTAGCTTAATTTGTATATATCTTATTATAGTATGCTAAAAAGACTATGTCAAAAGAGAAAATATAAATGATTAAAAATTCATACAAAGACTACCAATCAATCTGGTTAATCACAAGTCTGAACTAGTTCGGTTGGCAAAACCATTTGTACTAAATTTATGTTTCGTTTATTCTTTTTTTTTTTTTTTTGAACATTAGTTTCGTTTATTCTTAAAAACCGAAAAAATAATCATTTGTGAAACATAGCGTATACCAACCAAGTAGATAGAAACAAAAAAACCAAGTAGATAGTAGTTCGGTAAACTGATTCAGTGTATGTTTATTTTTTAAATCTATTAAATAAATGTTAAAGGTTACTTCGTTTATTTGCAAACAAATTGACAACTCCTATGCAATTCCATGTGGCTCATGTCGGCAAGTTTATCTAAATAAACAAAAGTCAACGGAAATTTTGGGCAATCTTTATATAAAAGGTCAATTTTATCAATTATACGTATTACCATAGTTTCACATTTCCTTTTGGCTATAAAGATGGTGATGTTTCGTATCTTATGCTGTTTCATGAGCTGCACCAAGATAAGACCGTCGTCGCCTCCGCCCCAAGTGGTTGAAACAGGCAAGAAAATTACACCGTCTCCTGCTCCACCGCAAGTGGCCAAAACGGAGAAGAAAAAGCCACGGCCGCCTCCACGGCCGCAAGTAGTTAAAAAGGCTTCAAGCCGTCGTAAACGCTATGGAAATGACGTTGACGTTATTGGAGGTTGCGGTGGTGGTTGTGGCGGCGGCGGCTGTTAAAAGATGACGACATGAGGTTTCCCGTAGTTAAAATAATTTATGTGATTATTTTCTTTGTGCGTAATGTGATGGATTTATCTGTACTTTGATTTTAACATGTGATCTTGAAAATTGAATGTATATATGTAATTAAATCTATATAAAATGGATCATATATATAGGTGAAGAAACGATTGTTTAAATGTGTTTTTTTTTTTTTTGGTTTGCACAAAGTTTTGTTTAATATATTAGATTAGATGATCGAGTCATCAAAGAAGATTTATTATATATTATTGAAATATAAGAGAATACTAGGTGCTGTTAATAGAGATGTAAGAGAGAAGAAATTATTTTTTAATATGTAGAAGATTTCGATATAAAATCAGTCGATCTTTGGTTGTTGTTGCACGTATAAAATATGAAAATTAAACTCATAAAATAAACGGAAATGTGCTGTTTCCTTGGAATTTCAACTATTCAACCCATATTTTGTAAACGAAGATCTCACTCTATTTGACCGTATATTTTTTTCAACTAATCAAGAAGAAACTTTCTTTATATATATAGATTCCGTAATCTTGTATTATAAAATAAATCTCTATATTATTATTTAAAAAATCATTTGAATATATATAATGAATCAAATTAATGTATATAGTGAATAGTTCGATGTTTGACTTGTATCGCAAGCTATTTAATTACAATTCTCTTTCTTTGTTTCTTGACCTTTTCCTTTCTCCTAATAATTAGGGTTTCTCCTTAGATTTTTTTGTTTTGTTTTTGTTTTATCCTGCGCTAGTTATTATTCTTGTAGTTTTCCGATCTACAAGATTCGAAACATAGATGAAAAATATTAAGATCTTCAACTGCATCGTTTTACATAGAAGGTTTTCAAATCAGTTCATATTATAGTATCTTATATATGCTATAATATGCCATCCCACAAGTCAAGTAAAATCAAGCAATTTTTGTCGATATTAGTCGCGAAGCGGATAACGACCTAATAGTCAGCCTAATACAAAACGCTTAGAACATCTAGTCAGAATTTAAACGATATATAAAGTTGAAACGTTTATAAGATAATAAAATGAAATGTGATTCATAGAATCATACCTGGTAAAATACAAAATATTTTAAATTTTGAAATTAGATCTAAAATTCAAGTTATATTTTTTTTGGTTAGAAGTTCAAATTACATTTAAAAAAAAATATTATACCAAAACTAAAACATTGAGAAAAGATGTTAGACAAAAACATCCATATCAAAAATTAAGAATGTTAAATTTTGGAGAAATAAAATTTTAAAATAATTTATCAAACACAATCAACTATAAATTTTATCAAATTATTAACAAAATTATAAATCAGCATAAAGGAAATAATCTAATCAACTAAATTAGCTTCAAGTTTGATAACCGTGTATATGTTAAATCAAAACTTATAAGTGTAAATAGAATTTGAAACACACAAAAATGATATCTAACGATCGTCTTAGGCTTTCTAAAACAACATAAGACATGTTTAGAACCGCCTAATACGGTTTATGACACTCTAAATTTGCATGAGACGCCTAAAATCGTGTTCTGTTGATAACAAAATGCTTAATTCTAACGTCTAGAGAGTAATTTTTAGGGTTTATGAATGCCTAAAATCTACGCACTATATGTCTAGACCGGTTTTTTGAACACTGCATATAACCTATTAATTAACTCTCAAAATTTAATCAGATAACATGAAATACTATTTTTATAGGTTAAATATATGTTATCTGATTAAATTTTGAGAGTTAATTAATAGGTTATATGATATTAATAACCTATAATATCTTCTATATATATAAAGTAAGATTTTCTCTCTTCTCATGCTGTCACCTCAGCATCTTAAAAATTTAAAACACATTCTAAATACATATATTAATTATAAATTTGGTTTTAACATTATGAAAAGAATTTGAAAAAGCATTATTCATATTCTAAATTAAACCAGAAAATAATAAATTTATATGAATATAGTTCTTTAAAATAATAACATGTTTAATAAATTTGGTTATCATAATATATTACAACTTTTATAAATATTTAATTAGGTTAAGTTGTATCGCAAATATTATAAAAAAACTAAAATATCAAACAAGTCCTAACAATTAAACAAATAAGTTAAATATGTAACTAAATTCATAAAGCAAAATATAAGTTGGCAAATTTTACATCTAATAAAAAGACAAATAAATAAATTTAGGTATATTTAACATAATAATTGCAATTATACATAACTATGAAAAAAAGAATAAGAGCCAAAAAAATTAAGAAACATATTAAAAGTATTTACACAAAAATATAAATTAAGTTTAAAAATTTAAAATCATTGTGTTTTGTGATATTATTTTTAACAAAAAAAATAAAAATAAATGTAACTACAACAAGAGAAGAAAATAAAAGTTTTGTATATGCAAAATATATATCATGTGATGTAAATATATTTCAATTCTCATAATAATTACCATCCATTAATACAATAGTTTTCCTTAGAATTTGAAAAGATATTTACTTAATAGAAGATATATTATATTGAATTAATCTAAAGAAATTTTAATTTAATAATTTACTTTCATCAGTTTATTTACATAGTTTATAAAAACTATAGAATTTAGTGTTTATAAATTATGGATTAGATCTATTCTAAATAAAATCAAACAAATGTTGTGACTTCAAACAAATGTTGTGACTTCAAACAATCAGTTATATATAGAAATCTTTTTCAACAAAAATAAAAGAAAAATAGATTTAGGAATCATAAACATATTGCACACATAAATATGGTTAAAATCATACATGAAACACTCCAAAAATAATAACTTCACATGAACCAAAATTAAAAAAAAATTATTATGCAACTTTAAAATGTAAATATCTTCCCTTTAAAATGTAAATATTTTCTTTTTAAAAAACTCAACTAATTGCATAAAATTGATCACCAAAGAAAAAAATAGAGGTAAAAATGTGTATCATCCAATAAATAAACACATAGATGATCATAAATTAAAAAAAAAAACAAAAACAAATACACAAATCTTAAGTTGAGAGAGATTAAATTAACTACGAGACCAAATAACATAAAATACCATTAGATTAAAAAAATTGTTTACCACGTCCGCGCGGATCACACCCTTTGTGATTGAAATTGAAAGTGAAATCTCACCGGCGATGGAGGAAGATATCGGAGAAGACGAGGGTTTTAGAGCAGTGGGTAATATTTTTTTACAGGATAATCCTATTCACAAGAACTCTCTCTCTCTCTAAATATTTGAATCGACGCTCGACCCCATATTTCTTATATTTTTCCAAATCGGCCCATATTATCTCAAATGTTCTCATTAACCTATACATCTACGATGATTTTGATAGTAAATTAGTGATAGAAATTAAATCGTTTCTCAAATAAAATTAGATTCATTTTGTAGTCACCAACACTAGATCATCGAAAATGAATAATAGTAAATTCTGAACATTTTATTAGTATTCGGTTTTAGGTAAAAATAGAAAAAAATACAGTGATTTATTTCGAAGTATTTTTTTTTTAAAGTTCGGAGAATTCTAAATTCACAAAACTAGTTTTCTTTTTATTAGTATTCGAAGTAACTTTCGGACTATACAAAACTAATCATATTTCGAAGTATTTATTTTATTAGTATTCAGTTAGGTTGAAAAATATACAATTCCCTAAACTTTAAAATGACAAAAACTTAACTTTTAAAAACCAACTAATTGAATAAATAGTCAACCAAAAAAAAAAATTTTAATTGTGGATCACTGACTAAATAAATACATAAATAAACATAAAATTAAGAAAAAAAAACTTAAGAATAAACAATCCACATTTCTTAAGCTAATAGAGACAAATCCATTAACAATCATACTAATAAAACTAAAATAATATTATATCATTTTTTTTTAAAAACAAAATTGTATTCACGTCCGCGCGTACCGCGGATCACACACTAGTTTAACCTATAAAAAATCATACAACTGTAAATGTGAATATTATTCTCTATTTGACCGTTCATATTAAACAAGAAGCGAAGAAGTCCCACTTTTCTGCTAGCAGAGTTGAATTGTGCGATTTCTTGTATCTTTCATAAATAAATAGTTTACGTCAATTTGGAGCTATATAAAAGGGCTTTTACAACACTATATTTTGCATCAATATTCAGAGCATTTAAAAACAAAAGGTTATACATTTATTGTTGACATTTATTATAATATCTGTGATTGCTTTTGCTATACGATCACGATGTTATGTTGTTGCTTCAGCCCCAACAAGAAAAATCCGCGAGATGAGAAAAAAGAAAGGAAAGATGGAGGCCTTGTTGATGTGAAGCCGACTAAGTTTAAGAAGCGTCGCAGCCGGGGAGATGGCGGCGGTAGAGGGGGAGATGGCAGCGGTGGCGGGGGAGATGGCGGCGGTGGTAGTGGTTGTGGAGGCGGCGGTGATGGTGGCGGCTACGGAGGTGGTGGAGGTGGCGATGGCGGCTGCGGAGGTTTTGGTGGAGGTGGAGGCTGTTAAAGGATGAGGTTTCCGTTGTTCTATCTGTAATAATAATTTCTTGTGTGATAATGTGAATCATGTGATGTATTAATTTTTTTTATTATTGTACCTTGTACATATATTTATTTATGTAAGATTTAATTTGTTCTGTGTTTTCTTGTGAGAAGGGAAATTGTATATATACTAGATAAGTACATGTATATATGCGGGTTTATAATTTAATATTTTATAATTTGTAAAAAAAAAACTAAAAACAAATAAATAAAAAACGAAATTAAATTACCCGTGAAAATAAATAATACATAAATTTAGAAACGAAATTTCCGATGAAATAAATATATACCTTAAAGAAAATATTTGATGAAACAGATACAATAAATAGCTTTGGATACGGTTATTAGACTTTTAATTTTTTGGTGTGTAATTTACATACTATTAAATTGTGGTTTATATAGAGGTGAAAAATTAGAATTCTTTTCTTTATAGAATTAATTTCTTTAATCTTAAATGAAAAACTATAGAAATTTTTCCTTTTTTATATTAATTTTGCCTTTTAGGATAATTTAAAAAAAAATTAGTAACTTTACATTTTAAGATTATGAATCGGTTATTAATCGATCAGTGATCATTGTTTGATTTTCCTTTCCAAATTTTTAAGTTTTTTTTTATTAATAGATTTTAAAATTTTTCAACTTTGACTTGACACGTTTTGCGATCTGGTGATTTAACAACTTTAAAACATTATATAATAAAATTTCATTATTCTAAACCGAAATATGGTTTTAATTATTTTTTTAAAACATTTGGCCTTTATTCCCTTTTTTTTAGGATTGTTATGTATAATTTTTTTTATTCAAATCTATAATATATGTTTTCCTTTTAAAAAAACTTTAGCTTTTATTTATAATATTTTTTTAATTTCCTTAATTTAAACATAACTACTAATTTTTTTTTGTCATAACTACTATATTATTTAATTAATTAAATATTTTATATATTATTATAATAATTAAATATTTTATAAATTATTTTTCTTTTCTTTTAACTTTTGAGGATTAGAAATCTATTATAAATTTTACTTTATTTTATTTCTTTTTACCTTTTAGGATTAGTAAACTATTATAAATTTTACTTTTATTGTTAATATTATATGTTAAAATATAATTGGCAATTTATTAAACACCTATCATAATATAATTGGAAATTTATCAAATACGTGTCAAAATCTGATCAGGTAACTTAACACGTGTAACGATCATGTGAATTATTATCATTGAATCATTATACTTTATATATATAGATAGATAGATAGATAAATATTATTTTTTTAACCTCGGGAAATTATATAACACGTGTCGCGATCATGTGATGGACACTGTGAACGCAAATCGCTACCGTCTAACTCTGGAGGTGGGGTTTCACGAACAACTCTGTTCCTAATAAATGACGTCTTATTCCGCCGATAAGGATGGTCCATCGGCAAAAACCGTCTATGACAATCAAACCAACAAGTCTTCCGTCCATGTTTTAACTGAAATGCATCAGTGCTATCCTGACAACACGGACACGATAACCTTCCATACGTCATCCATCCAGATAACATTCCGTATGCGGGATAATCACTGATCGTCCACATAAGTACCGCACGCTTCATGAAATTTTGTTGCATTGAGACATCGTATGTTGTTACACCATGATTCCACAACCCTTGCAACTCATGAATCAAAGGCTGCAAGAACACATCAAGAGATCGCTTCGGGTGTTTTGGACCAGGAACTAGAATGGTGAGGAACAAAAACTCTCTTTTCATGCACAGAGTTGGTGGCAAATTGTAAGGTGTAACGATGACTGGCCACAATGAGTATTTCCTACCATGCTTCCGAAATGGATTGAAGCCATATGTAAATAATCCAAGGTAGTCGTTTCTACTCTCACTTGCAAAATCGGGGTAGACTGATTGAAAGTGTTTCCAAGCTTGTGCATCTGAAGGATGCACAATTTCATCTCCACTCGTATGCTCTGCATGCCATCTCATAGACTCCGCTGTGTGCGCAGATTGATATAACTTTTTCAGCCGGTCTGCTAATGGTAAGTACCACATACGCTTATACGGGACTCGAACTC
Source organism: Eutrema japonicum (assembly GCA_030161315.1). Lineage (NCBI taxonomy): Eukaryota > Viridiplantae > Streptophyta > Magnoliopsida > Brassicales > Brassicaceae > Eutrema > Eutrema japonicum. The sequence continues at coordinate 48,816,035 of BSQW01000008.1, read as the reverse complement.
TACCACTCGTCATCTAATACCTTGGTTTACCACAAAACATGCAAGCTAACCGACTTGCATCCATATTCCAATAAATCATACAGTTGTCGATGCAGACGTCGATCATCTGAAATGGCAGGCCCAAGACCGGATACCAGTTTTTGAATCTCATAGTAGGATGTTGGAAACAGATTCTCTTCAGGCAATAACTCTTTCACAAAATCAGCAATTGCATCAACACAATCCTCAGCCAAATTAAAATTTATTTTTATGGTCATCAACCTAGTTGCAACTGATAAAGGCGAATGACCCTCTCGACAACCTTCGTATATGGGATGATTTGATGCATCTAACATATTAAAAAAATTCCTAGCTTCTGAGTTGGGTTCCTCTACTGTATTTCCACCTTCCGATGGAATATTTTCCCTAAACTCATATGTCACCATCTCAACAGTACCAACGTTCTCCCTAAGTTGTTCGGACCTTTCTGGAATATATCCACTACTTTCACCCATATATGCACTACTATTAGGTAAAGTATATGAATTTTCCCCATGAAAAAACCAAATATAATAATTTGGTCTAAACCCTCTTTTATACACGTGATTCCACACTTCTGAAACATCTCGAAATTTTCTATTATTTCAACGAGTACAAGGACAAACGATATTACCAGATTGTGGTAAGCCCCGACTTGAAGCAACTCGAATAAATTCGGTAAGCCCTTCTCCAAACACCTTTGTAACTTCGCCGGTTTCTGCATCTCGATGTCTATACATCCAATCTCGAGGATTATGATAATCAGAAGACATGTTTGATGTTTTTTTGGGTTTTTACGTTTTGATTGTGAGGAGGGTGGGAGATATATAAAAAACAATTATGACCGATTTTTGACCAATATGTAACGGCTAGAAACGGCTATTATTTTGGTCGATAATTCGTCAGTAATATTTGACCATTTTTCGTCAGAAATAAATGGTCAAAAACATTTCGACCGTTTTTTGACTAAAATTTGAATCGGTGAAAAATTGATCGAAAATAACTGACAAAATTTTGACCAATATGAAATGGGTACTGACAGCTATAAACGGCTATATAATTGGTCGATAATTGGTTAATCTATGTCGATCAATTTTCCTCAGATAAAAGTCGTCATAAGTTTTCGACCAAAATTTGACTGTTTCAAGTAACGGTCGCAAAATGTTCAAAATTTTTTGACCAAATCTAAACCATAATTTTTGGTCGAAAATTTTCGACCAAATATCGACCTTTTAATAACAATCGTTTATTGGTTTAAAATCAGTCGATAAATTTTCGACCAAAAAAAAATTGGTCAAAATTCGACTTGTTTTCTTGTAGTGGTTTATTTACCTCCTCGATCATTTGATACTTTAATTAATGTGTTTTCAAGACTTTAATTAATATGTTTTCAAGTTTTTTTGGTTTATCATGTGTTTGTGATCGGCGAAGTGTTTTTGTTTCTATGTCAACGATATAATATGCCTCCATGTTTCTGCTCTTAAGATATCTCTTTGTTAGCTAGTTGCTCCTATATGTTTAATGTTTCTAATGGACTCACGGTTAGTGGTTTTAGATTCATGTTTAGGTTAATTTTTGGAAATTTTTTAGTGATACCTTCTAATTAAAAATATGTTTCATTGAAAACTAAGATAAATACATTTTATGCTTCTTTAAAAAACTCATTCACTGTCTGGTTAAACGATTGTTTTTAAACAATGAGTTTTGTAAAGAAGCATAAATGTATCTATGTTGTGGTGTGTGAGATAAATTATGCATATGATAAGGACCTAGTCTCTAATTTTTACTTACTAACTTAAATGTGCTTGTGTGATTATTAGCGGTGTGTAAGGTAGCTGTATACATTTATATTTAATTATGTGGTAGATATTAATTATTACTATTTCTTTGATAAATTGTTGACATACTAAAAATATGGAAGAGAAACTTGAATAATAAAAAGTTCTCTTTATTTAAATCTTATAAAAATTAAAAAAAGTAATTTTTTTTATTTAAATGTGTTAAAAATAATAATAATTAGATATTTAACACGAATCCAATCTTTATTTTTTAGTTTTTGCTTTCTAATTATCAATAATTATAATTTGGTGATAGACATGTTTAGGGCTTGAATAGATAGATTTGTTGATAAACATGTTTAGGGATCTTCATTTAAGTCTTTGGGAGTTTTTCAATTCTCTGACGTGATTTTAAGATGATTTTCTCTTTTTCTAACGACAATGTGCGTCTTAGAGCATCATTAGTGAGAGTCTCTCATGAATGAGTCTCTCAATAATATATTATTATTATTTTAAATATATTTTAATTATTTGATTAAATTTTAAATTATAAAAAAAATTGAACCAATTAGATGAAGACATGTGGCATATGGATCTCTCATGAGTTTCTCAAAGTTTTTCATTTGAGAAACTCTTGTCATTCTCTCTCATGAGTTTGTCAAAGTTTATTATTATTTTATTGTGAGAGACTCTATGAGAGACTCCCACTAATGATGCTCTTATAATATGCATTCTCGCCTACCGCGAGTATTTCTCACCTTTTATTTAACATGCATTTAATTTTATGGTCTAATATTTTAATTATGATTTTTGTTTTTTAAAGTTTTTTTTGTTATATTTTAGGTTTTTAACAATTTTGGGATGAATATGGATATTAGAGAATTCAGATTTGAAAAGTTGTTTCTCGGATTTGGAAAAACCGGATTTAGAAACCGGATCTAAATATGTTATCCTAAAATTTTATATACTCAATCATATATATACAATACACCATTTTAAATAATAATAACAAAATTTATCAAAATATTAGCTATAGTTTATAAAAAATGTCTTTTCAAATTCTTGTTAAAATTACTATATTAAAGTACGCCATTTTTAATAATAATGAAGAGATACATCAATATATATATAAGTTATCATTTATAAAGAAATGTCTTTTCAAATTCTTGTTAAAATCAATGAATGGTAGTTAACATGAGAATTCAACTATAATAACACAAAATATAATAAATCATATTAGCAATTTAAAATTAACAAATGAGTTGATGATGTGTCATAATTTTAGAGTATGAAAAAATGATATGACATCAAGAGAAGAGAGTACAATCTCCTTTATATATATAGATTTGGAAAAACCGGATTTAGAAACCGGATCTAAATCCGGTTATCCTAAATTTTATATACTCAATCATATATATAGTACACCATTTTCAATAATAATAACAAAAGTTATCAAAATATTAGTTATAGTTTATAAAAAATGTCTTTTCAAATTCTTGTTAAAATTACTATATTAAAGTACGTCATTTTTAATAATAATGAAGAAATACACATATATACATATATATATATATATATATATATATATATATATATATATATATAAGTTATCATTTATAAAGAAATGTCTTTTCAAATTTTTGTTAAAATCAAAGAATGGTAGTTACCATGAGAATTAAACTATAATAACACAAAATATAATAAATCATATTAGCAATTTAAAATTAACAAATGAGTTGATGATGTGTCATAATTTTAGATTATGAGAAAATGATGTGGCATCATGAGAAGAGAGTACATTCTCCTTTATATATAGATATATATATATATATATAATATAATAAACTTTTGTTTCAAATCTAGCACAACAAATTTAAAGTTCCAAAATAACACAAATTATTGTATAAAAAATATTTATTTACCTCAAATTAATTATGAATAAAATTAAAACTATATATATTTAGTTCCTCCCTTCTAGTTTAAGATTAGAATTTCTTCCATTAGAAAAAGGTTTTTAGTCATTTTAACATTAAATTTGTTCTAGTAGTGAAATATTTAAAAATGATTGTTATTATTAGAACCAAAACTTATTTTTGTGCTATTTATGAGAATTGTCCTATATATACAGACCCGTATTAGTTTAGTTGATTTGGTAAAGGTTTCTTTGTTTCAAATACATAACGTTTGAGTTTTACTGTCAAAGATAAACACATTATATCTTCGACACAAACATGAAAGAAAACGATATTAAGGGAAAAAAAAAAAAGAGAGTAAAAACTATATTCTTAATATTATTATATGCGTTTTGTCTTGGAGTATAAATTACAGACGCTTGCGGTTGAGTTCCGGTGAGCGATTAGTCTGTCGCCTAATCACATAGACACCCACGTTGTAGAACAAGAATGTATAACATATCATATAACTTATCTATATATGAATTAATATATATATATATATATATATATATATATATATATATATTATTAGAAAGAAGCACATATATACCCAGCTATTAATTTAATCACACCTACGAACTCTTACAAAAAAACTCACACCTACAAATTAACTAATATAATTATATGTGAATTAATAGAAACGAATTAATGTGTGTAAGCCACAACTCCATATAAGGAAGTTAACAAAAAAGAAAGAAAAAAAACTCCAGATAAGGTGTAGAACGTTTTTGTCTTCTTGGAAAGAGAAAGTAATCAAGAAGAAAATGTCATATCCATCATTTTGTTAGTAGACATTTGAAATTTCCATTGCAATTTCTTGTATTTTTCATAAACCATTTAAAATCATTATGTTTATGCCATAAGCTTCTATACATTTTCAAAGTGCACGACAATTTAGGATCTATATAAAAGGACACCCAAAAGTCATATACATTTGTATCACTTCAGTTTCAAGAAAAGGGAAAACTAAAAAGAAATAATGAAAGGTTATGTTATTGCTCTTATAGTATGCGGTTGTGTCGTTGCAACTGCGGTGATTCTTACCTTATGCTGTCTTCACAACCGCAAGAAGAAAACGACATGGTCTCCACCGCTTCCGCCGCAGTCAAGAGACTTGGAAAACGCTAGAAGTGGCGGTACAAGAGATGGTGGTCTGGTTGTTTTTACTGCTACTGCTTCCACTACTACAGTTGATAAACCTGCGACTTTAACCACTTTAGATGGTGGTGGTGGTGGCGGCGGTGATGACGGTGGTGGGGGCGGCGGTGGATGTGGAGGTTGTGGCGGTTGCGGCCGATGTGGAGGATAAGGCTTGTTGTTGTAAGCTTTAAATAACTTGAGGATCAAGCTTAGTATATTTAGGAGATATCTAAATATACATATCTAAGATTTAGGAGATATCTAAATCTATTTAGAAGTTATCTAAATACATTACCTAATAGGATTAGGAAGTGTCTAAGACCTATATATAAGGAGATGCCAAGTTGTGGCATAACTTAAGTTTTAAAAAAAGAGATTAAGGGAGCTTAAGTTTTGAGTTATTTTCTTAAGCAATAAAGAGAGTTATTCTTTAAACCTTTGAGTTCTCTAAATTTCTATAATTGGTATCAGAACCAGGTGACATTACGGCAACATCGAATCCATCGGCGGCTAAATCAACGGAAGGAGGAGCTTCCTCAATCAAGTGCCCTATGCTAACTTTGACCAACTACACAGTATGGGTTATGAGAATGAAAATTCTACTCAAGGTACACAAAGTGTGGGGAATCATTGAAACAACAACGGACGATAGTGAAAAGAATGACATGGCCACAGCCTTGCTGTTTCAATCGATTCCCGAAGCACTTGTCCTGCAAGTTGGTGAATTAGATACGGCAAAGAAAGTTTGGGAATCCATAAAAGCAAGACACGTGGGAGCAGAGAGAGTCAAAGAAGCTCGATTGCAGACTTTGATGTCAGAATTTGATCGCCTTAAGATGAAAGATACCGAGACAATTGATGATTTTGTTGGAAAATTATCAGAAATCTCATCAAAATCGGCTACTTTAGGAGAACAGATCGAAGAGTCTAAACTTGTTAAAAAGTTTCTTAAGAGTCTCCCTCGTAAGAAATACATACACATCGTAGCGTCGCTTGAACAAGTGTTAGATCTCAAAACTACAAGTTTTGAAGACATCCACTACAAGAAAACATGACGATTTCCGACCAAATTTCCGACCAATTTAAAATGGTCGGAAATTTCCGACCACATACCGACGACATTCCGATGAAACAGAACCCGTCGGAAATTGGTCAGGAATTCCCGACCATTTTAACTTGGTCGGAATTTTGGTCGGGATTTCTGACCAATTTCCGACGGATTGGAGACCGAATAAAATCGTCGGAAATTGGTCGGTATTACAGACCGATTTTCGACTGTTTTCCGACGAGATATACACGTTAATATACCTGTTGCATTAGCCGTTTATAGTCGTTGGCGAGTATTAGGATGGTCGGATATTGGTCGGAAATTAAATTATATTTCAGACCAATTTCCGACCAGTACGGACCGATTTTCGACGAGTATTAGGGGGGTCGGAAATTGGTCGGAACTATAATCCAATTTCCGACCAATTTCCGACCCGTACCGAATCCGACCAACTCCCAACGGAAATATAAACGTTAATCTACCCGTTGTAGTAGCCGTTATATAGCCGTTTGAATATTTAGATTGGTCGGAAATTGGTCGGAAATTGGTCGGAAATCAGCAGAAATTTTAATTATAAATACAACACCACCCTCATTCACAATTTACACCAAAAAAAAACATAGAAAATGTCTTCTTCAAATCCAAACACTAGAGATTATTTTCGATCGTGGATGGATAGACCACGACAAGATCCATCGACGAATCTATTGACGGAGGAGTATGCACAAGGTGTTGAGGAATTCATGACATTTGCGACAAACAGTAGCATGACGTCGGAATACGGTAAATTGTATTGTCCTTGTCCTAAATGTCGGAATCATAGATTAGTCTCTGTTGGGGAAGTATGGAAGCATCTTTATAGGAATGGGTTAATGCCGAGTTATAAGATTTGGTATACGCATGGAGAAACTGATGCAATGGTGCAACATCATTGTAGTGGTTTTAATTATTCGGGTAGAATAGAGGAACCAACACCGGAAGTAGATGCAAACGTTCAGATGGTGAATGACGCGTATCGCGAAAACGTAGCATCGTATGTTCCGGATGGTATTAGAATAGAGGAACCTAATTTAGAAGCTCGGAAGTTTTTTGATATGCTAGATGCAGCTAAGCATCCACTATACGAAGGATGTAGAGAGGGAATATCGCCTTTATCAACTGCAAGCAGGTTGATGACAATAAAGACCGATTTCAACTTGGCAGAGGATTGTGTGGATGCGATAGCTGATTTTGTGAAAGATATTTTACCTGAAGATAATCTCTCACCGGCTTCATACTACGAGGTTCAGAAACTTGTAGCTGGTCTTGGTTTGCCGTATCAGATGATAGATGTGTGCATCGACAATTGTATGATATACTGGAGAAAAGACGAAAACCGTCGCAAGTGTCATTTTTGTGGGAAACCTCGGTATCAGGAAACGGGTGGAAGAGTACCAGTTCCACATAAACGGATGTGGTATTTGCCGTTAACAGATAGGTTGAAGAGGTTATATCAATCCGAGCGCACGGCAGGAGCTATGAGATGGCATGCAGAACATAACTCATATGGAGAGATTGCGCATCCTTCAGATGCAGAAGCGTGGAAACATTTTCAAGAGGTGTATCCTAGTTTTGCGGCTGAGCCAAGTAACGTATACCTCGGGTTATCTACAGATGGATTCAACCCTTTTGGGAAACATGGGAGGCAATATTCATTGTGGCCAGTAATCGTCACACCTTACAATTTGCCGCCTAGTTTGTGCATGAAACGAGAGTTTTTGTTCCTCACGATTCTTGTCCCCGGACCGGAGCATCCTAAGAGATCCCTTGATATTTTCTTGCAGCCATTAATTTATGAGTTGAAAATGTTATGGAAAGATGGTGTTCAAGCGTTCGATGTTTCTCTCCAACAGAATTTTACGATGCGTGCGGTACTTATGTGGACCATAAGTGATTTTCCAGCATTTGGTATGCTCTCTGGATGGTCGACTCATGGAAGGTTGGCGTGCCCGTATTGTCAAGATAACACTGATGCGTTCCAATTGAAGCATGGTCGAAAGACTTCTTGGTTCGATTGTCATCGACGATTTCTGCCGCATGATCATCCATATCGTCGGAGCACGACATTGTTTAAGAAGAACAAAAAAGTATTTGATGGTCCACCTCCTGAGCCGGATGGGAATAACATCATCACTCAGTTGAGAGATTTTGGTGCTGAGAAGACGGTTTCATGTGGTGGTAATGGTCATTTTCCCGTAGATGGTTGTGGCGAATACCACAATTGTAACAAGAGGAGTATTTTTTGGGATTTGCCATATTGGAAGAACCATCTGCTGCGCCATAATCTAGATGTCATGCACATTGAAAAGAACTTTTTTGACAACATCATGAATACTGTTCTAAATGTGCAAGGGAAGACGAAAGATAATTTGAAGGCCAGATTGGATTTGCCAGAAATTTGTTCTCGGAAGGAACTCCATATAATGGCGAACGGAAAATCTCTGGCCCCTGCTTTCCGTTTGGATGAGCCTTCAAAGGAGGTGTTCTTCGACTGGATTACGCATAGTGTTCAATTCCCAGACGGATACGCATCTAACCTTCGTAATTGCGTTAATATTGGAGAAGAGAAGTTTTCAGGGTTGAAGAGTCATGATTGTCACGTTATCATGCAACGCCTCCTTCCATTTGCCTTTGCCGGTCTTCTTCCTAGAAACGTCCATGGAGCTATTGCAGGTACATTTATAATTTACAAAATTATATCTAAATTTTACTAAATTTATCTAAATTGTCTAAATTTTACTAATTTTATTTATCATTTATGCAGGGATCGGTGCTTTCTTCCGGGATTTATGCACGAGATCACTTACAGCAGACGGTATCCAAAATTTGGAGGAAAAGATACCGGCTCTCCTATGCAACCTCGAGAAAATATTTCCACCAGCATTTTTTGATGTTATGGAACATCTTCCTATTCATCTCCCTAGGGAAGCAAGACTTGGTGGGCCAGTTCAATATCGATGGATGTATCCGTTTGAGCGATATATGCTCCACCTAAAGAAGAAGGTGAAAAATCTTGCAAGAGTCGAGGGTTCTATTGTTGCACAGAGCGTGAATGAAGAAGCATCCAACTTTGCTAGCTACTACTTTCCATCTTCGGTGAAGACTAAAAGTAGACGACCTGCACGTCATGATGATGGAGGAGAAAAACCGATGTATCCGGTCTATGTCCCAAAAAATTTTGCAGAAATTGGAAGGCTTAGTGGAAAAGGGAGGTCTAGACGACTAACAGAGGAGGAACAAAGGCATTTGCATACATATCTTCTGACAAACTGCGAAGACGTTTTCGAATATGAGAGGTACGTCACTTGATTTTGAATAATGTATTTGTTTAGTAAATACCAAAAATTAATCCTTTGTAGTATTTTGAATAATGTATTTGTTTTATTCACAGTATATACATGGAGCAAATAAGGAATTGGTTTCCAAATTGCACAGAGGATGAGCTTATGGTCCGTAAACAGAATGAATTCGCGGATTGGTTGAAATATTACGTAAGTGCTCGATTTCCCGCAATTAAACTAAATTTTACATACTTACACATATTGTTTATGAGTGTCCACAAATTGTACAGGTTGATCAGATTAATACTACCGGGACATCGATTCCCACATGGTTAGTTGAGATGGTGCGTGGCCCTACTTTTGTTCCAAGTGTTTATCCGATGTATTGCACTCGGGGGTATGCTTTTAAGGCTTTTCGTGAAGGGAGTTCAAGGACAACATGCAACTACGGTATTTCGTCTATATCCGGAGAATTTGTTTACTACGGAATACTCCGCGAAATATTAGAAGTCAAATATCCAGGAATGATTGGTTTGAAGTGCATTGTGTTCTATTGCGATTGGTATGATCCAGTGGAAGGTCTACGTCAGGACGAATTCGGTGTGACATCTGTTCACGGAGGCAAGCGACATCGGAAATACGATCCATTTATTCTTGCTTCACAAGCAGACCAGGTTTCCTACATTCGATACCCCCGGGTTAGGAACAAGCAAGATCCGTGGATTGCAGTAACATTGATACAACCAAGAGGAAGGATATCTGGTGTTTCCGAGCATGACCCTTTACAGGATATGCCAATTGGTAATTTAGGTGAAATCGAGCATTCTCTAGAGGTTGACCTTGTGGTTGACTTCACCGGCATGGGCGAACTATTTGAGGATTCTGAAGAAGAGAGAGGAGAATTTGATGAGGAATCCGATTCAGCTTCTTCAGATTATTCATCGGACTCAGAATAGGTTTTAAATAACAAATTTATGAAACTTTTTTCACATACTTTAATAAGTTGTACGAATATTTTTAATTAATAAGGATTCCAGTACATCTATTTCATTTTATTCATCAGTTTCAGAATAAATTTGTAACAATATTTTTTTCATATGCATCTATTTTAAAGCAAAAAAAATTTCAAAATTTTTCAAAATTTTAAATATGGTGTACGTATTTTTTAATACATTTAATACTATATTCCGACCATTTTCCGACCAGACACGAGGATCGGTCGGAAAATCGTCGGGAATGGTTGAAAAATGTATGGTCGGAAAATGGTCGGGAAATGTTTGGTCGGAAAATGGTCGGAATTCCTCGACATTTCCGACCAAATTCCGACCATTTGGGGTTTCGAAACCTCAACCCGCATAAATTTGATTTGGACTATGTTTAAGATGGTTAGATATGATCTTATGAAAGAATTCAATGTCCATATATCTTAACTAAACAAATTTTGGGGCATATCCTATAAAACCTAAAAGAAACCGAAAAGTATAAATACAAAGTGAATGTTTCGTTATGAACGGTTTAATTCGATATACTTTCAATTTATAAAAACGTCATATATTTTATTATATGTTTGCTTTGTCACATATTTTTTTGACATAAGATGTTTACATGTTTATTAAACGGTATACAATTTGAAATTTTAGTATTTTATATTCGAAACCCTATATGGTCGGAATTTGGTCGGAATTTCCGACTAATTTCCGACCAATATCAATACTCAGAAAATGTCCTCTAATTATAAACACTTAGCATTTTTCAGAAATATTCATATTGGTCGGAAACTGGTCGGAAAGACCGACGGATTTCCGACCAACACGAAATAAAACCAATATTTTGGCGGTTTGATATTTTCAAACCCGACCAAATTAACCGCTAGGTTTTTTGTTTTTTTTTTGTGTGCGCTAAAGGTGTTTTGATCATCCTTTGGTTTACAAATATATATATAGTTTTTGATCATGCCTTCTTTTGGGGTTTATCCTATAAAACCTAAAAGAAACCGAAAAGTATAAATACAAAGTGAATGTTTCGTTATGAACGGTTTAATTCGGTATACTTTCAATTTATAAAAACGTCATATATTTTATTATATGGTTGCTTTGCCACATATTTTTTAGACATGAGATGTTTACATGTTTTTTAAACAGTATACATTTTGAAAATTAAGAATTTTAAACCCTAAACCCTATATGGTCGGAAATTAGTCGGAAATATCGAAGATATTCCGACCAAATTCCGACCAAAATGAATATTTTCGAAAAAATGCCAAGTGTTTAATACATTTAATTCTAAATGCCGACCATTTTCCGACCATAATTTTTTCGAAAAAAATGCCAAATGTTAATAATATATCAATCCGCGACATGCAATATTATGAATAAATGCTCAGTATGGTCGGAAATTGGTCGGAAATACCGACTGATTTCCGACCATGCTGAAATAAAACCCGCGAAAATTAACCGGTAAATGAAATATTTGGATGGTTTTGTATTTTTCTATTTCGACCGAATTCCGACCGAATTCCGACCATACCTAGATCTAAATACCTGTGCGGCATCGTCTTCTTCATTTCTTCGATCTCTCCTCTCTCTCCGATTCTCTCTCGCCGCCGACCATCACCGCCTGAGCTCTCGCCGGTAAGTGTCCCTCTTCCTTCTCTTCTCTCCCTCTTCCTCTTCCTCTTCCTTCTCTTCTATCCCTCTTCTCTTCCTCTTTTCTTCTCCTAATTGTTTTTCCTTCTCTTGGGTTGTAGATCGCCGGAGCTTAATCCGTCCGCCGGAGCAGCCGTCCGCCGAAGCCGCCGACCGCCGGAGCCGCCTTCCCTCCTCCACCGCCGCCGACATCTTCTCACCATGTAAGTGTTGTTGTTGTCCCGGTTGAATATTTCGAATCATTTTGCGAAGCATTTGTGTTCTCGTTCATCAAAGTAGAAATCTTCTCTTCAAGCTGATCATTGTTGTTCTGTAACTCATTAGCTCTTGATTCCAAATCACTCACATAAGATTGTGTCCCGGTTGAATAAGATTTTGGGCGCTGTCTTTACTTAGCAAATTCGCAGTTTTCAACAAGCCAATGCACTTTCAAAATTTGTATAACTATCTCAGAGAATCATAATTCATAAATTAGCACACAATTAAGGTGATTTAACTCTCGAATTCAATCCTTTTGACATATGATTTTGTTCTCGGTTTTAAATGAATGAGAATAGAATCAATTGATTGTTGGTTTCTATTGTTCATACGTTTTTTTTTATTTTGCTGGAGTTTGTTTGTTTGTCCGAGGAAGAAGGTTACTGAGATCTCTGCAGCGAAGTCTCTTTTTCGTACTTTTTTTTGTTTCCTTTGGTTTTTTACTCCGTCTCGTATGCCAATGTTTGTCAAAAGAGGTTAGTTTTGGTAGAAACAAGGAGACATGATCTGGATTTGTTTGTTTTAGCTGAGGTGTTTTTACTTGTATAAAAATGGGATTTTCTCTCTAACGTTGTTTTGCTTACTTACAACTTCTTTTGTTTGCTTCGTCATAGATTTCATTTACTTATACTTTTCATCATTTTTATTTTACGGTAGACTGTTTCATCCGTTCTTCTATAGTGCTAACTAGTTTTGGGCGTTTTGGGCGCTGTCTTTACTTAGCAAAGGTCTTTAACACGGATTCACGGGAAGCACTTCATTCTCTGTCAAAACATAAGGGACCATAAATGTTGCTGTTTTCATTAAAATGTCGAGCTTTCTCATCAAAAATCGTTTTTCCTTTTGCGTTTTATTTTTAGTTTGCGTTTGCGTTTGCGTTTAATATCTAACAAATTTTACGTTTTTTTGTTAAGGTCGTACGACGGTTTCGCGAACTTGTGCATCGGTGGTTCTTCTCAAGGGATACAACAACCTCCACGTAGCGGTGGTTCAACTCGAGGGGCACAACCACCAAGTCCGGCCGCATCGACTATCCCAGAGTCGCAGAGTCAAGCTCCTCGAATCATGACCATCGATGAGTTAGTCCAACAACCGGGCCGGGACTTGCACATCCGGCTTGATCCACATCTCGTTGGAAGATCGACATGGTAAAAACCTTTAGTTCATATATATATATATATATATATATATTTAATATCAAATTGTTTATAGTTTATCTTTTTTTGTAGGTTTGGTATATCGAACAACGGGATTAGCAAGGCCATTATGAGGATGTTCCATTCGATCCTCGACAAACCGTACAAGAAGTTTTCAGAAGTCCCGTATGATGAGAAGCAAATTTGGTTTAGACAATTTGCGGTAAGTTGTCAATTACTATATATTTTTTTATATTTATAAGTATTTTTTTAATATTTTACTAAAAAAATTTATTTATGTTTTCGTAGCAAGAGTTTACATGGCATCCTTCTCATACTGTCACGGTGGAAAAATTATTTATGAAGGAAGCGAGTACGCAGTTCAAGAGACACATGAACGAGTGGAAGAAAAAGTGGAGGAAAGGGGCAGACAAGCCGAAAGGCTTGAATTTGGAGGTTTGGAATCACTACGGACCCTATTGGCAACAACCGGAGACAGAGAAACTCTCGAAGACTAATTCGGGAAACCGAAAGAGTGATCGCAACGGGAAGGGCCAATACATCCACAACTCCGGATCGAGCAGCTTCCAGACCCGAGAAATTCAAATGGTAATATTTTATTGTTTACATTGTTTTCTCTACTTAATTAATTATTAAATTATTTATTCATATTTAAATTTATTTGTTTTTATAGACTAATGAGGCCGGAGGTGTGCGTCCGAATCATTTGGACTTAATGAAGAGGTGCCACACGAACAAGACAACCGGGTTTATTCAGGATCCCCTCATAAGGGAGATCTACGAGAACGTGACGAAGCAGAAGACCGACATCGAGCTGACCCAACAGTCACAAGGTGACTCCTCCTCCACCTTCGAGATGTCGCGGGAAGCGGTCAACCAACTCGTTTTGAACGTAAGTTTTTTTTTTCTTATAGTTTTACATTATAATTTTATTATGTTTTAATTTATTTATATTTTATACAGGAATTTCCCCTTGATAAAAAAGGGCGACGTCGCGGCGGTTTGGGTACGATCCCGTTTATGGACGACGGGTCTTCTTCTGGTTCTTTTTTCTCTGAAGATCTCATCAAGCAGAATGAAGAGCTCAAGTCCAAAGTAGAAGCTTTGGAGGCGGCGAAAACGGACACCGAATTCAGGTTAGGTGCCACGCAAGATGAGCTTTCGGAGGCGAGGTCAGATATCGCTAGCATGTCGTCGTGGATGAGAGCGAAGTTTCCGGATTTTCCGGGAACGTGATCCGGATCCAAATCCGGATCTGCAAATGTTAATAATGTTAATTTTTAATGTTTTAAAAACACTTTTTTTTTATTTCTAAACTATTTTATTTTTAAATATTTTAATGTCTAATATTAATGTTTAATGTTTAATATTAATTTTCATTTTCATTTTCGAATAAATTTATTTTCAATTGATTTATTAATATTCATAATTTTTAAAATACAAAATAAAATAATTTGTCGGAATTTGGTCGGAAATTAGATAGGTCGGAATTCGGTCGGAAAGGGTCATCGGACCCTTTGTCGGTAAATCGTCGGGTATTATTATAGTCGGAATTTGGTCGGATATTAGAAACGTCGGCATTTGGTCGGAAACAAAGTCATCGGAATTTTGTCGGTAAATCGTCGGGTATTATTATGGTCGGAATATGGTCGGAATTTAGTTTGGTCGGTATTTGGTCGGGAATGGTTGCATCGGACTTTAGTCGGGAAATCGTCGGGAATACTCTGGTCGGGAATCGGTCGGGAATTACCGACCAATTTCCGACCATATTTGATTTCCGACGCGATAGTTCCGACGGGCTAAATTGGTCGGAAATTCGTCGGGAAAGACGTTTTCCGACCGTTTTCCAACCACTATACCCGTCGGAAATCGAGTGTATTCTTGTAGTGATCATAGGACGCTTAAAGGCTTACGAAGAGCGTATCTCCGAGGAAGTAGAAACACAAGAAGATCAAAGCAAACTAATGTATGAAAATATGGAATCCCAATCAAATCACGACTCCAATGGAGGATATAGAGGCAGAGGTCGTGGAGGACGGTTCTATAATAGGGGAAGAGGTCGCGGAAGGTCTAATGGGCCAAGAGACCTGTCCGAAATAGAATGTTACCGATGCGATAAATTTGGCCACTATGCCTCAAAGTGTCCAGATCGACTACTCAAATTGCAGGAAATACAAGAGAATGACAACAAAGATACAGAAGACGCATATGAGCTCATGATGCACGAGGTGGTGTACTTAAACGCAAAAAAAGTTGTACCAAGCAAATACGAAACAAATAGCGGAGAAGAAAATGTCTGGTACCTTGATAATGGAGTTAGCAATCACATGACCGGAGATAAACGATATTTCTCTTTCTTAGATGATTCCATTACTGGGAAAGTGAAATTCGGTGATGATTCGCCATAGACATCAAAGGGAAGGGTATGATTGAATTCATTGATTGGAACGATGAACTGAGAATGATGTCTGATGTATACTTCATTCCCGATTTAAAAAGTAATATCATCAGCCTCGGACAAGCTACGGAATCATGATGTGACGTGAGAATGAAGGGAGAAATCCTAACAAAGCATGACCGTGATGGAAAATTGCTCGTAAAAGCAACTAGATCAAGAAATCGACTTTACAAGGTTCGTATGGGGATAAAGAATATGATGTGTCTTCATTCAACAGCAACAAGCGACTCAAGCAAATGGCATGCAAGGTTGGGTCACATTAATCTTGAAACAATGAAATCTATGATGCAAAGAAAGCTTGTCATAGGGGCTCCATGTGTTAACTTCAAGAAGGAAGTTTGCGGGTCATGCTTACTTGGAAAGCAACCAAGAAAAACGTTTCCACAAGCTACCATGTATCGAGCATATAAGGTACTCGGGCTTATACATGGTGACCTTTGCGGTCCCATAACACCAGATACGCTAGCTGGAAACAAGTATGTCTTTGTCCTCATTGATGATCACTCTAGATATATGTGGACAATACTACTAAAGGAGAAAGGCGATGCTTTTGACAAGTTCAAGAGATTCAAAAGCTTGATAGAACAAGAATCAGGAGCAAAGATTCAAGTTTTCAGAACAGATAGAGGAGAAGAATTTGTGTCACAAGAATTTAACACATTCTGCGATAATTCAGGCATAAGACGGCATCTCACAGCCCCATATACTCCTCAACAAAACGGAGTTGTTGAGAGACGTAATATGACTCTAATGGAGATGACTAGAAGTATCCTAAAACACATGCATGTTCCGAATTATCTATGGGGAGAAGCAATAAGGCATTATGCATATATTTTGAATCGGATAGCCACAAGAGCACTCACAGATAAAACTCCATATGAAGTTTTGCGCTCTAAGAAACCCAATGTTAATCATCTCTGAATTTTTGGCTGCATAGGATATTCAAAAACAGAGGCATCACATCTAAAGAAGTTGGATGATAGATCACGTGTGTTAGTTCATCTAGGCACAGAACCGGGATCAAAGGCGTATCGTCTATTTGATCCACAAACCCGAAAGATAGTGGTGAGTCGGGATGTTGTTTTCGAAGAAACAAAAGGCAGGAACTGGAATCAAAAGAACTCAGAGCAGTATAAAGCCGGAAGCTTCAAGATTAGTTTCGGAGTTTTTTGGAAATCATGGAGTTCAAGAGACAGAGAATAACGACGAGACCATGAACTAACAATAATAACAATGATGATGAAGCAGAGAATGAAGAGTATGATATCGATGGTGGAAACAACGAGCAAAATAACAACAATGAAGATGATAATGATGAGAATCGTGAAAATCATGACGAGTACCAAACTCAACCGATACTAAGAAGAACAACAAGACAGAGCACGAGACCAAAACATCTTGAAAACTATGTGTTACTCGCCGAAGAAGAAGGAGAACTGCTGTTGATGTGCTTGAACAACGAACCCATAAATTTCGATAAGGCAAGAGGATCAAAATACTGGGTACTTGCGTGCGAAGACGAGATTCACTCAATCACAAAGAATAATACTTGGGATCTTGTAGACCTTCCACAAGGGGCAAAGCCAATTGGTTTAAAATGGGTATTTAAAATTAAGAGAAACTCCGACGGTAGCATAAACAAATACAAGGCCAGACTCATCGCAAAGGGATATGTACAAAGACATGGGATCGATTTCGATGAAGTATTTGCTCCGGTAGTACGGATAGAGACAATTCGCCTTCTCATAAATCTTGCAGCGTCTCATGGATGGGAAATACATCACCTTGATGTCAAAACAGCGTTTCTTCATGGGGAGTTAAAGGAAACAGTTTATGTCACACAACCAGAGGGATTCGTAGTAAAAGGATCTGAAGACAAAGTTTACAAGCTCAATAAAGCATTGTATGGTTTAAAACAAGCCCCGAGAGCATGGAACAATGATATGCTCAATTTAATACCCTAAAGTACTAAAGCAGTTGTAATAGTATAGCTAGGGGTCGAACCACAGAAGACTCACAGAAACGCACAATAGATTCTATAGTGTCGAATTACGCTAAGCCAAACAGTTGTAATTAAAAGCAGTGCAGAAATTAAAGGAGTTGTAAATCAATTGAGAAATATAGGCTCAGGGTTTTTCTCAGGAAATCAATGAATGCAGATAAACTAACTAACATGATTCAGATTTAGCGCAGTTCTTGAACTCAAATCACTAAAATATAGCTAACCAACTCTCGTTGCGAAAACTATCTAAATCTAAATCCCAAGAATTCCAAATCTCTTTGCGAATCCTAAATTCTAAATCAGCTTTAATATCAGGTTTGATATGTTCACAAATCAATTAAACCAAATCTCTTTGCGAATAATCAATTTGCTCACCTAGGTTCTATCAGGTAATTAATCGCACTCTCGTGCCTAATCAATTATCCTAAGATCTAAGTTCCAGATTCGTCAACCTAGAATTAGCTATGAACACAACCTAAGGTGAAGAACTAATTCAGATGGTGAATCCTAAACAGATAATTAACCTAGCATTCAAAGAAATCCTTTATGAGAAAACCCTAAACCTAAAGTGGATCTACTCAGACATGGCAATTGAATCAAAAGACATGTTTGAATAAATCATCAATAGAATAGGAAGAAGGGTTTAGAGATCTGATCTCGGACGAAGGGAGATTCAGACTTGTCTCTCTAAAACCAAAGTAAAATCAAACTATAAAATAAAGCATAAAAAGGCATAGCCTAAACAGGTGGCTGAAAACTCCTATTTATAACCTAAAACACGATCTAGGGTCTTCTTGTAATTATTAAAGACTTCTGGGCACTTTTGCAATTCCTCAAGTCTTGGAAAACTCGCGGGTTGTGTCTTGCTGCGCTGAGTGTCGATCGATACCAAGGGGTATCGATCGATGCTCGACGTGAATCCAGGTTCTCAGCGACACGATCTTTAGCTCTGCTACAAACTGCTCCAGAAAGCTCCAATACTTCCAATAATCCTCCAAACGTGCTATGACCTGTAAAAGACTCTAAAAAGACTCCAAAATACTATAAAGACTCTATAAAAAGGACTTATATCATGGCTTAAATAGGGTAAAAACCATGATATATCAACTCCCCCAGACTTAGCCTTTTGCTTGCCCTCAAGCAAATAGAAGACTAAACCAGAAAAAGAGGTTTGAAAACGTAGAGACTCACCTGTTCCTGAACCATCGAAAAGACCCTTTTCCCAAGTACCCAAATATCACCTGATCAGCTTTCGATCTAACCACCATGTACTTCTCCGTAGACATTTGCAGCTTTTCCAGACTCCACACAAAATCCCACAGCATTGTTCAAGTAAAGCCCTCATCGCCAGTTTCATCTCTGCAGCTAATATTTAAGAACCTTCTAGACTCTTTACCAGACAATATCTTGACAAAGGAACCACCCTTTTTCACACTTTTTTGTATCAATTTCTCTCCTCCAGACTTATTTCTTATTATATCCTTATTATTATTTTTTATTTTCAGCTTAGCATATACATATCAAGGTAGGAGACGCGAGTATTGATGGTGTTTGCCACCAAATCCCCGGTTCTTCCCTCTCTATGTATCAAAGGATGTAGGCGAATAATGGCATCATAGGAAAATCCTAGCCTCGCTTCCAATCCTTTGTGTGATCATCCCCTCTTAAGTAGAATAATGGGATCGCTGGAAATTTTCCTAACCCTCTACTCAGAAGAAAATCATTTCAATCTTTTATGCTCTTAATCTATCAACTTATTTCAGGGGAGAGAGATACCATAATTCTAAACACACGGGTTCCTTTATCAGATATGAATGATGAATCAAGCTCTATGAACACTAACCACATTGATGAAGTGCAAAAATTTGGCTCAGGCTTCAGAAGAATTCTGCTGGAGACATGGATGTTTTCTAGTCAACTGGTCAGCCTTTGGATTTTTCATTAGTCGATCTAGAACTGATCCTGTAACACTGTGCACTCAAAAACAAAATCAAATCAATAGGTTCAAGCACAGGATCATCATCTCCAACAAATTTTGACTCAATAAAACAGTTTTGACTCGATAAAACGATTGACTCTAAGAAAAACGAAAACAATGTCAGCAGACACCTCCCCCAGACTTGAACAACACTGTCCTCAGTGTTATCTAGCCCAGAGTCAGTGAAAGAAACAAAGAAAAAGGATAGAACGAAGAGAAACAAGAAATTACCGTTCTGAAACAGTCGGTGTCGATCGACACACGGCATGGTATCGATCGATACCATGCTTAGATCGACTTTGTGAATTTTCATCCGCGATTGGTGTCGATCGATACCATAGGGGTATCGATCGATGCTTAGGCGATTTCGAGTTGCTCCTTGTTCATCCTGACACAGACTCAAAACAAACGAAAATAAAAATAAAAACGAATCAAAAACATACTCACCAGTGGGTTGCCTCCCACCAAGCGCTCGTTTAACGTCAATAGCTTGACTGTAACGCCCTTCAGGCTGGATAAGAGTGAGAGCTTGCACCAAAACAGGCTCCATCACTTGACATTACTAGCTTCAAAGTTCTGCTTAGCATGCTGTCCACAAACTCCTGCCCTTTCTCTTTCAGCTCAGAAGTAAGAAGGACTCTTGCCTTAGAGAATGGCTTCAAGGCTCCTTTGCATTTGACCTTGTAATCAATCGAATTCCCATCACACTTCTGAGGAATCAGAGTGACATGGGGATTCTCGACCTTTTTGTTCTTGGCCTTCTTCTTCTTTGTTGCCTTAGTCTTCTTCTTGGGGATGTTGGGCGGTTCAGCTGGAACGTCTGTGACAGTAGGCTTATCAGGAGGCTCTTCCAGAAGATCAATTGCTAGCGACTCTCCTGTGACAACCTCGATGCTAGACACATGTGTGGGAGTACTCCTAGGTGGAATGACATCATAGTAGACATCACCGTCAATGTAAGAGAAAGATAGTCTCTTATTAGGTGTGTCTATGATCGCGCCTGCAGTAGCCATGAACGGTCGTCCCAGGAGTATAGGCATACGAGATATCGCACCCATCTCCACAACCTGAAAATCAGTAGGCACCAGACAGTCTCCTACTTGGACTAGCAAACCAGCGATAGTACCGTGTGGAAGCGAGGTGGAGTTGTTCGCGAATGTGATAGATGCCTCTGGTGATCGAATATCAGCTCCTAACCGCTCTGCAATTGCCCTTGAGATGACATTGACACTAGCCCCTGAGTCGACAAGAGACTCTTTGAAATTAACTCCTGAGATGGAGCATGGAACAGCGAATTTCCCTGGGTCTTCCCTCTGTGTCAATTCCCGCGGTTGTAGTGAATTGCGAACTTTTTCTCCGATCACCTCAGGTGTTTTCATAACTTCTGGTTCTTTCTGCGAGGGGTATCGATCGATACCAGGTAGGGTATCGATCGACGCCATGCGATTTGAATCGTTTCTGACAGGTACATCTTCATCAGAAAGAAGCTCCACGTTCGGGTTATCCAGCATATACTGTAGTCTAGCAATCTCCCATTCCTCCCTTGTCAGCTTAGGAACCATAGGATAAGGCATCCTGGTTACATACACTCGTTCTGCAACGACCTTAGGCACCACAGTCGAAGTTTCAACTGTTTCCTCAGAAATCGCCCCGGTATCGACCGATACCAATGGGGTATCGATCGATACACGGGTTTTCGAATCCATTCGAGCAGATGTCTGGGCTGGTATCGATCGATACTGGGGAGTATCGATCGATGCTTGTGCGATTTCAGGAATGGCTTCGAGATTTTCTGCATGTAAGCTGATGGCATTGACGTGTGCATTGTGTGATTGAACCGCTTTTCCCTTGGAATTTGCTGCAGTCTGAGCTACTTGCGTCTCCAGCATCCTGTGGCTCGTATTTAGTGCCTCGATCCTTCCACTCAAATCGGTGTACATGGTGTCCATCTTACCATTGAAGGTGGCTGTCATCTTCTCCTGCCCTTGAACCAGGTGTTCAAGCATAGCCTCAATCTTACTCTCAGGAGCTTTGGGTGGTGGGGATTGGTACCCTCCTTGCTGAGCATTGTTGGTGAAGTTTCGATTGGAGTTGTATCCGAATCGCTGACCCTGAAAACCAGAACTACCTATGTAGTTAACATCTTCCACCTCATTCTCAGTAGCAAAGTGGACGGCCTTTGTTGTCCTTCCCAGCAGAAGACTGTGCATAGAATCCAGCTGAGCTTTCACTTCAGCGATCTGCGACCCATCCTGATTACCAGCCAGCCTCTTGCGCTCGAAATCTGCGCTCTTGGTGCTACTACTAGAGGCAAAGTTCTCGATCAACACAATAGCATCCTCAGGATATCTGGTGTTGAAATTACCATTGCTCGAAGAGTCCAGACCCATCTGATATCTCCAATCTACTCCTCTGAAGAAGATACCCAGCAATTGCACATCAGAGTATCCATGATGTGGACAATCTCTCTGATACGATCTGAATCTTGTCCAAGCAGCCTTGAACGCCTCGGTAGGTCCTTGAGAAAAAGTGGAGATCTTATTTCTCAGATCTTCAGATCTTCCATCATCGTAGAAGTTAATCAGGAAGGCTCTCTTGGTGTCCTCCCAATTAGTTAGCGATCCAGGAGATAGCTGCCTCAGCCAGTAAGTAGCTTCTCCACCCAGAGAGTAGGGGAAGAGCTTGCAGAAGAGGTAGTCGTAGGACACTCCATTGCTCTTGATGCTAGTGACCAAGTCCTCGAACTTCTCTACATGGTCCATTGGATGTTCATGAGGAAGACCATGGAAGAGATGTTGTCCTACTAGAGTGTAGTAAGCAGGTTTCAGCTCGAAGTCATTCCTCTCATAAGCAGGAGGACGAATCGCTGACCGATTGGCGAAAAACTGCTCTGGCCTGTTGTACTCACCAATCGTCCTTCCACGATTAACCACAGCATTCCCTGCGTTGGCGCGCCCAGCTGGCGCGATAATCTCAACAACCGCAGCAGGGACAACGATGTTACCAGCTTCATCAAGTCGCTGCCCTCTCTCATTACACACGTGACCCTCTTGGTCTCTCAGAATTCCAGCTTCATCAGCTCTTAAAACCACTGGGTTGTTCATCCCTGATGTTTGCCTGGTCTTTCTGTTTGTGCGTTCCACAAACGCTAGCTGTTCCAATGACAGTTCAACTAGCTGTGTGCTCTTGTTGCTTCTGGTTTCACGAACAGGCATACACCTGCAAACAAAACACTAGGCAAAGCACGTAAGTAACCAGAAAAATACGTTGAGTATCGATCGATACCAAGTGGTGTCGATCGATACCAACAAAAGAAGACGACGAGTATCGACCGATACTACAGAGTATCGATCGATACCGACGAACTTAGTCGAAATTCTAAACTAAAATCTAATGGCGAATTGAGTCCCCGGCAACGGCGCCAAAATTGATATGCTCAATTTAATACCCTAAAGTACTAAAGCAGTTGTAATAGTATAGCTAGGGGTCGAACCACAGAAGACTCACAGAAACGCACAATAGATTCTATAGTGTCGAATTACGCTAAGCCAAACAGTTGTAATTAAAAGCAGTGCAGAAATTAAAGGAGTTGTAAATCAATTGAGAAATATAGGCTCAGGGTTTTTCTCAGGAAATCAATGAATGCAGATAAACTAACTAACATGATTCAGATTTAGCGCAGTTCTTGAACTCAAATCACTAAAATATAGCTAACCAACTCTCGTTGCGAAAACTATCTAAATCTAAATCCCAAGAATTCCAAATCTCTTTGCGAATCCTAAATTCTAAATCAGCTTTAATATCAGGTTTGATATGTTCACAAATCAATTAAACCAAATCTCTTTGCGAATAATCAATTTGCTCACCTAGGTTCTATCAGGTAATTAATCGCACTCTCGTGCCTAATCAATTATCCTAAGATCTAAGTTCCAGATTCGTCAACCTAGAATTAGCTATGAACACAACCTAAGGTGAAGAACTAATTCAGATGGTGAATCCTAAACAGATAATTAACCTAGCATTCAAAGAAATCCTTTATGAGAAAACCCTAAACCTAAAGTGGATCTACTCAGACATGGCAATTGAATCAAAAGACATGTTTGAATAAATCATCAATAGAATAGGAAGAAGGGTTTAGAGATCTGATCTCGGACGAAGGGAGATTCAGACTTGTCTCTCTAAAACCAAAGTAAAATCAAACTATAAAATAAAGCATAAAAAGGCATAGCCTAAACAGGTGGCTGAAAACTCCTATTTATAACCTAAAACACGATCTAGGGTCTTCTTGTAATTATTAAAGACTTCTGGGCACTTTTGCAATTCCTCAAGTCTTGGAAAACTCGCGGGTTGTGTCTTGCTGCGCTGAGTGTCGATCGATACCAAGGGGTATCGATCGATGCTCGACGTGAATTCAGGTTCTCAGCGACACGATCTTTAGCTCTGCTACAAACTGCTCCAGAAAGCTCCAATACTTCCAATAATCCTCCAAACGTGCTATGACCTGTAAAAGACTCTAAAAAGACTCCAAAATACTATAAAGATTCTATAAAAAGGACTTATATCATGGCTTAAATAGGGTAAAAACCATGATATATCAAACAACAAGTTGAACCAAATTCTCAAGGAACTTCAGTTCAATAAGTGCTCCAAAGAACCATCAGTCTATCGAAAAATGGTAAACCAAGACACTCTTCTTGTTGCAGTATATGTTGACGATCTATTTGTTTCGGGGACAAATACAAAAATCATAGAAAACTTCAAGAAAGGGATGGCGTCCAAATTCGAGATGAGCAATCTGGGAAAATTGACCTACTATCTTGGAATTGAGGTATGCCAACACAAAGAAGGGATAACATTGAATCAAAGACATTATGTTTTGAGGATCTTGGAGGATGCAGGAATGAAAGACTGTAATCTGGTTTATACACCAATGGATGCCAGTTTGAAATTGTCAAAATCAATGGAGGAGAAGGACATTGATGCTACGAGTTATAGGAGGAATGTCGGGTGTCTCCGCTATTTACTCCACACGAGACCTGACTTATCCTATTGTGTAGGCGTGCTAAATCGTTACATGCAGAATCCCAAGGAATCTCATGGAGCGGCAATGAAGCAATGTTTAAGGTATCTACAAGGCACTACCACATTTGGGCTAACATTTAAAAGGTCGACCTCCATGGCAACAAAGTTAGTTGGCTACAGCGATATTAGTCATAATGTAGATCCAGATGATGGTAAGAGCACAACTGGTCACGTATTCTATCTTGGTGGAAGTCCGGTTTCTTGGTGTTCACAGAAACAAGACACAGTCGCATTATCTTCATGTGAGGCCGAGTTCATGGCAGGTACTGAGGCGGCAAGACAGGCAATTTGGCTCCAAGAATTGCTTAGTGAGATCACTGGGGCACTATGTGAGAAGGTCGTCATCCGAATAGATAATCAATCGGCAATTGCTCTCACAAAGAACCCAGTGTTTCATGGTCGAAGTAAGCACATCCACACAAGATATCATTTCATAAGAGAATGCGTTGAGAATGGACAAGTAGAGATCGAGCATGTTCCCGAAAATATGCAAAAGGCGGACATTTTGACGAAGGCCCTCGGAAGAATCAAGTTCAATGAAATGAGAGATCTTATTGGCATAAAAGACTTGAGAGAAGATGACTTCAAGCTTAGGAGGGAGAATATATTTGTAAGCTTGAAATAACTTGAGGATCAAGCTTAGTATATTTAGGAGATATCTAAATATACAAATCTAAGATTTATGAGATATCTAAATCTATTTAGGAGTTATCTAAATACATTACCTAATAGGATTAGGAAGTGTCTAAGACCTATATATAAGGAGATGTCAAGTTGTGGCATAACTTAAATTTTAAGAAAAAGATTAAGGGAACTTAAGTTTTGAGTTATTTTTTTAAGCAATAAAGATAGTTATTCTTTAAACCTTTGAGTTCTCTAAATTTCTATAAGGCTTTCGTAGTTTTTAGTTATGTAATGATTTCTTGTGTTGTGTAAGATATTTATATGTACATGGAAGGTTTTAATGTGTGATCTCTATAATCAACGAGAATGAAAAACTGAATGTGAGTAAATCTAAATATATACTAATGAATCATAAGGTGAAACAATTGTGTCAATGTGAAATTCTTGTTTACACAAAAATTTCTTACATTTTAATTAATACTTAATTGTTATTAATTTTTTTGGTCAACATTTGTATATATTTAAAAATAGGAACCCTTAAAAAGTCACACTTTCGTTATTTCATTTTGAAGTGTTCCATGATATATATATATATATATATATATATATATATATATATATATATAATTTACTATCATCAATAATCTGTGTGTTGGTAAAACAATGATCTTCCTATATACGATTACTAGGTAGGTAGCCCGCGCCTTGCGCGGGCCGAGGGGTCTCAAAAACGTAATACAAAACTTTATGTTATAAACCGAAGAAATTTAGAACTACCACTTGAGATATACATGATCAAAATAAAGTTAATCCAAAAAAGTAAACACTATACAAAACTAAAAACTCACAAACCAATATTAAATAAGTGTATGAAACCCACAAACCAATTGAATTAAGACAAACGCGAGTTATTCGTCTTCACATAATCGTTCTTCGTCATTTGTTTCCCTCTTATTTATCCTTTGGTTTTTCTTCTTTATCGTCTTTTTTTAATATTCTTCATCATCGTCTTCCACCTTTATCTCTCTTTCTTCTCTCACGTCTTTTTCTTCGTTTTCTTTCATTTTGTTTTTGTTTTCTTCTTCCATTTTTTCTTTGTCACTCATGTTTTCCACATCTTTTCCTTGTTCTTCCTCATTGTCTTCGACTTCTACTTCTTCTTCCTCTTATACATCTTTCGATTTTCTTATTCCTCACCATTTTCTTTCATCTTCATCACCGTCTTCGACTTCAATTTCTTGTTCCTCTTCTATTATGTCTTCATCTTCTTCTTCTTCCGGGTTATATTATTCTCTTTCTTCTTCTTCTTCTTTTTCTCCTTCTTCATCACCTTCGTCTTCTTTGTTCTCTTCGACTTCCTATTCGTCTACTATGTATTGGTTTTCTTCTCCGGCTTTTCTGACTTCTTCTTCTGATTACTTTTCTCCCTTCTCCAAATTCGTCATTTCATTCTTCTTTGTTCACCATCTTCGTCTTCTCCGACTATTTTTCTTTTCTTCATTGTCTTCATTGACTTCGTCTTTTTCTTCTCCCTCTTCTTTATCTTTTAGTTTTTCATAATATTCGTCTTTTCCTTCTTATCCTCCATCGTTTTCAACTGCTACTTCTTCTTCTTTATCGTCTTCGTCTTAGTTGTCTTCTCTTTTTTTTTTTCGGTTTTCTTCATTTTCTTCGTTTTATTCTTTTGATTTTTTTTATGCCTCATCTTCTCC
The DNA here is from genome assembly GCA_030161315.1 of Eutrema japonicum. Classification (NCBI taxonomy): domain Eukaryota; kingdom Viridiplantae; phylum Streptophyta; class Magnoliopsida; order Brassicales; family Brassicaceae; genus Eutrema; species Eutrema japonicum. Next base: position 48,788,860 of record BSQW01000008.1, on the reverse strand, counting down.
ATTTTCTTCTATCGTCTTTGTATTCTCCTGCTTCTTATTCTTCTACATCTTCTACTTCTTCTTCCTTTTATTTGACTTTCAATTTTTCGTCTTCCTCGTATTTTCCTTCTTCTAATTATTTTTTTGGAATTTTTTTGGTATATATTTTCACATTCTTTATGGGCTTGGCTAACATGGACACATATTATCCGACCGTTCTAACCTGAACCCTCCTCTTGAAACTAAGGGGAAATATAGGTTGAAATCTGAATCAAAGTCACAATGTCTAATTGAAACACAATACACAATGATCGTAGGATTCAAATTTCTTCATTACAACTGTTTGTACCAAGTATATGCCACAACCGCTGAAGCAGCAACGCATACAACATGAAGAGCGGCATATATATGTATCTTATCGCTCCCAGCTCTCTAACCATGTTGGTATTCCGCAGATCTTAAGTGTCACTATTTATTCAAAATAAAGTCTTTTCCGCAATTTATCTTCTCGAATTTCGGTGTAAGCTTTTTAATGTTGTTATCACTTTTAAGTTGATAATCTTCCGAGGTGTCCAAAGATAATATCTAATTAATATCACCATAAGATTGTCAATGTGACTTATTCTCAAAGATTATATATGGTTTTTCTTCTCCAAATTCATCATCCTCTTCCCCTTCTTATTCTTCAACATTTTTGTCTTGTCCTAATTTTTCATATTCTGATTTTTATTTTTCTTTTCTTCGGTCTTCTCGCTCTCGTCTTTTCCTTCTTCTTCTTCACGACTTCGTCCTTCTCTTCTCCCTCCTATTCAACTTTCGGATTTTCTTCTTCCTCGTCCTTTCCTTCTTCTTTTGCACTGTCTTCGGCTTCTTCTTCTTCATTGTCTTCTTCTTCCTCTTATTTGTCTTTCGATTTTCTTATTCCTCTTCTTCATCGTCTTCAACTTCTATTTCTTCTCCATCTAATGATTTGTCTTCTTTTTCTTCCTCTTCAGCTTTGTTCTACTCTTCTTCCTATTCCTTATCTTTTGGTTTTGTTCTTCTTCGTATTTTCCTTATTCTTTTTTTCGGTTATTATTCGTCTTCCTCTTCATTCTCCAATTTTAAAGCTTTTGTCATTTTCTCATCTTTTTCTTATTCTTCTTCATCGTCTTTGACTTCTACTTCTTCTTCTTCCTCTTATATATCTTTTGATTTTCTTATTCCTCACCCTTTTCTTTCAACTTCATCATCGTCTTCGACTTCTACTTCTTCTTACTATTCTATTGTGTCTTCTTTTTCTTCCTCTTTTGGTTTTTTTCTTCCTCATATTTTCCTACTTCTTTGACTTCTTCTTCATCATCTTTGTATTCTCTCAGTTCTTCTTCTTCTTTTTCGATTTTTATTAGCCTTCTTCATTCTCTGCTTCTTATTCCTCCTTGGTCTTCTTTGTCTTATCAAAACTCTTCTTCTTATGATTTTTCTTCGTCTCTTTCTCATCTTTACATTCGTCTACTTTGTATTATTCATCTTCTGGTTTTCTTCTCTTTCTTTATTCTTTTTTTTCTTCCACGTATTTTTATTTATTATTTTTTTTTCTTCTCCAAATTCGTCATTTCATTCTTCTTTGTTCACCATCTTCGTCTTCTCCGACTATTTTTCTTTTCTTCATTGTCTTCATTGGCTTCGTCTTTTCTTCTACCTCTTCTTTATCTTTTAGTTTTTCATATTCTTCGTTTTTTTCTTCTTATCCTCCATCGTATTCAACTCCTACTTCTTCTTCTTTATCGTCTTCGTCTTCTTTGACTTTTTTTTTCATTCGGTTTTTCTTCGTTTTCTTCTTCTGGATTTTTTGTTTTATTCTTCTGATTTTTCTTATGCCTCATCTTCTCCGTTTTCTTCTATCGTCTTTGTATTCTGTAGCTTCTTATTCTTCCACATCTTCTACTTCTTCTTCTTTCTTTTATTTGACTTTCGATTTTTCGTCTTCCTCGTATTTTTCTTCTTCTAATTATTTTTTTGGAATTTTTGTATTTTTTGGACGTATATTTTCACATACTTTATGGGCTTGGCTATCTTTACACAAACGATCAGTTTCAAAAAATCTTATGAAGTAAAACCACATAGATAACACGGACACATATTATCCGACCGTTCTAACATGAACCCTCCTCTTGAAACGAAGGGAAAATATAATAAAAAAAGGAAGATGTAATAACGTAACAATCATCAGTCATGAAAAGTGAAATCCAAAGACATTCCATGAAAATTATTTTGTTTGTCGAATGATAAGAACCCAAAATGCTAACAAAAACCTCTACGGACAAAAAGACGGAAATACTCTGTTATATAAGTAGTGTCATAGAGAATCCTTTCATCCTTTGAGAGAAAATTTAACAATGGCCTCTTCCCATGTAAATCAAAAGTCCTTTTAAGTTTAGTATAGTAACAATCGATTTGCTCCATTTATCAATTTGGAAGTTAATATTTAAACTCGTGCAAAATCGAATATATCATACGATTGAGACAATAGGACAAATGTATTCAGGGGTTCAAAGACTCATTTCTCTCATGATATCCTTATCGATTCGAAATGAAGTGTTTTCTGCAACGTCATTAATAAGACTCGAAAATGTTCATGCAACATCAATGAAATTCTCGCTTATCTAAAACCTTTTTTTTCACACACACTCAATCCTTGTCCTCCTTTATATATAATTGTGTAGTGTTTCTCATAAGTGGTCGAAAAACCGAGGAAACGAAATTCACAAAGCTCGATAATATAATGAATAATGTTTCTTTGACACACATATTGTAATTACGAACGATTTTCTTCCTCCCTCGTTGGAACTCTTCCTAAACTATGTTTCTTCATCATCTTTGTGTTCTTCTTTTTCATCATCTCAGTCTTCTTCTTCTGCTTATCGTCTTCATCTTCTCGGCATCCTATTACTCCGGTTTTTCTTTGTCTTCTACTTCTTCAGCTTTATTTTCTTCTTCTTTATATTATGGGTTTTCTTCTTCCTGACATTTTCCTTATTTTTTAATCATTTTGGGCTTCTTCTTTTTCATAATCTTTGACTTCTTCTTATTCTTTTTCTTCCGTTTTTTATTCGCATTCCTCTTCTTCTTCCTTCTCCTAATTCATCGCATTTGTCTTCTTTGGTTTCTTATTCCTCAAAGTTTTCTTAGCCTCCTTCCCCATCTTCAGCTTCTTATACTTTGTCATCTTCCAGTCATTCCTTATCTTAAACATATGTGTCTTTGTATTTTCTGAGTTCTTCTTAATCAGCTTCGTCTTTTTCTTCCTCCTCTTCTTCTTCTTTCATCTTCCTCATCTTTTCCTTCTACATCTTGTCTTCGACTTCTACTTCTACTCCTTTATCGACTTTGTCTTCTCCGAAATCTGCTTCTTCTTTTTCTTTTGGTTTTTCTTCGTCTTATTTCTTCTATTTTTTCATTTTTTCTATTATTCTTACTTATCTCGTATGCTTCCTCTTCTTATCTTCCTCCTCATATTTCTCTTCTTCTTTTGTATCGTCTTTAACTTCTTTTTCACCATATTCGTATTCTCCGACTTCTTTTCCACTTTTTTTAACTCCTCCTCTTCTTCCTCTTGTTCTTCATATTCTTTGTCTTATTTGAATTCTTATTATTTTTGTTTTTCTTCATCGCTTTCATCATCTTCACCTTTTTCAACTTCTTCTACATAATCTTCGGGTTTTCCTCTTTTACTACTTCGTTTTCTTCATCTTCCGGTTTTCTTCTTTTTCGTCTTCTCTAACTTTTCCGATGACTTATTCATGTTCTTCCGGTTTCGTTCTTCTTCTTCAACTTTTTCATCTTCTTATCCTTATGCTTCTTCATTATTTTGTGTTATCCATGTCTTTATTTTTCTTCCGGATTTAATTGATATCAATTTGTCTTCATCTTCTTCCTCATCTTTTTCGATTTTTTTTTGGATTTTTTTTTGTCATTTTCAATCAAAATCAAAAGCTGATGAAACACATTTACAATATACACATTTACAATATACACAATTACAAATGCGATGAAATGATCAAAACAAAGTCGGGCAACTTTAAATGTTATGAGTACGAACATAACTTAAGTTAAGTTTTTGTGCTTATGGATTTATTATCATCTTTATCAAGTCTATAAAAATAGTAAGTAGGATCTTCATCTCAATAACTACTAATCTACAACTATAACTAAGACCTGGCTCAACTCTGAGACTATAATTACACAGTTACACTGTAAGAAAAACACAATATATACCCAATGGCAATACATAGACGATAAAAACAGAATATGTACCTCCAAGTTCTTCGTCATCCTCCATTTCTTCATACGCTTTCTTTGTCTGCTTGCGAAATCTAAGCATTCCTCGCCAGTCGCCATCTCTAGTTTGTTGGTGTCTAACGATTCTACAAAAAAAAAATCATGATCTAGACGCATTGTCCAGCCTTTTCGAAGCATTAAAAAAACTGGTGGAAAACTTAACAAATGTTATTAGTGGTGTTCCTGTCTTTTAAATAACAAAGACATGGTAGCAAAGAGACATAAGACAGTGAATGTTCTGACCAGAAGAACTCGTTCAGGTCATCATAGTTTCTCCACATAGAATGATCTGCATTTCCATTCTTGTTCTTCTCAAATTAAACTTTTTTCACGTGAAAATGATGACAAATTCGCAACGTAACCAAAAGCTAACGGTTCCATTCACAACCAGAATCAGTCTCACTATTATCTCCACCTTCACTGATAATGCTCAACATCCTTATGGCTATATCAACCGCCGTTTCCTCCGCCTCTTTGACTTTCATGCACCTCTTTGACTTTCATGCCCTTACGAACCTGAAGCCAATCAACGCCGTCTCTTCCTCCGCTTTTGTCGTAGATCCTTCTCGTGATCTCTAGCTCCGATTGTTCACTCCACACGTATCCAGTGACCATGTTCCATAGAAAAAGATTATAGACAGGGTCACTGATATGCTCAATTTAATACCCTAAAGTACTAAAGCAGTTGTAATAGTATAGCTAGGGGTCGAACCACAGAAGACTCACAGAAACGCACAATAGATTCTATAGTGTCGAATTACGCTAAGCCAAACAGTTGTAATTAAAAGCAGTGCAGAAATTAAAGGAGTTGTAAATCAATTGAGAAATATAGGCTCAGGGTTTTTCTCAGGAAATCAATGAATGCAGATAAACTAACTAACAGGATTCAGATTTAGCGCAGTTCTTGAACTCAAATCACTAAAATATAGCTAACCAACTCTCGTTGCGAAAACTATCTAAATCTAAATCCCAAGAATTCCAAATCTCTTTGCGAATCCTAAATTCTAAATCAGCTTTAATATCAGGTTTGATATGTTCACAAATCAATTAAACCAAATCTCTTTGCGAATAATCAATTTGCTCACCTAGGTTCTATCAGGTAATTAATCGCACTCTCGTGCCTAATCAATTATCCTAAGATCTAAGTTCCAGATTCGTCAACCTAGAATTAGCTATGAACACAACCTAAGCTGAAGAACTAATTCAGATGGTGAATCCTAAACAGATAATTAACCTAGCATTCAAAGAAATCCTTTATGAGAAAACCCTAAACCTAAAGTGGATCTACTCAGACATGGCAATTGAATCAAAAGACATGTTTGAATAAATCATCAATAGAATAAGAAGAAGGGTTTAGAGATCTGATCTCGGACGAAGGGAGATTCAGACTTGTCTCTCTAAAACCAAAGTAAAATCAAACACAGAAAATAAAAGCATAAAAAGGCATAAAGAGGCATAGCCTAAACAGGTGGCTGAAAACTCCTATTTATAACCTAAAACACGATCTAGGGTCTTCTTGTAATTATTAAAGACTTCTGGGCACTTTTGCAATTCCTCAAGTCTTGGAAAACTCGCGGGTTGTGTCTTGCTGCGCTGAGTGTCGATCGATACCAAGGGGTATCGATCGATACTCGACGTGAATTCAGGTTCTCAGCGACACGATCTTTAGCTCTGCTACAAACTGCTCCAGAAAGCTCCAATACTTCCAATAATCCTCCAAACGTGCTATGACCTGTAAAAGACTCTAAAAAGACTCCAAAATACTATAAAGACTCTATAAAAAGGACTTATATCATGGCTTAAATAGGGTAAAAACCATGATATATCAGTCACACGCAATAGGGGTGTCGACGAAAGAATGGATCAATCATAATTGTTTACAGAACTGTAAGAAAGAGGATTATTGATAAATGATAGAATCAACAAAAAGTCATCGGTAAAAAATTACACTCAAAGTCGTTTATATTTTTTTCTTCTGGTTGTCGATTTAGGATAAAAGGTTATAGGATATGTAGTATTCAGTGTAAAATTGACTATGATTTTTAATTAAAAATCTTAAACAATTTTGACTATGATTTTCAGTTTTATTAAACATAATGGTAAGTAAATAACTAATTTAAAGTTAGTTAACAATCAATTTAGAATCACTTTTATAAAATAGCAATTATGTAGTATTAAAAATATTATGATAAAAATATTTTATTTAATTAATAAAATTTAAGAAAAGTTATATTAATTATTTTTCAATATTTTCAGTTATGATAGGTAATTTTCTCTTCTTTTTTTTTTTTATCTTTTAAATTTCATTGTATTCGCTAGTAGGTTGCTCATCTTTGTTTTAACTCCTAAAAATTAATGGATGAAGCTATTTGTCCTTTGGAATAATTTTCTTTGCTTACGGTTGCAACTTGATATGAGCAAAATCTTTAAAATTATTTGTAATTTTTTTTTTGTCGGATCCTTAAAACATTATAAACATTGGATCAAACCCAGCACTGAACCACTACCGCGAAGATTCTGGAGCTATCAATGATTTGCAGATTTTGAACAATAGAGTCAACAACATCTTATTAACTGTTACAATGTTTTAACACAAGGTTTGGAATCAATTTAGTATTGTCTAATTCAATATCTCTAAATACATCAATATGTTTTGTGGTCCGTTGCCATTTTTTTCCTCGAGCAATGTTTGTTTTTCTAAATATTCTGTTATTTCAAGTACTTTCCTTATTAACACAAAACATAATAGTTAATATTACAAACCCAAGCAAATAAAATAGATATGTTATGAAGTCATGATCGATGATGTGCCAAACCGCATAATAGTGAGTCTACCGATTAAAGAATAAAATAGAAATACATACAGACGTAAGAAGTTTACATTAGAATAAAATAAAGAAAAATGGAAATACATACAAAGGTAAAAAGTAAGACCATCTTTATCAAAAAAAAAAACTACATCGCTGAAGGCTTTAACTTCTTTATTTACCAGATTAAGAAAAAAAATTAAGAACACAGAAGACACGAACTAACGGGGATAGAATATCGATCAATTACATATCCATAAAAGCCTTACGTGATCTCTCTCTCTATCTCTCTCTCTCTCTCTCTCTCTCTCTCTCTCTCTATCTATCTATCTCTCTCTCGATTCTTAAGTTAGATCTCGCTTAGTTCTTTCTCGAGAATCTCCAGTATGTTTTTTTTTTGTATCCTTCATGAAAGATAAATTCTACAATAGATATGTTTAGTCTTGTCTCCTTCAGCTAAACATTTAATTTGGGTTTATAAAAATCATGAGCCATTTACACTCAATAACCGTTTTTAGATTAATAGACTGGAGTGATGCTATAGAATCTATATACATTTAAATAGAACAATCATATGGTCTCTTTGCTTTGTGTTTCCTTGTTATAATATTTGGCACGTGCTTACATAAAACCAAATAAATCTAACTTTCTTTCCTAAATTTTGTGTGTTTATAGGTCCAAAGATGTGTGTCTTTCCTAAATTTTGTATGTTTATAGATCTAAAGATGTGTAGAAGACACGTCCTTACTAATCACATCCTATGAAGGAACACAACCATCCTCTTACACTTCAGTTGCGGCCTACATGGTCCTCTCCGGCTCCTTCTCATGATGACCTAGATTTTTAAAGAAAGTATAGATTTGATTAATCCTAATACATGATCATAAAACCTTAAAACTCCCAAAACCAAAACACGGTACTAACACAAGTCTAGCTATATAAATCAACTCGCACTCGACCGCCAATACAACTGATGCGGTGGGAAACATCATTGACACCATTAATTCTTGAACAACTCTTTTCTCATAAAGAAAGAGGAAAAAGGTTGACCTATTTACATTGAATAAACTGTATCTCTAACTTGGGCTAACTAATATTAATTCTTTCTTCTTTTTAGATCATCTTTCCTTAGCACATAAGTCACATTGATGAAGGTATCTTCAGGACAAGGGATCGTTTTGCCAGCTACCCATCAGACGATAGAACCCAAACTCTTCTTTTCGGATTTACTGAGCAGAGCTTGAAACGAAGGCTAGCTCTAATTTGAGACATGAACTATATATATATATCTTCTTCCGGATCTGGTCATCACCAACATACACTGCAAAGAAACCCTTTATGCGTTGTACAGAACGGCTAAAGAATCTTCTTTGCACCCAATAAACCCTCCCATTTCAACTTTCTTGTTATTCGAACAGAATCAGTAGAGCAGATATTTGGCCAAGCCCCTAAATTATGATACAAAAGGATTAAAACTTCTATAAAGAAGGAAGATTTAGTCCATAAGGACTTAATTACCACCATCGTGTCCCATATAAGGTGCACCCCTCCTCAAGTCCTAAGCATATGGACATATTTTAAGTATTACATGAATAAATCAAGAAAGAGAAGCAATGATAACAAAAAGTAAGAACCAGTCAAGCCAGCTATTACCGTCAACACCATTAGAATTTTTGCGGAAATCATCAAGCCCTGAAATTTTTGTGTGTAGAATTGAAAGTCCAATGACCAGTTCCTAGGATCTGCAGAGAAATACCAAGAAAAAGAGGAAAAAAATGTTCAAAAGATATCAACATTTCTATCCTATGTAGCTGCTATCATATCAAAATCATCAATAATTATAAAACCCCATCATCATTCATTGGCAGCAAAATTAGAATCAGAACTAAAAAGCAAGAAAATCAGTCTTTGATTAAGAGGAAAAATTAACGAAATTGGAGACTTAGTGAATCAAAATACGGATAGTAAAATTGATGATTCTTACTGTATTTGGTTCCATTGAATTCTACAAAGAACTCTTGCATACCATCCTTGATCGAGTCTACTTTATATTCACTCATCAGCCTGAAAAATATCAAATTAGTCAAAAAAAAAAAAACTCAAAATCAAGATTAACTTTTTGCAAACAAGAAGAAACCGAAAGAAACGACGAACCAAGAATAGCGAGAAAGTAATAAGAAATTGACATAGAAACAAATACCTTCGTGTGCTTCGATAAAAAGAAAAACAAATACCTCCATGTGCTGCTCTTCATCTTCCATCTAGTCATATCCCTGCGAACCTATGTTTAAGTAGTATTTAAGCAGTAAAGAAATTCAGAGCAAATTAAATAATACATATCAAACAAAAACGTAATACAACCTAAGAAAATATTATGTTAGTGTGTTGTTTATATTCTTCGATCGAGTTATTACCTTTTTCTTCCACCTTCTCTTGAGTTCGTGATTTTAAATAATACAAAACAGAGAATGATTGAATTAAAGACACAGGTGTTTCACGTACTAACAGAAAAATCTAGTCGGATCAAAGAGACGATGGTAATGAATGAGTTTCACAAAAATTATAAACGTGGGATATATATCAAGTAAAAAAATTAGGGTTTTCCGAAAATCGCAAAAGAAAATCGCAACCCAATTTCCGAAAATCGCAAAAGAGGATCGCAAGAAAATCACAAAAAGAAATCGCAACCCAACTAAATAAATAAAAAAACGGCCAGAGAATATCTATTCCGATATTACGTAGGGTTATCCGAAAACTGAAACCCCAAAATTGATAATCGGTACGACAAAAAACTTAAATCAAACCGATATAAAAAGGATTAACCGATTTTTACGGTTTAGATTTAAACTTAATTTAGACCGAAAACTTAATTTAGACCGATCAAAAGGGTATTGAAGTCTTTTTGGTGAGGGATAAGAGGATAATTAACCACCCCTAGAATGAATGAGAGAGCTCGAAAGCTAAAACTCACTTTGCTTATATTTCGCAAAAGAGGATCGCAAGAAAATCACAAAAAGAAATCGCAACCCAACTAAATAAATAAAAAAACGGCCAGAGAATATCTATTGCTTATATTTCGCAAAAGAGGATCGCAAGAAAATCACAAAAAGAAATCGCAACCCAACTAAATAAATAAAAAAACGGCCAGAGAATATCTATTCCGATATTACGTAGGGTTATCCGAAAACTGAAACCCCAAAATTGATAATCGGTACGACAAAAAACTTAAATCAAACCGATATAAAAAGGATTAACCGATTTTTACGGTTTAGAGTTAAACTTAATTTAGACCGAAAACTTAATTTAGACCGATCAAAAGGGTATTGAAGTCTTTTTGGTGAGGGATAAGAGGATAATTAACCACCCCTAAAATGAATGAGAGAGCTCGAAAGCTAAAACTCACTTTGCTTATATTATATATGATATTATCCGATGCAGAGACACGCAAGAATATATTTATTTATTTTATGTCGTTAAATGTTGAATAAATAAAAAATGATGAGGCGTTACAGTGGGTTGCCCTAAATGTTTTCTTTGGTGACAGGTAGAAAATTAAAGTTATATTGCTGAGTAAAATAAATCCGTCAAATGAATAGTATATTTGATCGCTATCGAAAGGCGTGGATGACTATCAACCTTCAAATTTAATAACATAAATGTATTATATACTATACTCACAGTTATGAAAGTAATAAGTAAATAATATAGATATTTATATCTATTAATTTGGTTATCCAGGTAACGAAACTGCTATTGTCTAATGTCATAGCCTACCAGTTTTATACTTCCATATTAACTAGTAACTAACATAACCGATAACAACAATTACAAACTAATTCATTAGTGCCTTGCCAGAAAACTATAAAATACGATAACTATTTCCGTATCTCGCATACAGCATCCAGTTATCTAGCTTGGTTTAGTTTGAGCGGTATTCGCTGATATCCCGACTATGAAGCATCTTCATCAGAGTTATTTTTAACATCGGCGAGTGTTGACGGGCCTTCTTGAATATTAGGATCTGCTTCGAGAACAATCCACTGAAGTGCGATAAACAAATCTTGCACTGCAATATTGGATGTGATCATCTCTGTGAAGTCTCTATCTTTGATCGATTTCATCATGGCTTCAAAAGATAAACGCTCACATGGTAATTTAAGGAAAAAATCCAGATCTCATGTCATCTCAGCGTGTTCCACATCTACCTTAACTTTCAGAAAGTGTTGTGTCGAAACCAAGATGGCGTCTACGAGAACTAAGCAGGCCATCTGAATCCTCATTTTGCTGTCTTTGACAGTTTTCTTCCGCAACATCATAAGAATCTTCTGGATGGTAACATATGCTTCACCGCCAAACATAATGCCATAGAAAGAGGTGGTGACTCATGGAGTTTCTTTTCTTTTCTTTTCTTTTGCTCCGTGTCGGGATATTTCCCACACGGAAGGCCAGTTATGATTTTGAATTCCCTAAGAGAGAATCTAATCGATACGTGACCCATCGAAAAGAACCAAAAGCTCTCTTTTTTTATTCCCAACTGCTGTGATAGTAGGAAAAGGCCGAAACTCGCTGACCAAGCCAGTTTGGACGGAAAATCTAGAAGCTTCCCAATAGATGATTGCATCGTAAAATTTAACTCCGGCGGGGTCAGGGTTTGCTTCAGTTGATGTATTAGCGACATCTTCTAGTAAAGATTTACTCGGACTCCGTTGGGCTCTTCACCAGCGACGAATAATCGCTTGGGTAGTTGATAACACCGTATTTTTACCCGTTTTACTATCTATTTTAGAACACTTTAATAAGTGTTTCTTTTGATTTTACATGTTTTTATCGTAGTTTTTCGCATATTTGTAGTTTCAAAACTATTTTCAGGTTCCTTAGGCAAAAGACGCAAATTGGAGAAAAAACCAGATTTTGGACAATTTTTGACCGTCAGAAGTTCGATATCCGATGGAGACCTTCTCACCCTCTAATCACGCCAAAATTTGGATACAAGATAGAAGGGAGAGCCACCTTTCATACCCAGTTGGTTTCCAGACAATCCAACTGTTAGATCTAAAGATACATCCAATTGACTAAAGGCATGTTCTGCAGTCTCGCGAAAGAAGCAAGAGAAAAATTGAAATTTCAACCTTATAGGCCAACCACCGCGGGTCCATGACTCATGACCGCGGCGAAGACACTCCTGGCCGCAGGTCGAGCTCACGCACCCGCGACCAACCAAATTTGGCCCAAAATCAGCTCGTTCAAAGCCCGCTTCAAGCCCACTTCGTTTTCTCTTCAAAGAAAACCTAAGGACGACCAAATCAAGAGTTGAAGACCTATAAATACATGTTTTACATACACAATTTCGTAGCCTCCATAAAACATCTTTTAATTTAATTTTTGTATTACTTTTGTTAAGCTTTTGTTCTTACTTTCGAGATTGGTGAATAAACTCTCTCCGGACTTAGTTCTTAAAATCGAAAGGCTCATTCGTCAACCTCCTGCTCTTAATTTAATTATGTTTTTGCTTTCTTTAATCATATCCGAATAGTTCTCGTGTTGGGTAAAAGGATCTCGAGGGGCTCTCATAGATCGATTTATCATTATGTTTTATAACTAAATAGAATAGTATAGAGCATCCGTGGACTTTCAGTTATCCAACTTTTATTTTTTATTCCAAAAATAACACAAATTATTGAATAAAAATATTTATTCACCTGCGCTTGCGGTTGAGTTCTGGTGATCGATTAGTCTGTCCCCTATAAGATCAACAACATCGGGGGTGTCTCAGTCAGATACTCCCATTAAACAATTAATAAAAAAAATTACTTTTTGAGATACTCCCAGCGAGAATCGGGTCTCGTATGAGACACCCACCACAAAACTTGAGACACCTATATGCTTACGTGTACAATTTTTATTGGTCCAAATGTTTAAAAAAAAATTAATTATTTTTGGTGAGACACCCTACAAATTTATAAAAAAAAAATTAGAACAGGAATGTATAGAGTTATATGTGAATTACCCGGGTCCGTTTGAAATACAAATAAAACCTAATATAAAGTCAAGTGTATACTCAACGACTTGAGTTCTAAAATACTAAATCAAGGAGAAGTTCATAAAGGCACATCATCTCTATATATACATGTCTTGTTGTTCCGTTTTCCGAAAAGTCAAAAGCCAAAAAACAAAGAAACAAAATCATCAATTAAGAAGAAATTTCTGACAAAAAAAAAAAGGAAAGAAATTAATCAAAAGTAAGCGATTTTATGGATCCTGTGGGGATTTTGTTTATAGTGTTTGGGGCAGTTCTCTTGCTTATGTTCATCTCATGGCTGATTCACTTTCTCTACCACAAAGCTAAGAAGGATGGCAAAGAAAGCATCGCCTGTCTCGGCAGTGGTTATGGCGGCGATTTCGGCGGTTGAAACCGCGGCCATGTGGTATTTTCCAAAAATAAAATTGTTGGGAGGATGTATATATATTCTCATACAATTTCTTTGTTTTTATTTTGTTTGTTTTGAAGCGTCAAAAATGGTTCTAAGTACTTATGCAAATATGTGGGTTTGTGTATTAAACTATGTATAGAAATGTTTGTTATTTTTCCACTATAAAAAACTGATTGGGAAAATTGATTTAAAGTCTTTTAGTTAATAACTTACTTTGAATTATTTTTAAAGTTCAATATATCACGAACAAATAAATGATTAAATGGATGATAAATGAACAATGTAAATCTTGGCTTATGGATTTAATTACCATTGTTTAACAATCGGTTAAAAACAGAAAATTTGTTGGCGGTATAATATTTTTCACATGTGTTATTTTTAATAGATATAGTGAAAATATTGTATATTTTGTTTTTGGCAGAGTATAAATAATACTTTTATGCTACTAATTCCATCCATGGGAATTTCTATCACACTTAAACATTTATTTATCTTAGTTGACTTCATGTTCTTATGCTAAATATTTTGTCAACCCTTTAAAATATTCTAAAAAATTGTATTTTGTCAAAGAGAAATATACAAGCCAAAGACTTAGTCAAGCAAACTAGTTAAACCGCAGTGCTCAACTAGCTTAAATATTGGCACATTTTACCCAAACTAAATTCTCTTAAATATTCTAATAAAAATATAATAAAGTAACCCATGAACGAAACAACTTCCAAATACAAAGTCTCAAAAATGGCTCATCTCCAAAAACCTTATTTGTACATAATTCGAGAAACTACGGATATCTATAAAGAGAAAGAGAGATCATTGTTTCTCTCTAAGAAACAAAAAAACAAAAAAAATAGAAACAAAGTAAAAGAAACACCGATGACTCCTTTGAAGATTATGGACATAGTGATTGGAGTAATATTCTTGATAATATTCATCTTATGTCTCTTCTACTTTCGTTACCACAAGAGTAAGAACGATGGCCGGAAAGAGAGTACCACCGGCTCCGGCTGCTGCTGAAGCGGCGGCCACCACCGTGCGGCTTTGTAACTTTGACTGTTGCTTGTTTGTTTTGTCGTTTCTTTCAAATATTTCGTGATATATAATATTTCTTTCTGAAATACGAAACAAATGTCTTTTTTTTATATAAATGTGAAAGAATGTTATAATTTGGGTTTGCGTGTAAACGTATATATACATGAATCAACATGTTTGTTTTCTTATTAATGCAAGAATGTTGGTCGATCAAATGTTTTGTATTCACATATATTTTATTAGATGTATAGAAGATACAAACAAAATTTTACTTGTTATTCACCACGAAATTCCTCTAGAGCACAATCTGACACTTTCAACATGATCATAAAAAGAATATCCGAAAATAGTTTTATAATGATTTTTTATATCATAGGGTTTTATATATGAATAATGTTTTGAATAAATAAAGTATATAACAATATAAAGAACTAGTTTGATTAAAGATATCGAACATCTTTAGTTATTTTAATTAGAGTAATATTTTCTAAATCATAGTAATACATTTTATAATTTCTTAAATTATTTTCAAGTTAATTAAAAATTGAACAATATTACATATAAAAATGACTGGATCATATTACAGTTTCAGCATTATACTTACTTTTCACTAAATATAAAAATATTTAGATAATATTCAGTCCAACTGAATCGAATAAGAAAACAAAAAAAAGATTAGATCCAGTTAAAATTAAAAAGAAAAACAGAGAAAATCCGATAGAAAGAATAATTTAAAAAATCTACCCAAATTACATAACTAACTTCCTCCACCACCACATCCTCCCCCACCGCCATCGCCACCACCACAACATCCTCCACCATCGCCACCCAAATATACATATTTTGTTTTGGAAAGGATACTTTTCATTTAAGTATAAGTTACAAAACGTGTATAACAGAAAACAGTAAATATTAATTAAAGGGAATGAAACCTAAGATAAGAACAAAATATACTAATCTTAGAAAACTATAATCATACTTTTAAATAGAATTTACTTACATGACAAAGAATGAATAATATCCGGTATGAGCAGAAACATCAACCAAGTTGTGTAAGTGAAAAACTCAAAGCAAGCTAACTTGTAAAATATTATTGAAAAGAAAAAGTAATTAAGAAGAAAATGTCGCATTTCTTGATTTTTGCTAGTAAAAACGAAATTTCCTTTGCAATTTCGTGTATATTTAAGAAACTAAATAGGTTACATGTCTTAACCTAAGCTTCTATATAAAAGGACATAATTGTCGCATCTTTTTGGTATCAATTCCATTTCAATCAAAAAATAAAATAATAATGGATGCTTTTGTTATTGTCATTATTGTAGTATGTGCCGGTATTGTTTTCCCGGCCCTTGTCTTATGCTGTGTCCTCACCCACAGGGGAAAATGTATAGCGTTTGAGGATGTGGGAACAGTATCATATGTTAAATTATGTTCAAATTGGAAAAAGTAAGTAACGTCCGCATTATGCAATTCAGAATAAACATAAAACTGATTCATAGAAGGAGGATCAGGAGCTCACAGTTCATCTTTGAGGCATTTAGTTTTTACAAGGTGATCCAGTGAGCTTCTTGCTCTCTGTTGATGAAGTAAGAAGTGAAAAATGCACCTTGCTTCACTGAAAATTACTTCTATGGCTGAGAGAAATCAATTCCATTTCCTTTTCAATCATCTGCAGTGTGACAGTTATCTCTGCCAGATTCAAATGAGATTCATCTCCTGCAAGAAAATTATGTACTTGACCCTTTAATACGATCCAGCTAGACCCGGGATCCTTCTTTATTCTTTTCGATTTTTTTAGATTCCTTATCCGATCACCATCTCTGTTTTTCCCAACAGTTGTATATAGCTGGGACAGTACCACATAAGGTGTTGCGCTATCAGGCTCAAGTTCAATTAGTTTCTTAGCAGCAAGCTCTGCAAGATCAACACGTAAATACGTCTTGCTTGCACCAAGCAGGCTGCCCCAAACCCCAGAATGAGGCTCAAAAGGCATTGAAGAGATCAAGTGATATGCTTCATCAAGCATTCCACTTCTGCCAAGGAGATCAACCATGCATGCATTATGATCAGGTCCTGGTTCAATGCCGTACGAAGATTTCATTGATCTGAAGTATTTCCATCCTAAGTCTACGTATCCAACAAGCTGATAATACAGCAAGAAAGTTAACACCGTTTGGCTCTTTTCCTGTACTTTCCAATATCGAAAACAATTTAAGAGCTTCCTTCCCGAAACCATTATAAGAAAACCCGCTGATCATCGTGTTATTAGAAACAATATTGTGCTCACTGATGCATGAGAAGATCTTGTAAGCATCCTTTGTGTTCCCGCATTTGGAATACATCGATACCAATGAATTCTGAACTGATAAGTCATCCGCCACGTTCATCTTCACAACTCTAGCGTGTAACTGTAGTCCTTCAATCAATGCCGCCAAACTAGCTGTTGCGCTGAGCACACTACTGAAAGTGTAGGAATTAGGACGAACTTCTTTCCGGAGCATCTTATGAAACCAGCAAATCGCCTCCTCGTAACATCCATTGCTCACAAAAGCAGATATCATAGCAGTCCATGTTACGTCGTCCTTCTCAGGAGGCATCATTCTAAACAACTCAACACATTTAGAGATTTCTCCTCTTCCAGAAAATCCCTTGATCATATCTGTCCAGGATACCATGTCTTTATCCAGCATCTTCTGGAAAAGTTCATAAGCTTCAGAAATTTGTTCGCGCTGAACAAGACCCGTGATCAAGGAATTCCAAGAAACAGAGTCTTTATTTGTCATCATGGCAAAGACTGCTTTGGCCTCGCCCATAGAACCAAGCTTAGAGTACATTGAAATCAAAGAATTCCCAAAGCTTAGTATTTGTCATCACGGCAAAGACTGCTTTGGCCTCGCCCATAGGTTAATCGTTGATCGGTAGCTCGCGTCAGCTCGTCAATTCTGGCGAGCAGGGTCTGCATTACGGCGGACAGCGTGGGCTGGTCTTCCGGCGCTCAGGGCGCGTTGTGGATGGCGGAGCCGTCGGAAGGAGTGGGCGTCGGAGCCGGGGCGGAGCCCTGAAGGGCTGCTCTCGAGGAATCGGTTGGTTGGTAGCCGCCTGGGCTGACGGCGTGGCGGCCGCTGTTGCTTGGATCGGGGGCGGGGCCGTTGTCTGGGCCGGGGTCTCCTGGTTCGACAACACTCTTGGGGGCGGAATTGCCATCGTCGCTGCGGCTGCTGTTGTGGTCGAACTGCTCCTTGCGTATAGAAGAATCTCTTACCCCCTCCTTCTGGCGCCAATTGTTGATCCCGGGGACCACTAATGATGTTTAAGAGATTGATTAGGGAGAGAGGCGAGATTTTCGTTAATTAGAGCGAGTCAACCACGGTATAAGACAGGTCGGGTGCAATGATGAACAGGTCGTGGACCGTATTCTTTTATTGATAACGGAAGGGAGTGAGCAATTTAGATTTACGAACTGGTTTCGACGGAAATCCAGTTCGGCTTTCTAAATGTGCTACTTTGCTTACAAACGAAAGAGAGAGCTCGGGTCTATATGTGGTAGGCGAAGTACCAAAAATCCAAAAGTCCCCTTCTTAATGCTCAACGAGGGGTATATATACTGGGAGTTGACTTCCTGCTCCCCGGGATTCCGGGGCCACGTGGCGTCTCCAGCCTGTTTCGCGGGTAAGGTGGCCTAGGAGGCGTGTTCCGTCCTTTGGGGAGAGAGGTCATGATGAGCTCGGCGCCCTACCTCTGCAGCGTAGTACACTGTTTGGCCAACTCTCTTGCACGTGTCTTTCTCTCCTTTGTCAAATCCGCAAGGTTGGTGAGACGTCGGGTCGAAGTCATATCTCTATTCGGATAGCACACTGTTCGACCAACTCCCACGTGTCCTCTTCCCTTTTGTCATTCCTGTTTCGGCGAAGTGTCAGCACGGACCCGAGGTGCGTCCTCGGGAGCTCGGGAGTTCCGGACAAGTGCGAGCGCGGGGCTTCCAGGTCGGCGACCGAACTGAAGAGGGGTTTTTCCTAAGATGGGCCTAACTAATTGGGGGTGCTAGGCCCACCTCCAACACAAAAGAATAAAATCACAAAAAAAACGATGAAAGATCCAAATAAATCGGAAAATAAATACAAGCCGAACAAGTCGGAAATACAATCCGATTAAAACGGAATTAAAAAAAACAAGTAGAAGAAGATGAGTTTCTCTATTGTTGATCTTTAAATTGTTAAGGTCGTTTAACGGTTAATTAGGGGGTAGAGAGGCGAAATTTCGGTGAATAAAACGAGTTAACCACAACTTATAACAGGCCGGGTATTATGATGAGCAGGTCGGAGACCGTATTCTTTGTAATAATGATGAAAAGGGACGAACGAGTTAGATTTACGAACTAATTCCGACGGGAATCCAGTTCGGCGCTCTAAATCGCGCTGCCTTGTTACAAATGAGAGAGATTGGGCCTATTTTTTGGAGAATGGGATCCCCCTCCTTAATGCATACCAAGGGGTATATATAGTGGGGGTTGACTTCCTACTTCCCAGGATTCCGGGACCACGTGGCACCCTCAGCCTGTTTCGCGGGTAAGGTGCTCTAGGAGGCGTGTCCCGGTTTTCAAGGTGAGAGGTCATGATGAGCTCGGCGCCATACTTTTGTAAGATAGCATACTGTTCGGCCAACTTCCCTCCACGTGTCTTTTTCTCCTTCGCTTACTCTGCAGGGTTGGTGGGACATCAAGTTGAAACCGTACCTCTATTCGGATAGTGTACTGTTTGACCAACTTCCATGTGTCTTCTTTCCTTTCGACGTCCCTGTTTTGGCGAAGTGTTAGTGCGGACCCGGGGTGCGCCTCTTAAGAGCTCGGGAGTTTCGGATGGAAGCGAGCGCGGGGTTCCAGGTCGGTGATCCCCGGTCAAAGGTTGACACTATGTTGACCGAATCGAGGAGGGCTTTTTACTAAGATAGGCCTAACTAAATGGAGGTGCTAGGCCCACTTCCAACATCTATGTGAAGGTGAGTTGGCACTAAAACTAGGATTGGGCATAATATCCGGAACCGAAGAAACCAAACCGAATTAGGAGGTACTGAAACCGATAAAATATTTGAACGAATCATAAACTCATATACCCGAAGAATCGAAAACGAACCAAGAATCGAATGGGTATCAGAAATACCCGAAATATAATTATATACCCAAAAATATTAATTATATTTAGATTTGATATCACCCAAATACCAAAAATTAAAATTTATAAACCTGAAGATATTAGTTATTTTTTTGGGTATTTCGAGTATATATTTTTAGATATTATGGATATATCGATTATATATGTTTTGTTTTGTTTTTTCTTGGATATTTTCGGGAATTTTGAATATTTTCAGATACTTTTGGATACGAACCGAACTGTAACAAAAAAAAATGTTGGTTCTTCAATCAAATACCCGAACTCGGAGGGTACAAAATCGAATCTGATATGAAATTCAAAAAAAACTTGTCGGTACCTAAACCCTTTAACTCAAAATACTCGAAACCCGAAATACACTACTCGAACCAGACTCTAATATCCGAATGCCCATGACCCAACTAAAACTATACACAATCGAGAGCGATTAAACATCACAAAATTGTATTTTATTTTATTGTTTTGAGGAAGATATATTTTTTTTTTAACGCTGAGTAATACTTTATTAAGAAAATAAAAATACCAAAGGGTTTACAATAACTAGAAAAAATGATTCACCAATAGCGATCCGAAGTAAAATAAAGACATCTTTTTGCGAATGAATGACTAATGATTCCGCAGATGAATGCTCCACTTTTGTTTTTGAGCTGATTAAATCTCCACTGAGATAATTTTCATAGAAATCCAAAAACATCTATCAACGCTTCAAACTGAATTGACCACGATTGCCAATCTATTTTCATTGCTCCAGTAAAAGTCACCGAGATCATCGTTCCAAACAGTCGATTAATTAGGAGTTTACAATCAAGCTGCCTTCCGGAGTAACCGTGGTTTGCGACGAGAAACCCACCAACACCGAATAAATAACCATCAGCGATTGAAGCCGGGAAGAACCGTTGCTACCATCCGCTTCTACTGTCAATTACCTCTTCGAAACGGCTCAACTGAACCATAGCTTTTCTTTTCCCAAATTCATTGAAAAAATCCCACGAAAAAACAATTAAAAACTTTGCCAGATGTAAGATAAATTGGAAAAAATTACACAAATAAAAAAAAAAGTATCAAAAGAAACCAACCAAACCGATGTCGAAGCTATAGAAGCCTCCAGCCATCGGCCTGGATCGACAGAGAAAAATTTCCTCTCTCTTTTTCTCGCTTGACGGCTAGAGGAAGATATTAGAATAAGAGAAAACAAAATGAATGAGATCTTGGGTTGTGAAGGCCCAAGTGAAGCCCATAAAATGAATGAGATATTGGGTTGTGAAGGCCCAAGTAAAGGCCTATAAGGCGTTGCCACTATACCAAGTGATCATCACCCGTAGATTGGCGAAGGACCCTAATATCAGTCAACAGAGGCGGTTTTTCCCCATGTAAAGGTGCTGTATCACAGCCTTTTTCAATTAAATAATATAGATGTATGTTGTTAAATCTATATTAATCTCTACATATGAAGATTATTTTCTGACGCATATCACAGCTTTTTAATTATAAAAACAGCTCTATACCATCTTCTCATTAACCACATCCAATTTTTGTTGTTGTTTAATTAGCCACATCCAATTTAGATTAATAAGATGTTGTTTTTAATATCTTTACTACAAGTCTCTGGTTACATTTTATCAGACTATTGAATATATGCTTAGATTTGTAATGCCTCACAACTTACCCACGAATATTATAATAAAAAAGAACTTTATAAAATTATGAAATGTCAAATATACCCACATATAAAGTATAATGGAACCACATCTAGTTTTGATTTTGAGACTTTGAAAATACCCATATATCACATTCTTGGTTGAACATGATGTATTTATGTGGTGTAGAGGGTCAATTACTTGGACATGTCCAGAAAAGTTTGCCATTGGCGGATCCTAATATTGTATGGTTGAGTTAACAGTTTTAGGCTTTTAGCAGCCTATCTTCTTTGCTAGTCACAAATGAAATCTCAGTTTTCTTATCAAATTTTATGTCTATAATAGAAACTCATAGAAGAAAAAAGGTATGAAATGCTTGGTGAGAAAACTTTTGTACCGACAAGTGTCCTCACTTTTATTTTATTTTATTTTCATACCTTTTTTCTTCACATAAAAAAATGTCAAGGACGGACAAAACATGTCAACTGACTCCTTCGGATTAAACTTCAATCTTCAAAAAAAATAGGGATGGAACTTTAGCTCGTTTTCGGTCTTGAAAAAAAAGGGAATAATAACATCCCGTGGGTGCAAATCCTGCAACTCCACAAATAATCGTCCTTGTCTCGGACAGTCCATAAATTGAACTAGAAAAAAATGACCTAAAAACATAAGTGTTCCAATAGAAATTCCCTATAATAATGAAACAATAATCAAACTCCCCCGTAATAGGAGTAACTGAAAATTTGAGAAATTTTAAAAAAGAATTAATCTCAAAAATAGAAAGGAAGAAAACTTGTGAAAAATCCGGTTCCCCTAAAATTAATAACTCTTAGATCTATCGATAATGCTTGTGCTAAACCAACCATAAATAAAGGCAAACTTTAATTTAGAATAAAAGAAAAACCATGTAACCAAAACCCTTTTTAACTAAAACTTGACGTGGAGACAAACCCCACTTTCCTTTGCTTAGTGTCATCATCCGGATCGTCTCCACCATCCTTTTCGTCTTGGCCTTCAACGATCATTGCGGAATTTAAAGAACCAGAATAGAAATCTCTGATACCATGTCAGATTTTATAGAATAAAATATATTATTGAGTTGTGTTTTGATATAAGATCATAAGACACACATATATAGTGTTTAACATTGACATATTGATAACACCAAATAATGTAAATCTTCCTAATCCTCATCAATAGGATATCTATGAGAATATTCTCCGGTTGGGTTAACGGGCTTCACTTCATAACCGGGCTCTTATGGCCCACAACACTTGGTTCGTATCTTACTCCCCAAGATTGTTCAATACATTCACAGAATTTTAAGTGGACGGTACATATATTATACATGGATAGACATACCATTATTTGTTTTGATACAAGAAATTTTAATCATTCGCATGGATTTTTTTCTTTATTTATCGATGGGAACCGTTAATGAAATTTTCAAATATGTCCCATGTGTATTTTAACGAATATATTTGCAAAACAATTTGCAACAGAACCAGAATCTGATATCTCGATCATTGAGTGCGTCAACCCGTTACCACTAAACATCATACTGGATATGCATATTGGAAGAAAAATAAGGTATGTTTTTTAAGTTTCTCTTTTTTGGTATAGTTTTTTTTTTTTGTCAACCTATTATTTTATTAATTTTTCAACTACGTACAAGTTATTTAATCAAAAAAACAAAAAAGGTTATTAATTGTGATTTATATTCGACTTTATGTTGATCACTCGGTATCTTGGATCATCAATATGAGAGAGGACGCCCGCACGTCTGTGGTCAGGTGGTAGAGGAAAATTTAAGGATGTTTGCTTCCTGCGCAATTTGGGTTCGAATCTCTCCTGAAACAAAAACACATTCGTGTGTGTGGAAGTCTGGGTCTGGGCCTAAAATTCAGGCAGTTTACCTGGTAGTCCAGTAACAGGCGATCTGGCTACCCCTGACATTAGTCGGAAGGCATTTCAAACTCGGGACAGGCAGTGTGGTGGCCCATATGGTGTCTCATGGATCTCATGACCCGTTGACAAGAGTAGTGGCTCGAAACTCATGGTGTCCGTTGAACCGTTGAACTCGCGGGAGAAGTCCACTCTGTAGAAACTCGGTGCGTTCTTACCAGAACTGACTGGATCAGCCTATAGGATTTATAAAAAAAAAAAAAAAATGAGAGAGGACTACGTTCAAAAGAAGAATGAAGCATCATCAATGTTATGTACCAAAATGGTTTTCTAACTTCTCGTTTACATAACAATTCGGGAATCATTTATTGCCAATATAGCCATTATAATCATTATAATCGTGGAAAGTATTTGTTTCAAAAATTAAATTCACAAAAGACAAAACCAAAATGGAATTAAAATTCATTACCTTAGCAGGGAATCAATGTGCATAACCAACAAACATATGTATATTCAGATACATCAACGAGAGAGAGTTTGCATAAGATTTACGTTTTTTACTTTGAATATGGTTCCTTTTCTTCCCCTTCGATATTCTTAGCCGTCTCTACTTGCTCATCTTCAGTTTTAATGTTCATATCCGTGGCGCCGACATCCGTGGCTTCCGAGTCTGCTTCCTTTAATTTCTCCTCTTTAGCTTCAACATCTGTCGAACTCTCTGCAATATCACCACTTGGAGCTTCCTTGGCGTCTGCTAATGTTGTATCTACATGATCAATATCTCCTGTCCTAACAATATTCCCATCGCGTGTAAGAAGAGCTCTAGGTGTTCCTGTTCCTATTCCCAGGTTCTGTACACAGGTAAACTCATCATCATCAGAAGAAGAAGATTCAGAATCAGATTCAGGAACGATTTCTTGCTGCTCATCTCTCAGTTTCTTGGATCCTTTACGCGAAAACACATGCTTTATCTGTTTTGCGGATTTCTCAGCTTGTTTTAGAAAGCTCTTTGCAACATCCTTCATGTGACCCTTACCTGAATTCTCTTCTGGATCCAAACTCTCACAGTCTACACTCTTGCCTGAAAGAGGACCCGAGAGATTGTCATCGACGATGTATTTAACTCCAACATCCTTTTGGTTTATCGCCTTCACATTGATCCGAGGAGACTGAGACTGCGACTCCTCTTCAATGCTTCCTATTAAAAATTCTTCCTTTTTGCCGTTCCTATGAAACACTGACCCGATTTTCCTCAATCCCCTACCAACAGACTTCATTGGGTTCCTTGATCCATCTTGATTTTCATCGGTGCTACTGCTTTCGTTGTTGGGTGATCCATCATTAGGAACTCTTTGTACTTGATTATCAAGACGTCTACTCTTGCCTTTTCTCGGTTCCCAGATCTGTGAGACTTCAGGTCCCGGTCTTTGGACCCAGATTCCAGTCTCTTCTTGCCCTTCAATGTTAATTGGCTCAACATTATCTGCAACACTTGGAGATTTTTCAGAATTCACCGACGTGAAAGAACCGTTGTTTGCAGTATCAGAAGCAAAAGAAGTTTGAATGTCTTCCTTGTTTAGCTTCACCCCTTTGAAGGGATCCTCACTCCACTGTTTCAAGAATGAGAAGTATTTTATAAAACTAATAATCTTGAAAAACTGTCGTGGTGTTGTTCAAAGAAAAAAATTAGAATTTTTTTTACCTTTGCACTGTCCTCGATTACGGTTATAGCAAGATGCAGCCTTCCCATTTTGATGTTCTGAAGAGACAACCACATATCGTTTCTTTGGCCGCCTCTAAACTCTCCGATATTCACTGAACATTCACTGCCACAAAAACAGGAACCCAAAACAAGAAACTATTGATAATTCACACTAGTTTGGAGTAACGAAACTGAGGTTCAGGAACAAACCCAAGGGTATCATCAACAAATCGATCTTTGTCTTTAACTTCAATGCTAAGTATACTTGGAGAGTCCCATGTAAAGATTGGTATCTTAAACTCTTCTTGCCATGTTGGGGACAATGTTTTTCTCATTATCTTGGTTTTGAATCGGTAAGCACCAAGTTTCCCTTTCACATAAGGATCAGCCAAACCTGAAACCAAAACACAAGTTTTTCAAACCGAAAGGATCTAACGGTCTTGGTAATATCCAAACTGACCATTTAGATCGGATGGTTTAACATCTGACGCTTCAACGACTTCAACTAAGACGTGCGCAGCTGGTTCTTTCTCATCAACAAAGAACCAAGTTTCTGGAGGCCAACACAGACAAAAAGTGCAAGTTAATGAAAGCTTAAGACTGATGAATGAGAAAATGTTGTTAATCCTGTTACAAGCGAGGAAATAACACAACATGAATAAAAGACGGGAGCTAAGGAGTTGTTAATCCTGCAATCAATACCTGGCTTTAGGCTAACAAATTTCTCCATGTCAACAACCAGCATATTTGGCTGCAACCAAATTGCAGGGAAAATAAGAAATAGTAAAACAATTTCTTTAGTCGGAACCATTTGTTGCATAACTGCAAGAGGGGATACTTAGAACCAGCAGAGAAAAGAAACCAAATTACTAATTCTTACCTGAACAAGGGTCTGTTCAAATGCGATAGAAAGAAGTTTGTCCTGATTAAGAAATTAAGGAAATGGTGTTACTTTTTAGAAAGGTGAAAGAAAAAAACAGAAGTATGACGAAGATTCAAAACTCTTGTTAAGACCATTAGGCTATGTAGTACTTACTAGCCACCCTGCGATGCCTGGAAGTACAGCAACATCAAGCCCGTGAGTGAAGATTGGTTTAACAGTCATCTGGAAATATGGAGGCTCTGCAAAACACACACGTAAACGCCCCAAGAAAGGCCATCGACGAAGGAACTTCACTCCGACCAACACCTTATAAGAGTAGAAGCAAACATGTGTTTACAATAATGAAAAAGGTCAAATTCAGATAAAGCAAAAAAGCTGCAATACCTTTCCTTCCACCTGCATTCCCGTCAAATGCAACTTTGTCCACATCCCAAAACCAAGCCTTTTCCTTAATTTCACAGCAAGTATCGCACTCATATCATCTGCTGCTAAAAAATTCATTCCAAGTTCCAGTACCTGTATAAACTCTATCATAAGTTTTACTTCTACAATAGATAATGAAAGGGAAGAGGTCAGAGCATGATGTTCTATGAGGCGTTGCCACTATACCAAGTGATCATCACCCGTAGATTGGCGAAGGACCCTAATATCAGTCAACAGAGGCGGTTTTTTCCCCATGTAAAGGTGCTGTATCACAGCCTTTTTCTGCACATACATCATACAAGATGTCAATAATAACAAGTGACATCTTACAACTTGCAATGTGACTTCCATATTACACCATTCGCATAGCTGTTGAAGTACTAAAAGAAACAGAAAAGCCAAATGGAAGTAAGACCGATAAAATATATATTTAATTAGAAACGGGTACCGCTGTCCAGGGTCTATACTTGTCCAAGAACCAAGGTATGATTGGACCAAGAATCTTTTCAGACGTAATCTGTTCCATGCATATAGGCCATATCTTCTCCACAGCATAATTCAACCACCGCACAGATTCAGAATCAGTTAGAACCTGAAAGATGCGTATCAAAGAACAAGGAAGGAAACAAAATTTCAAATGAAGCTAATCACAGACAACAAATACACAGGCGAAAGTGAAAGAGTGCGTATCCTTAGCACTAAGTCAGTTCATAAATTGGCTAAAATGCAAGCACTTTTACAGCTTCACAATAGTGACTTAAACCATAACAAGATCATTCCATAATCACAGACAACAAATACACGGGCGAAAGTGAAAGAGTGTATTCTTAGAACTAAGTCAGTCCATAAATTGGCTAAAAAGCCAGTAATTTCAGAGCTTTCCTCTATAGTGACTTCATAACAAGATCAATCGATACATAACACAGAAAGAAAAGGCAACCTAGGAGATTCAAGAGTTGTAAATTTCCAACAACTTGTTTCGGGTCATCTCTAAGAGATCTCTCTATCTCGACCAAACAAAATCTAGGTGTAAGCACCATTTAAATTGATAAAAACATATAAAAACATATAAAAGAAAGAATCTTTCCACCTAAACTAGCAGTACAAACATAGAGAGATTTGAGAATTACCCTTCTCTGATTAGCTTGCTTCCTCTCTTCGAACTGCAATTGTCTCTTCAATCTCATCACATACCGTTCGTGAACCTGGATAAAACCAAAGCAACACTTTTTTTTTTTACCCATTCCATCAAATCCAGACAAGTACCCAAAAAAGAAACGTTAACATCGATCAAACAAAAAGGAGTACCAGGTAGAGATAAATCAGAGACAGGAAATAGAAAAAGGCGTGGGATCGATTCAGTGAAGAGAGAAACCAGAGGAAGAGCAACACAATCACAATATGATGGATTAGAAAAGACTCCATCGTATCAAAACCCAGAAGAGAAGAGCCGGTAAAGATTAAATCTTTTTCGTCCCCGATGATCTCAGACTTGGAAGTGATTGAAAACAAAAGATCGAAAAAACCAAAGTTACTATAGCGCGGAAGAAAACAAAAGAAGCACAAATTTGTAAATTTGTAAGATTTACTGTGGGGTTGCCTCCTTTACAGCAAGTCTAAAGGAACACCAATCGTTGACTACAAAAAGAATCACAAATGTTGAGATAACACAAATTTTAAGGCAAAATTGCATTTTTAACCCTCAAACTATAACTCGCTATCACTTTAAACCTTGAAAAAATTACACCCTCACTTTAAGCCATCAAAATAAAAAAAACTCTCATTTAAAACCATCAAACTAGATTTTTAATTTACACCGTCAAAAAAGTTAACAAAACTCTTAGGCTGCAACTGGTTGTCTTCCAAAGTAACAAGATGAATAAAAATTAGTGGAAAAAATATAGAAGAATATTTTTCAACTTGTTACTCTCCTTATTAGTGGAGAAAAGTTTTTCTTATATTTTTCTTCTTTGTTCATCTAATTAACGTGGAATGAGTTGAAAATTTTATTTTTCATTTTCAACCTAAATGGTAAAACTTGAGAGGAATCTATTTTTTCTTTGAAAGTGCAACCAGTTGCAGCCTTAGATACATTCACGGAACATTTATTTTATGTTATAAAATAGTGACGTGTATTTTTTTTTTTTTGATTTTTATGTATAATTTTTTTCTGTATTGTAATAAATATTTACAACAAAAAAAAATAACATAAACTTTTTCTGCCCAGATTTTTCACGATCTTGACCACCGAATACCTCAACAATTTGTCAAAATTTTCCCTCGATATAACAGATCCACCGCGTTTTCTCTCACTGATATTCGCCCATTCAAGTTTCATCGTCGGAACCACACTCAAGATTATTAAACCCAGAACTTGTAATTTAGGGGTTTTGCTCATGGAGCTTCCATTATAAAATTGGGTGAGAATCTGAATTAGAGGTCGAATTATTACCGATGTTCATCGCCGGAGCTACAATACCCGATTCGATTCTTGTGGTATTGAGTTCATAACTAGATTATATCTCCTTGATATGGGTTCAAATTAAACGCCCAAGAACCGGAATTGTTCCCGTTCTTCTCTATCTCGTTTAATCCCGGTAAGATAATCGATGGGGAGTCTGGGTTGATTCGATGGCGAAAATTACAAGAGTATCTCGATGGGATGATTTTTGTGCTTGCTCCATCCTAGAGGATTGAAATTCGCTGTGAGGATTCTGGGTTTGTAAATTTGCTGAGAATCCCTTCAATGCTTTTGTAAATTTTAGAAATTTAATGATTGAGAGATCTACAAAGACAAGGATTATAATTCATATATAAATTATGGAAATTGTGGATAAGAAATTGAAATTTAAATTGAGATGATGGAAGATGGAAGATGGAAGATGGAAGATGGAAGATGGAGGATGGAGGATGGAAGATGGAGGATGGAGAAAGGGGAAAGAAGAAGGAAGCATCGATGGAAACGAGAATGGAGAAGATAAAGTTTTTTTTTTCTTTTTTGTGTAAATTACTATAATAAATAAATGAATTAAATTTTGTTTGTACATAAAAAAATCAATAAATAAATCCACACCACTATTTTATAATATAAAATAATTGTTCTGTTAACAGATTTAACAGTTCTGTTAACTTTAATAACAGCTTAAACTAAAAAGTTAGTTTGATGGTTTTAATTGAGAGTTTTTTTATTTTATTGGTTTAAAGTGAGAGTGTAATTTTCTTGAGGTTTAAAGTTTTAGCGAGTTATACTTTGAAGGTTAAAAATGCAATTTTCTCCAAATTTTAACTACAAATCTAATCTATTAAAACAGACTGCTATTTTATAACTAAACATAGAAAAATACATATAACTCTATTCTTTTTATGATAACTTTTATTATTTTCTTGGATAACTACTAATCCTATTACCAAACAAATATTTTGGTTAAATTAAAAAATTAATTATTAATTATATTTGGTTCAAGTAAAGAGTAGTTTAATTAAGTAATCCGATTACATATATATTAATTTTAATTCATAATTAAAAATTAACATTATTCAAAAATTAAATTAAATATTTAAAATTATAAATAAATTGATTATTATAAATTACATACTACAAAATAATTTAAATTTTTAATATTATTTTGTTACAAAAATAATATTACTTATTTTGAATTTTTGAATTTAGATTATGCCAAATATTTTAATAATCATTTTTATTAAATGATACAAATTCAAAATTAATAATTTGCATTGAAAGATAATCTTAAATTTTGAATTTAATGTAGATTTTCTGAGATTTCATCAACACTTACAAACAAAATATTCGGAATTAATAAAAAAATATGCTTACTTCTATATTTAAATCTTATTAATACACTCGAATTTATAATTGAATATTTTTCAAACTGAAAAAGAATATATTATTAATTAAATTTGCACAACCATAAATTCGATAACATTCCGTTACCAATACCTAAAAAGATAATTCACATATATAAAATAATGATTATATTTTAAATATAAAATATTTATGATGATTTGTAAGTGTAAATGATATGATATTTATGTTGATTATAGAAAATATTTATGAGTATGCTTTATTCGCAAATTAATAACAAAACAATGGGTAAGAGTCCGAATGGATAATTTATGTATTAAATATATATTTAAAATAAAGTATAGAACTGACAATATATATAACAAAACGGATCAGAAAATTTATTTAATCTATTAAAACAAAGTGCTATTTTGTTATTTTGTGACCAAACAGAAAAAAATGCATATAACTCTATTCTTTTTATGGCTAACTTTTATTTTTTTCTGGATAACTACTATTCCTATTGCCAAACAGATATTTTTGGTTAAATTAAAAAATAATTATTAATTATATTTGGTTTAATTAAAGAATAATTTAATTAATTAATCCGATTATATATATATATATTAATTTTATATTGAACTCCCAGTTACTTTTCAACATAATGATTATGTCAACATAATGAACTCCTGTTATTTTTCATATTGAACTCCCGGTTTAAGACGGATTAGAAAAAATAAATTATATATAAACACCAAAATAATTATGTGTCTCATATGACAAAAATTAAATATACAAAATATAATTAAACACAAAAATACACATTATATTACAAAATTTGATAAATAAAAAAAAATTCTCGTACGGATGCACGGGTTTAGAATCTAGTGTTAAAATTAAATGGAGATTCTCACACTTTTTTCAACAGAATTTTTAGGTTGGACGAACAGTCGGTTGATGAACAGTGTCGCTAATGAAAAACTGAAAGAAAAAAAATCGGTTTGATCGGTTCGGTTTTATTTGGTTCCGTAGAAACTTATCATTGTGAATTCTGATTATTTTTGATTTTTGATTTTTGATGAAACGTACCGTTGGCTTTAGAAAGAACTTAGAAGTGGTGTCGACTGCCGACCACATGATGAACGAACATGTCGGCAAACACACTGTTTTTATTTGGGCCCATAAATATAGGCCCAATATTAAAGGATAAGGCCTGATTATCTCGGCTCTCTCTCCTCGAAAGCGCTTCGTCCTCAAGTCAATCCAATCCCAGTTTTCACGACAGATCAAATCCATTTTTGTTTGTTACCCTAATCGCGGGTCCCACAATGTTTGTCTCAAAACGCTGACGTCGGCACTTTCGTGGGGATAACAAACAAAAAGCAAAGCTTTTAACAGAAATGGTGATGACACATTGTTCACGCTTCCAACATCTTCTAATTCAACCCAAACTCCTCTTTTCTCAATTTCGTCATCCTCTGATCAGAACTCGAACAGCCCTCAGATCGGTTATGGGTTCGTCTTCGTCTTTCTCCTCGAAGCTTCTCTTTCGCCAGCTCTTCGAGAAAGAGTCTTCGACTTACACTTATCTTCTCGCCGACGTTTCACATCCTGATAAACCCGCTCTTGTAAGTTTTTGCTTCCAAAGATTGAATTTTGCGACGTGGGTTTTGTGATCAGATTGTTTTTGTCGGCAACAACTTGAAATCATTTAGTTTTGGTTGATGGATTATCTAAGATTAGTCAATCAGCCGATTTGATTGCCTGGTTGAACAAATTAGCAATTTCTATCTTTCTAAAATTTTGCATGTGATCAAGAAGAAGATGATGAGATTGAATTGGTTACGAAAAGATGATCAATTTTTGGCTTAAATTCATCGCTTCTGATTATTTTTAATTGTTGTTGTCTTATATGATGAGCAGTTAATTGATCCGGTGGACAAGACTGTTGATAGGGACCTGAAACTGATTAATGAGTTAGGCTTAAAGCTTATCTATGCTATGAACACTCATGTTCATGCTGATCATGTCACTGGCACTGGACTTCTTAAGGTCTGTTTCTCTTGGTTGATACAATTGTTTACATTTCCGCGGTTTTGGTCTAAATCGAAAATTCAGTGACCTCTCTCTCTTTCTTTGTTTTAGACAAAGGTTCCGGGTGTGAAATCCGTCATTTCGAAAGCAAGTGGTTCCAAAGCAGATATGTTTGTTGAACCCGGTGACAAAGTATCTATCGGGGATCTGTACCTTGAGGTATGATAACTAAATTTCAAGCCGGTACAATAAATGAGAAACAAGAAACTCAAGAGATTTCATTTGTCTCAGGTTCGTGCTACACCTGGACATACCGCAGGATGTGTTACATATGTGACTGGAGAAGAAGCGGATCAGCCCCAACCAAGAATGGCTTTTACCGGAGATGCTGTACTGATCCGCGGTTGTGGGAGGACTGACTTTCAGGTACACAAAACAGACGAAAATTTGGTTATAAAGAACCAAAAACCGCAATGTGGATGCATAAGATTTATATTTTGTAATGAGACATCGGTTGAACTTTACTAATGATGTTTTCCTCGGTGTTGCAGGGTGGAAGCTCGGATCAACTCTATGAGTCTGTACACTCACAGGCAAGTTTTTCACACTATCATGTCACTCCACAAGCAAATTGATTCATTGTTTTGAAGGATTTTATTCAAAACGCTTTTGTTTTATCTTTAACCAGATATTTACATTGCCAAAGGACACATTGATCTATCCAGCTCATGACTACAAAGGTTTCGAGGTAATGCAAAATGCAAAATTCATTCACATTGTCTTCTTTCAATGATAATGTGATCTATCCACACAATGGCTTCACACTATCTTTCTGTTAATATTCAGGTAAGTACAGTTGGAGAAGAGATGCAACACAACCCGCGTTTAACTAAAGATAAAGAAACATTCAAAACCATCATGTCAAGTAAGTTTCTTTCTGCTTAGTACATGCTCAAGTATTCTAGCTTTCCTCAGTCTCACAATAACCGCGGTCTTTGCCCATACAGATCTAAATCTGGCGTATCCGAAAATGATTGATGCTGCAGTACCAGCAAACATGGTATGTGGATTACAAGATATGCCTTCTCAAGCCAACTAAAAACGTCTTCACAACTCTCTTTCACGTCTTCGTTCTATATTTTACCAGAAGCCAATAAAACTCTTGAGAGGTTCTTTATCCAATAAAACGTCTTCACACATCATTAGAAGATTGTGTAAGTTAGATTGAACATATGGAATTTGTAATGAAGATGAAAACATATTTGCGTGTTCATCTTTTGTTTGGTTTACTTATTTGATGTGTCGACTACTTCAATAATTCAATCAACACATTTTAGTTTTTTGAACAACGACCACTCGTCCATGTGTTTGCTGCCACGTGTCGAAACTACTGAAACCTTAAATCCAATCAAACAACTGAGATAGAGAGAGAGTGAGGGGATAAAGAATTTGAGACAGAGAGAGAGAGAATGAGCAAAGAAAAAGACAAAAACAGAGCAGCTTCTCCTTCATCTTACGGCACGTTTCAAGGTGTCCCTACTTATCCACCACCGTCGCATCCTCGTCCTCCGTCGCATCATCTGGTCACCGGATTTCCTCAGCCTTCTCGGCCTCACGGAGCAGCTCATCACGACATTTCCGTCCATCAATACATTCAAGAACATCAAACCGTTCCTGGTAAGTAACAACGTTGAATCTCGGGAACGGTACGAAAGCTGAAACTTTGCTTCGTTTTATAACGACCCTTTTGATATGATTCTCTGGTTTCTAAAGATGATACTTGGTCTATGCCTGAGATTCACTTAGCCGAGTACTATAACCAAGATGCTAGATTCACTTAGCTTATTCATATGCGTATAATCAGATCTCTTATCTACTTATTGAATCAATAATTGTGAGTTAAGTAGTCTGGTCCGCAATATGTAAATCCAGACTCAGCTTCCCATCTGCGAATAATGATAATCTCATACGCAAGAACCTGAAGCTATCTCTGTTTCTACATAAGTTCACAAAGCTTTAAATCCAACTAAATCGCAGGATACGCTGTTGCTGAAGGAAGACCTGTAAGAGAAGACCGTCTTCCTTGTTGTGGTCTTGGAATCGGTTGGTTCTTGTAAGTTTTTTTTTTTATTCTTTAGTGTCTCAAATTAATCCTCGAATTACTTTCACTTGGTTTCAATACATTTTATCTGTTTTTTTTTTGCTCGAAGGTTCATAAACGGTTTCCTTCTCGGTGCAATCCCATGGTACATAGGCTTATTCATTATAGTATGTGCTAATATCAATCCACGAGAGAAACCAGGATACGTAGCTTGCACAATCGCAGTGAGTCCTTCACTTTTATGTATTCTGCAGATCAGGTTAATCTTGTGATTTAATCGGTGTTATACGCTTCACTTTTCACAGGCTGTTCTTGTTACAATTGCAATACTTTTAGGCCTCATGGAAGGAAGTGGAGCCTGGTCGTGAAGTGTTCTCGACAAGGAAATTTAAGCATTATTCATCAAGTACCTTGAAACTGTGTTATTCGTTTTGTAATTAATATGACTTAAATCTGTGTCTGAAAATGAAGCTGCGTTTGCAATAGAATCAAAAGCTTAATCTGGCTTTAACAGAAGATTGGATTTTTCATAGTAAACATTCTCATACTTTTTCCAGTTTTAGACTTGCTTATGATTCTTAAAGGTGTCTCTTATTCACAGCATCTAGTGAAAAGAACAAATGTTGTTTGGATAGCATTTCATGATTTTACTAATGATACGACCAAATCACGATACAACCACAGTACTTTCACAAAATTTCAAATAAGCAGAATGCTAGTTAAATCTGAATCTTTAAAGAGTTTTGTTATATAGTATCAATACTATATAACAAAACTCTTTAAAGATTCGTTTTAACAAAACTCTTATCCGTCTTTGTATTATGAACTTTCATAGTTATACATTTAGACTATCAACCCTTTTCCGTCTTTCTTTCATAGTTGGAACATAATGGCATCGATTCGTGCTTCACAAAGTCTTGGCCATCAACAACAAGCAGAAAGAGAGGGAAACTCAAATCAAGATCATAATACACAGTTATGTCTTTTTGCAATAGAGAGTGCTACACGAACAACTCAAAACCATCGAAAGTTTCAAACTTTGTCTGTCCGTATTAAGATCTCTGTTTTTGGGACCAAAAACCAAAATAGACAAACAAAATTTAGGGCAGACTGTCTGATTTCCGACACGGCAAAACAAAACATGTAAAAAAAGGGTTTCGATTTATCAAGGAAGTGTTCGATCTTTTCTTCCAATTTGCAGTAATGAAAGATTAATACTTGCAAGAGGAGGATAAAGAAAAGATCATTGGGTTTCGATTTATGCCTGCAACGGAACAAGAGCAGCATTGATCTCGCTGCTCTGATCTCTCAAGTGCACTTCGACTAAACCCTAAGCGCGGCGATATTTACTTATAAGCGCAAGAAGAAGACCTTTCAGTGTTTGAATTACCATTGTACCCCCGTTCGCTTCTCGGTCGATTTAACCTATTTACATCTCTGTGTTTTGGAAAATCTCCAAAAGGTATCTACAATGTTTTTTATATAACTATTTAGTCCTCAGATACTTGTTGTATCACAAAATTGACAACCATAAACAAAGTTTGACACCCTAATCAAAACCATTCTTGAAAAATTAGAAGACAATATCCGCTAGGTTTAAGATTAATTGTTGAAGCCACAATTATCATTCCAAGATTAAAAAAAAAACTAAAACTTTTTCAATCTAATAACATGAATCATAACATTAAGATATAGTTTACTACAGTATGTAAAAAACAGTGTCAACTCCATGGCTTCCTTTTTTTTGGTTGGCTATGAACGATAATATCATTGAAATTAAATGTTAAGCGTTACAAAGTGACAACCTATTACTCTGTTTCATTGGCAAAAAAATAAATAAATACAAAGAAAATAATATTACTTGGGATGCACAAGCAATGTGAACTTATCTAAGCCAAAACGACATTAAGTTGCGGAAATGTCACTTCTGTCTTTTTGCAGTGATGATGTTATGAATCTCATGGTCGATTTCTTTAAAAATTATGTGCAAAGGGATTGATTGCAAGTTGTGAACCACATTGTTCCTCTGTTTTAAGTGGAACTTCATGGCTTCCTTTAGTGCTCTTAATCGAAATTGGAATGATATATTAGTTGAATGAGTATGAACAAAAAGAGCAACAAAATCGTTTGAAGCAACTAATTTCTAGATGCGTCTTATTATATTAACAACCAATACTATAAAGAAACCACTAGAATGTGTATGTTCTTCCGAAAATCATTATGATTTTACAATTTACACATTGTACAACTTGAACCAACCTAATAATAATAGGGAAAATTGTCAAAAAGCATGTCGCGTGGACAATTTAAATCATCAAATTATGTTGAATTTAAATTTAAATCAGAAACTTCTGTTGACTGAGCCAAATTAGACACAACGTTAAGTCGACAAACGGAACAGATAAAACGAAATTAAAAAACCGTTGTAAATTACGGTTAAGTGATACAACATCGTTTTCTTTTTTTTCTTAAAATCCCAAAAAATGGTTGGGATTTTCGTGATTTGGAGTTTAAGAAGAAAGAGAAAACAATGTCGGATCACTTAACCGTGATTTACAACGGTTTTTAACCTCGTTTTATCCGTTCCGTTTATCGATTTAACGTCGTATATAATTTGTCTCAGGTAACATAATTTTATGATTTAAATTTAAAATCAACATAAATTGATGATTTAAATTGTATACGCGATAGTTCATGTTTTGAATAAACAAAATTTGAAATTTCATGTTTTTTTTTTGACAATTTTCCCAATAATAATACCATATATTTTTTTTAAAAAAAAATCCTTTGAAGAAATATTTGTAAGTAAATTATACATTTGGTTTGAGTATTATTAATACTGGCTAAAAAAGTAAAAACACCAATTTTCCACTAATCGACGTAATTAACATAATTTTATAGATATCGCCAAAAAAAAAAAAAGGAAAAGAAAATTCGAGACGAGCCCTGCTCCTTGATAAAACCCTCTCTTTGTTGCGTCTCCTTTCTTTACTCTTCCAGATTTTTCGTTGCGACGATAAACTCAACCTAGAAGCTTCCAGAACCCAAACCCCTCTCGCGATCCAGGTATGATTCCGATGCCCTCCTCCTCTCTAACCCTTCGCTGCAGATAGATCTTCTAGATCTGAATCTCCTTTTTTCTTTGTGTTTACGTAGATGCCACTTTTAGGTATACGATCTATTCGTATCAATGGATTTCTTGTTTCTCTACTCATCTTTGAGTTCGAATCTGGCTTCTCTGTTTATACAATATATCCGTTGCTGGTTTCTCTTGGGAAATTCCCACCTTCTGGGAATATAAATAGCTTTCTGATTTATTTAGGGTTTTAAAGCAGTTTCATATACCAATGAGACTTCATTGTAATCTGTAAATCGATCTTATTGTAATCTGATGTTCTTTTTTTTAATTGATTAATAGGGTTGCTGCTATCAACTTAAGAATGAGTGTAGTTGGGTTTGATTTTGGAAACGAGAATTGTCTTGTTGCCGTTGCAAGGCAAAGAGGTATCGACGTTGTGCTTAACGATGAGTCAAATCGCGAGACTCCGGCTATTGTGTGCTTTGGCGAGAAGCAGCGCTTCATCGGCACTGCAGGAGCTGCTTCGACCATGATGAACCCCAAAAACTCTATATCCCAAATCAAGCGTCTAGTCGGTCGCCAGTTCTCCGACCCTGAGCTGCAAAGGGACATCAAATCCCTGCCCTTTTCCGTCACCGAAGGGCCCGATGGCTATCCGTTGATCCAGGCTAATTATCTGGGAGAGAGGAGAGCCTTTACACCCACTCAGGTCATGGGAATGATGCTGTCTAATTTGAAAGGCATCGCTGAGAAGAATCTGAATGCAGCCGTGGTGGACTGCTGTATCGGTATTCCTGTTTATTTTACCGATCTACAGCGAAGGGCTGTTCTGGATGCAGCCACAATTGCAGGCTTGCATCCGTTGCACTTGATCCACGAGACAACAGCAACAGCTTTGGCATATGGTATTTATAAGACAGATTTGCCAGAGAGCGAACCGCTCAATGTCGCATTCATTGACATTGGCCATGCAAGCATGCAGGTCTGCATTGCAGGCTTCAAAAAAGGACAGCTCAAGATCTTGTCTCACGCTTTTGATCGCTCGCTGGGAGGAAGGGACTTTGATGAAGTTATTTTCAATCATTTTTCTGCTAAGTTCAAGGAGGAGTACAAGATTGATGTCTCTCAGAATGCCAAGGCTTGTCTCAGGCTCCGGGCTGCGTGCGAGAAGCTGAAAAAGGTTCTAAGCGCAAATCCTGTGGCACCATTGAATATCGAGTGTTTGATGGACGAGAAAGATGTTAGGGGTGTCATCAAGAGGGAAGAGTTTGAAGAGATCAGCATCCCTATTTTGGAGCGTGTTAAGAGGCCCCTAGAGAAAGCTTTATCTGATGCGGGTCTCACAGTTGAAGATGTACATATGGTCGAGGTTGTTGGCTCTGGCTCTCGTGTCCCTGCTATTATCAAGATCCTAACTGAGTTTTTTGGTAAGGAGCCCAGGCGTACTATGAATGCAAGTGAGTGTGTGTCGAGGGGATGTGCCTTGCAGTGTGCCATTCTCAGCCCCACCTTTAAAGTTCGTGAATTCCAGGTAATGTGTGCATATCTATGCTTAAGGAAATGTGTGTTTTTTTCCCGTAGTTGTACTCCAGTTTATCTAACAAGTCATATTATGAATTATTTTCTCTCTTAAGGTTCATGAGAACTTCCCTTTCTCAATCTCGCTGGCGTGGAAAGGAGCAGCTTCTGATGCTCAAAATGGAGGAGCTGAGAATCAGCAGAGCACCATTGTTTTCCCCAAAGGAAATTCCATTCCTAGTGTCAAGGCTCTAACTTTTTACCGTTCTGGAACATTCTCTGTCGATGTGCAGTACACTGATGTGACTGAGTTGCAAGCACCTCCAAAAATCAGCACATACACGGTTTGATCTTTTCCCCAATGTCATGACTACTTAAGACTGTAGCGCTCTTGTTTCTCATGGTTGATTACCTTTTTGCAGATTGGTCCCTTCCAGTCATCAAAAGGTGAGAGGGCAAAGCTTAAAGTGAAAGTGAGATTGACCCTGCACGGAATTGTCTCAGTCGAATCAGCAACTGTAAGTTGTAGTTGATATATAATAGCTATTATGATCTTTCAGTGTAACTGGTTCTTTAGGTGAACTATTTAAAGGCTGATCCTCTATTGTAGCGAACTAAAAATTGATCATTCAGAGCCGTTCCAATTTGAGATCTTTTAATATATGTTAATTTTTTTATCTCTCCCCTCATTGCAGCTTTTGGAAGAGGAGGAAATTGAAGTTCCAGTCACAAAAGAACAATCAGGGGAAGCTACTAAGATGGACACTGACAAATCTTCTGTTGAGACAGCTCCTGCTTCTGGTGACTCTGATGTTAACATGCAGGACTCCAATGAAACCAGTGATGCGGCTGGTACTGACAATGGTGTTCCCGAGTCTGCTGATAAGCCGGTGCAAATGGAAACTGATTCAAAGGTTAGTTTTTTCTACTGAACTGATGGTGCTTGCTCTATTCATTCACTTATGAACTTGAATTAATGGGTGTTCATCAATGGGATGTGCAGGCTGAGGCTCCAAAGAAGAAAGTGAAGAAAACAAATGTACCTCTATCAGAATTGGTCTACGGTGCCTTGCAATCTGTGGAGGTCCAAAAGGCTGTGGAGAAAGAATATGAGATGGCCTTGCAAGACAGAGTTATGGAGGAGACCAAGGACCGGAAGAATGCTGTTGAGTCCTATGTGTATGATATGCGAAACAA
Source organism: Eutrema japonicum (assembly GCA_030161315.1). Classification (NCBI taxonomy): domain Eukaryota; kingdom Viridiplantae; phylum Streptophyta; class Magnoliopsida; order Brassicales; family Brassicaceae; genus Eutrema; species Eutrema japonicum. The sequence continues at coordinate 48,748,848 of BSQW01000008.1, read as the reverse complement.
AGTGAGAATCCTTTTTCTTCTTCTTCTTCTTTTTTTTTTTTTGCATTGAGAGTATGCATTTACAAGGTTTGGGCACTGACACGTGTTTTGTTTCCAGCTGAGTGACAAATACCATGGATATATCACTGATTCAGAGAGGGAAGCATTCCTGGCGAAGCTGCAGGAAGTGGAGGATTGGTTGTATGAAGATGGGGAAGATGAGACTAAAGGTGTTTATGTTGCAAAGCTCGAGGAGCTCAAGAAGGTAATATACACATGGTGGATGGCTACTACTTAAAGTGTTAAAAAATCCTTTTTTTGAACATATTGTTTTAACACGGCCTGGTGATTGGTCTTATTTGTAGGTGGGTGACCCTGTTGAAATGCGTTACAAGGAGTCGCTGGAAAGAGGGTCGGTCATTGATCAGCTTGGTTACTGTATTAACAGCTACAGAGAGGCAGCTGTGTCGAATGATACCAAGTTTGACCACATTGAATTGGCAGAGAAGCAGAAGGTAATAATAATTCGAAAACAGTGCAAATGCTAAGAAGAAGAATGTTAAGATTTTGTTTTTAATTGTTGTTGTTGTGCAATGATGTGAAGGTTTTGAACGAGTGTGTGGAAGCAGAAGCATGGCTGCGGGAGAAGCAGCAGCAGCAGGAGGCGCTTCCCAAGTACGCAACACCAGCTTTCTTGTCAGCTGACGTTACAAGCAAGGCGGAGGCATTGGACAAGTAAGCAAAAGCTTTCGCATTTGGTGTCTTCCTATTGAGCAAAAATTGCATTTATATATGGTAGAAGTGAATGAAGCAACTTTTGTATGTTTGGCAGGTTTTGTAGGCCTGTAATGACCAAACCGAAGCCTGCGGCTAAAGCGGAGGCACCGCAAGCCAAGGCGGCGGATGAGGACAAAAGTGAGTCACAGCCACCGGCCTCTGGCGAAGAAGCAATGGAGACGGAGAAGCCCGCCCAAGATAGTGCCTAAGAGAGAGAGAGAGATGGTGTTGTATCGATTTTGGTTTTTACCTTTTGTTAGTCTTGGTTTCGGTATTATTCCCCGAAAGATTCTATAATTTTAACTCTTTCTTTGGATAACAATTTTCAGGAAGTATTGTTCCCTTGTGTTTTCGTTATAATTATTTATCGTGTGTGATGCGGATTTGTTCTACCTGTTAGTGTGTTTACATCTTTCTTCAAGTGTCAGCAAACAAAATATGCATGAAGAAGAAACCGATATAGGAAGGAAATTTTCCAAAAAAAAATTTGAACCATTTTTTGATTTGTGAGTGTCATCCTTGCGCAGGGGCCATACTAATCTTCTCTGTATCGTTCCAATTTTATCGGATATCCCCGAAGGGACAATCAATTTGTTGACTCTAACGATATATAAACAATCGTTTCACTGCTCTAATAAGCGATGTGGGACAAAAGTAAAGCTTGGGATGAAGAAGACTTAAAGGTGGGCCTTTTCTAATGAGCTGAATAAGCCCATAAAATAGCTAACCAGGCTTTTCGTTATTAGGCCCGGTTAGATATTACAAGACCGAAATCTTTCTTCGGTTTTACAATAGACCGAAGTTAAACCACAAGAAGTGAATTTACTGCAGAGTGAAGTAGTTCTTCTTCTTCTAAAAGATCGAACACTTAGGATTTATCGCCGGAGTTTTGAACAATGGACGGGGTTCTTGCAGCGGTTCCATCTGTAATTTGTGGTGTCTCTCTACGCAGTTCTTGTCGGAACAGGTTCAATGCTCAATCCAGACACCATTTCCCAGGAAATTCAAACTGGGTATCGCGTTTCTTCTCTCTCTATTTATCCTTCTCAAAAACGCAATTTGTTGCGTAGAAAGGATGAAACTTCGCGTTGGGTCGTAAAATCCGCCGCTTCTTCAGGTAAAGCTTAAAACTTTTCTTGCTGTGCTAAGGTCAAAGAAACAGAAATATGATTTGGAAATTGTATTTGTTGGGATGATTTTGCGTTTTTGGAGTTACGGGTTTATTCAATCATGTGATCTCCAAAAAGCAATCTTCTCTTCTTGAGAGGCATTACAACTAAAACAGGAGAGATCTTTGTGTTTCTTTCTTTAAGAGCTTGTAGAAACAGTGTTAAAATTAGCAAGGAATCTTTTTAGAGAAGAAAACTGAAATGCACTTGAGTTTTAACCTGATTTCATTTTTCTCTGTGTGACTTGTGTAGCTGGAAATGCAGACGAGTACGCTCAAGAACCGGCTACAAGCGTCAAGTTTCAGAGATCAGTGACATTACCGGGTTGTTCTAGCCCGCTCTCGTTGCTTGGCACTGGTCAGTTTCGGCCATATCTGCACTCTTTAGCTTCCAATTTTTCATTTTTTTGCAACGCTTTTATACATTTCTGACTTTCTGTGGCATCTTGTATATACGTCTAAACTTGCTCTGAGACTTCCTTCAATGAGTCTATATCTGAAAATGTATCAATTCAGGGTTTAGGGAGAAAACATTTGCTATCATTGGTGTCAAAGTCTATGCTGCGGGTTTATACGTGAATGAATCTATCCTGAGTGGGTTAAGCGCGTGGAAAGAGCGATCTGTTGATGAAATCCAACTAGATTCATCACTGTTTAGTTCCATTTTCAAGGTAATGATAGCTTTCTTCGTGCACATTGATCTCTCTCTCTCTCTCTCTCTCTCTCTCTCTCTCACTTGAGTCTTCTTCCTCTCATTGATGCAGCTCAAGATGAGAAATCGCTGCAGATTGTTCTTGTGAGAGATGTTGATGGTAAAACCTTCTGGGATGCATTGGACGAAGCCATTTCACCTAGAATCAAATCTCAGTCTTCTGATGATAAAACCGCTCTCTCTACATTCAGCGGGATCTTCCAAAACAGACCTCTCAACAAAGGAAGTGTCATACTCTTGACTTGGATCAATCCTTGTAAAATGCTTGTAAGCACAATTTTCATGCTTTGGCGTTACACATGATCTTTAATTGTTGCTTCCTTATCTTTCGTTTTTTTCCGTTAGGTTTCTGTTTCATCGGGAGGACTGCCAACGGATGTGGATGCTGCGATCGAGTCTGGTAACGTTGCCTCTGCTCTATTTGATGTGTTCTTTGGGGATTCTCCGGTTTCCCCAACATTGAAATCCTCAGCGGCTAACCAATTATCTATGAGCCTTGGGTAAAAGTAAGTATCAGACTGAAATTGTATATTATGTATCTTGCAATGTGTTAATATTTGTTATTAATCATGTTTAAACAAATTTAATACTACAAATCTCATTTGAAACTTAGTTAAATATGTATAAAGAGCAAATTCACTCTATTTATTACCAATCTACTTCTTGATGGATTATGGTGAAGCAGAACTCAAAATGGGTTGATCTTTAATTTTTTTATACTTAGTTCAAAATCATGAGTCAAAACAGCCAATAAAAATAGAAGTAAAGTAATAATAAAAAGTCTTACTCAAAATCATCTAGTTTCTACTATAGGAAATAAAATTGGTTGTGGAAGACAAAGAGAAATGAATGAGATTTTAGGGTTTGGGCCAAGTTGAGCAAGTGAGCTTTTTTTTTTAATATAAAATGTGAATATATTATCAAAAAAAAACATGAGTTGTGAATGCAAACATTTTTACAACGAGTTTCAATGGGATCAAAACCTCAAAAGACCCCATCTCTTAACCCCAATTTTCAAATGACCCGACAAAAAATCAATTTTTTTTCTTTTTTTTTTTAATTGAAAAGTGGGCGAAAACCCAAATAAACCATGGAAGTTTCACTTAATTACGAACTCAACCTGACGGATCCGACCCATTCTTTGTAAAATCGGACAATTTCCGAATCCTAAAATCAAAACTTCAAATCGCGACTTTTCTTCTTCCTCTTCTTCTTTTCTTCGTTTCAAAACAAAGAAATTCCCTCTAAAAATCGCACAACCGAGTAATACTAAGCTTGCAATTCGGATGATTTATCCTTGCAACTCAACTCTTATCCCAATTCCTCTTCTCTAAGGTATTGAATCAATCCCAATTCGAAACCTAATTCTTTTCTCTTTCTTTTCGATTTCGATTAAAGATAATCCGACCAAACCTAATTCTTCTCTTTGTCGATTTGTTAGATCATGAAGGGAACCGTCAAGGCCCGTAAGGCCCGTACAAAAAGAGCCTCTGTTTCGGAAGATGGAACTCCTATAAACGAAAGAGTTCCTCGGAGCGTTCCAACTATAGTTGATTCTACGGAATCAGAGGAAGCGGCGAAAACCGGGACAGAAGCTGGGTCTGAGGAAGACACTCCAAATTCGAATCGAAACAGAAAGGGGAAGGTATGTAAAGGAATCGAGAGTCGAAATTTGTTGTTAAAAAGAAACGTAACACTAGGTAACACTGGAGAACTACTGTGTTATAAGAATTTGTACAACTGGAGAACTACTGGATATAATGCGTGGTACAACTGGAGAACTACTGTGATTTAAATTTGTTTTTTGATTGCAGGGAGTAGCTGAGGAGGAAACTGAAGCATTGAAGCCGACAAATATGTTCTTTCCAACAACTCAGTATAATAAGTCCATAAAGATTGAGACAAGGTGTTCTCTGTTGAAGACAATCGAGACGTTGAAAAAGGTTCTTACGGAGAAGGAGCTAGGATGGTTTCATGACCATCCTCAGTTCAAGCATTTCTTCCACATGCCGGAGCTTAAAAACCACAAGTCCATGGGCATGTGGATGCTTCTTCTTCGGACTGTGTGCACATCGAAGATCCGGGAGGCTTGGTTTTTGGTCAATGGAACTCCCATCCGTTATTCCATAAGAGAACATGGAATCATCTCTGGATTATTCTGTCACAACTATCCACTGGATTGGGAGAGGATGGGAGGAACTGCGTTTATTGAGAGGCACTTCGAAATGGGTTCAACAATTAGGTTGGCGGATGTGGAGAGGAAGTTTAAGGGGATGAGAAATTGCAAAGATAGGTTGAATATGGCGGTCCTCTACTTCTTATCGAGTGTTATAGTTGGAAAGAAGAAGACCGGAGCAGAAGCACCGTCCGTGGAGAGTTTATTTTTGAGAGCTGTTAACGATTTGGAGTTGTGCAAGACATTTCCCTGGGGAAGATTTTCTTTTTATGACAATTTGTGCCACATCAATGAGATACGACTGAAATTCCATGGCGTCGTCGACAAAGAACAGTGGTGCTTTCCCTCTTTCCTTATTCCTCTAGAGGTAATTGATTCATATTTTAAATCAAACTTTCATTATTACTTTACTAAATTTTAGTTTTAATATCTATTCGAATTGTTCATGTCTTTCTCTTCTCTTATTGTGTAGCTTCTTGCGTTTGAGACAATTCCGGCTCTGAAGGCGGCGTTCTTCAATGATCCTAAGCAACCAGCAAACCCTTCTTGTCCTCGGATGTGCAAGTCGCAATTCAAATATAGTCCGATGAAAGGGATTCTGCTTGAAGAAATTTACGAAAAACTTGGTAAAACTGAGGTTAGTGTTACTTTTCTGTTATTGTGTAGCAAGAACTTTTTTTAGATGTAATCTTTCAATAATTGTATTGTTTTTTAACATCCACAGGACATAGATAGTATCTTGGTACCGACTCATCGTGAACGTTGTCTTTTGGCTGCAATCTTTGATGACGAGGAGGACCGTCGTGATACCGATTGTCCCATGGTTGATAGTTGGATGAAACGGCTTTTGAAAGACGAAAAGCCTGTTTTCTGGAAAGAACTGTTGGAACTTGATTTTAAAGGTCGATCCCAACCTTTAAAACCAAAAAAGGCTGAAGTTGAGGGTGTAGGTCAAGATGAAATCAAGAAAGTGTTGCTTTCCATACAAGAAGGAATGGTCAAGATGAATCAAACCATGAAAGAGGGTTTTGAAATGGTGCAAAGTACGTTTTCTGGGTATGAAACAAGGTTGAAGGCTGTGGAAGCGTTTGTGGAAGCTCAAGGCTTTGATTTTGCTGGTGATGATTATAATCCTCCATCTATGTTTTTTGATAAGGGTGGTAGCTCTCATGGTGGTGGTGTACAAGTAGAGAAGGACCCACATATGGAGACACAAACCGAAGGTGAGAAGACAACAGAGGCAAAGGAGACAGAGAAGGAGCCAGAGGAGACAACAGAGGCAAAGGAGACAGAGAAGGAGGCAGAGGAGACAGATAAGGGGGCAGAGAAGGATGCAGAGAAGGAGGCAGAGGAGGATGCAGAGATGACAGAGAATGAGGCAGAGAAGAAGGAGACAGAGGGAGGGGAGAAGGATGCAGAGGAGAAGGAGAAGGAGGTAGAAGCTGCAGAGGATCCGGCTGCAGAAGAGAATGAAGTTGTTGAGAAGAGGATTAAGAGGCCAGCAGCAGCAGTAAGACCTCCCTACGAGGCCGGGAACCGAAGAAATAGGAGAAAGAAGAACCCAGCACCAAGCAATTAGGATTATCCATCTTTTTATCGTTTTATGGCAAACTGTGAACGTATATTTGTTTCCAAACTGGATTTAGTATTTAATCTACTAGTACTTTTATTAAAAATTGTGAACCGGTGTTTGTACTTCTAGTACAACTAGAGTAAAACTATGAAAGTATGTTTGTACTACTAGTACAACTAGAGTAAAACTATGAACAACGCATACCACAAATCGAAATGGTGTCTGGAGAAGCAAGCAGAATTGCAGAGAGGAAGAGAAACGAGAGGCGATAAGACATCTTTGTTTTTCTCTGGATCATTACAAAAGCGGATACAGACAGCTTTTGCGGTTTCTTTCAAGCAACAAAAAGCAAGAACAAGCAATCGTGGATTGAATACTCTTTCGAGCAGCAAAAAGCAAGAAAAAGCATTTGTGTTTGATTACAACATTGTGTTATCCTTGTAGCTTTGCAAAGCCAAACATGATAACAAGCCCAACGATAACCCCAATACATTGTACCTTCCAAAATCCTCTCTTTGCATCAGATATTGCTAATTCAATCCTCTCAGTCAACCTCTCCTCGACCTCAATTTCCATCTGCTGAAGCTTCTTTCTCTCAAACTCGATACTCTCACTCAAGTTTTGCTTCATCTCCAGCAGTTCTTCTTCAATTGTCTTTGACTTCAAATTACCAGAAACTTCATCAACCCACTTAAAATAATGGCCATCATTCGTCAGCTAATAGAAATCCCACAAACAGAACCATGAATCAATATGTTTCATAATCATAACTCATTAAGCATCAAATTGTGAACTAATTTTTTAATCAAAGTACCCTATTATCAGCAGCATATGAGCAACGATTATACATTCGACCTGGATTGCGAGTGCTCTTCGACTTAAGCTCCACAACTGAGTGACCACACCAACAAAGTGGTGGGTTCCCGACGACTCTTCCTCTCACATTCGCAGATGCATTCGACGACGAACCTGCGGACTGACTTACTTGGAGATTCGAATTCGACCTCATGTTAGCTGCGTCCTCAATTTCGCCTTTGACTAAACCCAGAAATTCAGATTTCATCCGATTTCAATTTGGAAAATTAGGGTTCTTTAGGATTCTTTAGGCTCGCCAGTGTCTTTTTTAAGTCTGAGCAAATTGGTGCGAAGCTTTGGTTAGGGTCAAAACCGGAAACCAGTGAGTTGGACCAAAATAATAATACCTCTATCGGTTCAAGGTCGATATTAAAAAACCCGACAATTTTTGTCTTCTATTTAAAAAAAAAAAAAAAAAAAATGGCGCCGTCATTTTTAACCTCACGTGCGACATGTGCGCCGTCATTTTTCACTTAGTTGTGCCCTAGTTTTTTAGTTGTGCAGTTTTCTTAATAGTTGTACATTTGGTGATTTAGCTATTATTTAGTTTTACTATATTTTTGAGAACAAATTTTCAGTTGTACAACAGTTTTTTAGAAATAAAAACACATTTCTTTAGTCACCATGAAAAAATATGTTGCATTTCATATTTCATGTCAGTTTTTGCATCGTAAGGTGAACAACACTATCAAACTATACTTAAAAGTGTAATGTGATACATGGAAGATTGTAAAAATTATAATTCGTTTAAGTTTGAAGACAAATGTGAAAATTATAATTTTTATTTTATTTTTACATTACTTAAATTTTGTTCGACAAATTATATTTTAAAACACAATTCAAACGAATCCCATTTGAAAAACAATAGCCTTAGTTGTACAATCACAATAACCAGTAGTACTTAGTTGTACAAACACAATAACCATTACTACTCAGTTGTACAAATACAATTACCAGTAGTACTTAGTTTTACAAACACAAATACCAGTAGTACGCTCACTCGCCACCACCAACACCACTTGGGCCACCTACTTCACCACCAGCTACTTCACCACCGCCACCACTTGGGTTCTCAAGCTCAGCAATTTGAATCGTCTTCTTCTTTGGTTGAGGTTCTCCTGTTGATGGAAGCCTTCTTACTTGACGTCTTCCCTTTTTGTTCTTTTTCTTCTTCGGAGGTAACATACTTTTTGCTTCTACATCTGCGGGAATATCCCACTCAGACTTATGCGGCACTGGATAAATGGTCTTGGAATATGCGAAAATCCACTGCTCAACGTAATACTTTGGTGAACACAACTCAAATATCTCGAAGCTCCTCGTTCTCGATTCTTCCTTCATGAGGCTATAGAGTGCGGCTAAAGCATGGACACAAGCAAACTGGTCAATATCAAAAGTTTTGCAACTACATTTTTTGTTTCGCAAATCCACCTTATAATGAATCCCATCCTGTCCAACCACACTATATTCAAGCATGTACATGTTTAGCTCGGTCGCAATCAAATGAGTCGCTTCTGCAAATCTCTCGTGCACTACGTCATTCACCTTCAGCACTAGTCGCTTCCCGTAGTTTCCGTAGTTAATGCTATCTTTCCTATGCTTGTTAAACCATTCGCAAATTTTGTCGATAATCGCATCCATCATAGGTAACAAATTGTAGTGTCTTGCCTTCTCAATCACTTTGTTCAGAGACTCTACACAATTACTTGTGTCTATGTTGTACCTTGCTCCGGGAAAATAGCATCTCGCCCATTTTTCCACCTTAACGCTTTTATCTAGATATTCCGCTACTTTAGGATATCGTCTTCTAAAATCATCATACCTTCTTAGGAACTCATGCTCTGTATAAATCTGAGCAATATCCCTGAATGTTTGTGCAACTACTTCTTTGTTGACGTGCGAAACTTTTAGCCTTACGTTTTGGGACAAGTGGAAGATACAATACCCATGTGTAGACTCGGGGTACACCTCACGCACTGCCTTAATGAGGCTTGTATTTCTGTCACTCACAAATACCAGCTCCTTCTCATCCTTAATAGCGGTTTTCAGAGTCGTGAAAAACCAATTCCAACTCAAATCATTTTCACCATCCGTTACAGCAAATGCAATCGGATAAGTGTGACGATTAGGATCCTGAGCTGTAGCAATCATTAGCACACCACCGTAACAAGTCTTCAAAAAAGTAGAATCCACAATGAGAACTTGCCTCATCGATTTAAACCCTTCAATACAAGCTCCTAGTGCGATGAATACATACTTGAACCTTCCTTCCTTATCCAACTCAACATTTGTGATTGTTCCAAGATTCACTTTCTTTAGCATATGCAAATAAGAGTACAACTGATTGTATCCTTCTTCTGGATCACCACGCAAGTCGTTAGCAGCATCATTCCTTCCCCTCCAACATGTAGTATATGACGGTGCGACACCAAATTTTCTTTGAACCAAACCCATGAGATGTTTAGCACTTGGAGTCTGCATTATACCAGGATAGTATTCTCTCAAAAGACCAGCAACTAATCCCGCTGTAGCATTGTTTCTATTCTCGCTGCTTGTAGTAGCACTAGTCCGAGAGCATGTGTGCGTGCTGTTGTATACTTTAACACAAAAGCAGTCTGAACCCTTCACCTTTGTGGTTCGTAAATACCATTGACACCCTTGTCCAGATTGACGACATTTCAACACATATCTACCTTTCTCACTCTTGCTTGTTGAGAAGGCAAAACAACCTTTATGTGCACCTCTCTCAACAAAAGCTTTCACTTCCTTCTTATTATTGAATTCTTGACCAACTTTCAAATCCATACCATCTTCCCATCCCTGAGCAAACTGATCCATTCCTTCCCCTTCACTTGGAAAATATTCATGCTCCATATTGTTACCCATACTCCTATCCGAAGAGTAATCCATTCCGTTATCTTCATCATCACTTGAAGAAATATTCTCAAACTCTCCACGACCATCATTATCCTCAGGCTCATAATGTTCTTCCAACTGTGTTTCGTAAAGAGTAAGAGCACCACCATTGCCACAACCTCTTGGAACCACTTCCTCGTAATTCAAACCAACTGAACTACCTTCCTCTCTACTTGAAAGTACACCCTTACCCTTCTCCAGCTCATTCCTTCTCGAAACTAGACCCTTACCCTTCTCCACATGCAATACACTTTTACATTTATTTGCATCCATCGACGTTAGATAAACATAAACGTCATCATCATCAACGATATATGATTTTCTCAAAGGTCTTGTGTCCAGTGGTATGAAACTCAATTTAAGTTCTCTTGTAGCTGAATCTATCACAACCTTCTTGCATACACTTTCCAATAACATCGTATAAGTAATCTCCTCAGCAGATAATCTCTTGAACAATAGTGGATACATGCGATCTTCTTCTGAAATCCATTCATAACCATTCCCGTTCTTAATATAATGGCCTCCATAATCAAAATATAGGCTTGTGCTCATTGTCTCCTGAGAAAAAAAAAATAACTAAATCAGTCATAACAGTTGTACCCAGTTGTACCCAGTTGTACTAAGTGTCAGTACTACCCAGTTCTACTCAGTTGTACTCAGTTGTACGCAACGTTGCCTTTATCAGTAGTACCCAGTGTTACCCAGTTTTACCCAGGTGTTCTAAGTCGAATTTTTTCAATCCCCATATCATACTCACTAATCCTCAACGATTTTCAACAAATGTGAGTCTACATTACTTGATATAATGAACTCATGCATAGCTAACGAATAAGCTAATAAGATCCAAGATAATGAGAGACCTAATCCCAAATCCAATTGAATTTAAAGCTAAAACTCAATGTTGGGATTGAGCTACTAAATTTCAAGAAAACTCACCTCAATTGTGTTATCCTTTTTGCTCCAAATTGGTCCGATTTGCTCCAAAAATAACTCCAAAACTCAATGTGCTCCAAATTGGTCCGATTTGCTTCAATGGCCGGAATAATCTCAGAGAAGAAGAAAGAAGAAGTCGCGTGGAGGAGGAGGAGGAGGAGGATTGGGAGTTGGATCTGATTTTCTTTTTATTTTCTTTTTCGATTTTTTTTTAATTATTAGGTTAGGGTTTTTTGTCATTTCATACCTCATTAAAGGTTAGAGGGTTATATGGAGTTATTTTTTGGTGTTGAGAAAAGGTATTGAGAGAAAGGGTGTTATAAGGTTTTGATCCGTTTCAATGGCCCAAAAAAAAAAAACTAGAAAGAAACTAATTTGTAGCTACAAAAAACAAAGCTATGAGTGAATGATTCATAGAGAGAGTAATCTCTGACATCCCTTGCGAGACATCCGAATTAGGAGAATGTCACGAATCGATCAGTCGACTTGGGCGAAGACTGCGTCTGGCGTATTGGGAGCAACTAGTGTGCAACCTATTGTTTCTCTCTTTCCAAAGGAGATAGACAGTGGCATGAACGGCAAGACATTTCAGTGTAGCTGAGCTTCGTGAGCGAGAAAGAAACCAACTCATAAAACTAGGCCAATCCATGAGAACACTGCTAGTAATCCCAAGTCTATATATGAAGGACTAAGCGCCATACCTGAACATAGAACTTACAATGCAAAAGCAGATGATCTCGAGTTTTTGATGCAGAATTGCAAAGACATCAAAAGATGGAGACAGTCATTCCCCATCAACAAGCCTTGAAGATGAAAATGTGTTTTAGGGACATCATGCTTGAACCAAACATCCTTAACCCAAAAAACTGGCAAGTGAGCCCTTGACCATATGCAACTTCCTTAGTCACTCTCTTTGGACCACACTTCATAATGTATTTTGATTTATCATATGATGCATTATTATATCTCCCACTAGAACACTATTATATTTGGTTCGTAAATTTTTAATAATATGTAACTCAAATAAAGAAACAAACAAAAGAAATCTGGTTGATGGGGGATATTTTGGCCCCTTGAGTCAAAACTCTAAAGTAAACGGATTCAAAAGGCATGATTCATGTGGAGTATGTCCCTCGGTTGAATTGTGACTCATGCAGTTTCTTTCTCATATCTTATTATTAAGTTTTATGTTCTCTTTTTCCAAAATAACTACTAGGGTAAAGTATAACAACGTGACATATGCTGCTTATAGTATCATATATTAATTTGTACCTAATAGAAGAAAATGAATAACAACAATGAGATAGGCACAAAAAGATCAACTTTAGTTCTAAAGCCTTCGAATATTTAGTCAATTATTTGATACCTTATACAGTATATATTATGATGATATAGATTTATGTTTCTATTCTTTTTTTTTTAAAGTGAATAATATAGATTTTATATATGTAGAACTGTCTTTTCATGCTTTAAGTAATGGACCAACTTTGCAACTCACTTATATGTTTGAATGCCTCAAATACAACAAAAACAGTAATGTTGGTATTTTTCCATATTAAATCTAGATCTAGCAGATATAATATTAACATATATAGTCTTAACCTTTTAATGAATTGCCCCCTTATGAGATAAACTTTGAATTCGAGCCAGACACTGAAAGTTGGTCTTTTCAATAGATACAAACGCCAATTTGACATGTGAATATCAACAATTCAACACCTTTAGTTTCACACGAATTACAAAATATAATCTGATCTTTATATATATATATATATTTGTTTCTTAGAAGAGCAAGACTAAGACATTCCAATGAAAATTGCAATCTTTGTCTTTATTATCAGTATTATCACGAATACGAAAATAGACTAAAACATAAGCGAGAGATAATCAGATATCAAAGCCAACAACTTGATACTTGGAGTTTGTTATCAAATAAATATGGTATTTTTATCCTAATTTATTAATTGTTTATCGTCTTTGAATCAGTATAATCTCCAAGAACACAGTTATTCATTAAAGTCAATAATATCTTCTAAAGATATTTGTTTGTTTTACATATGAATTAGTCAATTCTCAATTGGATGATGATTCCTCGAAAAGTTTTTTTAATTATTTATTTTTAATAAGAAAATAGAGGATTATTTGTTTTATACGACTAGTCCTGGACATTTAGGTACCCGTTCAGTTCATATCGATTTTTTTCGAATTTTGAATACTCAATTTTAGACCAATTTTCGAAAAAACTAAAAAAAAATGTTTAATTTAAATAAAATTGGGTTAAATATTGAAAAAATTATTTAATTTTGACAAATATAACTATAGATTTTCGAATATTTCGAATATTTTGAGTATCTCGGCATAAAGATAATTAATATATTCAGTTTATAATTGTAATTTTGAGTATTTTAGTTATTTCAAAACTAAATATACATAATATTTATTGATAGAATTGTATTTCGTATATTTCAGGTACCCATTCGGTTCCGATTCGTTCGAATATTTATAATTATTCGGTTCGGTTCGAAATCTTGTAATTCGATTCGGTTTGTTGGTTCTGGATATTTGCCTGGACCTAGTTATCATCGTAAGAAAATCTAGTAGTATTTCCCTCCAATTGGGTACGAGAAATAAATACTATCATGACGTGGGGGCTAAATTGATAACTTGGCAAAAAAGAGTGGCTACATTTAAATTTAAATTTTGGATAAACGGTCCAGGTCTAGGAACATGTGGCTTTAGCCAATTGGGGGTCATTTTCAAAAAAGGTCGGGGAAAACAATAAAATATTTACCCTTAGAGTTTTTAATAATAACGATACTGCCACTCATCTGAGACTTGTATAACCCGTATTACAAATCATTTTTATTCAAATTCGATATTTTTGTAAAAAATTCTTCTGATTCTCTCTCGTCTTCTTCTTCTCCTTCTCCGATCGCTGGATCTAGGTTTTTTTTGTTTTTGTACTCTCTCGTCTTCTATACTGTATCGTCTCATTAGTGTTTGTCTCTGTACGAATTTAGGGTTTTTGTTCTTCTTCTCCAAAGCCCGTCGGGATTTTGTTTTCTGTCTGAGATTCGAGTTGATAAATTTGAAGAGGATGCAACAAAATCAAATGAAGAAGGTCATTCTCTCTCTCTCTCTCTCTCTTTCTTTGAAAGATAATAATACTTTGGTTTGAATGTGCTAAATAGAGAATAAAAGACTTTCCTTTTTCAAATTTACAATAAAAATCAGCTTTCCTTTTTCAATTGCAATAAGGCAGGGTCTTAGTTGCATGAGATGCCATCTAGTTTTTGCACAATTTTAAATTTTATGTTGTCTCTTTGATTTTGTGATTCACCAGGACACGAAAGAGATGGAGTTTTTCACCGAGTATGGTGATGCTAACCGGTATCGGATTCTTGAAGTTATTGGCAAAGGAAGCTATGGAGTTGTGTGTGCAGCTATTGATACACACACTGGAGAGAAAGTTGCCATCAAGAAGATTAATGATGTCTTCGAACATATCTCTGATGCCCTTCGAATCCTCCGTGAGGTGAAGCTTCTCCGGCTTCTAAGGCATCCAGATATAGTGGAAATCAAAAGCATCATGCTTCCTCCTTCTAAGAGGGAGTTTAAAGACATTTACGTTGTGTTCGAGCTTATGGAATCGGATCTTCATCAAGTTATTAAAGCTAACGATGATTTGACTCGCGAACACCACCAGTTTTTCCTCTATCAGATGCTTCGTGCCTTAAAATTCATGCATACAGGTCCAATTAAATTCAATTTTCCAGACCTGAGATTGGCAGCATGTTTTTTTTTTCTTATCTCTGGTTGGAACTAACTGTAGTTTTATTTTTTGCTTGGTGCAGCTGATGTTTATCATCGTGATCTTAAGCCCAAGAATATACTGGCAAATGCAAACTGCAAGTTGAAAGTTTGCGACTTTGGATTGGCTAGAGTATCATTCAATGATACACCTACAACAGTCTTTTGGACGGTTTGTAGCCTCATGGCCACCTTTTTAGTTGTTAACTGTTTCAACTCTGTTTTTTTTTTTCCACTGCCTCCAGTTTTGTGTTTTGAATTTTACCTTCTGCTTGATTTTCTTACAATGCAGGACTATGTTGCCACAAGATGGTATAGAGCGCCTGAGCTCTGTGGATCATTTTTTTCTAAGGTATGTGATACTGTGGGCTTATATGGTTTATGTCTTAGGTACCGGATATGTTTGGTGTCCGTAGAATATCGGCAGAATAGTGTTAAAAGATATAGGTAATATTTGATGTTGCTTGTATGAGTATAGAGCTGTTCCCCAGTGGGATAGTATGAACCAGCATATATTAAAATAATTCTTGTTCAGGGATGACTTTGAACTCTCCCGGAAGTTGAAAATCTGTGAATCAGGTAACCTTGTATCAGGTTATGCCCATTGAGTGGTTTCTGTTGCATCTGCAACTTCATATTTGTGATTTTTTTTTCTTTTCTCCTTGTCTGATTTACAGTTAATATCTTTTTGCAGTACACTCCAGCTATCGACATTTGGAGCATTGGCTGCATTTTTGCAGAGGTACTAACAGGGAAGCCATTGTTTCCGGGAAAAAGTGTTGTCCATCAGTTGGAGTTGATAACTGATCTTCTTGGCACACCAAAATCAGAGACAATTTCTGGAGTATGATCCCTTTGTCTGCTTCACAGTCACTTGCCCCATATATGTTTATTATATTTTGAATTCTGTAGCTAAAAAACTATTTTTCTGATACAGGTTCGAAACGATAAAGCTAGAAAATACTTGACCGAAATGAGGAAGAAAAATCCTGTCACCTTCTCTCAAAAATTCTCCAAAGCAGATCCTTTAGCAATCCGCCTTTTGCAGAGGCTGTTGGCTTTTGATCCAAAGGATAGACCGACTGCTGCAGAGGTCTCTCTTCTGTCATTTTTACTTTGTTATTAGATTCTTGTTCCTTCCTCTTTGAAAAGCTGCCTTGCTTCTTGTGTGTATCTCTGCTTACTTGTCCATCTTGTTTTTTTTTTTTTTCGATAGGCATTGGCTGATCCTTACTTTAAAGGTCTTTCCAAGGTTGAAAGAGAACCTTCGTGTCAGCCAATCTCGAAGATGGAGTTTGAATTTGAGAGACGAAGGTTGACAAAGGAGGACATTAGAGAACTAATTTACAGGGAAATACTGGAATACCATCCTCAGTTGCTCAAGGACTATATGAGCGGATCTGAGGGATCTAGTTTTGTATATCCTAGGTTTTTATTTCTTCCTACTTTTGACTATTATTCGCTCAATGAAACATTCTTCGTTTCTTTCTCAATTCTGGCTTTTCATCCGTTTTGCTAATTTGTTGACTTTTTCATTGCAGCGCCATCGGACATCTTAGAAAGCAGTTTACTTACTTAGAGGAGAATAGCAGCAGAAATGGGCCAGTCATACCTCTCGAGAGGAAGCACGCATCACTTCCTCGGTATGTTTTCTCATTCCATCCATGTCAACTGTCGAGAATATGTTGTCTTTTTTGTTCTTTCTTCTGTTGCTTCACAGCGTTTGTTGAGCATGCTTTCCCAGCAAAGGCCATAAGTAGAGTTTCATCTGTTCTCTACCTCTTATATTCTCCACAGGTCTACAGTTCACTCCAGTGTAGTCCATTCCACCATTCAACCTAACTTGTGTGCGACAGAGAGTAAACGTGTTTCTTTCGAGCCTTCAAGAAATGGAGTAGTTTCTGCAGGGCATCCATCAACTTCCACGTATCCAACTAAAGCTTTAGGACCTCCACCAAGAGTACCATCAGGTAAACACCTCGATCACACCACCAAATATTACTTCCTAAAATTTGAAACTTTAAACCCATGAAACCAATTTTTTATGCCGTTTGTTTTTTACAGGTAGACCAGGTCGTGTTGTAGAATCATCTGTATCTTATGAGAATGGTAGGAACCTCAAAGAAGCTTATTTCAGGAGTGCGGTATCATCTCCTCACTGCTACTTCCGAGCAAACACCATGAATCACAACGTAGAAGCTTCTTCTCAGCCAAAACCTCAAGAATTCGTCCACCAATACAACCCACCCGTGCCGCCAGCTGCTACGACTAACCAAACAGACGTTGAGATGATGAACCACGCAAGCCCTTATTTCCAATCACAGCTCCCCAAGATAGATCAATTAAGCAACAACACACATATGGCCATTGATGCTAAGTTGTTGCAGGCACAATCACAGTTTGGTCCAGCTGGAGCGGCAGCGGTTGCAGTAGCAGCACACCGGAACATTGGCACAATTAGTTACGGCGCAGCATCGTAGACTCATCAAACAAACAACATCTCAGACAGCTCTTTAACCACATCAACCCCCTCCATCCAAGGGAAACCAGGAGGTGATTCCGGTCACAGTTTTTATGTAAGTATTATTCAGTCAGGCTCTGATTTGAACAACTTTGCAACAATACAATGAAGACTTTCAGTTGTAACTCTCTGGACAAGATCGCGTAGATCAGTCTGATCCCGGGTTATTACCCTCGATTGTCTCGGTTAGCTTGTTGGCTCCATAATCTTTGAATTTGTTATAAGCGTAGTTCATTGAAGAGAAGAAGATCGTGGTGATTATATACTTCTTAAACTTCAAGATCGGTCCCATTACTCCTTTAATTGTTCTTGAACAATGATGAATCTCTTTGTTTATCGGAAAAATTGATCTAATTGGCTTTATATAGAGAATCATTAGGCCGAAGAATGTGGAAGTCAACAAAAGTCATTGGTCCTCGGATTTTTCTCCTCCGTAAATCAATCTTTTGTACATTATATAATTAGTCACTTTTTATTGTTGTCCAAAAAAAAAATAGTCATTTTATTCAATGGTTACAAAAAAAAAAGTAATGCTCATTTACCCGCCAATTTAAGAAAACCGGTTTAATGGACCTAAACCCGTATAGGGCTGAACTCAGCACATTAAACATCACAATGGGCTTCTTTTTTTTTGAAATGAAGAATGTATTTTTGTCTCTTTAATTTAATTTATTAAAAGGGACGGAAATCAATGATTCCGTTACGTGACATTAAGCATCTGTGCATTGAATGATCCGTTGTGTTTTAATCTCAGTTTTTTTTTTGTTGAATTGAAAATTGATGTTTAGTGGCACGTAGTTCTTTTCAATCTAGCATTAAATTTTAAATTAATATTATATAGTTTCAATATAATATTATGTTTAAGATTGGATAACAAATATTAGGTCCAATACATTATGCTCTTTGTTAAAACTATAAACATAAATTGGACTTATCAAATTTTAGAACCAACTAAATTATTTTAATTTTAAAAAAATATGGGCTAGACGGTTGCCGATGCGGTAATTAATCGGTCTAGGTGGGATTAATTGGTTTAGGCGGAGATTAATCAGACACCCAATTTATTGAACGAATTATCTATTAATCGCCAAGATTTGCTGCTGCTTAGCGCTTAAACGACCGCCTAGACGGCTAGGCGATCGATTTTTAGAACATAGCTTTAAACCGACATGCTTTCATTATATTTAAATAATCATAAACAACTAAGATATTTTAATTAAAGAAAATCATGCCTAGATGCTAGACGACCGATTTTTAGAACATGATTTTAAACTGACATGCTTATGTTATACTTAAATCATAAACAATTAAAGAATTTTAATTAAAGAAAATCATTTGTTGTTCCTTAAAATAAACCATATCTTTTGACATTTATTAAATTAATCAATTTACATATTAATTCTCATATAGAAATATATTGTAGAAAAACAATGCAAAATATTTTTGTTTATTTCTTTCGTTTTTAGTAAAAGTTAACTAATTATACAAATTTCATTCATTATTTTTTGAATTTCTTTCTTTATTTTTTTTTTAACATCATCAAGCATTCATTATCTTTTTGAATTTTCTATTACAGATTTGTGTGGGTAAAAAGGGAAGGAAAAACAAAAAAAAGACATCAGTTTTAATGTCGGACACCTGGCTCACGTGAAATATAAAAATATCCAAGACAAGTAAGGGTAAATTCGTCAATTTGATCATACGGTTCTCCGTAACTGTCTCGGAATATAAGAGGCGCAGTGTTGAGAGACGCTCCGTAGACCGTAGATTCCCTCTTCTTCTTCCTCTGTACTCTTCTTTCTTTTGATCTCTCTCTCTCTTAAGATCTTCTTCCTGCATTATTTGATTCTAATCTGAATTGTGTCGGTACGTGAAATGTGTCTCTCTTCTGTTTCTGTCCCTTAAGCTCTCTAAGCTAATTTGCGAAATGTTGTACGTGGTGGTGACACACAACAACATATACGATAAATTGAATCTGGATTTCTATCTTCTCTGTTTATGATCCAAAAACGTTCATCATTTTGCTGCTAAATTGATTCGGGTTTTCAGGCGATTGGATCTGGATCTGCCCTTCTTCTTCTGAATTTTCCTTTTTATATGATCCGTTCTGGATAACAACATTTATAAGATCGAGTTTTTTTGTTTTTTGCAGATAATTTGTGATATCAAATGGGTACTACATATAAGCCAAAGAACATTCTCATTACTGGAGCTGCTGGATTCATTGCCTCTCATGTTGCCAACAGACTGATCCGTAGCTATCCGGATTACAAGATCGTTGTGTTGGACAAGCTTGATTACTGTTCAGATCTGAAGAATCTCGATCCTTCCTTTTCTTCTCCAAACTTCAAGTTTGTCAAAGGAGATATCGCCAGTGATGACCTCGTTAACTACCTTCTCATCACTGAAAACATCGATACGATAATGCATTTCGCTGCTCAAACCCATGTTGATAACTCTTTTGGTAATAGCTTCGAGTTTACCAAGAACAATATTTATGGTACTCACGTCCTCTTGGAAGCCTGCAAAGTAACAGGACAGATCAGGAGGTTTATTCATGTCAGTACCGATGAAGTCTATGGAGAAACCGATGAGGATGCTGCTGTAGGAAACCATGAGGCTTCTCAGCTCTTACCCACAAATCCATACTCAGCTACTAAGGCTGGTGCTGAGATGCTTGTGATGGCTTATGGTAGATCATATGGATTACCGGTTATTACAACTCGTGGGAACAATGTTTATGGGCCTAACCAGTTTCCTGAAAAACTTATTCCTAAGTTCATCTTGTTGGCTATGAGTGGGAAGCCGCTTCCCATCCATGGAGATGGATCTAATGTGAGGAGTTACTTATACTGTGAAGATGTTGCTGAGGCATTTGAGGTTGTTCTTCATAAAGGAGAAGTTGGTCACGTCTACAATATCGGAACAAAGAGAGAAAGAAGAGTCACCGATGTGGCTAGAGACATCTGCAAACTTTTCGGGAGAGATCCTGACTCAAGCATTCAATTTGTAGAGAATCGCCCGTTTAACGATCAAAGGTACTTCCTTGATGATCAGAAGCTGAAGAAATTGGGTTGGTCAGAGCGAACCGCGTGGGAAGATGGATTGAAGAAGACAATGGAATGGTACACTCAGAATCCTGAGTGGTGGGGTGATGTCTCTGGAGCTTTGCTTCCTCATCCGAGAATGCTTATGATGCCCGGTGGAAGACTTTCTGATGAGAAGAAAGACGCGTCAAGCAACACGGTCCAGACATTTACGGTTGTAACACCTAACAACAAGACTGGTGGTTCTAGTGACAAAGCCTCGTTGAAGTTTTTGATCTATGGTAAGACTGGCTGGATTGGTGGTCTTCTAGGGAAACTATGTGAGAAGCAAGGGATTACATATGAGTATGGGAAAGGACGTTTAGAGGACAGAGCTTCTCTCTTGGCGGATATTCGTAGCATCAAACCGACTCATGTCTTTAACGCCGCTGGTTTGACTGGCAGACCTAATGTTGACTGGTGTGAATCTCACAAACCAGACACTATTCGTGTCAATGTCGCTGGTACTTTGACTCTTGCAGATGTTTGCAGAGAGAATGATCTATTGATGATGAATTTCGCCACCGGTTGCATCTTTGAGTACGATGCTGCACATCCCGAGGGTTCGGGTATAGGTTTTAAGGAAGAAGACAAGCCTAATTTCACTGGTTCTTTCTACTCAAAAACCAAAGCCATGGTAGTATTATATCTAACTCATGACACTTTCAAAACCAATAGGTGTCTTTGTTCATAATTGCTCTGTTTTTTTTTCCCCAGGTTGAGGAGCTTCTGAGAGAGTTTGACAATGTATGTACCTTGAGAGTGCGGATGCCGATCTCATCAGACCTAAACAACCCACGAAACTTCATCACAAAGATCTCGCGCTACAACAAAGTGGTGAACATCCCGAACAGCATGACCATACTGGACGAGCTTCTCCCAATCTCCATCGAGATGGCAAAGAGAAACCTAAGAGGGGTATGGAACTTCACCAATCCAGGGGTGGTGAGTCACAACGAGATACTGGAGATGTACAAGAGTTACATCGAGCCAGGATTTAAATGGTCCAACTTCACAGTGGAAGAACAAGCAAAGGTCATTGTTGCTCCTCGAAGCAACAATGAAATGGATGGGTCTAAGCTAAGCAAGGAGTTCCCAGAGATGCTACCCATCAAAGAGGCACTGATCAAATACGTCTTTGAACCAAACAAGAGAACCTGAGCCCTCAATGAACAACACACTCTTTGCCCCGAGTGCTTACCTATACTGTTTCTTTTCTTTCTTTCTTTCTTTTTTTTTTTGCTTTTTCTTTCTACAAATTTTTCATTTTATGTTACTCGTCGTCTTACATTCCTTGTAGGTAGTTTCACTATATTGATTCTACTAAAATAGGTTTTATCATTATTATTTATAAAGACCAGAGTTTTTATTTTTCTCAAATCCTACATTTTCCCTCAGATTTTACCAAGACAGTAAGCTTATAAAAACGAGGAGTCACTTACTGGTTCTGACCATTAGGGCTTCCACCAAGGCAGGTTCAAAACACTTCAACTTGATCCTTAAGCTATAACCTGAGATGAGAAGCAACAACAAGTTAAATAAAACCAAGTATCTGATGTCAATTTGGTAGGGTTAGAGTTTGCTTACGTGAACAGTTGAGGGCGGGAACGAGAGAGCTGAGAGCGTTTAATAGGGGAGAGGATAAGGTTTCGTAGTGTTGATTGGGGATTAGAAGTGCCACCACCACCAAAAACAGGATGTCCTCCTCCTGCTCTTCTGTTTCCAACGTCAGTTGGAATTGCGGGTGAGTCGTTGGAGATGTCAAATGGACCCGAGTTTGAACTGTTCTGTCTTGCTGGCCATATCTCATCTTTAGGTCCTGGTGTTGCAGGAGAGTAAAACGACCGGTCTGCGCCAAATAAGTCAACTTGATTTGGAGATATTAACCAACAATAGACTTAGAATCATAAGAAGCACTAAACTCAAGGTACAGAAATAGTGTTGTTAATAAACCTTTGCGAGTGGGCTCCCTGTTCTCCATCATGTTAACTGGTGGGTTTGAGAAAAAGTCAGGTTCGTGGTGTCGTGGGTAGAAGTTGTTTGCAGGCTGTATTGCTGTACGTTTGACTGACTCATACTCACTTCTTAACTGGTCATACATCTCATCAAGCTTCCTCTTCTGTCTGGTGTTCAAACACAATTAATGTAGCTTGTTATTACAGTTGAGTTCAAGATAAGAAACAGATCCAGTCAAACAAAACGTATGTTAAATTACTGACCTTGATTTCTCGGAGAACTTCTCTTGGAGCTCTTGTTTATCCTTGGTCAAGTTTTCTACCTCTTGCTCCATCATCTGACACCTCTTGCCCATCTTCTGGTAAGCTGTATGCACCTGCTCCATTTTCTCGCTAAACTTTGCTTGCATACCCTCACATTTCTGACGACACTGTGCGACAACTCTATTCATCTTGTACTGCATCTCTAAGTCTCTTTGCGAAATGTAAAACATTACGCTTCGGTATGCACTCTTCATCACTAGATTCAATCAAGGAAAACAGAAAGAGGTTCGTTGAACCTTAGACTGTTGTTTTACCAACCTTTACAAGTGCAAAGGACACAGTCAGTATGTTAAAGCATTTGAGTTTAGATTTCAAATACAGAAGGCCGTTTTTCAATAAAAGAACCTATTTGCAACTGATACCAAGAGTGAAAAGGACTACATTTATGAAAAGGATACGTATTTGTGGAGAAATTCCAGCCATCGCCATCTGATAACAAAGGTAAGCAATGAGGAGATGTAAGATGGGAAAATTGGAAATCTGGAAAAGAAGAAAAGCTATAGCATCCTTGCGTACTCCAGCTCAACCACTTACGTTTATCCATTCTTCATTTGGGTTGGTGTCCACAGGTTTCATTAAACTAAGATGAAAAAAAGAAGAAGAAGATAAACTGTCAAGTAGGAAATAAGGCGACTAGGGCTACAACTGAAGCTAGGCAAGTAGCTTAGGGAACTTTTGACCTCTTGGAGAGTACTTGATCACAAATGGGACATGCCCCATCATTACTGAGAATCTTGCTGGCATCTTCAGTGCCTTTTCATGATGTTAAGGTGAAAAGTATTTTATCCACGAAGACAAGGCTAAAGAACACTGAGAGAGTATAAAAGAAAAGTTAAATTGGATACATAATAAGTGACCACAAGTTGTGGCAATAGCCCGGCCCTCCAATTCCCTCCAGCAGGCGTTGCACCTCATGTCAACCTCTAATATAAGTATCTCAAGCTACTAAACACCTGCAAATTAAAAAAGATGAAGAATCTTGCTCTAATTATAACTTCCATCCTCCATATTCCTTTTGATTTAGAGTTCCATCTTTCAATATCTCTAGACGACTAATCAGAAGCCAAAGTCAAGCGTTTATAAAACTGTTGAAGAAAAACTAAACTCTGAGATCACCAATAAGGCAATAACTACCAACACAGATTTTGATCAACCCTACTTTCATTCTAACTACGGCAAATTGCAAACACGAATTGGTACAACAGGTTGCTGGAAATACAAACTAAGCAATTAAATCTGTCGAATTTCAGGAGGATGCAGTTTATGGTAATCGGAGAGGTACAAAACTTACATAAAAATTCCAGGACGGAAACCCTAAAGTTCGGCATAAACAGCACAGACTCCAGAGATCTGCAAAACATCGCCAAGTAGAGATCAGATTATGAGGATATGCAAAACTGCTCGACTGCACAGAGCACGAAATTAGGGTTTCTAAATCACACCGATCAACCTCAACGAGACAGTTAGATGCCGACTACTCTCTGTAATTTGAAAACTGACGCGATCCTTGGAAAATGGAACAATCTTAGGTCTAGAAACAATCCACATCAGGATTGCGAAGAATCTACGAAGGAAATTAAAGAAGCTTACCTACGAATTTGTGAGAGAGAGAACGCGTTGCAGAGAGCGAGGAAGGAAGAACAACAAACGGCGTTCTAGATAACCGATCTGACGGAATCTGAAGAAGACCACCACCGAATGATCTCACAATTCAAGAATCGAAGAAGAAGCAGATGAAAATTCGAGAGAAAACACACGAATCGTTACCTCTCGCTGATTTCAATGTCGGCGCGAGAAACGAAGATTCGAAAATTTCCAGAAATAATGAAAATATTTTAGCCGTAATGTAGATTACTAAACGACGTCGCACACTGTGATGTGTATTACAAAACGACGCCGCTCGGTGTTAAAGGTTATGTACATGACAAAACGACGCCGCCGCCCTGGTGTTAAAGACTTAAAGGTTCTCTTCATTGTTAATCTTCAACATACACAACAGAGCTTGTAGTCTTGTAGCATCAAAATTCAAATGATGTAAGCTTTTATTGCATGATTACTATAACCACACAGAAACAGATTCCGGTTTCACATTGCAAATATGAAGAATCCTCAAGGTCTCAAAAAACAATAGAGAGAATAAAAGAGCAAGAAGAAGAAGAAAAAAATCTCTTTTTCACTCTCTAGTCTTTACAAATACAAACAATACAAAAAACTCAAAATTTTCAATCTTTAAGCATTGCGTTGTTGGTTGTTGTTCCAGCTAGGAGGAATGCGATCAGAAGTGATCGGAGTAGCAGAAGGAGGAATGCTTTTGATGTTGATATTAAGAGGATATAACCGATATTCGATATCCAATTCTCTGCAAGATCTACCAATCTCTTCAAGTAATTGACCTCTCCTCACAAATCTCTCTCCCATGTCTTGATGATTCATCTTATGCGTTGGCCACATCGCAATCTTCACACTGTTCAATCCACACATATCTCTAAACACAATCATCGGTGATGGATGCCAATGATCCTTCTTATTATCTACATAGCTGCATAAAACAAAAACCATAAAATATCATTCATATTAGGCTATGTTTTTTTCTTTCAACTTTTAGGATTAAGGGTTTAGGGTTTAGCTTCTAACCTAAGTATCCTCTGTTTCAGTGCGGTTATCTTTTCAGGTGGAGTTGCTATATGGACAAAGAACTCAATGGCATCTTGCATATCCGGACTC
Source organism: Eutrema japonicum (assembly GCA_030161315.1). NCBI lineage: Eukaryota > Viridiplantae > Streptophyta > Magnoliopsida > Brassicales > Brassicaceae > Eutrema > Eutrema japonicum. The sequence goes on along the minus strand of BSQW01000008.1, from coordinate 48,723,339 downwards.
CGGTAATAATTAGCAATAGGTTTTGTGCCGAGAAGACTGTTTGGATATACGATCTTCTGATTATCAAACCGAAGAAAGACGGTAGTCAAAATGTTCATCTCTTCCACAACCATCTATACTCACAAAACAGAGGATTAGCGTTTTCTTCAAGTATTGTGTTATGTAAATGCAGAAACAGAGTTTCAAGGGACAAACCTGGACACCGTCTATTTCACACCTGTCACCGACATCAAATGGATGCATCACAAAGACAAAGATGACAGCTTCAAAGATGGTTTTTGCATGAATTTCCAAACACAAAGACTACAAGAAGAAGCTGAGAGCTTATTACAAGCAAGAACTTAGTTGTTGCAATTCCGAGGATGAGAAGCCAGATGATTAGGATCACAATGCTGAGAAACACATCGACGATTCGATGAAGCCTGTTCACTGCTGTTTTTGTATCGTTTAAAGTTAAAGCTAGTGCTCTTCGTTCTCTAAAGGCATTAACCTAGAGAAAGGTTTACGAATTTAGAATCGTTATCATGCGGAAGAAAGCTTTTGAGATATCAATTTAAAAAAAAACACTTACCACCCAATTCTTCAGACAAGATTTGCTGATTTTGTGACTCTCTGAAGCTCCTTCAAAGAGACCCATGGCTCTTTCAGATTCATCTTCAATCAGAAAACGCATAAAGTCTTCGAGATATATGTACCTAAAACCAGAAAAAATCCTCTGTTTTTAAATCTTGATCTTAAGAAACATCAAATCAAAGCTGTTCATAAGGTCATACTATATATATACCTGGATCCAGGGTCAGCAACATTCTGAAAAATCTTCCTCGCTGCAAGTTTTGCTTCAAATTCACTTCGTATCTGTGTTGCTTTGTCATCTTCCTGAGTGGTCGTGTCTTGTATCTGTTCATCCAAAGTAGAAAGAGTTCCTTTTCTTATTACATTCATCAGTCTCTTCATTTTCCAAGCCGATACATTTTTAGTGTTCATTCTCTGCAAATGATCGATCCTTATCCCTTCATCCTCTCTTTCTTTCTTGGAACCACACCGTGAAAGTACTGGACTTTTGCCTATTCTGGTCAGACTCTTCTGCAGCCTTCCTGATAGCTATAACCTCGTCGAATTACAGCTTTAGAACAGAGTTACAAAACAGAATAAGAACACTGATTTTTGGGCAATTGATATTGCCTCTTTTTGGCTTTTCATTGATTTAAATAGATTGTCAAAAACAAGTGCTTGGAGTATTAACTCCTACAAACTAGGAAATGGGAAATGTGGAAGAGAGGGTTCCTTATCAAACGGATGACCCATTCTCCTCTTATTTTGCAACTGAAACAATTAATCAAATAAACAAAACAGAACGTTAAAGCTCACGTGCATACTTTCGGTTCGGGACCTTTGACCGGTTTGATCTCCTTGGGTCTGGTTCAGTTGGTTTGCTGACGACGATGGTCTTATCATTACACCCCTCCTCAAAACGAACCTTGTCCTCAAGGTTTCAATTAGGAAAGCTTTGTGTCAGCTGGTCCAGTCGTTCCCACGTAGCATCAGCTCGTGGAAGCCTTTCCCATAAAACCAGCGCCTCTCTGAATGTTGTTCCACCTTCAATAATGTCACGATAGTCCAGTAATTGTGCAGGCCGGAGGCGCAGCTGGCCATTGACACGTAGTGGAGGTAGGAATCCCGACGTAGGTATATCAGAACCTATTCTCTTTTTTAGGAGAGAGACGTGAAAAACAGGATGCACACGCGTACCTTCTGGCAACTTCAGGCGATAAGCAACAGGGCCGATGCGAGCTTCGATCTGAAACGGACCGAAGTACCTGGTAGACAGCTTCTGCGATGAGCGCTTGAATATGGTGTGTTGTCGATATGGCTGAAGACGCAAATAAACCCAATCGCCAACTAGAAAACAAACATCCCGGCGTGTCGAATCCGCGACCTGCTTCATGCGGTTGTTCGCTGCGTCCAAGTGACTTCGCAGCTCGCGAAGAAGAGCATCCGTAGCCGCCAACTGTTCATCGAGTTCCGTGATTAGAGTCGCCCCTGATTCGTATCCCGGCATTGGAGGGGGATCGCGGCCATAGAGAGCTTTGAAAGGTGTCATTCCCGTAGAAGAATGGTGTGTCGTATTATACCAATACTCTGCCCAAGGTAACATAGAGCTCCATTGTTTTGGTCGTGTGTGAACAAAACAACGCAAGTATTGTTCGATGCAGCGATTGACCACCTCGGATTGACCATCGGATTGTGGGTGATATGCGGACGACATACACAACTGAGTTCCCGACAAACGCCACAAGTCCTTCCAAAAAGCATTGATAAAAATCGGGTCTCTATCGCTGACGATCGACTTAGGGATCCCGTGAAGCTTGACGACGAAATCAACGAACTTAGAAGCAACTGATTTTGCCGTATAAGGGTGAGAGAGAGGTACCAAATGAGCAGACTTTGTAAGACGGTCAACAATAACCATGATAGATGTGTGGTTCTCGGAACGCGGCAGACCGTCGATGAAATCCATGGAGACATCCTCCCAAACCTGAGTGGGAATCGGTAACGGTTGTAACAATCCTGCCGGCGATAAGGTCGATGACTTAGCTCGTTGGCAAGTGTCACATGCGGCAACGTACTCGCGAACGATTTTGTGCATCGAAGGCCAATAGAATTGTTGAGCGAGTCGTTTGAAAGTACGAAGGACACCCGAATGACCACCGGCTGGAGAGTTGTGAAATTCCTGTAGCAAATCAGTAACGAGCGTAGAGGTAGGGGGAATTACCACTCGGTTATGATAATAAAGGAGGTTGTTGCGGCGCACATAGGGCTGTCCCGGAGTAGCATCGGCCAGTTTACCGATTCGGAGTAGGTATGCGTCTGTCTGTTGCAGCTGGCGGAGCTCCGTCCAAAGGACCGCGGTGGGGCTGGAAACAGTATTTAGGCAGGGACTGTCAGGCCGACGTGATAACGCATCCGCTGCTGCGTTCGCGGAGCCCGGCTTATAGGTGATCTCGTAATCATACCCAGCTAGTTTGCTCATCCATTTCTGTTGGTCGGGAGTGAGAATCCTTTGTTCCAACACGAAACGTAAGCTCCGCTGGTCCGTCTGTATCGTGAAACGTCTCCCGAGGAGATAAGGTCGCCAAGTACGTATCGCTATCACGATAGCCAACATTTCGCGGGCATAAGTGGACCAGTTCTGCTTCGCCACTCCCAAAGACCGGCTCATGAAAGCAATTGGTTTCCCGTTCTGAGACAGAATCGCTCCAATACCCTCTCCTGAGGCGTCTGTTTGAATGACGAAGGGAATATCGAAATCCGGTAAGGCAAGTGTTGGTGTTGTCGTCAGGGCCGTTTTAAGATCGTTAAAAGCGTTCGCTGCTGCGTCATGCCATTAAAATCGCCCTTTCTTGAGAAGATTAGTTAAGGGTCTGGCTATAATGCCATAGTTCTGAACGAACTTACGATAGTAACCCGTGAGCCCCAAAAAACCCCGCAGCTCCGTGACAGTCGAAGGGGCCGGCCAATCGATCATTGCTTTGATTTTGTTTTGATCCACTTTCACACCTTCAGCCGAGATGATATGGCCCAAATACTCCAATTCTGTCTTGCCAAATTCACACTTCTTCAATTTGACAAACAACTGTTGTTGTTGTAAGATCTCCAGAACAGTCTTGACATGGTCCAAGTGCTCCTCCCAGGAGCGGCTATACACGAGGATGTCATCGAAAAAAACGAGAACAAACTTGCGGAGATGGAGACAGAAAATCGAGTTCATCAAAGCTTGAAACGTCGACGGTGCATTACACAAACCAAAGGGCATGACAAGATACTCATAATGTCCGTTGTGAGTGCGGAAGGCCGTTTTGTGCACGTCAGGTGGATGAACTCGGACTTGGTGATAACCGGCAGTTAAGTCGAGCTTCGTGAAAAAGGTGGAACCGTGTAAATCATCGAGCATATCGTCGACACTGGGAATTGGAAAACGATCTTTGACTGTGGCTGTGTTCAAGGCGCGATAGTGATATGCTCAATTTAATACCCTAAAAAGTACTAAAGCAGTTGCTGCAGTAAATCAGGGGTCGAACACAAGAACTCAAGAATCACTCAATAGATTCTATAGGTCAGAAACAAGCTAAACCAGATGATGTAATTGAAAAACAGAGTTGCAAGTAAAACGTTTGTAAATTCAATTGGGGGAATGTAGGCTTAGGGTATTTCTCAGGAAATCAATGAATGCAGGTAAACTCATTAATAAGATTCAGATTAAGCACTGTTCTAGAACTCAAATCACTAAAATATAATTAACCAACTCTCGTTGCGAAAACTATCTAAATCTAGATCCTAGAAATTCCAAATCTCTTTGCGAATCCTAAAGTCTAGATCAGCTTTAAAATCAGGTTTGATATGTTCACAAATCAATTAAACCAAATCTCTTTGCGAATAATCAATTTGCTCACCTAAGGTTCTATCAGGTAATTAATCGCACTCTCGTGCCTAATTAATTATCCTAAGATCTAAGTTCCAGATTCGTCAACCTAGAATTAGCTTTGAGAACAACCTAAGGCGAAGAACTAATTTAGATAGTGAATCCTAACAGATAATCAACCTAGCATTCAAAGAAATCCCTATGAGAAAACCCTAAACCTAACAGGTGATCTACTCAGACATGGATATTAAATTAATAAACATGTTGAATAAATACTCTTATATTAAATCAGAAAGAGAAACAAGGTTTTGAGATCTGATCTCGGACGAAGGGAAACCAGACTTGTCTCTCACCAAAATCTCTCTTAAACCTAAACAAAAATAAAGCATAGCCTAAACAATGGCTGTAAAATCCTATTTATAACCTAAATCACGATTTGGGGCCTTCTTGTAATTATCAAAGTCTTCTGGGTGCTTTTTGCAATTCTTCAAACTTCATTAAGTCGCGACTTTGAAATCTGCTTCGATGGGTATCGATCGATACCAGGGGGTATCGATCGATGCTCGGTGCTCAGATCGGGCTCTTAGTCATCAGACTTCAGTCTCGCTCCAGAATGCTCCAGAAAAGCTCCAATAATTCCAATTAAGCTCCATACGTGCTATAACCTGTGAAAGACTCTAAAAGACTCCAAAACACAAGAAAAGACTCTATAAAAGGACTTATATCATGGCCTAAATAGGGTAAAAACCATGATATATCAACTCCCCCAGACTTAGCCTTTTGCTTGCCCTCAAGCAAATAGAAGACTAAACCAGAAAAAAGAGGTTTGAAAACGTAGAGACTCACCTGTTCCTGAACCATCGAAAAGACCCTTTTCCCAAGTACCCAAATGTCACCTGATCAGCTTTCGATCTAACCACCATGTACTTCTCCGTAGACATTTGCAGCTTTTCCAGACTCCACACAAAATCCCACAGCATTATTCAAGTAAAGCCCTCATCGCCAGTTTCATCGCTGCAGTTAATGTTCAAGAACCTTCTAGATTCTTTACCAGACAATATCATGACAAAGGAACCACCCTTTTTAACACTTTTTGTATCAATTTCTCTCCCCCAGACTTATTTCTTATTATGTCCTTATTATTATTATTATTATAATTTCAGCTTAGCATATACATATCAAGGTAGGAGACGCGAGTATTGATGGTGTTTGCCACCAAATCCCCGGTTCTTCCCTCTCTATGTATCAAAGGATGTAGGCGAATAATGGCATCATAGGAAAATCCTAGCCTCGCTTCCAATCCTTTGTGTGATCATCCCCTCTTAAGTAGAATAATGGGATCGCTGGAAATTTTCCTAACCCTCTACTCAGAAGAAAATCATTTCAATCTTTTATGCTCTTAATCTATCAACTTATTTAGGGGAGAGAGATACCATAATCCTAAACACACGGGTTCCTTTATCAGATATGAATGATGAATCAAGCTCTATGAACACTAACCACATTGATGAAGTGCAAAAATTTGGCTCAGGCTTCAGAAGAACTCTGCTGGAGACATGAATGTTTTCTAGTCAACTGGTCAGTCTTTGGATTTTTCATTAGTCGATCTAGAACTGATCCTGTAACACTGTGCACTCAAAAACAAAATCACATCAATAGGTTCAAGCACAGGATCATAATCTCCAACAAATTTTGACTCAATAAAACAGTTTTGACTCTATAAAATGACTGACTCTAAGAAAAACAAAAACGTTGTCAGCAGACACCTCCCCCAGACTTGAACAACACTGTCCCCAGTGTTATCTAGCCTAGAGTAGGTAAAAGAAACAAAAGAAAAGGATAGAATGAAGAGAAAAAAGAAATTACCTTCCTGGAATACCGAGTGTCGATCGACACACAGCATGGTATCGATCGATACCACGCTTAGATCGACTTGGTGAACTTTCATCCGCGATTGGTGTCGATCGATACCAATGGGGTATCGATCGATACCTAGGCGATTTCGAGTTGCTCCTTGTTCATCCTGACACAGACTCAAAACAAACGAAAAATCAAAAAGGAAAAACGACTCAAGAACAGACTCACCAGTGGGTTGCCTCCCACCAAGCGCTCGTTTAACGTCAATAGCTTGACTGTAACGCCATTCAGGCTGTTGGTGCATCATCCAGAGGCATTATCTGCCCTGTTGGAATCTCGGCTTGCGCCCAATAGTGCTTCCTACATCCTTTGATACATAGAGAGGGAAGAACCGGGGATTTGGTGGCAAACACCATCAATACTCGCGTCTCCTACCTTGAAATTACCTTCCTGGAATACCGAGTGTCGATCGACACACAGCATGGTATCGATCGATACCACGCTTAGATCGACTTGGTGAACTTTCATCCGCGATTGGTGTCGATCGATACCAATGGGGTATCGATCGATACCTAGGCGATTTCGAGTTGCTCCTTGTTCATCCTGACACAGACTCAAAACAAACGAAAAATCAAAAAGGAAAAACGACTCAAGAACAGACTCACCAGTGGGTTGCCTCCCACCAAGCGCTCGTTTAACGTCAATAGCTTGACTGTAACGCCATTCAGGCTGTTGGTGCATCATCCAGAGGCATTATCTGCCCTGTTGGAATCTCGGCTTGCGCCCAATAGTGTTTCACTCTTTGTCCATTGACAGTGAATTCCTCGCCTTTGCGATTTATCAACACTACAGCACCATGTGGTCTGACCTCTTTGATTGTGAAGGGACCTGACCAACGTGAACGCAGTTTACCAGGAAACAATTGCAAACGAGAGTTATACAGAAGTACCTGGTCGTTCGGCTCGAAGTGTCTGGAGATGATCTTCTTATCATGATAAGCTTTGGTTCTCTCCTTGTACAGCCTCGAGTTCTCATAAGCATGGTGCCTGATCTCATCCAGCTCGTTCAGCTGAATCAACCTCCTCTCAGCAGCAGGCTTGATATCGAAGTTCAGCATCTTTGTTGCCCATGCAGCCTTGTGCTCAATCTCCACTGGAAGGTGGCATGCTTTCCCATACAGCATTTGGAAAGGTGTAGTACCCAGCGGTGTCTTGAAGGCAGTCCTGTATGCCCAAAGTGCATCATCCAGCTTTGTAGACCAATTATTCCTAGAAGCATTCACTGTCTTCTCCAAGATCTCCTTGATCTGCCTGTTGGAGACTTCGACTTGCCCACTTGTCTGAGGGTGATATGGAGTAGCCACACGATGGTTTACACCATACTTCTTCAACAACCTCTCGAACACCTTGTTGATAAAGTGAGAGCCACCATCACTTATCACAATTCGAGGTACTCCAAAGCGAGGGAAAATGATGGTCTTAAACAGCTTAAGAACCACCGCAGAGTCATTCTTCTCACTAGCTATCGCTTCCACCCATTTGGACACATAGTCCACAGCAACAAGGATGTAGTTCTTCTTGTGTGAAGATGGGAAAGGACCCATAAAGTCAATGCCCCAGCAATCAAAAACTTCAACCTCAAGGATGAAATTTTGTGGCATCTCATGTCTCTTACTGATCTTCCCTCTTCTCTGACAAGCGTCGCACTGTGAGACGAAAGTGTGAGCGTCCTTGAACATGGTAGGCCACCAGAAGCCTGCTTGAAGAGCCTTGGATACTGTCTTGAAGGTGGCAAAGTGTCCAGCATAGTCTGATCCATGGCAATGAAACAGAACATCTGAAACCTCTGACTCAGCAATGCATCTCCTGTATATGCCATCAGAACAATGCTTGTACAAGTAAGGTTCATCCCAAAAGAATCTCCTTATATCGCGCATGAACTTCTTCTTGTCATACTTCTTGAGGTGGTTTGGCTTTGCATCTGCAGCGAGATAATTGGCAATATCAGCGTACCATGGAGTATCAGAATCTGTTGCAGCGACGAGATGGTGGTGAGAAGCGACTGAACGATCGATGATGAAAACAGCTTCTGAACCGTCAGGGTATCGACCGATACCATAATGGTATCGATCGATACCGAAACCTGCAACTCGTGAAAATTGCTGATTCTCGGCCAGATTCATCTGAAACCCAGTTTCAATGAAGTAGATGGCTTCCTCAGGTAGTTGATCATCAATGGGGACGTCTTCATCGATCCGCATCCGCGAGAGATGGTCAGCTACTCCATTCTCTATGCCTTTCTTGTCCTTAACCTCAATGTCAAACCCTTGTAGCAAAAGAACCCAACGACAGAGACGAGGCTTGAGATCCTTGTTATTCATCAGATACTTGAGAGCAGCATGATCAGTATGAACAACCACCTTGCTCCCAATCAAGTAAGATCGGAATTTCTCAAAGGAGAAAACAACAGCAAGTAGCTCCTTCTCTGTGGTGCTGTAATTCCTCTGAGCATCATCCAAAGTCCTGCTGGCATAGTAGATGACGTGCAGCTTCCTGTCTTTCCTCTGACCCAGAACTGACCCCACAGCAAAGTCACTGGCATCACACATGATCTCGAAAGGCAGAGTCCAATCAGGAGGTTGCACAACAGGAGCACTCACTAAAGCCTTTTTGATCTCCTCAAAGGCTGCAAGACAATCAGTTGTGAAATCAAATTTGATCTCTTTGCACAGCAGAGCAGTGAGTGGACGTGCTATCTTGGAGAAATCCTTGATGAACCTCCTGTAAAACCCTGCATGACCAAGGAAACTCCGAATATCCTTCACAGAAGTAGGTGGTTGGAGACTTGTCATGACCTGAATCTTGGCTTTGTCAACTTCGATTCCAGCTTCAGAGACCTTGTGCCCAAGTACAATGCCATCCTGAACCATAAAATGACACTTTTCCCAGTTAAGGACCAAGTGTTTCTCTTCACACCTCTGTAGCACCTTGCACAGATTAGCCAAACAGATCTTGAATGATGACCCATATACTGAAAAATCATCCATGAACACCTCCATGAAATCCTCGATCATGTCTGTGAAGATAGACATCATGCACCTCTGAAAAGTGGCTGGAGCGTTGCACAATCCAAATGGCATTCTCCTGTATGCGAACGTGCCATAGGGACACGTGAAAGTGGTATATCCTTGGTCATCTGGATGGATAGGAATCTGGAAGAAACCTGAATATCCATCAAGGAAGCAGTAGTAGGGATGACTGGCCAACCTCTCCAACATCTGGTCAATGAATGGCAATGGGAAGTGATCTTTCCGTGTGGCCGCATTTAACTTCCTGTAATCAATGCACATTCGATGTCCAGTGATAGTCCTTGTGGGAATCATCTCATCCCTGTTGTTCTTCACCACAGTTATCCCTCCTTTCTTAGGAACAACGTGCACTGGACTGACCCAAGAGCTATCTGAGATGGCATAGATAACTCCTGCATCCAAGAGTTTCATGACCTCTTTCTTAACCACCTCTTTCAGGTTTGGATTTAGCCTCCTTTGATGCTCAACTGAAGCCTTTGACTCGTCCTCAAGATGAATCCTATGCATGCACAGGTTCGGTGAAATACCTGAAATGTCATCAAGAGAATAGCCAAGAGCTTTGCGATACTTGCGCAGCTTGCTTAGCAGTAAAGTGACCTCTGCGTTGTTCAAAGAAGAATTAAGGATTACAGGGTACGTGGAATTAGGACCAAGAAAAGCATACCTTAGATTCGCAGGAAGTGGTTTGAGTTCCACTTTAGGAGCGTTCTCCTCGCTCCAATCTCCAAGCCCAGCAGCTTGCATAGTTCTTTCGGCCAAACTTCTTTCTGGCCGTAGGGTATCGATCGATACCATCAGAGTATCGATCGATACTGGTCGTGCTGAATCGAGTATCCTTCCGTAATCAGCAGCAGCATCGTGTGGCTTAACCTCTGACTCAACCGAGCAGGCTAATGCTCTCTCCAATGGGTCCTCAGGATGCATCTCTAAGAAGTACTCCTCAGCAATATCACAGAAGGTATCGACGAAGAAAGTCCGCCCATCGATGGTTGGTCTTTTCATCATCTTCTCCATGTTAAAAGTCATGACCAACTCACCAATGTTAAGGGATATCTTCCCATTCCTGCAATCAATCAGAGCACCAGCTGTTGCTAGGAATGGCCTTCCCAAGATGAGAGGATCTCTGGGTTCCGAATCATACTCCAAGACAATGAAATCAGTTGGGATTAAGCAGTTCCCAATCACAATCGGAACATCCTCGAGCAGTCCTTCTGGAAGTCTAATTGAACGATCAGCGAGAATCAGCGAGATTCTAGTAGCAGTGAAGTCTGTCATTCCCATCCTCTTAGCAACCGAGTATGGCATGAGGTTGACACTTGAGCCAAGGTCACAGAGAGAGCGCTCAAACCTGTCAGTAGCGATTGTGCAATCCAAGACAAAGCTCCCTGGATCTGGAAGTTTCGTTGGGATCCTGTTGCTTAGGATTGCACTGCACTCATGAGTGATCATCAGACAGCCTTCTTCAAGGTTCACATTGCTGGACACCATCTTCTTGACATACCTCTTGAAAGCTACAGAGGTCTTGATAGCATCGATGAAGGGAAGTTCAACAACCAGCTTGTCCAAAATTTCCTTGCATTTAGCATCCTCTACTTCCTTCTTAGTCTTTCCAAGAGCTCTGGGATAGGGTACTCTCGGGATGTAGACCCTCTCTGGTGCTGCTTTAGGCTTCTCCTTCACAACCTCAACTTCTGCATCGTCTTCAGGTTCGGTATCGATCGATACAGGGGGGGTATCGATCGATACACGGGAATTTGAGTCTTCCCGTCTGAGAATCGCGATCGGTGTCGATCGATGCTGAGGGGTGTCGATCGATGCCTTAGCGATTTCAGTGTCTTCATCGTCAGACATCTCGAAATTTACAGTAGGCTGATCCACTTTTGCCCCTGATTTGACCTCCTTACCACTTCTCAAGGTAATGGCGTTGATGTGTGCCCTTGGGTTCTCTCCCTTTCCTGGTAGAAAACCTTCTTGTCTTCTTGAACTCTCTGAAGTCTGAGCTACCTGAGTTTCCAGCTTCCTCTGACCAATACCCAGAGAATCGATCCTTCCACTCAGATCTTTGTACATGGCGTCCATCTTACCATTGAAGGTCACTGTAATCTGCTGCTGTCCTTGAACGAGTGTTTCAAGCATGGCTTCAATCTTGTTCTCTGATGTCTTAGCAGTCACAGGCTCGTAAGAAGGACTTCTGTAGTTCCTGGTGTAACCACTGATCTGGGCAGGTTTCTGGTTGAATCCTCCTTGCTGGAAGTTGTTGTTGAAGCTCCGATTGTTGTTGAACTGGTTCCTCTGTCCCTGAAAGCCAGAACCACCAATGTAGTTCACGTCTTCTGCTTCATTCTCATTGAAAACCTCAACATCCTCAGCAAAATGGACAGCTTTTGTTGTCTTTCCCAGCAGAAGACTGTGCATAGAATCTAGTTGAGCCTTAAACTCAGCGATCTGCGATCCATCTTGATTACCAGCCAGCTTCTTGCGCTCGAAATCTGCACTCTTTGTGCTGCTGCTAGATGCAAAATTCTCAATCAACACATAGGCGTCCTCAGGGTAGTTGGTGTTGAAGTTCCCATTGCTTGAAGAGTCCAGAGCCATCTGATACCTCCAATCTACTCCTCTGAAGAAGATACCTAGCAGCTGCACATCAGAGTATCCATGGTGTGGACAGTCTCTTTGGTACGATCTGAATCTTGTCCAAGCAGCCTTGAACGCCTCAGTAGGTCCTTGAGAAAAAGTGGAGATCTTATTCCTCAGATCTTCAGATCGTCCATCATCATAGAAGTTAATTAGGAAGGCTCTCTTGGTGTCTTCCCAATTAGTCAGTGATCCAGGAGGTAGCTGCCTCAGCCAGTAAGTAGCCTCTCCACCTAGAGAGTAGGGGAAAAGCTTGCAGAAAAGATAATCGTAGGACACTCCATTGCTCTTGATGCTAGTGACCAAGTCCTCGAATTTCTCTACATGATCCATTGGATGCTCATGAGGCAAACCATGGAAGAGATGCTGTCCTACTAGAGTGTAGTAAGCAGGCTTCAGCTCAAAGTCATTCCGCTCATACGCAGGGGGACGAATCGCAGAGCGATTGGCGAAAAATTGCTCTGGCCTGTTGTGTTCACCAATCGTTCTACCACGATTAACCACAGCATCCCTTGCGTTCCTAGCGGCATTCTCAGCGACAACCGGAGCAGGTTGAATGACAATCCCCTCTCCATCCAGACGTTGTCCTTGCTCATTGCACAACCGACCCTGTTGGTCCCTGTAAGCTCCAGCAGCATCACGAACCAACCCAACTTGATTGTTGTTCATCTTAGCTGACTTCTTTGCTTTCCTGTTTGTGCGTTCCACTTGTGCTAGCTGTTCCAGTGATAGATCAACTAGCGGAGTACTCTTTTTGCTTCTGGTTTCAAGATTATGCATGCACCTGAAATCACAAGTAAAGAGCGTAAGTAACTGAAATTTACGACGGGTATCGACCGATACTCAAGGGTATCGATCGATACTCGGGCGATTTAGACGAGTTTCCTAGCTAAAATCTAACGGCGAATTGAGTCCCCGGCAACGGCGCCAAAATTGATATGCTCAATTTAATACCCTAAAAAGTACTAAAGCAGTTGCTGCAGTAAATCAGGGGTCGAACACAAGAACTCAAGAATCACTCAATAGATTCTATAGGTCAGAAACAAGCTAAACCAGATGATGTAATTGAAAAACAGAGTTGCAAGTAAAACGTTTGTAAATTCAATTGGGGGAATGTAGGCTTAGGGTATTTCTCAGGAAATCAATGAATGCAGGTAAACTCATTAATAAGATTCAGATTAAGCACTGTTCTAGAACTCAAATCACTAAAATATAATTAACCAACTCTCGTTGCGAAAACTATCTAAATCTAGATCCTAGAAATTCCAAATCTCTTTGCGAATCCTAAAGTCTAGATCAGCTTTAAAATCAGGTTTGATATGTTCACAAATCAATTAAACCAAATCTCTTTGCGAATAATCAATTTGCTCACCTAAGGTTCTATCAGGTAATTAATCGCACTCTCGTGCCTAATTAATTATCCTAAGATCTAAGTTCCAGATTCGTCAACCTAGAATTAGCTTTGAGAACAACCTAAGGCGAAGAACTAATTTAGATAGTGAATCCTAACAGATAATCAACCTAGCATTCAAAGAAATCCCTATGAGAAAACCCTAAACCTAACAGGTGATCTACTCAGACATGGATATTAAATTAATAAACATGTTGAATAAATACTCTTATATTAAATCAGAAAGAGAAACAAGGTTTTGAGATCTGATCTCGGACGAAGGGAAACCAGACTTGTCTCTCACCAAAATCTCTCTTAAACCTAAACAAAAATAAAGCATAGCCTAAACAATGGCTGTAAAATCCTATTTATAACCTAAATCACGATTTGGGGCCTTCTTGTAATTATCAAAGTCTTCTGGGTGCTTTTTGCAATTCTTCAAACTTCATTAAGTCGCGACTTTGAAATCTGCTTCGATGGGTATCGATCGATACCAGGGGGTATCGATCGATGCTCGGTGCTCAGATCGGGCTCTTAGTCATCAGACTTCAGTCTCGCTCCAGAATGCTCCAGAAAAGCTCCAATAATTCCAATTAAGCTCCATACGTGCTATAACCTGTGAAAGACTCTAAAAGACTCCAAAACACAAGAAAAGACTCTATAAAAGGACTTATATCATGGCCTAAATAGGGTAAAAACCATGATATATCAGATAGTCCGTACAGAATCGCCAGGAGCCGTCCTTTTTCTTGACCAGAAGTACCGGTGAGGAGAAGGGACTGAAGCTGGGACGTATCAGGCCGGAGCACAACATCTCATGTACCTGTTTCTCGATTTCAGCCTTCTGGAAGTGTGCATATCGGTATGGGCGAACATTTACCGGGTCAGTCCCTTCTTTGAGCGTGATCCTGTGTTCAATTGTGCGAGCTGGTGGTAGCTGCGTAGGTGTCCGGAAAATCGACTCAAATTGTCGGAGAAGACGACTCATCATAACCGGTACAGGAGGGATGACGTCGTTAGCAATTTGAACCGATAAAGCAAAACAATTGAGGCCTTTCCTTGCTTCTCGAGTTATTTCCTTTGAGTGGGCCTGAAGAATTTGTTGTTTTTGTAACCCAACAATAACTCTTTTCTGCCCAGCCCACGTAAATTCCATGGATTGGGCTTTCCAGTTGCACAAAGTCGGCCCAAGTTGTGCCAACCAATCGACCCCCAAAACGATGTCGAGACCGGTGAGAGGGAGAACGAAGAGATCGAGAGAGAACTTCCCGCCGGCTAAGTCCATGGTGACCTTCCGATAGGCACCGCGACATCGGAGTGGGTGACCATCGGCTACGCGTACGGAGAACGGCTGAACCGGGGACAGCTTCAAGTTGAGACGATTCGCGGCGTGTTCACTAATGAAGTTGTGCGTGGCACCGCTATCGATCAGAGCCACCAATCTTCTCCGATTGATCATCGTGTGAACCCGTAACGTGCCAGGAGAGTCCCAACCCGTTAATGACTGAAGCGTAATCTCCGGTTCCTCTGTTTCATGAAAAATTTCTTCATCGTCGTCATCTTCTGCGTCTTCACCGATCATGAGCAAAAGCTGAGATTTTTGACATTTGTGTCCAGGAGTGTAGCGTTCATCGCAGCTAAAACAAAGACCAAGGCTACGTTTGCGCTTCATCTCTTCCCAACTCAGCCGCTTCGGTTGTGGCGTAACCGCAGCAGATCGCGCCGGTATCGGATTTTGAAATCCCTGTCGCGAATTTTGGCCCATGGAAGGAGAAAAACGAGGGTTGAAGATCTTCTTCTGCAATTGTAAATTTTCGTCGCTCAGCCGTGCCAGATTAACGACCTCCTTCAACGTTTTTGGGGAGAACATACGAACGTGAGCTGCGATAGCTACGTTCAGGCCTCCGAGGAACGTTCCCACCAGCGCCTCCTCCGTCCAATTGGTAACCTTGTTCTGCAGCTGCTCGAATTCTCTTTGATAATCGCGTAAGGATCCTGTCTGTCGGATTTTAGAGAGAGCTTCATGGAAGTTTTGGCCTTGCGTTGGACCAAACCTTATCCAAAGCTCGTTCTCAAAAACTTCCCATGGTGTGGTTAGAGGGTCTGCGCCAATCGCCTTAGACGTAGCTTGCCACCATTGATTAGCTTCCTCCGTGAGGTGGTAAGACGCGAGACTGACTTGTTGATCCCCCGGAATCTCCTGATAAGCAAAATATTGCTTTGCCTTGCTTATCCACTCTGTCGGGTCACCACCGTTGAATCGTGGTAAATCCAGTTTGACGTGACGATGCAGGATTGGTGCTGGGGCAAACTGATTTGCAGGGCCCTCACGTTGTGTAATTGGTGGTTGATTTCGTGACGCGGTGGATCCTCCTTCGCGGTTGTTGGTCATCATCTCCATTAACCGGTTACTTGATTCCCTGTTCTCCTCCATCAATCGTTGGAAGGAATTTTCCATCGTACGAAATTTATCCGTCATCTCGCCCTTGAGTCGCTGGATTTCGTCTTGCATCGTACCGAGGTTCGCCTCCACATCGTCGAGCCTCTCCTTTGTAGTCGTCATTGGCTCGTCCAAGGTAGGAGCCAAGACTGTTTGTTTTTGTGATTTTTTTGAGTTTTTAGGTGGAATGATGTTAATCGGGGGTAAAACGGAAAAAATTGGGATGAAAGCACGAGTGCTCTGATACCAAATGATAGCTATAACCTCGTCGAATTACAGCTTTAGAACAGAGTTACAAAACAGAATAAGAACACTGATTTTTGGGCAATTGATATTGCCTCTTTTTGGCTTTTCATTGATTTAAATAGATTGTCAAAAACAAGTGCTTGGAGTATTAACTCCTACAAACTAGGAAATGGGAAATGTGGAAGAGAGGGTTCCTTATCAAACGGATGACCCATTCTCCTCTTATTTTGCAACTGAAACAATTAATCAAATAAACAAAACAGAACGTTAAAGCTCACGTGCATACTTTCGGTTCGGGACCTTTGACCGGTTTGATCTCCTTGGGTCTGGTTCAGTTGGTTTGTTGACGGCGATGGTCTTATCACTTCCACTTCCAATGGTCACTTGTGGCGAAGGAGAAACTGCCATTGGACCCGGAGGAGATAGCTTAGCTCCAGCCATCTCTAAGGTCTTTACATCGTTCGCAAGTTTCTCTTCTTCTAAATGAATCTCAATTCGAGGAGGTCCCGAGAGAGTCTCGATCACGTATTGAGTAAACAACGATTCTTGAATCCGATCGAAGTAAGTACTCATATGGAACGATGAAGCGAGAACTTTAACTAGTAAGGTCTTTATGAGCCAGATGATAACAGCAACAAGTAAACAGACTAACACTTTATTAACATACTTAAGCACTGTGCTCCGGGTCTCCCTTTCGACTTTCTTGTTGAACAAGAAATGCCATGCGATCAACACAAGCCCTAGCCAGAGACAGTTCTGCACCGCCTTTCGGATACCGTAGACGAAATACAAAACCTTGTTTCTCAAAAGAAAGTTGCTTTCGACGAAGTAGACGAATAGCTTCACTCACTATCCAACTAGAAACCAATCTCCCACATATCAACACAAGAACCATCACTTCCCATTTCCACAAAGCTAGGTTCCAGAGTTTCTTGCCGCGCAAGAAAGGTATCACGAGACTACAGATCAAACCGGCGATGATCAGAATCAGAAAAATCCATTCCATAATAACCCAAAGACAAAGTTTATCCTTCTTGTAACCTTTCGAAAAATCCTCCTCCGAAAACGGATCTTCCTCTTCTTCCAATTCCATGGCTCCTCTTTGGATTGGAGTTCCCGGTTTAGGGCTTTTCCCCGAAAACCCGGGTTTCAAATTCCCGGATTTTGGAGTCCGACCCGAAACCATATCCGGATACGCAGGAGTTGGAGGATCCATCAATCTAGATCTTGTCTTTGTCTTCATCAAAGTCTTAGTCCTCAGCGATCTATTCGAGCTACACTTCACAACCTCTGATTCGTCTACTCTGTTTTCTTCTTCTTCACTACTAACGCTATCTTTAACAGACGGAGAAAGCGTCACTCTGTTATGCCTCCGTCTAATCGCATCGACGGTTTCGTTACGGTAACCCGCCGTCGCCGCCGTTACCGGTGAAGCAGAACCGGAAACAGCCGTCACCGGTGACTGAGAAACCATGTTGCTTTGAAGCTCCGGCATGTGAGGCTCCATGTCGAGAGAGATCTCGTCACCCGAAGCTTTTTGTTTGTTGAGAAACTGACCTATGAGCCTTGACGGTGGATCTGGCTCAGCCGATTTCTCATTCCTCCGCCGCATAAAATCAAAACTTCCGTCGCCTTCACCTCCGGGTTTACCGTTCTTGCCATTGTTGCTAGACTCAATGTCTTCACCGTCGATCTTGACAACGAAATCTCGCCGATTATCAATCGAATCAACGGCCATGATTGGAGAAATAAAACATTTTGGTAACGATGATTATAATTGGGTTTTGCACTTTCTAGTAACAAAAAAAGTTTGGATTTTTACTTTCTGCAAGTAAAAGTTTCAACAGGGCTTTTCTGAGATGAGGAAAAAAGTTTGGTTTTTTATTTGAGAAAGAGGATGAAGAAAAGTTGATTATTGATTTCAACATGTAAAGACTCGATGTTTAAATACTTTTGATAGGATTTTAATAATGTTGAACCATGTGAAATGTTATGATTTTGTACAAAACATGGAGTCATGGACCAGGTGACATTTATCATTTTAAAACATTTCACTAATACCAATACATAGACTCGTGTCTTGCTCTCGCTAATCAAAGTGTTAGAAAATACACAAATAAAAAGTCAAAAGTAGACAGTTCTAAAAATAAAATGGTAAACACGCACTGCTCAAGAAAAATGGAGGCCATGTTCAATTGTTCGGAAACGAAGCAGATGAAGAAGTAATAGTAATTGTCGGATTTTTTGACGTGGCATGATCTAAGGGGGCAGAGGTTAATTTGATATGATAATATATAGAAGATGAGTCAGACACGTGGTTGGCTAAGGTTTGGTCTGATTATTTATTTTTGTGAGGCGTATATACGAATAGAATAAAATAAAATAAAAGAAGAAGAGAGAACCTAACTCAAAACAAAATAGAAAACGACACGAAAGTTGATGAAAACGGCACGACGGTTAGGATACAAATGGTTCAACCAGAAGAATTTGTTTTTATATATCTTATTATTGTCTTATATAAAATTACATAATTATTACTGGCCAGATAAAAGAGAAAACAAATGTATTTTTGTTTTATCTTTTAGATTATATTTGAATTATCAGAAACAGTTTGATACATGTGAAGAAAGCAAAAAATAAGAAGAAGAAAAGCTGGTTTGATTCATGTGATTTAAAGATTGCCGAGATATTTGTTGGAGAAGTGAAAAATCATTGATTGTTTTTGTCCAACAAACTAAATATCTTGAAAAGGAAATATAATGGTTTGTTGTTCCAATCTTTTTTCTCTTTTTGGAAAAATCTGTACATTGAATTCTTAATCGAAGAAAATCTTTAGATCTAAATTTTGAGGTGCCAATGTAATACAACATGAAAAAAAAATGTTTGAATTAGTTATGATGATAACCAAAGATGAAAATCGCATCGAATCGAATGCAAATATGAAAACGAGTAAAAATTTTCTCTGGAAAACATCGACATATGTATTTCTTTTATTTTATTATTTTTTAAAAGGTTGTAATTTCTTATTTATGTAACTTTGGATATTATATATGAATAAAATTATGTGTCAAAAAAATGGTTTGTTGTTGAAAAAATAGAAGGAAATGTACAATAGTTTAATTTCGGTTTTATAATATCTAATCGGACCTTATAACGAATCTTAGTTTTCTCCTGGGCTTTGCTTAAAAAGGCCCACCGTCTTCTTCTTCCCTAAGTCCCACATGGCTTATCTTTGCGGCTAAACGAATGTTTATATATTGCCAGAGTCACCAGTTTGATTGTCACCATCCCTGCGCAACGATGACACGCTCGATTCGAGATGTGGTCCAAATTTTTTTTTGAATTTTTTCGAACCAGGTACATCAATGGCTGTCTTATTGATTACTTTTTAATCTGTGAATCTGCCGAATTTTTCTATCTTGTTGATTTCTCAAGCTTATCCACTGAAGCCATGGCGATTCTGCTCAAATCGGTTCTCCAAAATCAAACCTTTTTTAAGACTCTCCTCAAGCCTTCGATTATTTGGAGAAACCTGACCTCGTCATCGGAGCCTCATAAGAAGCCACTCTCTGTTTTATTCGAAGAGGTCGTTGGATTGAGACCCAAATCAGAAACGATCGAAATCGATGAAGAAGACAACGAATTGAAGAGAAAGCTTTTGGAATTGGAGATTAAACTCATAGAACTGAAGAAATCGGAGCCAGTGACGAAAAAGAAGAAGCAGAATGGGAAGGTTGTGACACCAGAGCAGACCGAGAAAAGGCACAAGCTTTACACGTTGTTTAAGGGCGACGAAGAGAAGGATGTAAAGAAAAATATTCGGGAACAAGAGGACGATGTGATTAGGGTTTATAAGGAGCTTCCTTTAGAGATGTTGTCGTTTGTGAAGCTTCTGCATAAACAAGGGTATTTGAACAAGGCTAATTTCATCAGTGGAGAAAAGTTGGAATCGGGGAGTCTTGATGAAGAGTATGCTAGAACTTTTGTTAAGTTTGCAGCCGAAAGATTCGGAAAGGATCACCAAGAAATAGCAAAGTAAGAACCTTTACTTGTATATATTTGATCATATATTGTGTGGTTGTTCTGTTTGATTGTTAAAAGTTTGGATAATTGTGATGCTCGTTAGGTTTCGTTTAGAGAAAAAATGTTTGTTGAAATGTTCATCTTGATGGGTCTAATGTATGATGAAAAACTTTGGCATGTTCAGTTCAAAACTTGTCAGTGCACAAGTTCATTTCTATGAAGTGCGACACTTCTTAGAGTTGCGTTGCATTATAATGTTAACATTTCTAGGGTAATGAAAGTCGGGGTGAGGGGTTCGGTGCTAGTTCTATTGGAATGATGAATCTTTTGTGATGAATTTATTTCTTGTGGTTGGATGTAAGAAGTGGTGAATACATTCGTAGATGCATTGATTGAGAAATTCTGATGGAAGAAGTGGCGAATACATTCGTAGATGCTTCAAATAGGATTATTTGTCGACTGTCAGAGTCTTAGGAATCTCTTGTATGGTCTTGATTGCCTTACCCTGCAGCATTTTATTCGCCCTTAGCTATGGTTGCAGCTAGGGACTTGGAAACTGATTCGATCATCTTATTTGCCTCCACGGCTTTTCATAACCTCAGATCCAACTTACAGGTGGTTATCAGGTAGTGACCTGAAGAACATTGTGCTATTTGGTTGCCCGAGTTTGGAAAGAAGGGCAATATTCGCTGCTAAAACACTTCGCAAGTTTTTCGATATCCCAGAGAACAATGTAAGTTAGATGAACACTACACTGTCTTGATCTCAGTTTCCTTTCCCCCAACAGCATCTAACCAAGACTTTTTTCTTTTGCATAATAGGTGTGTGATAAATGCGTGTTGAAAGATAAGTGCAAGTTTCCAAACCAGAGTGTGTGGGATGGCAAGACAAAGAACTTACATTTGTCTGTTGTGATGAAAGTCATCACTCTATATCCATTGGACTTGACACATCCGAAGCTACAAGTTCCTCAAGAGGTACAAGACTCAGTCTCAAGGTTGCTGACAGAGATTCAGAACCTAAGCCGAACTATCTGTACTCCTCTCGCATGAGTTATATCATAGATTGTTTCTTGTAGACATCAACTTAGTGTTCTTGCAAACATTGAAGCTGTACGAAAACAAGACTCTTAGTCAAGAAGAGTCTTCAACTTTCACTTTTAAGGGTACAGATCCGGAAACTTAAGTTGTGTTTTGTCCTTTAATCTCGATCATGTGCCGTAATTGCTCTATTTGTTTTAGACGATCTTTGTTCATTGAGAAAACTGTAGTGTTAACTCCACAAAAGAAGCGTTAGTGATATATGCGGAAGCCTCTGGCGGAGGCAGAAACTTTCTGGATAAGTTCCATTACCCAAGAAGTCTTGAGAAGGGACAAAGGTTCGCCTGCAAAAACAAAGGGACCTTAACCTCAAGAGTGATTGATTTGTGTGCGTCTTTCAAAGCTCTTTCTTCGCTTTAAATTTCCTCTCGCTTAGATTCCATGGCATCTCCGTAGATTCGATTTTCGTTAACTTCCACAAGAAAACAGAAATTTCCGATCTTTTTTTTTTGTGGGCCTCAGCTTTCGAACCTCTGTTGAACCCTAATTTTGATTACTCTGTGGATATCGTAAATTTGTGGCTTTTCTCCTCTTTCTCGTCAATTTTGGGGCTAAACTGCTAAAACCTCAAGTTCTCTTACCTTTTACTCTTGGTGTAGCTGCAAAGTTTAATCCTTTGAAGAAGAAAATGTCTGTGGAAAGATCGTTGGAAGCGTGGGAAGAGGTTCAGCGACATGGACAAGACTTAGCTGACCGACTTGCTCAGGGCTTTACGGGTCTGATTCAAATCAACCCACCTTCATTTCCATGGCCGAATCATCAGAAATTGAAGCTCTTCGACCTCGAGTTCTCCAGTGAGAGATTCGGGATTAGGGATTCTAGGTTTTCCACCGACCAACCCATCAATGGCGTCTCAGCTATTCTCGATATCGGGAACAAGATTGGTCAAGCTGGTGTTGATTTCGGCGCTGGATTGAACATGATGGTTCAGCAATTCTTCAGGAGGTTGCCTATGCCATTTCGGCACGACGAGAACGCGTGTGTTTCTATGGAGAGAGATGCGAGTACGAGGAGCCATAGGGTTTATGTAGACACAAAAGATGACTCGAGGGTTTCTAAGTCAGATACTGCTTCCTCTGTTACTGTGCCAGAGGAGAAAGTTACGGAATTCGATTTAAGGACTGCTGGATTACTTGGGAGACCAAAGGTACTTGTTATCTAGGATGTTGTAGTTCTGCATTTCAAGGTTTTATCTTGTTTCTTACATATCAAAGTGGCCTTACTCTTTATATTACTGCAGAAATATCTAGATTGGGTTGAAATGTAGAGATTGAGTATGAGCATATGCAAAGTTTTGGAACTTAGATGCTTGTTGATTGAGGTCTTGTGAAATGTAGGATTTAGTTGAGCTATGGCTTGTTTAGTCAATATGAATCTGGAAGAAAAGATTGATGTTTTCGGTGGAGTTCCTGCCAAGAGTTAAATTTGTTCAGAGTTTCTTCTCTATAAACTGTAGGGAACATTTGAGATATCGTCAAGTTACGAAAGTAGAACAAATGGTATGGAACATTCATTAGCAGCCAGGGGAGATCTTTGGAGAGTAGAAGCTTCTACTTCAAGTTCAACTGCAAGAGATGATAGTTCGTCTCTCTTTCTTCTCCAGCTTGGACCGCTGCTATTTCTGCGCGATTCAACTCTTCTTTTGCCTGTTCATTTATCAAAGCAACACTTGCTTTGGTATGGATATGATAGAAATGTATGCCTTAAAGCTCAAAATCTTATCATCCTCTCTCTCAATAGATATATGATTGAGTTGCTTATGTTAGTCTTTGTATCTCAAGTTTTTACTCCATCTTCCAAAACTCGGGTGATACTCATATGGTCTTCTCTTTTCAGAAAGGTATGCATTCACTTTGTCCAGCTTTGTGGTCAAAGCATCGAAGATGGCTTATGATGTCAATGCTCTGTCTCAATCCTTTCGCTTGCGTAAGTGTCTTTAATTAGTAAAATCTTCCTATGTGTGTTTGCCTTTATATTCTTAAACGTGGAACTAATTCCGCACATGGAACAGTCATTTCTAGATTTGCAGTTCCCAAATGGGCAATTAACGTATGTATCTGGTGAGGGATTGACGACAAGTGTCTTTGTTCCTTTATGTGGCGGTCTTCTTCAAGCGCAAGGTCAATATCCAGGCGATATGAGATTTAGTTTCTCTTGCAAGGTTGGTTAATTATTTGATCAAGTATAGTCACACTTGATATTTTCAAGAGCTTGAAAATCTTTTTTTACTTTGATGAAACAGACTAAACAAGGAACACGAATCACACCAATGGTAAATTGGCCTGACAAATCATTAGGAATAGGTGTTTCTCAAGCCTTGGCTTGGCGTAAGTCCGGTCTCATGATGAAACCGGCAATTCAACTTAGGTAAAAAGCTTTTAAATTTAAAACCCGCCGTTCTCTTTTCCAATCAAAATATTAAATAAACTCACAAAACATTGAAACACAGTGTGTGCTCTACATTTGGTGGAAGCAATCCCGGGATGAAAACTGAAGTTATTCACTCGTTGAACGATAACATCAATATGATATGTGGCTGCGCGCTAACTGCCTATCCTTCAGCATTTATATCTGTTTCCGTAAGCCAATTATGTTTCTTTTCTCAAACCGTTCTCGTTTCGATTTTCTTATCGACTCTCATTTCGGTTCTTATCGACTTTCATTTCCGATTTTTTTGTTTTTGCAGTTTGGTCGGTCCAAGTGGAATGGGAACATCGGACGAAGCGGAATAGTTGTTAGAGCTGATACTCCTCTTGCAAGCGTTGCTCAATCTTCTTTCTCCATCCAGCTTAACAATGCTTTCGAGTTCTGAAATACTCCTTAAAAGACTGTTTTGCCCTCACGATACTAAAGTTGTATATAGTAAAACCAAACTCAGTAATCCAACAGAGAATTTCACTATGGCATTAACAAAACTGAAAGAAATTCTCTAATCGCAAGTGAATTATGAAATCGTAGATTAAACCACCAAAAAGTTGAAAAAATGTAACAACTTTAGTGACTAACTTTTGAAATTATGAGTTATATATGTTGATAAATTATGTTGTTTTTGAAGATTGTATAAAAGAATCTAAATGATGTCCACTGCTTTGCCTAATCTTCACGTCGATAAAGATCATATAACAGTTTCCTTGACGAAGTTAATGAACGTTCTTCTTGTTGCAAGCTAACATCTTTGCTCTTGTGTCGTAATCTCGTGAGTTATACTAATGAGACGTGTTCAAGAACACTTTATGTAATAAAATATGAAATCAATTATGTTGTAATTTAAAGTTTGAATAAAACAATCTTAAAGTTATACAGTTCTTTACTCAATCTTCACATCGGTAAGATTATCTAAAAGTTTCCTCGGCGACGATGATGATCGCTCTTCTTCTTCTTCTTGTAGGTTAACATCTTTGCCCTGCACAGAGAACGAAGAGTCAGCCCAAGGACCATCCATTGACGATGAGCTTTTGTGTTCTCTGTCTCTTTCAAAGGTCGAGACTTGTGACTCGCTGTCTTGTGATAAAAGCTCTAAGGCCTTAAACCTCATTGCAGCTGCACCACTTGGATCAGCTTCACGTTTCACCAATGGTGGTTGAACCTTGATCTTCCCTTCTAACATACTTACAACAGATGACATTGGTGGTCTCAATGTCGGAGATGGGTTTGTGCAGAGTAAAGCAATGTCCAACATTCTCTTTGCTTCTTTCTTCGAAAAGTTTGTACCGAGATCCATATCCACAAGTTCTAGAAGATTCCCTTGTTCTTGCAAAACATAAGCCCAATCAAGAAGGTAAACAAACTCTTCCTTTGGTCTGTAATTTGTGTTGCTCGTTCCGCTAACAATCTCTAAACAGACAACACCGAAGCTGTAGACATCCGCTTTGTCTGTTAAGTAACCTCTCATTGCATACTCTGGAGCCATGTAACCTCTGCATCAATGAAAGAAAAAGTCGGTACATGTTAATTCTTCGCAATGAATCTGACAAAATATCAAGACTTTATACGTAATGAACACTCACATTGTTCCTGCAATCCTTGTGCTGATATGTGTATTCTCTTCTTCGTCGAGTTTAGCTAGACCAAAATCAGAGATCTTAGCATTCAGAGACTGGTCAAGAAGCACATTCGTCGCTTTTATGTCTCTGTGAACTATCTTCAGCCTCGATTCCTCGTGTAGATAAGCCAATCCTTTTGCAATCCCTATGCATATCTTGTTTCTTGTTGACCAATCCAAGTGAAGTCTCTGTTTCTCTGAACCTGTTATAGAAATTACCACAAGATACATTAGGAGAAAGATCAAGAACTCGAATCTATCTTTTCTCAGATGGATAAGAAACTCACCAAAGAGTGCGCGAGCGAGACTGTTGTTCTCTAAGTACTCATACACAAGCAAAAGCTCTTTCCCTTCAATGCAACAACCATAAAGCTTTACAAGATTTGGGTGTTGTAACGCAGATATCATACCGATCTCAGTCACAAATTCTCTGTTTCCTTGCTTTGATTTCGATGAAAGCTGCTTCACTGCGATCGTTGTTCCATCAGAGAGTACACCCTGATAACCAAAACCCATCAATACTTACAATCCAATCTCACAGAACTTGTGAAGATGTAAAACCAAAGCAATGATCACCTTATAAACTGGTCCAAATCCTCCTTCACCAATCTTGTTTTCTGGATCAAAGTTATTAGTGGCGCGTTTGATTTGTTTCAGTGTGAACGATCCTGTCTGCAAATCAAGTCCCCGAAGCTCTTCTGATAAAACAAAAGATGAGATTTGAAACCAACATTCAGATCTTGAAAATGAACAG
Organism: Eutrema japonicum; assembly: GCA_030161315.1. Lineage (NCBI taxonomy): Eukaryota > Viridiplantae > Streptophyta > Magnoliopsida > Brassicales > Brassicaceae > Eutrema > Eutrema japonicum. The sequence goes on along the minus strand of BSQW01000008.1, from coordinate 48,697,345 downwards.
AGAATTTCTTGAACAATAGAATGATGTTTCTTTTACCATTATCATCCTCTTCTTTTCTGCCCAAGTAACCTGTAAGCCTGAGGATTATAACAACAAGCAATGCGAAAACCGCACACGCTGCAACTACAATGCCTGCAACAGCTCCATTCGACAATGGTTTTCCGGTATCAACCTTGAAATCTACAACAACAGGAATAAAACAGAGAAAGAACATTCATTCACTCACTCCAAAATTGGTTTTGTAACAATTGAGAAAGATTGAAAAACTCACTTGGTGTAATGGTTATGGCGGATATGAGAGGCCCGTAAACGGGGCGTGTCGGTATTATGGCTGTCCCTTTCCCTGACCACTTCAAATGAATCTCCAACGTACTTCCATTCACTTGAACTTCAGCAATTTGCCTTGTGAACGGTTTACCGACTCCACCTGCTCGCTCTGCTATGTTGAAGTCCCTCTCCAACAAATTCCCCTGCAGAAAAATCATTCTACTGTTAAAAAGGGAAAAAAGACTGAAACTTTGATTCTGAAAAAGCTTTCTTCTATGTTCTGCAAAACTCACTTGAACATAAATGTCGAATACTCGTCGCCCTAAGCTATTATAAGTCTGGTCGTTTGAGAACATTATCTCTGCAAAGTGGAGCTGCACTTTGTAAGTTCCTCTTCCACCTCTCATGCAAAGTCCATAGTACCTGAGTGATTGTGGAGCGAGACGAGCTGTTTTGTAATACTGTGGAACCGATTCATTTATCAAATTAAATCTGTCTGTTGCTAAAAAGCCAGCATCCCCATTGCCTACCCAACCTCCAGAACTGCTGTATCCCCATGTTTCACCGACAGAAAAGAATGTTGATGGTCCTCTACCGTTCAAGTCTTCCACATACGTATTTTTTTCGATCTCGATTCCTCTTCCTCCACAGTTGATGAACAGGGAAGAATCTACAAGAAACCCGAATCAGTAATGTTACTTATTTGGGTTTTTTTTTTGTCTAGAAAAGTAAGAATCTTTAATGTATATATGTGAGTAAACACACATTGAAAGGTTGAATCTTTAAGGTGTAGATGTGAGTAAACACACATTGAAAGTTAAAATCATTAAGATGTAAATGTTAAGGTATACACTCACGTTCTGCATCCCCGGGACATGGAAGATCTTCTCTTAAGCACCATTGAACACTATATAAGCAGAAATGTTTTTCATTGTAAGTATCCTTGCGTTTTGCGGGTTTTATGAAACCGAAAAGGAGGGAAGACTCACGAGTTATCGGTGACTGACGGGTAGCTGGAGACCAAGTTCCTGAAAGTTTTTCCCAATAAATCTGATTAGAAAACATGCATAGAAAGGTAAAGTATACAATGCTAAGCTGAAGATCATGTTAGAATAGAATATTCCTTTTTTAGATACAATTTGTGTAGATCTTCTCGTGTAAAATTATACTTCAATAACAGAATTCTCGACATGGAAACAACAAAAATGCTTACACATCAAGCTGATTACAGCTTAAAGGATTAGTAGGTGGCTGAGTAAAATTATTGTAAGACAAATCCCTGAAACAGATTAAGGAATGACCCGATAATTAAGCAGATGATATACCGAATTGTTCGGTCTTATACAGAAACCACGAGGTAGTTAGTTATTTGCTTACAGGTTTTCTCTACTGTCGAGGATGAACTGAGGAACTGGACCTGTCAATGAGTTATTACTCAGAAACCTAAAGCACCAAAAAAGAATCAGTTTTTCGAGTCACATGTTAATCATCATCTAATATTTGACAACTTACATAAAATTATAATCCAGACTCCTAAATGTGTCTGGAATTGGACCAGTTAACATGTTTGAGCTTAAATCTCTGCACACACATACTTGTAATGTGAGATGTTGATCAAATTATTAGCCTTTAAACAATATAGATTTAGCAAGAGAGTTTGACTTACAGTGTCTTTAGCTGACTCATGGAACCAATGTAATCCGGGATACGTCCCCTTATCAAACAATTCCTTAGTACCCTAATGAAGTTAATAAAACATGCAAAACAGATTGTTAAATACCGTTTGATGAAACAGAGTATATGAACTCGAGTCAAATTTAAACTTACAATCGTTCTATATTCGTCAGATTTCGCAGGTCTGGAAAAGTAAAGGACGGTCCATCCAAATCGGTTATCCTCCTGATAAAAGAGAGATTTTGTTAAGCTCAAACATTTGACCGAGCATGCGGGAAAAAAAGAAGAAGGTTATTTGTTAAACTCTTTGCATACACTTACAATTCAGTCAAGTTCTTCAAGTTTGATATTGAAGCTGGAATTGGACCTTCCATTGATGTGCCTTGAAGATCTCTGCAAATTAACAATTTTTTCACTACAAATTTCACAACGTTCATGAGAAGAAGTAATCCAAGTAATGATGAATACTCACAGCCTATCGAGCAGAGTCCAGTTTCCAATGAAATCCGGTATCTCACCAGATAAAGGGTTTCCATCAATCCGACTACAAGAAACAGTGGAAGCTTTTAGAATCATTTCAAAGAATCAACATTGTTGAAATCCTCACTGAATCTGTACTTACAAATCAGTCAAGTTCTGGAGATTGTTAAAGGAATCAGGGATTCGACCCGTGAAGTTGTTTGCAGAGAGAAGCCTGTAATTGTAAATAGACCAAATCACTAAGTAATCTATAACAATCTAAGAGCGCAAAAAAATATTATATAACAAAGAATCTTACAATTTTTTTAAGCTTCTTAAGTTCCCCAGGTTTGAAGGAAGTGGTCCTGTGAATAAATTAGATTCTAAATTCCTGCAAAAAAAAAACTCCTTAAGTAAGAATCTCTTCAATTTTGGTTTGAAGAAAACAAGATTAAGATCTGTAACATTACAATTCAGTAAGTGTAGTAATGTCTCCGAGCTGAGGAGGAACCTGTCCAGAGAGACGGTTTCCGGTTACAGACCTGTTTGTTGCAGAAAACAACAACACATGAATCAGTACAACTTTATTTATATCATCACAAGAAACAAAACAAAACAAAAAATTTAGAGAACGGTTACAAGATTTCAAGTGGAATTCGAGACAAAGTCGTAGGCATTGTTCCATTGAGGTAGTTCCGAGAAAGATCTCTGTAAGAAAATGAAGAAAAACAAACATATATTGCTTGCGTTCCAAGTTTCCAAAATCAAGAAACAGAGATACATATTTCGATGCGTAAAAACGGTAAACATACATCTCTAGCAGTTGCGTGAGGTTCCCAAACTCAGGCGGGAAAATTCCGGGCAAACTCAAGCTTTTAAGAAATCTGTATTTTTATGAAATCAAGAAAGAAATGAACCTAAGTCAGTTTCTTGTTTCGCAAGTTACAGAGTGGAAGCATTCAAAAGGAGAAAGTGTTCTTTTACTAACATTCTAGTGACATGACAAGTGGGGTTTACAGTACAGTCGCAGATTATGGTACTGTTTGCTGAGCCGGAACTGAAGTTCCAATTTCTGTCCGAACAAGAAGTCCTTTCGATGTTCACTGTTCGGTGTTGAAGCTTTGTAAAGATCGTTCGCAATGTTTGAACTGAACAAAAAAAAAGTCCAAACGTTTAGACGGTTGACATTTAAAGTCGAACTTTGATCAAAATGAGGGAAGTTCAATTAACGAACAAGAATGAGAGATATATATAGAATAACGTCTCTCTCATTGACCCAACTTGCACATATTGACAATTTGAAATACAATTTTTTTTTTAATTAACACATCTTTTAAGATTATTATATGGTTTTATTGAAAAAGTTTTCTTTAACTAAATCAAGCATATATATCATTGGTCCACGAAGTTGAAAAAATCCAATACCTTCCAGCTTCGCATATCTCATTTGTCAAATTTGACCATATGACCCAAGACTTTTTTTTTTTTATTCATTTTAAACTTTTTTTTGGACAATTTCAAGCGTAATTAGATACGAAAAGCTAAAAAATGGAAAACCATTTGACGATTTGATTTGGAATTTAATTTAATTAGGTACGTATAAATAAATCCACAACAACAAAAAATTGTTATAAGAGAATAAACAATTTAAAAGAAGACAATAAAAGTATAGTTTTTGGTCAAAAAAAAAAAGTATAGTTATGTGACTTTTTTTTTTGTTAAACCATAGTTATGTGACTTAGTCCCTAGTTTGTAATTTGTAAAAGGATCATTTTCTTTCAATTACTATCTTTTTTTTAGTAATGAACCATCGAGTAATTTTGTCTTCCAATTAAAGTCGTTCGAACTTTGTAATTAAATTAAAATTTTTGATACGCACCTTCATCCTCGGGCAAAAGTTGAGCATTAGATCCGAAGATTCCAAAGAAGATGACGATGAAGAGAAGAGCATTCCTAACTTTCTCGGCGGAGAAGATGAAACCCATATCTCTCAATGATTAAGAAAGTCAGAGAGTCAGAGAGTCAGAGAGAGAGACGATAATAAGGAGAGAGAGGCGATAAAGAGGAGAGGAGGTGGAGAAAGAAACAGCTGGGAAAAGATTTTAGTGTCTTATAATGTTTTTTTTTTTTTTTTTTTTTGCCATCTAAGCTTGTAGTGTCTTATATATATAGATAGATACACTAAAATCTCATACAAGTATGTCTAGCCGCCAGAAACGATTTTTTTAATGTGGAGTTCATGACAGCTTTATAATTTTAATTTATATTTAATATCTTTTGAAAAATACATTGTCGACAAAAAAACAAAAGTTTATTTCTATTTTCTTAATGACTTTTTTTTTAACACTGATACAAATTATGATAACTATTACAAAGATAATTTTATAACGAACAACGATATCCGCTCTATAAATATCCACGATCATGATGAACGGCTCCACTTGCACCACGCTGAAGATTTTTTTATAAATTTGCTTCGATTAATATGCTGAAATTGCATTATCTGGGAATTGAATCTCATACTTCCTGGTATAGAAGCATTAATGAACATTTTGGTCAACCACTAAACTAAGGGGGCTTCCACCATGACTTTGTTTTGGTACTATGATAGTTTGTAATATGGCTGAGCAAAAAATCCAAACCGGTATCGACTGGAAAATATCTAAATCGAAAGGGTTTCAGATCCATCAAAATACCCAAACAGATTCTAAATTCATATATCCGAAGAACCGAAATGGTACCGAACCGAGAACATAATGGGTACCCGAAATTATCATAAGTGTAATTATATACCCAAAATATTGATTATATTTATATTTGATATAACCTAAATACCCAAAATTACAACTATAAACCCGAATATATCATTTATTTTTCGGGTATTCGAGTATTTCAGACATATTTTTGATATTATAGGTATATCGAATACACCTATTTTGATTTTGTTTTTTCTTGATTTTTTGGATATTTTGGATACTTTCGGTTTGAAAGTGTACTGATTTTATTGAAATGAACATTCTTGTTTCTTTTTTCTCGGATTTCAGATTTTTTCAGTTTTTATAGGTATTGTGGATATTTTTGGATATTTTCGGATCCGGATCTGAACCATATCCAAAAATATTTGGGATCTTAAAAAAAAAATACCCGAACCGATCCGAACCCGAAGGGTACCGAACCGAATTTTTAAAATACCCAATCAATACCTAAATCTCTAAACCCAAAATACCCGAAACCCGAAATACCAGATCCGATCCGAAGTTCCAAATGCCCATTTCCTAGTTTATAATAATACAGACATTATGTCATAATTATGATTTAAATCTATGATAGAAAAGTCACTTATTGGATATTATTTATATATTATAATAGTTATATAAAAGCCATAATTACTAATATTCTATGTATATAAATCTTTATTATTAAAATAAAAATACTTTTAAAATCTGTTTCTAATAAATTAAATATATTACTAAATATTTATTGAATCTATTATAAATTTTTTTAAAAAAATTACAAATTTATAAAAAAAACTTTCGACTTTCACATTTTACATTTTATATATTATAAAAAACTTTTATTTAGAATCTAGTTGCTATTAAGATAAGTGCACATGTGTGGATAAATCTCTCGTTCCCACCACAAGGATCCACCACGTTCGACTTCGACTGTTTCTGACAAGCATTAATTAATTAATTATTCCAGTCAGATACTATATATAGTTTTTGTAACAAAGTAGTAATTATTATTAGAATCTTTATTTAAATAAAACGAGACCGTATCTAGCCATGCAAAAAAGTAAATTTATTCTACGTTTTAAAATTAAACAACGACTAATAGATTTTATGGTCGTGACAACCAAAAAAGAAAAAAAGAAAAAAGAAGACTAATTAAGAGATTTATGCTTTTCTTGACTGCTTTTTAGTTTTACCCTTACTTTTACACATAGCTTTTTAACTTTTTCATATGTCTATTTCAAGGATCGAGTCCAAAAGAAATCGCTGCGATCTATAAGCAGCCATAGCTGCCTAATCTCGATTGTTCGCATTAATACGGGTAGTTAGAAGGTATATTTAGAGAATATTCTGCCGTAAAAAGAATATATAAATACTTCTCCGTAACAGAGTTCTACAAAGTTATTAATTTTGTTTTGAGAAAAGTATTGTTTTCAATTTTTAGATGATTTTGAATAACGAATATCTAATTTACTTGTTATTTATAGCAACTTAATTTGTGGAATTGGTGGTGTTTGAGTTTAAGTTCATGAGAAGAGACGTAGGGTATCTTATCTACAAAGGCATACACACGACCATTCGTTTCGGAGAATAATTGCCGGTATTGGTGTTGAAATCGTGTTTCCCATGTAAGTAAGTGATATTTTCTACAGCGCGGACCAAACTTCTTATTTATTTTGAATTAAGTGATATTTTCTAAAAATTTCTTCAATTTGTTATAAACGTTACATGATTATATATAGTATATTGCATTTTTTGCATAATGAAAATTTTCGATTACATAATTCTTTGATTTTCAATATTATTTTGCTTATTGAAAAAATGTGTATATTTTTTCTTTCGGAACCGGATCCTATCAATTAGGGACTCATATTCGATGAAATAGTCTATATATTGAACAGTTCTAAACATCGACTTAATAATATTATATTAAAAACAAAATTCATTTAATCTGCGCTAGCCATATAGTGCGGGATAATTTTTTCTTAAAAATTGTTTTGAAATTTAAGAAAAAATAAATTTATCTTTATTTTATAATATGTCTATAAAATTATTATAAATTTAATTACCAATCCGGACTAACCTGTCTACTTCACCCGTTTTGCAATGAACTAAAATATTATTCGGACTAACACGTAAAAACCTATAATCTTGAAAACGTAACTATGCATCGTGTGTTTTGTGGTCAGTCCACAAACTTTTAAAAAATCAATTTTTTCGTGTATATATATAACTCTTTATAAAATTAGTAAAATATTTTCAAATTTTTGTTTTGATATATATTAAAATAAAATATAATAATCATAGTGAAAAATGTTGCAAGATCTTTAATATATTTTCTTTGAATATGTATCGATTGATTATTATTTAATAATATCATAAATAATAAATAACCTCTTGAATGAAAAATAATTAATTTCCATATTCTTATCAATAATTTTATAAGACAATTATATCATTTCCTATTTCAATTATTTTTTTATATTTGTAATGGCATAATATGTAATAACTTACAAAACAAAGTTCATTTTCAAAATTGTCTTCTTAAATAATATTATAGAGATATATATTTTTAGGCAATTGTCCAAAATAGCACACTTAAAATAATTTGTTCCAAACTTAGCATCATTAATTGAAAATGACAATAATAGCATAAATTTTGACAATAACATCACAAATCTCTATAATATTATTTAAGAAGACATTTTTAAAAATGAACTTTGTTTTGTAAATTATTACATGAAATGCCATTATAAATAACAAAGAATAATAGAAATAGGAAAGGATATAATAGTGTTTTAAAATTATTGATTAGAATATGGAAAATATATATTTTGCATTAAAGAGATGATTTATTATTACATTTTTTTATTATTTTTAATACTATATATTTTAAAATAATAAGCAATTCATATATATTCAAAAAACAAATCTATTCAAAATATTACTATATTTTTATTATATTTTATTTGAATATATATAAAAAAAGTTGTAAAATATTTTACTAATTTTATAAAAAGTTAGATACAAAAAACTATTTTTTTAAGAGTCGGTAGACTAACACAAAAAATAGAGTAATTTAACGGTGCATATTAGAGTTATATTTTTAAGATTATAAGTTTGTGCGGGTTAGCCCGAAGAATATTTTATTCACTGCAAAACGGGTTAAATAGACAAACTAATATAAATTGACAGCTTTATCTATAAGAATTACTTAGCTATATTGTAAAATTCACATAAAATTAATTTTCTTAAATTTCAAAACAATTTTTTTTTTAAATTACTCCGCGCTATAATTAGCGCGGGTTAAATCCTAGTTTAATATTAAAAGGACCTTAAATATTTTCCTAATGAGAAAAAAACTAAACTCTAAATTGGAAATCGTGAACCCAAACATAATGTTTAATTTTATTTTTAATTTATTTTGGATAAACAAATATTTTTACATGATTATTTGTACTATTTTTGGAATTTTAAATTTATGATGCTAAATTTGGGGAAAAACTAAATTTTATGCTATTTTAGAGTATTTGTTTATATTTTTTAATCTCTCCAGTTACCATTTGGTATATATAGCCTACTTTGATTGTCGGTTCACGCTCATTGACTAGACATGACCACGGTTACGGTTAATGCAGTTAAGATTTTTTAACCATCGGTTACGATTAGATTTATTATTTAACCTTAACCGTTTAATATACAGTTACGGTTAAATACGGTCCGGTTAATACGGTTACGATTAGACACGGTTACGGTTATTTGATGACAATAAACGGTTAATATCACAAGATATAATCTATATATATAAGTTAACTTTTCTCTCTTGTGGTGAAGACACATCATCATTCACATGTATGACACATCATTTTGATATTTAATTTTCATAATTTTATTAGTTAAAACTTTGTTATACATATTAACTATATATTTTATTAAATTATGCAGGGAATTTGAAAGATCATTTTCATATTTAAATCATGAAAACTTAATAAATTAACAAAGTTTATTGAAAAAATAATAGATTTAATTTTTTTAGTTGTACTAATATATTATACACTTTGTTATAGTTACAAAGTTAAAGTTTTAGATCGAAAATATGTAAACTAAATGAATATTATTTGATCTAAACTAATAGTAGACAATATATACAATATTAATGTAACATATATCATCCACATGTATGCCACATCATTTTGATATTTAATTTTCAGAATTTAATTAGTTAAAACTTTGATATACATATTAACTATACATTTTATTAAATTATGCAAGGAATTTGAAAGGTCATTTTCATATTTATATCATGAAAAATTAAAACAAATCAACAAAATTTATTGAAAGAATAACAGTAACTCATTTAAAAAATATAATATCTAATAAATAAAAAAGTAAACTCATTATCGTTTAATAATGCATATTATAGTAACTTTGTTAAATAAATTATATATAAGAAAATCGATTTTTAAAATAATAAGTACATAATTTAAAATAACAAAAATGAAACGTTAAGTAATTTAGATATTTGGATAACATGATTTATTTGGTCTTTAAATATAGATAAAATATGAAAGTTTCAAACAAACATGATTATTTGTAAATAATATAGAAGTGATTGACCGTAGATATTGAAGTGATTGACTATCACTTACATTTTCATTTTAATGGATGTGGAAATAAGATAAACAGTTAGTTAAGTTTCAAATAAAATATTAGGCTTACAATCTACAAGCAATGGTTTGTTTTACTAAAAATGAATAAAAACGTTCTCATAAATAAATTAAACTATTATAAAACTTAAAAAATAAAAACTCATGCATCGCAAACATACAAAAACAAAGATAGAAAACACAAACTAAACTTCAATATTAAACTATTCAACTATAACAAACATACAACGAAAATTGTTCATCTAATAAATTACACAAAATATAACCGATATAGAGCCAGAAAATAAAAATAAATGAACCTATTATGAAAAAATAACCAAACATGTATTAAGGAAATAAAAATACACCATTTCTTATGTGATTAAAAAAACCAAACTAATTTGAATTATGGCAAAAAATGAAATTAACATATGTTCACATATCAATCGATAAAAAACACAAAAAATAAATTTTAATATTAATATTAAACTATAGCAAACACACAGCGAAAATTCTTCATCTAATAGATTACAAAAAATATAACCAATATAGAACTAAAAAATAAACGAACATATTATAAAAAAATAACAAACATGTATTAAGAAAAGAAAAACACACTATTGTTTTTTCCACCACTTTGACAATCACGTCACAACAATAATGTCACTTTGGAGGAAAACAAAAATCCAACAATGAGAATTAAGAATCATTGAATTCAACTTGGCTTCTGACTTAGATGGTGGATCCGACAATCAACAAATTATGTAAATTGATTTGTGATTAGTTTCACAATCTTTAGAGAAATTTTTTAAAACTGCCTGCAAGATGATCCTCTGATGATAGCAGGATTAATCACTAACTTTGATCGATTGTTAAATCTATTATTGTTGTAATGCGCTTAGCCCTTAATAATAGATTTATGTCTTCTCTAACTTTCCATCTTTCTCTAGTACATAATTAATTAAATCTATATTTATAAAGAAAACCTTTCGATTGAGTTATAAATTGAAATAACTTATGAAGATTGTAGTTGAATGATTCCTGTTTGTCGATGGTTATGGGTTACGATATTCTGTCTCTCGGAAGCGGAGTCATCAGTGATCAATTATGATCAGAAGGTCGGTTTTTTTGGACTTGTTTTGGATCTATTTCCGGTGGTATCGCGCTCTCGGTGGGATCTGATGCGGACAAGTTTTTTCGGGCTGATATCATGGGTTTTCAAATCAGCCATGATTTTTCATCGCGGGATCTCAATTACAATTCGGATTTCATCACAAGATCTCAAATCTGCTTTGATTCTTCATTACGGGATCTCAACATCCTCGATGACCTTTTTACGGGATCTCAAAGTTACTTCGGTCTCCAGTTTCGTTAAGCCACATAGTACCAAATCTGTGAGTTACGTAAAGCTCGGGCTCGGTAGGATAGACAGTTCGGTTTATCGGGATTTGGTGGAGGATTCAGCGAATCAATTAATCAAGCCAAGATGGATTCTAGAGCGGATTCTGCTACGCGCAAAAATCAGACTATCAGGTACTTCAATGGGGACAGTGGGTCCGCTGAGCAACTCACGAACCAATTACGGCAAGACCTATGGCGAAAGATTGATACGATTCTGGGATTGCTACAATCACGGGATCACATATGGGTTTTCAAACTTCGGAGGAGCGATACCACGATTCGGAATGCGATTGATAACGGAAAATTTAAACAAACCCTTCCGTTTCGGGATTGGGATATTGGAGATATTACGGGACATGAATGGAACTGGGTATAAAAGGGGGATGGAGGGATCGATTAACAACACACATTCAGTTTTCCTTCACTCCAGATTCTCGATCTTTACTGGTCTACTTACTCTCAAAAGTATGTCTCAAACTCTACTACTCACGAAGAACGGTTCAGAGAGGAAGATGGAAGCGGGACTACAGAAGCTGAAGATTAAGATCCCCCATTTTGACAATTCCGAGTTGATTGCGGGTTACTCCAAAACTTTGATTGGGAGATGTATGAATCCCAAGAAGCAAGACATGAAGGTCTTGCTCCATATGCTCCCAAGAATCTTGAATGTGGAGGAGAGAGTTGCTGCGGCGGACTTGGGAATGGGCAGATTCCAGTTCGATTTTGACAGGGAAGAAGATATCACGGAGATATTGAAGATGGAACCATTTCACTTCGATTATTGGATGATTTCTCTTGTCCAATGGGAACCGGTAGTGGATAACAGGTATCCTTCGGCAATCAAATTTTGGGTACGAGTGATGGGAATCCCCCTACACTACTGGGCGGAATAGACTTTCCGCAGCATTGGCGAGGCACTAGGTGAAGTGAAAGAGGTGGATCTCGATGGTGGTCGAGTTCAGGTGATTTTGGATGGTTTCAGACCATTATGCTTCGACACTACGGTGGAGTTCCATGGAGGCGAGGAGACAGCCATCACTCTCCGGTATGAAAGATTATTCGGATACTGTCGAGTTTGTTTCAGTCTATGCCACGACTCCTCTACGTGTCCTGACCGGGATGGAAGGCCAGTAAGCTCGGATACTAACTCGGAGGAGCCAAAGCACGGCTTGAATGTGGTTAGCTATAAAGCTGCGACAATTAAAGGTACGGCTGGAAGCATGGCTCCACACCATCATGAATCTGCCAATAAACATCATCAGGGACATGAGAAAGGTAAAGGCAAGATTTACGAATCCAGAGAGGCTGCGGTCGCTAACCATAGCAGCAAGGAGCTTCGTTATGGTCCTTGGAAGAGTGATAGGAGATACAGAGAAAGAGGTACAAGATCCTCTTCTGCATCGGGCTATTTGCCATCTAACCTCGGTGGAGAGCATCAGACTAGGAGGACTGCAATGTCTATTTCCGGGTTAAATGAGATGAGATCCTCAGAGGTTGGGAAACACTTATCGGACCAGGAGAGACTGATGATGCAAGCTTTTCACAGCAGCAGCACAAGTCAAAATCAGGATCCAAATAAAGGTGTAATTCTTGAGACAAATGGTGAGGCAGCACCGGCTTCAGGGGAGACTGCTCGTAGGGGCCTTCTTTTCGAGAACGATGTCAATGATTTAACCACGGTGGAGAGCACTAAAGGTAATCCTTCTGAAATTTATTCGGAGACGGTTGTCACGTCTACTGAGGGTTTAGATGAGCCAAAAGAACACTTGTTTGGTTTTGAGGATGTAGAGGATCATGGTTTCAATGTGGATGGTTTCTTAGATTTAGATGGAGTTGATCTGATGCTGGCAGAGGATGTTGATAATGGATTGGTATTAGAGACGGAACTTTCTACGGACTCGACGATGGTTGAAGAGAAACTAGAACATGTAAGGGAGGAGAAAACAGGTGATGGGGACGAGATCCCAAAGGCCAAGCGGAAACAGGGAGTTAAACTCAAGAATAATCTGACTGGTGCGGGTTCAAAAAAGAGGATTGTGCAGGGCATTATTTCCCCAAGGAAAAGGGTGATACCAAAGACCTCGGGCCGTTTCGGCGAGGATCACCATGCAGCTAGTAAGGTCTCTTCAAACCCGAGAGCAGATCCGGACACTTCGAAATCGGAAAATAAGGGATGAAAGTTGGATTGTGGAGGGCTCAACGCAGTGGCACTAAGGGAATACAAAGCTACTATCGGGATTTCTTGAAGCAGCACTTGCGTTTGTTGGCGCCTCGTTTAATATCAAATCAAAAGATGTTATTTATGTTTGCTTTTCAGTTTCATTTCGGATTTCTTAAGTTGTATACGGTTGTATAGGGTCTTGCTTTTCTTTATAATAATAAATTTGAGATCACCATTTTTCTTCCAAGAAGCCGAGTATTAGAGTTAATGAGGTTGAGTTTGAGGTATCGGGAAGATATTTTCCCCTCTTTGATTTTTGAAAAACAGGTGACAAAATTGAGAGTTTCAGTATGGAAGCGGGTAACAAGAATATTTTTGACTCGAATTGGTTCAGGATTTGGCATAAATGATTTACATAAGATAACCAGAAATCAAGACAAATTTGGAGGAAATTTATGTCACGTCTCTTCTCTTGCGTTTTTGGTACTTAGCAAGGGGTTTATACTCGGTGCAAACATGCTTTTCTCACGGAAATGCATTGATTATGGGATCAGTTTGGTTTCAAAGGTTGTGGAGGTAGGGAAACATTTTATAATTAACTATGGGGTTACATTCGGGGAAGTCATGCTTCGGTTAGGGGAATGTTTAGCTTGCTGGAACGGTCCCGCTCCGATTTTTGAAAGCATGATTAAACGATTCTGGTCCCACGTGTTTTTGGTGACGGTAACACCGGCTTTTAGGTATGGTTATATTTTTCAGGATTTTTTGAGACATACAAATGCTATTTTGGCTGAACAGTGTCGGCCCAATGGAGGTTCCTCCTTTATTTATTATAACTTTCTAGGGATTTATTATCTTACTGCAAAAGAATCTCTCCCGCGGTATGAGAGGGGAATTGCGTTGGAAGGATGGCGGAATTACCTCGGGTCATCTAGAGAATGGATCAGATCAAATGACTCCATAGGGATCTTCAACCCTAACGATGGAGAGAAATATAAATCAAAAGTACATATTGGTTAATTTATGAGAATCCTTAGTTGGAATTGCCAGGGACTTGGGAACAAATATACAATAGGTTACCTTAGGGAGGTGTGGAAGAAGCATAAACCTGAGTTTTTGTTTCTTTCAGAAACCAAACAAGACTTCTCTTTTATGCAAAAATTTCAGTTTCACTTTGGTTATAATAAATTATTCACGGTCGAGCCGTGTGGTGCGAGCGGAGGACTAACTTTATATTATGATGATTCCTTCAAGGTTACGGTTTTATACTCAAGCAATCGAATAATCGATATCGAGGCAACTATACAAGGGAAAAAGGTATGTTTATCATTTATATATGGTGATCCGATACCAAAAAAGAGAGACCAAGTTTGGGAACGCTTAACACGGACGAGTCTAATAAGAACGGATCCTTGGTTTATAATAGGTGATCTAAACGAAATAACGGGGAATAACGAGAAACAAGGAGGCAATTCAAGACCCGCTTCTTCTTTCATGTCATTTAACCTGATGATACAACACTGCGGTTTTCTGGAATTCCAATGTTTGGGTAACACAATGTCTTGGCGAGGAAGACGAAACTCAAAAGTTGTGCGGTGTCGACTGGATAGGGCCCTAGCAAACGGGGATTGGCATGAGATATTCTCCCATTCATTTGTAGAATACCTAGCAATGATTGGATCGGATCATAGGCCGATTATTGCCACTATAGAGGATAAAATACCCAGGAAACAGGGTCAGTTTCGGTTCGATAAACGGTGGATTGGGCGGGACGGTTTTATGGAAACGATAGCAAAGGGCTGGGAAATTAGCACAGCGGAAAGTGGGACCCTCTTTATAGAAAAAATAAAAAATTGCCGGAGAGAAATTTCAAAATGGCGGACAAACATCCTGCCATATGGCAAGGAGAAAATTAGGGATTTACAACAAGCTTTAGAGGAGATTCAAAATGATGATAATAGTACAAACGAGGAACTCATGGAGATCATGAGAAGACTGAAAGAGGCTTATCTGGATGAAGAATTATTCTGGCAACAGAAGAGTCGAACCTTATGGGCAACGGTGGGGGACAGAAATACAAAGTTTTACTACGCGCAAGTTAAGCAACGCAGGGCGAGAAATAGAATTACCGGACTACACGATGCATCAGGGGCTTGGGTTACCTCGGACAAAGATGTAGAACAAGTAGCGGTAAACTATTTCGAGGAATTATTCACATCCACTTTACCGACGGATTTTGAGGAGGCCCTCAGAGAGATTCCAGCATCAGTCTCGGAACAAAATAATGATATGCTCACGGCAATGGCTATGGAAGAGGAAGTTCGGAGAGCACTTTTCATGATGAATCCAGAGAAGGCTCCGGGCCCGGACGGAATGACGGCTTTATTCTTTCAAAGATCATGGCACATAATAAAGGCAGATGTAGTAAAACTGGTTAACGATTTTCTGGAAACGGGTTCCTTTGATCAAAGACTGAATATGACAAACATTTGCTTAATACCAAAGTCGGGAAGACCAACTCGTATGACGGAATTAAGACCTATAAGTTTGTGTAATGTGGGGTATAAGATCATCTCGAAAGTGTTATGTCAGAGGTTAAAGATATTGCTACCGGATCTGATTTCCGAGACTCAATCAGCCTTTGTATCAGGGCGAATAATATCGGATAATATTTTGATTGCCCAGGAGATGTTTCACGGACTACGAACCAATAAATCCTGCAAGAGTAAGTTCATGGCAATCAAGACGGATATGAGTAAAGCATATGATCGAGTTGAATGGACCTTCATTGAACACCTATTGAGGAAATTTGGTTTTGCGGAAAAATGGATTGCATGGATGATGTGGTGCATACAATCGGTACAATATAAGGTACTCATTAACGGTAATCCCAAAGGACAAATAACGCCATTCAGAGGATTGCGGCAAGGCGACCCATTATCTCCATACTTGTTCATTCTCTGCACAGAGGTTTTGATAGCTAATATACGGAAAGCATAAAGGGAGAAATCGCTTACGGGGCTAAAGGTAGCGAGGGCAGGTCCAGCGATTTCACACTTACTCTTTGCGGACGATAGTATTTTCTTCTGCAAGGCTTCGGTACAAGAGTGTCACACTATCTTGCAAATACTTAAGCAATACGAGTTGGTCTCGGGGCAACAAATTAATTTTTCAAAATCTTCTTTAAATTTCGGATTCACGGTCCCAGAAGCGGTACAAGATGAGGTAAAACAATTGCTGGGAATCCAAAATATGGGAGGGATGGGCACTTATCTAGGTCTGCCAGAAAGTCTAGGAGGGGCAAAGAGTAAGATTTTCACCTTCGTTGTCGAAAGACACAATGATAGAGTCAACGGATGGACATCCAGACTCCTGACTAAAGGAGGGAAAGAGGTACTAATTAAATCGGTAGCCACGGCTATGCCGACTTTCGTTATGTCTTGTTTTCGGTTACCGAAGTCTATTACCGCAAAATTAACCAGTGCGGCAGCGCGTTTTTGGTGGAGCTCAGACGGTCAACAGAAAGGTATGCACTGGATGACATGGAAGAAGATGTGCCGGAATAAGGTAGACGGCAGAATCGGGTTTCGATCAATAGAGGAATTCAATACAGCATTACTAGCAAAACAGCTATGGCGGTTAATGGAACAACCAAAATCGCTTTTCGCTCGGGTCTTTAAGGGGCGGTACTATCGAAACACAGACCCTTTAGACCCTATTAAGTCGTACTCCCCGTCCTTTGGATGGAGGAGTATCATCTCGGCTAGACCTCTGGTTTCAAAAGGGCTTATCAAAAGAGTTGGTTCAGGGGGTACCATATCAGTATGGAATGACCCATGGATACCATCATCTCCCCCGAGGTCAGCATCATGCAAAGGGTACAATTATTACCCAAATCTCAGAGTTAATCATTTGGTTGACCCAACGACACAAACGTGGAACCTGGAACTGATAAACGCAATCATCGAACCGGCCGATGTGGAACTTATACGTGGAATACACATCAGTAGTATTTATCGACCAGATACGCCTGGTTGGCACTATACGAAATCAGGGAAATATACGGTAAAGTCGGGATATCAGGTTGGCCAACAAATCACAGACAACGGCGACAATTATTTTTACGGTCCAGATATAAAGATGCTACAGGCAAACTCATGGAAATTGACGTGTCCACCGAAATTGCGACATTTTATATGGCAAGCAATCTCGGGGTGTCTGTCGGTCACAGCGAACCTACGCGCTAGAGGAATAAATTGTGACACACAATGTGCTAGGTGTGGTGTGGAGGGGGAAACGATCAACCATGTATTGTTTGAATGCCCCCCAACACTACAAACATGGGCACTCTCTCATATTCCATCGGCCCCGGGAGTTTTCCCGATGACATCGGTTTTCGCCAATTTCGATCATCTATTTTGGAGAATGCCAGATGAGGAAAAGAACATAATGTTTCTGTGGATTGTGTGGAATATTTGGAAAGCAAGGAATGACAAGGTATTCTCAAATGGGGATAGAACCCCACAAGAGATTCTGAGGTTAGCGGAAACAGAAGTCGCAACTTGGGAAGCGGCACAAATTAGTGAACCTGACATATCTCCCCTACCACCGGATCTCAATACGAGAATAAATGAACCAGATGAATATAACGGCCTCACATGCTATATTGACGGGTCATGGAAGGAAGGAGATAAATTTTCTGGTTTAGGATGGTTTTGCTTTCAGGAGGGAATTGAAGGAAAGCTTATGGGGTCCCGTAATCTACGAAGAAGCCTATCCCCGCTACACGTGGAATTGGAAGCGCTCATCTGGGCGATGCATTGCATGATTGCAAACCACAAAACGACGATAGCGTTTGCAACAGACTGCTCAGAATTGGTGAAGATGGTGTCTACACCGAAGGAGTGGCCGGCATTTACGTTACAACTGGAGGAGTTCGAGAAGAGCAAGGAGGTTTTCACCTATTTCTCTATCACACAAATCCCACGCACGAGAAACACAGTGGCAGACAAATTAGCACGAGGTGCTCGAGTCTACCCATCAGATTTCACTTATGTAAACTCGATACCCCCGATTTGGTTCACCGAATAGGGTTCGGTATCAAGGCTGTCGACAAAAAAAAAAAAAAAAAAAAAAACCTTTCTCTCTTTTGCTTTCGCCATCTCAGCATCTACATGGCATATTTTAATTGGTTTTAATTATATAACTAAGATAATTAGTGAATTAATTTATCTATACATGTATAAAACAAATAGCATAAATAATAATTACAGAATTTAGTTTTAACATAAACTAAAATCCATTGATATCCACCACATTATTTTTTAAGTTTATCAAAAGTTAATTTTCATTGATATATGTGGTAAAATATATACTATAAAGTGAAAGTTGATATGTTTTGTGGTTAATTTTATACTTAATAATTAAAAATATATAAACGTCAAATTTTCTTTTAAAGATATAAGATAATGTGAAATAAAAATTTCTATTTATAAAAAGAAAAATCAAGTTATACCTACATGCAACAATTCAAGACAAATACTTCATAATAAAGAACATCATAATCATAAACACTCTCGGACTAGCGAATCACCAGACTGGAGCGTTTCGATCACAATATGATCACTCCGTCTACTATCAATGCTCATTCGACGACTACTAGGACACTCTCTACAGTCATGCCAACCGTCAAATTCTACCGTGACGTCAACAGAACAATCTATTTTATATTCTTCAGTGGGTCGGGTGCAAGCCTTTTATGTTTGATACCAAGGCAGGGAATTTTATGGTTGCCTCGCTTATCCAAGGAAGTGCTTAGTTACCAAAAACTGGAGTGTCGTAGCAGCTAACTTAGTGATTTATTATTTCAATTTAAATTATTTTAAGAAATTTTTATAAATGCTTTAGCTAAAAATTCTTATTGTTCAGAAATTTGATATTTTGTTTTGTAAATTAAAGAAAACATGTATCATCTTTCCACACTTTAATCAACATCATTTACTTACACACAAAATACTAGACATATGATTTGTGTCTTAACCCATTGTAGCTCTAATTTTAATTTTTGAATATATTTCAAATGGAGAGTGCGGTAATAGGAAGATGAGTGTTTCAACAGGAACATGTCCACTCTGCATCATATGCTTAACATAAACTGAGTAATTATACTCAGGAAGGTAAATATAAATAACCGGGTAATAATATGTTTTCTCACTTCACATTCTGTCACATCAGCGTCAACCTAGATATCCAACATATTTTTAAAAAACAATATGGAATTATCTTAAAATTCAATTATAATTAAAAAAAGCTCAAATTCTTAAATTCGTTAATATCAAATAAATTACAAACATATTTTATATGGGCTTCAACAATTAGACTTTACATGAAACAAAAGAAAAAACAAAAATTATGTAACAAAAACTTAAAAATATTAATATCTTCCCTTTAAAAATCCAACTAATTGCATAAAATTGACAATCGAAGGAACAAAAAACAGGTAAAATGTACCATTCACTAAACAAACACATAGATGATCATAAATTAAAAAAAATTAAAAAGAAAAACCAAAATTACAAAAAAAAATAGAAACAAAAAATAAATAAACAAATATATATATCTTAAGATGACAAAGACAATTCAATAAACTAAAAAAAATAACATTAAATAATAAAAACAGTTTAGAAAATTGTTTATCACGCTCGCGCATAGCGCGGATCACACCCTAGAGTTATTGCGGAAGGAGGTTGAAAGTTCGGTTCTGAAGCATATGTGGCGGATGTTGGGTTTATCCTTACTTAAAATTAGATATTGTGCTTTGGGATTGAGCTAGTTGCACCGAATTTTAGGTTCGTGGCTCTTGTCTTCCTCGAGTAATATTGTGTTTTTTTGTTTTATATGTTTTTGTTTTATTTTTACTATTAATTCCAATATTGTTGATGTACGATTCTAATCCTCATTATTGTGTAAAATATGTTTCTAATTCTTAAGTCTTTTTGTTTCCAATTTTTAAGTAATAAGTCTTCAAGTGTAGATAAATATGATAATATAACATACATATCCAAGTCTTGATTTATTATGATTTTTCACATATTTTTCATTTTTATCTTGTGTCCAGGCCCGACTCTAGGCAAGTGCTGAAGGTGCAAATGCATAGTCACCACCTGATTTTTGCAAAATTTTGTCATGTTTGAAGGTTTTATTTTAAGGGTTCTTTATAAAAAAAAATTGTTTATATGCCTAAAATTATTAGTGAGCACATGGTCCACTTTATTAGTGAGCCGGTCCTTCTTGTCATGTAGTAGCTGAGTAATTTTGCTGCATTTTCATAGAGAAGATTTCTATGATTTCATTCGGATTGCTGTTTTGGTGTGAATTTTTTTTCCTCGATGTTTATTTAATAATTTTATTAGATTCTAAGTTTTATTTTATGTGGTGTTTAATTTGTATTTGTATTTAGTTGTAATTTTGTTGTGTCTATAAAAATGTAGGAGTTGAAATAAATTATCATATTTTGATATTTAAGCTTATTTTGAGGATATTTTTTATAAATTAAATATTAAAAATGTGGTAGATATCAATAGATTTTAATTTTTGTTGAAACTAATTATCAGTATGCTTTTTGTTTTATATGTATAATTAAAATTTATTCATTAATGATCTTAGTTATATAATTAAAACCAATTGTTAAAAAAATAATAATTAAAATGATGTTAAAAATGACCAATTAAAATTTGACATGTGGATGATGAGGTGGCATCATGAGAAGAGAGAAAAGCTAACTTTTATGCAATTAGTTGGGCTTTTTTAAACGTAAATGAAAATGTAAGTGATAGTCAATCACTTCAATATCTACGGTCAATCACTTCTATATTATTTACAAATAATTATGTTTGTTTGAAACTTTCATATCTTATTTATATCTAAAGACCAAATAAATCATGTTATCCAAATATCTAAATTACTTAACGTTTTATTTTTATTATTTTAAATTATGTACTTATTATTTTTTAAAAATGATTTTCTTATATATAATTTATTTAACAAAGTTACTATAATATGCATTATTAAACGATAATGAGTTTACTTTTTTATTTATTAGATATTATATTTTTTAAATGTGTTACTATTATTCTTTCAATAAATTTTGTTGATTTGTTTTAATTTTTCATGATATAAATATGAAAATGACATTTCAAATTCTTTGCATAATTTAATAAAATGTATAGTTAATATGTATATCATAGTTTTAACTAATTAAATTCTGAAAATTAAATATCAAAATAATGTGGCATACATGTGGATGATATATGTTACATTAACATTGTATATATTGTCTACTATTAGTTTAGATCAAATAATATTCATTTAGTTTACATCTTTTCGATCTAAAACTTTAACTTTGTAACTATAACAAAGTGTGTAATATATTAGTACAACTAAAAAATTTAAATCTATTATTTTTCAATAAATTTTGTTAATTTTTTAAGTTTTTAGGATATAAATATGAAAATGATCTTTCAAATTCTCTGCATAATTTAATAAAATGTATAGTTAATATGTATATCAAAGTTTTAACTAATAAAATTATGAAAATTAAATATCAAAATGATGTGGCATACATGTCGATGATGATGTGTCTTCATGAGAAGTGAGAAAACCTTACTTTATATAGGTACATACATGTGGCTCTTGTCTTCCTCGAGTAATATTGTGTTTTTTTTTGTTTTATACGTTTTTTGTTTTATTTTTAGTATTATTTCCAATATTGTTGATGTACGATTCTAATCCTCATTATTATGTAAAATATGTTTCTAATTCTTCAGTCTTTTTGTTTCCAATTTTTAAGTAATAAATCTTCAAGTGTACATAAATATGATAATATAACATACATATACAAGTCTTGATTTATTATGATTTTTTACATATTTTTCATTTGTATCTTGTGTCTAGGCCCGACTCTAGGCAAGTGCTGAATGTGCAAATGCATAGTCACCACCTGATTTTTGCAAAATTTTGTCATGTTTGAAAGTTTTATTTGTAAATATTTAAAGATTCTTTATAAAAAAAAATTGTTTATATGCCTAAAATTGTTAGTGAGCACATGGTCCACTTTATTAGTGAGCCGGTCCTACTTGTCACGTAGTAGCTGAGTAATTTTGTTGCATCTTCATAGAGAAGATTTCTATGATTTCATTCGGATTGCTGTTTTGGTGTGGATTTTTTTTCCTCGATGTTTATTTAATAATTTTATTAGATTCTAAGTTTTATTTTATGTGGTGTTTAATTTGTATTTGTATTTAGTTGTAATTTTGTTGTGTCTATAAAAATGTGAGAGTTGAAATAAATGATCATATTTTGATATTTAAGCTTATTTTGAGGATATTTTTTATAAATTAAATATTAAAAATGTGGTAGATATCAATAGATTTTAATTTTTGTTGAAACTAATTATCAGTATGCTTTTTATTTTATATGTATAATAAAAATTTATTCATTAATGATCTTAGTTATATAATTAAAACCAATTGTTAAAAAAATAATAATTAAAATGATGTTAAAAATGACCAATTAAAATTTGACATGTGGATGATGAGGTGGCATCATGAGAAGAGAGAAAAGCTAACTTTTATTTCATTTAAAATAAATAAAACACTATATTAGATCTTCAATAATAATACCTTCACATGAAACACAAAATCTTATGCAACAAAAAATTTAATATGTAAATATCTTCCGTTTAAAAAAGCCCAACTAATTGCATAAAAATGACCACAAAAAAAAACAAGAGGTAAAAATATGTACCATCCAATAAACAAACAAACACATAGATGATCATAAATTTAATAAATTAAATAAAAATACAAAAAGAAACAAATACCCAAATCTTAAGCAGACATAGACAATTATACTAGTTATGAAACAAAAAAAACATTAGCCATAAAAACATATTAAAAAATTGTTTACCACGTCCGCGCGTAGCGCGGATCACACCCTAGTTAAATAATTATAAATTTTATAAACTAGTTTTCATTCCACCTTGTCCTTGACTCCACAATTTGTTTTTTTCCTTTTAATTTTATATATTTCATCATAAAACTTTTTTGATAAAATATTCTTTATATTTGTTAGAAAAAATATTAATTAGTTTAGCACGTTTAAGTTTTAATTAATATTTCTTTTTTTTTAGATTTGCATTTGCATTTGCTATTGGTAAATTGATTATAAATAATTTTCTTTGAATTTTTAATTTTATAGAACTAATTTTAATTATTAGTATATATAATTTTATTTTTAAAACGGTTACGCTTAAAATGTTAAGGTTTAAACCTTGCGGTTAACCAACAGTTTTGATACTATTACGGTTAATTAACGGTTACGGTTAATAATTTTTTTAACCATAACTAATATATTTTTACGGTTACGGTTTTTAACCGTCTAGCATAGTTACGGTCTAGTTACGGTTTAAAAACGGTACGGTTACGATCCGAAATACGGTTACGATCCGAAATACGGTTACAATCCGAAATAAGGTTACGGTTCCATTTTGGTCATGCCTTGACTCATGACGTTTCAAAGAATCCGAGAATGTAAATAGATACCGAGTTAAATATCCATTTCTTACACAAGTGTCCATTGGATTGTAATTAGATTATTTGCATAGGTTTATCTTTAATGAATCCTTAGTTGCTCATATCTGCTCTCTGTTTGGGGCTTCTATAACCAATTCAACAACTAGAATCATCTATAAATCAGGTGGAGGTGCAGGTGCAGCGTTTCCAGCAGATCCAAGTTAAGGCTCTTGAGGAGTGTGTGGGGGCTTGTGATTATGACAGCAACTTGGGACAGTAGGATGAGAGTGTTCCTTAACTAGGGTTTAGGCAATCCGGGTCTAAAGACAGACAAATAGAAGCAGAGTGTGAGAATGGTGTATAGCCTTAAGAGATATGGACACACCACACAAGTACCATGAGCCCAATAAAGGGGGTCTCTTTGTAGTTTGCTCTAGTGTGACACCTATGGTCCGTGACTTGAATTTGTCTAACTTCTAAGATGATGTAATGTAAAGAGAGACAAGAATGTGATTTGACCTCGTCCCATGAGTCCATGACAACGGGCAACTTTGTACTCCTAATATAAATATAATCCTTCACTAGTTTATCTATAAGTACCAGGTTGATTATCAAGAGGGAAATGAAAAGGAATAAACTGAAAACAAGAAGTAGAATGACCCCCATTCTTCCCCTATATATTTAGGCAAACATATGTTATGATAAATTATTCAAGCACAACACATTTAAAAACCACACACAAAGAAAACCAATCTACTTATAACAATCCAAATAACTTAGTCCAGCAGTTAAATTATCTTTCAAATGGATATTGTCTTGTGCAGACGACTAGCCAAAGCCACCGCCACTGCCGCGGTTACTCCATTGATTCTACTGCAGCTTCTTAATCTCTCGAGTTCATAGCATGCTGATTTGCCACTTCATGGTCCTCACGGGTAGTAGCTAAAGGTGAAGAGGTTTGATTTGGAAGTCCGGTCAGATTTAACTTGTCTGCAAAGGGTTTGCAGAGGCCTAAACCCCAGCGAGACGAACTCTGATTCTGACCCTTGAGACTGAAGCAATCCGTATACTCATCAAACTCTCTTCTAACTATAACAATGCGATCAGGATCCCTACCAAGCCCAGCCTCGTACAAATCCTTGTACCTTATGTAGAAAATTGCATTTTTGGCATTGAGTCCCTCATCATTGGGAGGCTCCACATCCATGGCCACGTTCACAATCTCCAAGTTGGAGGGACCATAATTCTTAGCATTCCTGTCAATATCAGACATGGCAACATCAAGTTGCACATATAGACGAATCCAGTCATTGTCTCTCAGCTCTGATTCCTTCAACTGACCAAAAGGCAAAACATATACTTTGTTGATATCTGATCATATGATACAAGCCAATTGTGTGATTCTTTTACCAGGTAATATTTTTCAAAAGGATTCTCTGGCGGCCACTCAGGCAAGCGAGTGCGTAAATTCATCGGTCCTACTTCATGGGGTGTTTCCTCTATACAACGATTTGATTTGATTAAATCAGCTGAGATCAGATGAACAATGATTAAATTAATGTATATTTTACCTCGAATTCTTGCAATATCGCACATCAGAATAAATTGGCCACAACTTTTTCTGATACTTGAGTCTGAAAAGTTTGAAGCGAAGAGACACCAGCTGGATCCATTGCATCCAAAGTTATGTAGTAAGAGGAGGCAGCAGGAGAACCCGTTGAGACAACGTATTTCTTTACGCGACTGAGGTGAAACTTTGTACCCTGAAGAAAGAAAGAAATTATATATATAGAGCATGCATGCATGTGGATAAAGAGAAGAAAAGAAGAAGAAAAAAGAGAGAGAAGAATGAATAAATGACCTGCAGCAAATTGTAACGATGAAGGCCCATCCTAGCATAGAGGATGACTTTGTCAGGACAAGGAGATCGTTTATTACAGATCCTTGGCTCTAGTCCGTAAGCACAACCCTTGAGATCGAACAACACCTATTACCAGATGAGAATTTTAATGGATCAATTCGATCGGAGACATAATCACCAAAGCACCAAAGCTGAAAGAATTACACTGCCGCATTCCTCCAGTCTTTCATTATAGACTGCCGAATCATCAAAGCTGCTTCCGATCAGCATTATTATCGTCAAGCGATTTAGGTTTAGGTTTCTCAGAATTAAGGCGATATGGATGCTTTTCCGTCGATTTAGGTTTCTCACGCGAATCAAATCTAATATATTAAAAGAGAGTGATATTTTGTGTTCAAATAGAAAAAAATGAAAATAAATTTATTCTTATCTGGATAACTTTTAAACTTTATATTTTGTGGATAACTATTATCTGTTTCCAAACAGATTTTGTTCAATTAAAAATTCATTTAATTAATCTGATTCAATTAAATATTAATTTATTTAATTCATTAATCTCATTATATATATATTTTTTAATTCGTAATTATAATAACTTTAGACTATGCAGAAATTAAATTAAATATTTAAAATTATAAATAAAATCGATTATTTCAAAAATATGTAAATTAAATATTTCAAAAATAATTTAATTTTTTATTATGATTTTGTTATGAAAATAGTATTAGTTATTTTGAATTTTGATTATGCCAAATAATTTAATAATCAAATTTTTTTTTGAATAATACATATTCAAAATTAACAATATTCATTGAAAGATAATATTAAATTTTGAAATTAATGTAGATTTTCTGAGATTTCATCAACAGTTACAAACAAAATAATTAGAATTAATAACAAAATATGTTTACTTCTAAATTTAAATCTTATTAATACAATCAGATTTATAATTGAATATTTTTCAAACTGAAAAATGAATATATTATTAATTAGAATTAAATTCAAATGCAAATCTAATTAATCTTGGTAAGATTGCCCAGATTATGTTAATATTCTTTTATATTAATAAAGATTTATTAAAAAAATTATTATAAAAAAATCTAAATCATAAATATTTATTCTATTCAAATTCAAAATTAAGAATTATACCACAAGTAAAATTAAAACAGATACATTTTTGTGTCCAAACATGAAAACCTTCATATTAGGCTATTCTTTACTTAGATAACTACTATTCAAGTTGCCAAACAAGTCAATTTAGTACAATATTAATAAAAAATTATTTTAATTTATATTTAAAAATAATTTCAAAAATTCAAATTTTAATTTATATTAGTTTGGATTTTCTTAAATATATGTTAGATTAATTATCAAAAATCACAAAACCAGTAGTTTCTTTATAAAAATAATAAACCGGATATTAATTTAGATTTAATTTAAATATTCAAATTTAAATAATATTCTCATAATGACGGACATGATAAACAATATGTTATTGTATATTTTTATCATAATCAACCAGCCTAACATTTTAAATATTTGAAATTAAGAAATATTTATATTATACGGTAATATGAACGGGCGGGTTAGAATTATGTTTTTATAATCGCGGTCATTCTTGGATTAATATGAATGGACGAGTTAAAATTATGTTTTTATAATCACTGTCATATTTAATATTAGAAAAACTTAAATCTATAAAAAAACTATATCTAAACACAAAAATAAATCTTTGTCACTTATTAGAAAAATTATATCTATAAAACAAATTATATCTAAATACAAAAAACAAATATTACAAAATTTGGTAAAAAAAAAAAAAAAAAATTCCCGTGCGAACACACGGGATAGAATCTAGTTATAAGTCTTAAACTATGGATTTTCCTCTTTAGAACAAAAACAAAACTCTTAGGAAAACCAAAAATACGCCTAAGTGGTTGTCTTAACTTTTAGCCCTAACTTTTAAAGCCCAACTATACTTGTACTTTTGTTTTGAGACAGATTTCTAAAAGTACATATTCTTTATAGTGACTTGACGATTTTACCCCTATTAAACTGCCCCTAATTACACCACCGGCTCTTTGCATATGCAAAACCAACACAACCCATTTGTTTCCCCTGTTTTCCTCTGTTTTGTGATATACTTTATACATGTGTATATTTGACGTTTTATAATTTTATAAAGTTTCTTTTTACGATTTTCGTGGGTAAGTTGTGAAACATTACCTCGGATTTTCAAGCCCTTTACCGCTACTTGATACTTGTTGCTTCAATGTTTCGGTGTCGCCAAAGTACCGATTGAATTTGTTTCTATGTTTTTTATATTTTTTTTGTCATGGGACCAACTATTAGGTCGAACAATTGTTAACACAAGTTGTAACACCTAAACATTTCATTTTAATGAAATATTTACAAATTGGCAAAAAAAAAAGAAGTTGTGACACATTACAAATCTAAATATATATTCAACAGTCTGATAAAATTTAATCAGAGACTTGTAGTAAAGATGATAAAAACAACATCTTATTAATCTAAATTAGAAGATGGTAAAGAGTTGTTTTTATAATTAAAAAAGTTGCGCTATGCGTCAGAGAATAATCTTCATATGTAGAGACTAATCTAGATTTTACATTTCACATACATCTATATTATTTAACTGAAAAAAACTAAAGATTCAAACTCTAGGATTCACGGGAACTTGGAGAAGAAAAGAACAAGTTTAATCTGATACACAAAACCAACAAACCTAAAAAGGAATTTTCTAGTGGTTAAGGAGGAGTGGGTATGTGCCTCTCCTATCGGTCCTGTATTCGATTCCCGTTGGGAGGGGTCTCCTCCAAATAAGTGACTTTAACATAGTTTGGACCCCGCTCTGGAGATGTACGGGCTTACGGGCCCGGAACCTCGGCGATTCAAAAAAAAAAAAAAAAGGAATTTTCTTTTTCATACACACTTAAAGAAAATAATATCAAATGATGAAAAAAATTATATTTCTTTCTTTCTTCCCTTATATTTCTTTCTTTTTGTTTTGCAAACTTGTTAATTTGTTATATATAGATATGCAATTTCATCACGATGCAATGATTGACATATGTTTATTTAGTAAAATAATTTTCCATTTAATGTTGAATTTTGTTACTAATCCCTTATA
This sequence comes from Eutrema japonicum, assembly GCA_030161315.1. Classification (NCBI taxonomy): domain Eukaryota; kingdom Viridiplantae; phylum Streptophyta; class Magnoliopsida; order Brassicales; family Brassicaceae; genus Eutrema; species Eutrema japonicum. The sequence goes on along the minus strand of BSQW01000008.1, from coordinate 48,668,422 downwards.
TATTTTTGATAGATATTGATCTAGACAAAATGAAAGTAATCTAACTGAGATACTTAACATTTAATAATATGTACATATATTAAAAATATTAGATATATACAATGTAAAGGCAGTAAAAACAGCAAATCTTTTTCATATGATCTTCTTCTTTTTTGTAAACTTTTCATATGATCATTATTACTTATATCATAGAAGAGTCTTAAATATATTATTAATTACTCTCCTAAAAATACTTATTGCATGCTACTTTTTATCTAAGAATAAGCTGATTTAGTTTGTTTCCTATCTCCATTTCTGATTTCTTCGTAAATCTCTCTTTTTACTCGTCAAAAACAAACTCACAACACGAAATAACAATCTAAATTCTAATGTAAAAAACCCAAAAGAAACACACAAAAATGCTGTTCAATCGGTCTCTCTTCACTTCCTTCTTACTCTTTCTCTTCTTCCTCTTTGGTTGTGCATCATCTGCAACTTTGCCCACCCAAGAAGGTATATATAAATGTTCTTTTTTCATTTGTGTCATTTGTGTATAGTTATATGATCTATATGTGTGTGAATTATTTGTAGCGGAGGCCTTTAAAGCTGCACTAACCACATTGAAAAAGACGAATATTGATTTGAATGGTGATCCATGCGAAGTCTCATCTTCTGGAAGTGAATGGTCAACCATCAACAGATGGAAAGACGCCGTTACTTGTGACTGCTCCTTCGTTAAAGGAACCATTTGCCATGTCACCAATATGTGCGACTTGTTTTCTCTTGATTTTTCCATTTTTATGAAAATCTGTTTAGCTTGTTGAGTCATTAATTTTGTGAATTTTGAGACAGACATTTGAAGGAAGAAAATCTTCAAGGGTCTCTTCCCAAAGAGTTTGTGGGACTTCCTTTTCTGCAAGAGATGTAAAGAAAAAATATCGATCGATCGGACTAATTACAGTTTCACCCTTTTCAAACTAACTTAACTGTCATTCTTTTTGTTGTAGTGATCTCTCTAGAAACTATCTCAATGGTTCCATCCCTCCTGAATGGGGATTCTTGCCACTTGTAAACATGTACATATACACATCTCCATAGCTGTTCATATACAATATATACTTTTATAGATATTGGAGTAACTATGTTGATGAAATGTATTATATAGATCACTTCTTGGAAACCGATTAACGGGTCCAATCCCTAAGGAGGTTGGAAACATTACAACTCTTACTAGCATGTGAGTTCAATACTAATTTTCAATCTAATTATAAGCTATGTGTTACATGTAGTTTATGTTTGGCAATAACTTATTCCATTATTATGTTTTGAAATTTACGATTCTAGTGTTTTGGAAGCCAATCAACTTTCAGGAGAATTACCTCCGGAGCTCGGGAATCTACCAAACATTCAGAAAATGTAAGGATGTTTTGTTTTCAGTCAGATGTTAGTTTTGTATTATTGAAACTTGAAACCTCAGTTAATTTGTTTTCTTATAGAATTCTTAGCTCAAACAACTTCATCGGAGAAATTCCGACCACATTCGCAAAACTAACCACTTTGAGAGATTTGTAAGCATCCTTGTTTGATTAGTAAACATTTTCTTTTTCTTTTTGCTAAATATATATGGAGATTCTGATTTTTGTTTTTTGTTTAGTTGTGTAAGTGATAACCAATTGACCGGAACAATTCCAGATTTTATCCAAAATTGGACTAAACTTGAGAGACTGTAAGATCTCTTATTGGTTTTCGGATCATTACCTCCTCTAAACATTCTTGATTTAGTATTTATCAACAAAAAAAAAAAACATTTCTTGATATAGTAATTATAATGTTGTGGTTATTTCAGGTTTATTCAAGCAAGTGGTTTAGTCGGACCAATTCCCACTGCTATTGCTCCTCTCACTGAGTTAAAGGACTTGTATGTAAAACAATGTACACATGCAGGCTTCATCGTTGTTACATTGTCTTCAATGTGAATTCACTCTATTATATTTGAAAATTTTAGGAGAATTAGCGATTTGAATGGACCCGAATCTCCATTTCCACCACTAAAGAACATGACAAAGATGGAAACGTTGTGAGTCCTAGAGTAAAACTACATTTTTTGGAACCTTTTTTGGACATTAAAAGCTAATATTCACTCACTGTTTATTCTTTTGTCATTGTAGAATTCTTAGGAGCTGCAATCTAACCGGAGATTTGCCTGCGTATCTTGGAAACTATACCTCCTTAAAGCTCATGTTAGTATATCTACAAGTATAATAATCAATCTAGACGAGAATGAAATCGAAACTAAACTAACTTTGTATTAATCTTCTTACAGAGATCTTAGCTTCAACAAACTGAGTGGAACAATCCCTAGCACGTATTCTGACCTTAGTGACGGATGTTACATGTATGATGATAACTTTCTCTTCTTTATGTATTTTTGTGTAATCGGTGAGAATATGGTTTGAATTATTTCTTTCTTACAGATATCTTACAGGAAACATGTTGAATGGGTCAATCCCAATTTGGATGGTAAACAAAGGATATAGAATGTGAGTTTTCTCATACATCTTTGTAGTGTGCCACTACAAGAAAAGTGGGCATTGATAGATGTTACATCATAAATAACATATTTCTTTGGTTACTGGAATTTTATTTTGTAGTGATCTTAATTATAACAATTTCTCAGTAGATCCAGCCAATAATGCAGTATGCCAGTACAATGATGTGTAAGAAAATCATTACACCAACGGAATTCTTGTGGCTATTCATTTCAATTCACAATTAATCCTATTGTTTCTATACACTAGAAGATTAAACTATGTTTTGTTTGCTACAGAGTTTCTTGTATGAAAAGCTACAAATGTCCTAAAAGTAAGTCCATATACATGCATACAAATCCGTCACTGGAATTTTAGTCTTGTTCGTTAGTCTAATTCGTGCTCGATATTTCTCGATCGTGTTATAGATTTCAATGGTCTTTATATAAACTGTGGTGGAGATGAAGTGGCAATCAACGGGACAATATACGAAGCTGATAAATACGATAGACTTGAGAGTTTATATGAAAGTCAAAATGGATGGTTCTCAAGCAACATAGGAGTCTTCGTAGACGATAAACATGTTCCCGAGAGAGTAACAATCGGGTCTAACTCATCCGAGCTCAATGTGGTCGATTCTAGCCTTTATATGCAAGCTCGGCTCTCAGCCATATCACTCTCTTACTATGCATTGTGTCTTGGAAATGGAAATTACAATGTTAATCTCCATTTCGCCGAGATTATGTTCAGTGGTAACAATACTTATCAAAGCTTGGGTAGACGCTTCTTCGACATATACATTCAGGTAACTCAAAAATAACTTATAGATCTTAAATGTCTAAAAAGCATGACCAAAATTTTGAAGCTTTGGTAAAATAATGTAGATGAAGCTCGAGGTGAAGGATTTCAATATAGCTGAGGAAGCAAAAGGGGTTGGAAACGTTGTCATTAAGACATTTCCTGTCGAGATAACAGACGGAAAGTTGGAGATACGATTGTATTGGGCCGGAAAAGGAACTACGGTCATTCCCACAGACGATGTTTATGGTCCTCTCATATCTGCTATATCAGTAGTTCCAAGTAAACAATGCTAAACCAATTACTATTTTCAAATTTTCCATTCAATATCTCACTTCTAACGAAAATGTAGCTCTAATTATGCGAATAGATTTCGATCCACCACCTAGAAGTGGTATGAGTACTACTTTCCACGCAGTTGCAGTGATGGCGTTCATATTTCTCATACTTCTCATATTTCTTCTAATTGGTATTCTCTTGAAAATAAGCTGTTCGAGATCGAAGACTCAAACGGGAAGAGGTACTCACAATGACTAGTAAAAATGCTATAATATTACTTAATGTATGTGTTTCCCAATAATGGTTAGAGCTTTGTTTTTCTCTCAGATTTCAAGAGTTTGGATCCTATGATTAATTCTTTCTCGTTGAGGCAAATCAAAACCGCTACAAACAACTTTGATTTAGCTAATAGGATTGGAGAAGGCGGCTTCGGTCCTGTACACAAGGTAAAAACTAGAAGAAAGATCACAGCTCAAAAAGATGTCTTATGGATGACAAAAAAAGGTTTTGTTTATACTAATGACTACAGGGAAAGTTGTCCGATGGAACAATAATCGCGGTGAAACAGCTTTCGACAGGATCAAAACAAGGGAACCGGGAGTTCTTGAATGAGATTGCCATGATCTCAGCTCTGCACCACCCGAATCTAGTCAAACTATATGGATGTTGTGTTGAAGGAGACCAGCTTTTGTTAGTCTATGAGTTTGTGGAAAACAACTGCCTCGCTCGAGCATTGTTTGGTTAGTAACACACTAGCTTCCTAAAAGCACCATCAAAATTTTGAATTCAGTTATAACCAAATTTGAATTCAGTTATATTTACAACCAAATTTTTTTTTCACTTTCTTGATAAAGGTCCACAAGAAACTCAGTTGAGATTGGATTGGCCAACAAGGCTGAAGATCTGTATCGGGGTAGCGAGAGGACTAGCATATCTCCACGAGGAATCTAGGCTAAAGATTGTGCACAGAGACATCAAAGCCACTAATGTGTTGTTAGACAAAGAATTGAATCCGAAAATATCAGACTTTGGTATTGCCAAGCTTAATGAAGAGGACAACACTCACATTAGCACTCGAGTTGCTGGAACATTGTAAGTCGAATCAATAATAAAAAAAACATCCATGAGAAAAGTTATGTTATGTGAAATCATTTTCGCAACATTTTTGCAGCGGTTACATGGCTCCAGAGTACGCCATGAGAGGACATTTGTCAGATAAAGCTGATGTTTATAGCTTTGGTATTGTAGCTCTAGAGATTGTTCATGGAACAAGCAATAAGACAGAACGATCCAATAACAATACTCTCTACCTTATTGATTGGGTAATTACATCACTAACTTCCATAGAACCATGAAGAAAAATCTCAAATTCTTGTTCTTGTTTCTGCAGGTGGAGGTTTTGAGGGAGCAGAATAATCTGTTGGAACTGGTGGATCCGAGACTAGGATTAGATTACGACAGAGAAGAAGCAATGATCATGATTCAAGTGGTAATACTGTGTACAAGCACGGATCCGAGTGATAGACCACTGATGTCTGAAGTGGTAAAGATGTTGGAAGGTAAGAAGATGGTGGAAATGGAGAACCTTGAAGAAGCTTCAATCAATAGAGAAACAAAGAGACTTGAGAACATAAACATGATGAAGAAGTATTACGAAATGATAGGGAACGAGATAAGTACAAGCATGAGCATGACCATTACTGATCAAAGTACCTCATCAGAGCATTAATATACACACCAATTGTGTAAATAACAGATCAAGATGAAAACCCAAAAACCTGTCTTCATAATTTCAGTAAAAATCTGAGTTCTTAGGTACAAATCAGAGAGAGAAAAGTGGGGATTTTTTTTTAAAGTGTTAAATAGACAAAACCAGAGAATCCTAATGTAACTACTTACACACAAGATTTACATTTTTGCTTCTCCCTTTTTTTTTTTGTCTTTTCAAAATGTTCTTGATATTAATCAATTTTCTTCCACCAAGTTGGTAGGCTCGCTTAGAACATACTTAGGTAGCTCATATTTAGCACCTGCAGAGCAAGAACAGTACTAGTTAGGAGTATGTAAACCAATATGAACATGAAGAACAATCACCAGACAAGCGCAAAGAAAATTGAATTTTGACCTCTCTCGTCATAGCATGTTGTGAGATCCGTGTTCTGAACAATGACTCCTGCGCTGTCCACTATTGCTTGCGCAAGAGATATGTCAGCTTCAGCAGCAGCACGAAGTGCGTCCCATATCTCTGCGATTACCGAGTTTAAGATACAAACAAATGGATATTAATATCAGTTCTATGGCATCAAACTTTTCTATGGGGAGAATGTTTCAAAAACCAAAACTCTCAACCTCATAAGATACATGTGAGGAAGACCAATAAGAGGGTCCTTAGCTCAGTGGTAGAGCAATTGACTGCAGATCAATAGGTCACCGGTTCGAATCCGGTAGGGCCCTTAAAACTCTACATTTTTTCACTCCTATTCAACATTTAATTTCATCCCTTTCAACAAGTTCTTCAATTAAATCAATGCCTATTCCATGATCTTCTTTATGTATAACAAAAGGGTCCTTAGCTCAGTGGTAGAGCAATTGACTGCAGATCAATAGGTCACCGGTTCGAATCCGGTAGGGCCCTTAAAACTCTATTTTTTTCACTCCTTTCCAACATCTAATTTCATCCTTTCCTTCAATTGAAACAATGCCTATTCCATAATCTTCTTTTTGTGTTACCCATCTCTAAACAACAAAAGGGTTCTTAGCTCAGTGGTAGAGCAATTGACTGCAGATCAATAGGTCACCGGTTCGAACCCGGTAGAGCCCTTACAAAACTTTGTTCTTTATTTTCCACCCTCCTAATCACTATTACCTTTTTCTACAAACCCTTAATTTCTTTTGTAATCAATGGGTATAAAACGAAACCACCACTAAAAAAAAACCGAAACAAGGCAAGTATCAATTACCTTTCCTACCGCCATAGTGAGGAGCAGTGTCCCAAAACTCTTCTCTCAGTTGCATAAGCTGAGCTTTTGTGATCGGTTGGGTATGTTTCCACGGTTTCGGCTTCCGAATTTTCTTCACTGATCCTGTAACCAGCAACAAAATTATCTACCCTGGTGCATAAAACATTCCATTTTATGGATCTCTATGTCTATCATCAAACCATATATATATATATATATATATGCATTCATCATACTAGTGCCCAATTAGGATAATAAATAAATCAATTCATAGAAACTAGCCTTATCGGTGTAGATTCATCACTTAGTTTCTTTCCATAAGAATAAGCCAATCATATACATAGACATGAAAACACACACACACACACACAGCATCTGAACACTAGCTTTGTCTGGTCAAACTGAAAATCCCTCATGGAGATCAAAATTTGACAGAAGACTAAACACCACGGAGATCAATTAGAGGATAACACCAGCTTCATGTAAAAATTTGGAACTGAAATTAACCTTATCAGATTAGATAAAACCTAAACCCTAATGTCAACAAAAAAAGTAACAATATGGTTGGAGGAAGGAACATTCCAACATAACGATTACACATCTAGGGTTTCTCTTAATCGACTTTTTCATAGAAAACCACATCTAAAAATAGAAGATCCGCATCTTTATCTTCTCCAACGGAAAAAACAAAAATTGATATCTTTTCGCCCAAATCCAGCAAATAAAACAACCATAAGAGAGATTCGAGAGATAACAGAGTGGTCTCTCACCTTCTCCTTGAGACTGTGTCGATCCAGCACAGCCCATTTATGTTCTTGCTTCTTCTTATTCTTCTTCTTCAACCCTTCAAGTACAAAAATCTCTCGGAAACAGACCACAATGATTCAGACAAAACCCTGGGTTTGTCGAAGCTTCATCGAGGCCAATCAAAGTCGCAAACTTTCCTTTCAGAAATCGAACAAGAAAAACGAGAGATTATTCCGAATCTTGAGACAAAAATATTAGATGTCGGTAGAAAGGAGAAGAAGAAGATCAAGACCGAGTTGAAGATGACGATGAATCGGTGTTGATGATTGTGACATTATTGTGATGTTGTTGATAAATAAAGGGGCATAACGAAAAAGGAAAAGTGGTTTTTGGCTTCGCTGTCTTCTCAATTAAAGGAACAGCTTCAAAGGTTCTAAATCCAATGCGAGCCAATGTTATATCACCAATCAACTTTCGCCACGTCATCATTATTAGCCTTTGGATTGAAGATTCTAATTCTTTTTTTTTGGTGCACTTTAATAATGATCATCAATTAGTTAACTTAATCATTTGTCAGTTTGAGAAAACAATAGCGTAATCATCATCACCTTTACAAGTCGCTACTATCTTGCTATATAAAGATGACTGCGCTCATGGTGAACATGACATATAAAATAATTATAATTTGATATGTGTTATTATTAGTTTAGATTATGAATAATATAAATTTTATTCTTCTTATTTATTTACTTTAAAAGGAGAAAATATGAATTATGTTTTTTAATGGAAAATTACTAAATATAAAAAGTAAAGTAAGAGAAAAACAAAATTATTATGTAATAGAAATTATGTTTTTGGAATCTTATTCTTTATCAAGAGGGATTGTTTATCAGATTTATTGACTAACATGAATCAATTTCTAGTTTTTTTTAATTATGAATCATAAAACATAATTTGTGAATAATTTAACGGGATCTTGATTTATAATCTAATTATATGGATTATAATTACACGGGTTATCAATTTTAAACCTAATAATATTTTTAAATAAAAATTACTAAATAGAAAAAGGTAAAGAAAAAAAAAACAGAAAGTACAATATAATGGAAATTATATTTGTAGAACCTTATCATTTATTTAGAAGGATTGCTTATCAAATTTATGGATAATATGGATCAATTTCTAATTTATTGATTGTGAATCATAAAACATAATTTGTGAATAATTTAACAGAATCTTAATTTAGAATCTAATTATACGGATTATAATAACATGAATTATCAATTTTAAAATCCAAATATTTTTTATTTTTTTGGCGTATTACGCAGAACCTAATCTAGTATTTAATAAAGGGAAGGGAATCCTATTAATAAAGGAAATCTAAAATTTATATTTTAGACAACGATACAAAATATTTCAAACGATTACAAAAAAAGACAACAATACAAAATAAAGAGTCGCTATGTTATATTTTAATAAAGGAATTCTAAAATTAAGAATTACTTTGGTGAAATATGGGGGAAAAAAAGATATGGCCAAATTAATCAAAATTATGGGTGATATACATTATCTTATGAAAAGCAAATCAAACTATAGCACCTCTAACAATCAAAAGACAAGGCTGACTTGGTTTCACAATTATGTAATTTAGCAAAATTGACTAACGTTTTTATATTTTCTGATTATTTTTTTTTTATGCAATCTAGCAAAAGATAGGAGTATTTATTTTATCACTCTTATAGTATTGGATAAATTTGAGGATATATATGTATGGACCAACTATATCAGCAAGATTAATTGAAGATCTAAAAAACCAACTAGACTTAGCTCAAGACGATGATAACACGACCCTAGAGGAGATAGAAGATATCAGGAGACAACTTTGCACAGCTTTTCGTGAGGAATGAATATTTTGGCAACAAAAAAGTCGAGATCAATGGCATAAAGAGGGAGAAAAAAATACAAAGTTCTATCATGCCATCACCAAACAAAGACGGACTCGAAATCGGATAATCTCGTTGAAAGACCAAAATGGGAATTGGGTAGAAAATGCGAGTGGGATAGAACGAGTTGCAACTAATTTTTTCCAGGAATTATTTAACACCTTACAGCCTACTGATCCAAAAGAGTCACTACGGTATATTACCGAAAAAGTTTCAGATAATACTAATCGCCTCCTAGTCATGGAACCGTCTGAAGAAGGCACCATGCCCAGATGGAATGACAAGTAGATTTTACCTTTACAAGTCGCTACTATCTTGCTATATAAAGATGACTGCGCTCATGGTGGACATGACATATAAAATAATTATAATTTGATATGTGTTATTATTAGTTTAGATTATGATATGTGTCTATGTAATAATATAAATTTTATTCTTCTTATTTATTTACTTTAAAAAGAGAAAATATGAATTATGTTTTTTAATGGAAAATTACTAAATATAAAAAGTAAAGTAAGAGAAAAACAAAATTATTATGTAATAGAAATTATGTTTTTGGAATCTTATTCTTTATCTAGAGGGATTGTTTATCAGATTTATTGACTAACATGAATCAATTTCTAGTTTTTTTTAATTATGAATCATAAAACATAATTTGTGAATAATTTAACGGGATCTTGATTTATAATCTAATTATATGGATTATAATTACGCGGGTTATCAATTTTAAACCTAATAATATTTTTAAATAAATATTACTAAATAGAAAAAGGTAAAGAAAAAAAAACAGAAAGTACAATATAATGGAAATTATATTTGTAGAACCTTATCATTTATTTAGAAGGATTGCTTATCAAATTTATGGATAATATGGATCAATTTCTAATTTATTGATTGTGAATCATAAAACATAATTTGTGAATAATTTAACAGAATCTTAATTTATAATCTAATTATACGGATTATAATTACATGAATTATCAATTTTAAAATCCAAATATTTTTTATTTTTGTTGGCGTATTACTCAGAACCTAATATAGTATTTAATAAAGGGAAGGGAATCCTATTAATAAAGGAAATCTAAAATTTATATTTTAGACAACGATACAAAATATTTCAGACGATTACAAAAAAGACAACAATACAAAATAAAGAGCCGCTATGTTATATTTTAATAAAGGAATTCTAAAATTAAGAATTACTTTGGTGAAATATGGGGAAAAAAAAATATGGCCAAATTAATCAAAATTATGGGTGATATACATTATCTTATGAAAAGCAAATCAAACTATAGCACTTCTAACAATCAAAAGACAAGATTTTATGGCTGACTTGGTTTCACAATTATGTAATTTAGCAAAATTGACTAACGTTTTTATATTTTCTGATTTTTTTTTTATGCAATCTAGCAAAAGATAGGAGTATTTATTTTATCACTCTTATAGTATCGGATAAATTTGAGGATATATATGTATGGACCAACTATATCGGCAAGATTAATTGAAGATCTAAAAAACCAACTAGACTTAGCTCAAGACGATGATAACACGACCCTAGAGGAGATAGAAGATATCAGGAGACAACTTTGCACAGCTTTTCGTGAGGAAGGCAACAAAAAAGTCGAGATCAATGGCATAAAGAGGGAGACAAAAATACAAAGTTCTACCATGCCATCACCAAACAAAGACGGACTCGAAATCGGATAATCTCATTGAAAGACCAAAATGGGAATTGGGTAGAAAATGCGAGTGGGATAGAACGAGTTGCAACTAATTTTTTCCAGGAATTATTTAACACCTCGCAGCCTACTGATCCAAAAGAGTCACTCCGGTATATTACCGAGAAAGTTTCAGATAATACTAATCGCCTCCTAGTCATGGAACCGTCTGAAGAAGGCACCATGCCCAGATGGAATGACAAGTAGATTTTACCTTTACAAGTCGCTACTATCTTGCTATATAAAGATGACTGCGCTCATGGTGGACATGACATATAAAATAATTATAATTTGATATGTGTTATTATTAGTTTAGATTATGATATGTGTCTATGTAATAATATAAATTTTATTCTTCTTATTTATTTACTTTAAAAAGAGAAAATATGAATTATGTTTTTTAATGGAAAATTACTAAATATAAAAAGTAAAGTAAGAGAAAAACAAAATTATTATGTAATAGAAATTATGTTTTTGGAATCTTATTCTTTATCTAGAGGGATTGTTTATCAGATTTATTGACTAACATGAATCAATTTCTAGTTTTTTTTAATTATGAATCATAAAACATAATTTGTGAATAATTTAACGGGATCTTGATTTATAATCTAATTATATGGATTATAATTACGCGGGTTATCAATTTTAAACCTAATAATATTTTTAAATAAATATTACTAAATAGAAAAAGGTAAAGAAAAAAAAACAGAAAGTACAATATAATGGAAATTATATTTGTAGAACCTTATCATTTATTTAGAAGGATTGCTTATCAAATTTATGGATAATATGGATCAATTTCTAATTTATTGATTGTGAATCATAAAACATAATTTGTGAATAATTTAACAGAATCTTAATTTATAATATAATTATACGGATTATAATTACATGAATTATCAATTTTAAAATCCAAATATTTTTTATTTTTGTTGGCGTATTACTCAGAACCTAATATAGTATTTAATAAAGGGAAGGGAATCCTATTAATAAAGGAAATCTAAAATTTATATTTTAGACAACGATACAAAATATTTCAGACGATTACAAAAAAAGACAACAATACAAAATAAAGAGCCGCTATGTTATATTTTAATAAAGGAATTCTAAAATTAAGAATTACTTTGGTGAAATATGGGGAAAAAAAAAGATATGGCCAAATTAATCAAAATTATGGGTGATATACATTATCTTATGAAAAGCAAATCAAACTATAGCACTTCTAACAATCAAAAGACAAGATTTTATGGCTGACTTGGTTTCACAATTATGTAATTTAGCAAAATTGACTAACGTTTTTATATTTTCTGATTTTTTTTTTATGCAATCTAGCAAAAGATAGGAGTATTTATTTTATCACTCTTATAGTATCGGATAAATTTGAGGATATATATGTATGGACCAACTATATCGGCAAGATTAATTGAAGATCTAAAAAACCAACTAGACTTAGCTCAAGACGATGATAACACGACCCTAGAGGAGATAGAAGATATCAGGA